>CM046358.1:347649-997649 GCA_025436335.1 Bursaphelenchus mucronatus | reverse complement strand
TTCTACGGACTTTATGTCGCGAGTAGCACTACTCGCGCCAAAAAGTCCCGACAATTTTGCACGGTGCATTTTGCTCAAATTTTCGCGAGCATCTCGGCGATTTCTCGTTTTTACCCAAGCGACATGCACTTTTACGCGACCGTACCCGCGCGACATCAGCGACAAAATTGTCGGGACTTTATCGCCCGAGTAGTATTTTTACAAAGTGCATGGACCTTTTGTTGCTTGCGCACAGTGCATTTTGCACTTTTCCCACGCTTGTCGCAGCCGCACAGTTAATTTTCCCTTTTTTGTACAGTGCAAACCTTCAAAAACAGCCTTTTGCACTGTGCAAATTCTAGCTGCCGACGCAGCGACGTAGTTTGGTTACGTCGCAGCGATATGTCGGCGCACGGTGCAAAAAACCAAAATAAGACCGAATGCACAGTGCAAAATGAAGGTTTTTTGCACGGTGCGGCAAGCGACAAATGTCCGTGCACTTTGTGAAAATACTAATAGTAAAACAACACCTGCCAATAACAAAAAATTTTAGAGGTCTTCAAAACTGTTTTTTTAGCAAAACCTCTGTAGTTACAAATCGCAAGTGACCAAAAAATTATATTTTATAAAAAGATTTTGTTCAACGGACGTTTTTTATGGCTTAAAATTGACGTTTGAGACTTCTGAAATAGTTTTTTGTTGTACTGAAGCTCATTTCTCAAAAAACTTACTCCAATATAAAAGTAGAGTCGGTAAAAGTCATCGCATTCGAATTGATTCCCAATAAGCAACGCGCAATTTAACGCAACCCCAAGTAACGTTGTAACGAGCAGTGTAATTTGGACAAAACTGAACTCAGCCAAAAATTGAGTGGGTATTAGGAAGGCTCGAAGCAGCATTGCAGCCCAAATAACAATGTTTATCAGCGAAATGAAAGACGTGTACGTCTGAAATGTGTGTGAATTTCGTTGTACATACGTTTTAGTGGGTACAATTAGACGTGGCTCCCGGGCCGGGCCGTTTCACATTTGATTTGGCCCGGGCCGGCCAGTAGATATCAAGTTGCCGGCAAATATAACGTAACCAACAGGAGAAGTACCATTTTGATGAAACTTGGCACGAATTTAGTATTATTTTTTCGAAGACGTATGCAAGACTTTTAGCTCGCGCTTTGCAGAAACGATCGAGATTTTTAAATCGAAAGTTGGCGAAAATGAGACATTTTTTTGCGAATTTTGACATGAAAAGTTGCATGTCTATTTCTACTATAAAAGGTAATGTTTCCGCAAAAAAACTAATTTTTTCCGCCCAAAACTGGCAAAGTTATGGCCAAAAAGGGGTTTCCTCTGTGACCGCTCTCCGCGTTTCGCGTACTCTCTCGTCCGCATAGGTCGTTAAATATCTCGGTTGAGTCTGCAAAGCGCAAGTTAAAATTTTCAAGAATTGATATGTGGCCTATGCCTGAAGTGTGTGGAAAATTTAAAGAAAATCTGAGCGTCGCACTTGGGGTACTTCCCTTGTAAGATAGGACGACAAAAAAATAGTTAGAAAAGTGTTGTAAACCTTTTGAAAATGATCGTAGATAGTCGTATATGATTTCTCTGCCAGTATGATGGGGTGTCGGCACCTTATTTTTGTTGGCTACCCCAATTTTTGCTTCCAGCCTCAGAATTTTAGGTATAATCGGCCGATTCCGGGTCGAGCCGTGAGCCGCCTCTAGGTGCGAGCGACATCCAAAAAAAAGTCTATTGCACGGTGCAAAAAGCATGAAATTGCACAGTGCAACGTCAACTTTTGTTTTTGCACAGTGCATGACTTGTTCTGGGCCGGGCCGAAAGGTCGGCCCTCG
Organism: Bursaphelenchus mucronatus; assembly: GCA_025436335.1. Classification (NCBI taxonomy): domain Eukaryota; kingdom Metazoa; phylum Nematoda; class Chromadorea; order Rhabditida; family Aphelenchoididae; genus Bursaphelenchus; species Bursaphelenchus mucronatus. Next base: position 995,821 of record CM046358.1, on the reverse strand, counting down.
GGCCGTTTCAAATTTGCTTTGGCCCGGCCCGGGAGCCATGTCTCGGTATAATACGAGAAAAGTGTAAATGGATAACATTTATGGCACAAAACCTTACCTGACACTGTAATCCACAAAATCTCATTGTTTTTTTTTGTGGGAGAGAATTTCCGATCGAAGAAACCTCCAAGATACAAAATAAAGAGGACACTGCTATGAATAATATACTTTTTTTGTTTTGGGAAAATTCTTTTGCCTTACGATTAAAGGGCCAAAACAGCTACTTTTGAATTACGGCGTAAAAACGAAATGTCAAAAATGTTTTTTTATGCCCTGCAGCGAAAACAAAGGCGGCAGAGTTGCAAACAGTAAAATTATTATTAGTAAGCATGTAGAATGTCGCTATTATTTGTTTTCCGTTGTTATTGGTACAGTAGACAAAGAAACTTTTTGGACATTTCGTTGCCACGCCGTAAAAAGCGCGATTCAGAAGAAGCGATACGGCACGTCAAATCGAAACGAAAAGTTTTCAAGTTGGCAATTCGTCTTTGACACTTCGCAACATTGAAGAAAAGTAATTTTTTGGGTATCTATTTAAATTTGCCATTTCTTGATAGAATTTGTTGAAAAGTATCGCAAATTGTTTGAAAATTTTTTTTATGTTTTGGCAGTTATTTTGCCGTTTTCCGACGCCTTGTGTTGCACGGTGCAACGAACGAAGCAAAAGCGACAAACAGCCGCCAAGAATCTTTATCGCAGAAAAGTAAAGTCGCTGCGACGTAAGAATTTCCCGCAAATTGACCAGCGACAAAGGTTATCGCAACAAATTTTGTCGCAACCCCTTCGTTGTCGCCATTTCTTTGAATTGGGGATGCACAGTGCAAATGTCCTTTCTTCCCACGTCCAGCGATTCGACGCTAATTGCACAGTGCAAAACCGAAAAAGTAAATGCCGCACAGTGCAAAAAAGTCTCACGAATTCTTGCGCCGACTAGTACTATGTCAAGTTCAATTTCATTTGTATACTACTCGGCGCAAAAAGCCCTGAGAATTTGCACTGTGCGGATTTTGAGAATTTGCACTGTGCGGTCTTTGAGAATTTGCATTTTGAGAATTTGCACTGTGCGGTTCGAAAATTACAAAAAAACGACTTCGCACAGTGCATTTCGACCCAAAATCATCATTTTGCACGGTGCATTTTGCATTTTTTGCCTTACGTCGCGCGCGACTCCCAAGCGCGCGATTTTCCGGGGTGCGACAAAATTTGAGGGCGCGATAAATTCTCAGGACTTTTTGCGCCGAGTAGTCCTTCGAAAAGTCGCTGGAGTGATTTTCGGCGTTTGCACTGTGCAAAAAACGTGAGGGTCCATGCGACAGCCAAAAAAAACCTATTGCACGGTGCAATAAGCAAGAAATTGCACCGTGCAAAGGGAACTTTTGTTTTCGCACAGTGCATGTCGCGGAAATCGCTACAGCGACTTTACGGACGGACTAGTATATCTCAGCTTGTTGGATCTTTCTATAAATGTAAGAATCCCTTGCAGGAACAAGTTTCGTGCTGTAGACGGCATTTTCGCCTGCAAAAAAACCTTTGCCTTGGGTCGGTCAAACGCTTACGGATCAAAAAGTGCATGTCGCTTGGGCAAAAACGGGAAGTAGTATGTAAAAAACTCGTATTACCGAGATCTTCCCAACTTCTTCCCCTCCATTAATGCGGTAAAAATTGCTGCGCCAAAAAACTCCATTTCCGTTTATTTTTGGGACTAGGAATTTGCACTTTGTTTGAACTTTTCAGAAAGAGAGCCTCCCCCTTCAAATGTTTCATTTGGCTCTTTTTTGGAGCCGGCTCCCCCTCCTGTCCACCCTCTCCCCTTTTCTTTTCGGCTTCGAATTTTTTTTTGTTCTGCGAAAAAAAAGTTTTGTCCATTTTTTTGGTTTAATTTGAAATTTTGAAGTTTTTGGGTAATACGAATTGTGCTGTTGACACAATTTTTCAAAATGACGTCAAATTGCTGTCATTTTCGTCAAATTGCATCAAATTGTGTGAAATTGCCGTCCTTTTGGTTTGAAGCCGTCTAATCTAAAAAAACATTTTTCAAAGTTGTATAGGGGCTTCAAACATGTTTAAGCCTATGTAAAAGTTAAACAACAGCTTATAACAACAAAAAGAGTTTAGTGGAGCCATTTTCGGATCATCTCCGTCCTCGTTCCCGCTCTTACTATCATCCAAATTCTCATTGATGAACTGAGTCAGTGAAACTGGAGGCTTCTTGCTGTAGATTCCAAAAATTTATGGCGTCAAAATTTGTCGTTGCGGGAAAAATTTACGATTTTTGGGGAAAATTCTGAAAAATTTCCCAAAAGAATTCAATTTGACAATCAAAATGACAGAACAGTTTGACATGACGAAAATGACGGCAATTTTACAATGTGACAGACCGTCAAGTTGACGGGCGGCACAACCCTAATAAGCTGTGTTTTCAAAATTTGACCGTTTGCACTGTGCAATCAAAATGTCTTTTTTTGCAACTTTGTCGCTGCGTTTTGTTCAACTATGTCGCTGCGTCGGCGCCCTAAGTTTGCACAGTGCAAACGGCATTTTTGCGGTTTGCACAGTGCAAAATGCTTCAAGAAGACCCTCGCACCGTGCAAAAAGCGAAAAAATGCACTGTGCAACGGGAAATCGCTTGAATTTTGATGGAACTTGTCGCAAATTTGGAAAATTTTTATTTTTAGGCAATAAAATTTGAAAAATTAAAAGTGTTTTGCGATTTAGGAATAAAATTTTGGCATTTTTTTAAAGTGGATACCACTCGCGACATAACGTTCGTATAATTTTGCACGGTGCATTTTTGATTACTTTTCGTGGCCGTCGCGGCGATTTCCCGTTTTTACCCACGCGACATGCACTTTTTGGCGAGTGCACTTGCGCGACATCGGCGAAAAAATTTTAAGGACTTTATGACGTGAGTAGTAGTAAATACAAGATTTCTACAAAAAACCATGCTTTTTCCACTCAATATTTGTTAATCTTACTAGACCGTCCGTAAAGTCGCTGGTGTGGTTTTGGCGTTTGCACTGTGCAAAAAACGTCAGGGTGCGAGCGACAGCCGAAAAAAGCCTATTGCACGGTGCAAAGAGAAGAAAATTGCACAGTGCAAAGTGAGCTTTTGTTTCCTCACAGTGCATATCGCGCAAATCACTCCAGTGACTTTGCAAACGAGGGAATACTGTATTTTTTTGCAAGAAAAACACAGAACACAAATTTTTATTTTTTTTTATTTTTTCATTTCCAAAAATTGCGTGACAAAATTTTTTATGTAATGTCTGGGTTGGTTGTTGCAAATAGAGCGAAGCCTGGCAAGTGTGAACAACAAGTTACGGTAGCTTTTTACTAAATTCATCCTTTTTTTGCACCGTGCAGTCAAAACAAACAAAAATTTCCCGTCGCACTGTGCAAAACAACCCCAAGTTTTCTTTCGAACTCAAAACGCACAGTGCAATTTGTTTTTATCCGTCGCAACTTTCGCACTGTGCAAAACATTTTGTCGCGATTTTCGCAGCGACGCGCCAGAAAATTGCACGGTGCGGATTATATACTAGTCCAATCGTAAAGTCGTTGGAGTGATTTTTGCGACATGCAGTTTTGGACCAAAACAAGCGATATTGTTACGATTTTTTTGACCGATTTTTTGGTGGAAAAATTTTTGAAATTTCAAAAAAAATATTTTTTTTTTGATTTTGATGAAACTTGACATAAATTTAGATTACTACTCCGTCCGTAAAGTCGCTGGAGTAATTTCTGCGACATGCACTGTGCGAAAACAAAAGTTCTCTTGCACTGTGCAATTTCTTGCTTTTTGCACCGTGCAATGGGCTTTTTTCGGTTGTCGCTCGCACCCTGACGACTTTTGCACCGTGCAAACATCAAAAACCACTGCAGCGACTTTCTGTATATACTAGTAGGACTAATGGGAAATTGTAATCAAAATTTTTCCAAAATGTCATCAAAATCATTTTCCCGAAATTTCACTAATTTTTTTATTTTTTTTATTCCAAAAAAATCTCAGAAATCGTTCCAGTAAGCTGCTCTTTCACCAATTTCTCCTCGAATCACGTGTGCAGTTCCCTCCAAAAGGACCCTGAAACACCCACTTCTGAATCCCCCTCTTCCATTCTCAACGCGCGCATCGCCTCAGGCAAGAGAAGGGTTTTTTTCTGTTTTTGTCTGATCGACTCGAGAATTGAGGTTCCGAAGCGGTTAATTGGGGGAAAAATTGATTTATTTTTGCGATTTTTGGGATGAAACTTTTTTTTATCGATTTACTCGGCCATATTTGTATTGCTCAAATTTTTTTGGCTGTTTACAGACATACATGTCCGTTTGTAAAGTCGCTGGAGTGATTTCGGCGACATGCACTGTGCAAAAACAAAAGTTCACGTTGCACTGTGCAATTTTCTGCTTTTTGCACCGTGCAATAGGCTTTCTTCGGCTGTCGCTCGAACTCTGACTTTTTTGCATAGTGCATGTCGCCGAAGTTACTCCAGCGACTTTACGGACGGAATAGTAGTTTACTTTGTCATTACGTTGAGTTTCCAAAAATTTTTTTTGGGAATTTTGAATTTTTTCATAAAAAAATTTTTTTTTTATATTTCAATTGTTTTTTTTTTAATTTTAAAGAAATTTTATGTAAATTTAGACTAGAATTTTCAAAGACAATCTCTTTAGCTTGCAATTTGCAAAAAAATTGAGATTCTTAGGCTGAAAAATCCGAAAAATCTTTAAAATCTTTTTCTTTCAAATTTCCAAACAACAAATTGACAACAACGAAATCCCTTCCAAGTCCTGGCATTCTGTTTCAACTCCTTTGCACAATATTTCCACAAAAAATCAACCTTTTCCCTGCAAAATTCGCAAAGATATAGCCCAAAAACGGTTCTCCTCTGACCGTCTCTTCATTTTTCATGCTCTCTCGCCAAGATTGTTGAATATCTCGGGTTTCCGTGCAAATCATGCGCTCAAATTTTCAGAAACTGCGTTGTGACCTGTTCCAATTAGTTTTCGAAAACACTTTGACATCAATTTGAATGTTTTGTCGAAAAAATTTTGAATTTTTGACTCATTTCTCCAGCCCGTTGTCTTCCCCGTTGAGTCATTGCAAGATTCTCGTCGTGGGCCAAAAACTCATCCACGAAAATGAAAGGCGGGGAAGGGTTAATCATCATGCTGTCTAATTTTTTAGTGCGATTTAACTTTACTTTTGCAAATACGGGATTTTTAGTCAAAAAATTCGTTTTTTTGCAAATCTTTGGTAGAAATTCTAAAAAATCTGTCATGATGACGTATTTACTTGAAGAACAGACCTGTATTTTGTCTGAAAAAGTGATTTATAATCCTATTTTTGATTTTTTCACTGAAAAATTTCAAATTTTTCAAAAAATTATTTTTTTGTTAAAAATTCCAAAAAATCCGTCATTCTGACATATTTAAGTTTCATGAGTCCCATTGTTGCCTGAGGAGCACCGTTTTACCCGGTTTTTAAATTTTTGCCACAAAAATTTGCTAATATTTTCAAAAAATCCCATTTTTCCCGAATTCCCCCTTTAAGTCGCGCTACAACGCACCGTCAGACTTTGTAGACGATCCAAACTTTTGTTTGTTTATCCCTCGTGTCTTGGGCTGAGTTCGTGGCCGCAGGTCGTGCGCACTTTGGGTTTTATTTATCGAACGAGAGAGCGTGCGAGTTGCGGAGAGCGGGGAGAGAAGGAAGAGAAAAAGCGGTCACTTTCAGCTCAAGTGGTCATTCCAACGCACGATCGCTGTTTTTTTTTATTTAGAGTTCAGAGGCCATTAGGGGGGACTTGGGCCTTAAATTGGGGATTTGAGGCGATTTTTATATTGTAGTAGACATTAATGTGAGATTTCGGAAAAAATGTTAAAAACTGGACGAATATATTGTAAACCGTTTTACAAAATCATTTATTATGACTTTACAGGCTTCATTTGCCTTTCCTGAACCTTAAATCTACGCAAAAATTTAAAAATTCAAATTTCCCGCCATTTTTGGCATTCTGTTTCAACCTTTGAAAAAGCTCAAAATCGACCGAATAAGGTCGTAAAATGCCTCTACTAACTTTTAACAGTATTTTTAGTCGTCTATCCAACTAATTTTCCTTTGAAAAACAAATTTTTAAAACTTTTTTTCTATTTTTCTGCAAAATTTTATTTTCCATTTTTTATCCCAATTAATTTTACTTTTTCTCCTGAATTACTCATCTAAATCAAAGTTTTCCGCTATTTTTCTTTAAACCCTCTCTAATCCGGACTATCTCTCGCGTTTCCTGATTAGAAATCGATTTCTTCGGGAGTTCGGTGAGATGAAATCGCGGGATACGTGGTTTACTCAGTCATTTTTTTATTGGGAAGAGTTTGCGGAGGTGAAAGTACACTGTTTTAGGCGAGAAAGCGTTTTTCAGAAGTTTTTCTTCTTCCGCACGGTGCAAAATTTTTCTCTTTAAATTTTGTTGCACCGTGCGATTTTCGGCTCTCTATTTTCTCGCACTGTGCAAAAGGCTCCTGGTTTCGCACTGTGCAATAGATTTTTTTGACACTGAATTCCGCGCACTGTGCAAGCGAATCTTTTCTCCCTGCACCGTGCGATGACCTCTTTATCGCTTATTTTTGCACTGTGCACATTCATCGAACCTAATGTTTTTGACGCACCGTGCAGTTGCAATGTTTTTTCTGAATCGTGCACTGTGCGGCAAAGGTTTTTATTTTTGCACTGTGCGACAGATTCCTTCGTTTCTTGACGCACCGTGCAGTCAATTTTTCGTGCAAAATTTTGCACAGTGCATTCCCTCCAGAAATCTGCACGGTGCAAAAAATTTAAAAAAACATTTTTTTTTTATTTTACGTCGCCGTTTTTTTCAGCGTTGGCATTGAAATTGAAAGTAAAAGGAACTCTTGCATTAACTGCCCCTATCGCCGCGTCAGCGACTTTTTTTTCTTCATTTTTCACCATATCGCATCTCGAGAATCGATTTTTTCATTGTTTGCTGACTTTTTTCGCTACGTCACAACTTTATATATCGCTTTTATAGTCATTACATATATTATAGTATGCCTTTCCAAAAGTTTAGTTTGTATTCTCTGTCCTGGAAGTGGTTGATCGCTAATTTGTTTGTTCTTGGTTTAATCTCAAGAGTTCGGGGGTTCTTGCCTCAGGCAAAACAGCAAGAAATCGTGAGCTGGCGATTTGTTTTGGAGAATTTTTTCACTTTGGTATTTCGTTTTTGAGTCATAATTTACAACGCGCACAGTGCGACGATTTTGATTTTTTCCGCACGGTGCAACATCGAAATATTTTTCTGCACTGTGCACTGATTCTCGCGCACAGTGCAAAAATCCAAAATCGATTTAACGCACGGTGCAAAAGCTTATCGCGCTTTCAGGACTGCCAAACGTGCGATAAACCTCTGCACGGTGCAAATTCCAAAAATTATTTCCGCACAGTGCAATCTTTCATTTTGTCGCCTAATTTTTGCACAGTGCACATTTGAAGGATCATTTCTTGGTGCACGGTGCGACGTTTTGTCGCGCGCGACAAACGTCTGCACGGTGCAAATTCCAAAAATTTTTTCCGCAAAGTGCAATCTTTCATTTTGTCGCCTAATTTTTGCACAGTGCACATTTGAAGGATCATTTCTTGGTGCACGGTGCGACGTTTTGTCGCGCGCGACAAACGTCTGCACGGTGCAAATTCCAAAAATTATTTCCGCACAGTGCAATCTTTCATTCTGTCGCCTAATTTCACCTAATTCTCTGCACAGTGCAAAGTTTTGTCGCGCTTTCCGCACTGTGCAAACGAAGCGACAAAATTATGCACGGTGCAAAGTCGCGCTTTTCGCACTGTGCAAAGGTCTATTGTCCTCTCTGCACTGTGCACAATGCAAAAAACGAGATTTTCCGCACAGTGCAAAGTTTTGTCGCGCTTTCCGCACTGTGCAAACGAAGCGACAAAATTATGCACGGTGCAAAGTCGCGTTTTTTGCACTGTGCAAAGGTCTGTTGTGTTCTCTGCACTGTGCACAATTCAAAAAACGAGATTTTCCGCACAGTGCATCCGTTTAATCGCCATTTTTCCGCACAGTGCAATAGGTCAAAAATATTTGGCCTTAATTCGTCTGTACATCCTCTAATTATCCTCGAGATTAGCATCGGATTAGGATGTGTTTGTCTCGGATGTTTATCGGATCAACATGTAAAAGGTGTCATCATGTTGTGTATGAAAAACGAGGGCCGCAGCTACTCTCAGAACATTGTAAATCGCTTATTACAATGATTTCACTTCAAATACCAAAAGCTTTTGCAGGGCGGGCAAAGCGGCTTTTCTGTGTGGGATATAATCAATTAAACATTGTTGTAATCTTGAAAAGAGTGTACGTTAGAGTATGTTCAAACATCTTTCGTACTTTTTGAGACTTTCAATTTTTTCGTAATTTTCTAAAAAAAAATATTTTTTTTTTATATATTGATCAACAAAGGTGAATATCTCACATCGCTACCGTTGGATTTCCCTCAAATTTGGTATATATACTGTGTGTAGATGAGATATTAATCCGATAAAATTTTAGCTTCTTTGTTGCAAGCACAACCGAGATATTCAACGATTTTTGCAGACGAGAGACAATGGAGAATGGGGAGACGGTCAGAGAAAAAACGTTTTTTGGATATATTTTTGTCAATTTCGCAAGGAAAAAACGGATTTTTTGTGGAAAAATTGTGCTCCTCACTTCCAACAAAGTACCGGATTTGAATTCTAAAAGTATGGCGATTTTTTTCTGGAAAAATTTAATTTTTGGGATTTTTTGACGTTAAAAGTTGAATTTCGTTCTTTTTTTTTGCGAATTAAAAGCTGAAAATCTCGAATCTGTTTCCGAAAGTTCTAATCTACATTTACTTCAAGTCTTATTAAAATCCACGCCATTTTTTCCTGGAAACTTTTCATCATATTGGTCCCGGCACGAAAACATGGATTCTTTCAAATTTTGTTTTCCATCCCTCCAAGAGCTTTGAAGGTTAATACAGTCATCACCAATGACCCGCAAAAGCTTAACCATTTATTTTTTCTTTGAAGTTTCTTCTGAAATTGGTCCCGGCACGAAAACATGATTTTTCTCAAATCTTGTTTTTAATCCCTCCAAGAGCTCTGACGGTTAATACAGTCATCACAAATGACCCGCAAAGTCTCAAAAATTCATTTTTTCGGAAATTTTTTATCATATTGGTCCTGGCACGAAAACATGAATTCTTTCGAATTTTGTTTTCCATCCCTCCAGGAGCTCCGAAGGATAATTTAATTGTCACAAATGACCCGTAAGGCTCAAGCATTTATTTTTTCTTTGAAGTTTCTTCTGAAATTGGTCCCGGCACGAAAACATGATTTTTCTCAAATCTTGTTTTCCACCCCTCCAGGAGCTCCAAAGGTTAATACAGTCGTCACAAATGACCCCCAAAAGCTTAAACATTCATTTTCTCAGAATTTTTTAATCATTTTGGTACCGGCACGAAAACATGATTTTTCTCAAATCTTGTTTTTAATCCCTCCAAGAGCTCTGACGGTTAATACAGTCATCACAAATGACCCGCAAAGTCTCAAAAATTCATTTTTTCGGAAATTTTTTATCATATTGGTCCCGGCACGAAAACATGAATTCTTTCAAATTTTGTTTTCCATCCCTCCAGGAGCTCCGAAGGATAATTTAATCGTCACAAATGACCCGCAAGGCTCAAGCATTTATTTTTTCTTTGAAGTTTCTTCTGAAATTGGTCCCGGCACGAAAACATGAATTCTTTCAAATTTTGTTTTCCATCCCTCCAGGAGCTCCGAAGGATAATATAGTCGTCACAAATGACCCGCAAAGGTTCAAAAATCGTCGCCAGCTCCCCATTCTCGCTTTGATTGAGCTGTCTGGCGATATTAATCATCATATTTCCCCAATATTCCCCCGGGAATTTTCGCCCCCCCCCCCCCCAAACCGCAAACTGCCCCCGAGATTAATTTGATTTATCGTCGAAATTCCACAGCGTCGACCTTGTTTGTTGCTGGATTGGTGTTATCTCGCGGCTGGTGATCGCCGGATCCCCTTACGCCGCTTTTTTCCATGTTTTCCCGCAGTTTTTCAATAATTTTTCGTAAAATTTTCGGAGCGACATTGAAAACGAGCTTTGGGCCAAAACAAGCAATATTTTTACAAAATTTTTTGACCGATTTTTTGGTAGAAAAATTTTTGAAATCTCGAAAAAAATTAATTTTTTTTTTGATTTTGATGAAATTTGGCATAAATTTAGATTACAAGTCAGTTCGTAACGTCGCTGCAGTGATTTCCGCGACATGCACTGTGCAAAAACTAAAGTTCACCTTGCACTGTGCAATTTCTTGCCTTTTGTCACGCAATTTTTGGAAATGAAAAAATAAAAAAAAAATAAAAATTTGTGTTCTGTGTTTTTCTTGCAAAAAATACAGTATTCCTTCGTTTGCAAAGTTATTGGAGTGATTTGCGCGATATGCACTGTGAGGAAACAAAAAGCTCACTTTGCACTGTGCAATTTCCTGCTTTTTGCACCGTGCAATAGGCTTTTTTCGGCTGTCGCTCGCACCCTGACGTCTTTTGCACCGTGCAAACATCAAAAATCACTACAGCAACGTTCCGAACGGACTAGTAATGCATATTAGATATTTGTAGCTGAATTTTCAAAAAAAATTGTGATTTTTTTATCGAAAAATTCCAAAAATTCCATTTTTTTTATTTTTTATTTCAAAAAAACAACAGTGATTTTAAGATAATCAAGTACAATATTTCCACAAAAAGCAAAACTTTTTCCTTTTCAAGACGCAAAAAGATATAGCCAAAAGTATTTTTTCTCTGTCTATTTCTCCTCATTTTCCATAGTCTCTCGTCCGCAAAGATTGTTGAATATCTCGACTGTCGCTATAGGCCATCAGCTCAAAATTTTAGTGATTGATACATGGCCCATGTAAATTACTTGATCGCAATTTGAAAGCAATCTTAATATTACCCTTTGAGTATTGCCCTTGTCACTATTTTCGCCATTTTTCTCTGAAAAAATCGTTTTTTTCTTTTATCCCCGGGATTTTAAGGCCTAAAATTGAGTGATTCGGACGAATACTGTATAACAAATGCATGTAGGGCAATTTCTCTTTAAATAAATTAAGTACATTGACTAAAAATGGAATTTTTCTGGGAAAAATTCCAATTTCCCGGGAAAATGTCGCCAAAATCACAATTTTTTTTTCTTTTTCCACTTATTTTATATTGCAATTTGTCTGTTGCACTCTAAACTAGCGATTCCCTTCGATTTGCCCTCATTTCCCTCCATTGTTCGTGCATTTCGAGCCTCTGGAGATCAGATTCGGCGCGCTTCGTTGCCCTTAAAAAAAATGGTCTCTCTCCGCTCTCCGCAATCCGCGCGCTCTCTAGGGTTTCGCGAATTTTTGTTCGATCATTCGCTATAATTCGCCCCAATGAAACATTTTGTCGGAGCCCTCCGGGGGGAGAGGAAAGGGCAGGGGAAGGGGGGGGGGGGGGGCAAGTGCAAGGTCCGAAAGATCTCCATTTTTTCGGACCAAGGGGGGGCGCGACCGACTGACCGCGCGCAAAATCTCCAAAAAGAGCCGGCCGCGCTCTCACCGTCTGCGCACCCTCCGCTTTCGGCGAGTGCAAGAGGGGACCGGAGGGGGCGCGCCGTTACGTGGTCTTATCGACATTCCCTTTACCCCCCCCCCCCCCCCCCCTCCCGAAATTACGGCTGATTCCGGCGGTTGAACGTGGGGCAAGGGCGCGTCGCAGATCGCTCGAAACTTTTGTACTAACGACCTAATATACTAGTAATGTCTTACCGGTAATACGACGGGTCTTTGAAACTTTTTCGGGCCTTCATTTCGAACCCATGGATATCAAGTGGAATATAATGCGATTTCGCCTAATTTTCGCTAATTTCACGTAGGTTCTTGGAAATGCCCTGAGGCTACGGGACATTAAAATTCTTTCTAGCCTATTTTCATATATTTTTCTATTAATATTTTCGTATTTTAGACGATTTTTTGGAATTTCTTTAATTTTTGGGACCATCAGATATCTAGTGCAACATCTCGGCGGTCGTGTTAGCACCGATTATCGCAAATAGCGCGTTAGATAGCGGAGATATTTTTCTTTTTTAGCGAGAACTATCTGTTTCCTAGATTTTTTCTAACAAAAGTTAAATCAGTTATATTATTCATGACAGCTGACCATGGATTTTCAGATATCTAGGGCAATATCTCGACGATAGTAGCGAGAATAATATTGGGTAATAGCTTCTTTGATAGCTGATACCAAACACTTTCACAGAGCTTAAAAGTAATTTCATTGCTCAATCCAATCGGGGGTTATATCACTTATATTATCCTTGATCATTTTTTTCAAAATTTTTTTGTCGGATCTCAAAGAATCGCCTAAAATTCGACTGCCCTAAACTCCACGACCCCTACAGCCCTCTAGATTTGTAGCCCACGATCTCAGCTAGCAGTCCATGTGCATTTTCCACCCCTTCTCTGCGCGCCCTCCTCGCTGCGCGCGCTCTTTTCCGGAGCGCGCGAGATTTTCGATGGAAATCGCGAGAAGTCGGCGCATTTTTTTGTGACCGGAGGCAGTCGCGCGTTCTGTTCGAAAAAACACGAGCCAGCCATTCATTCACACCTTCACCTGCCCTCAGGGTATTTTTGGGAGGAGGCGAGGCGACCGGCTGAGGGGGGAAGAGCGGACCTGACCTTTTCGATATTATAATACTTTCTGTTTCGAAATCGCGACGGTGAGACGGGGTGAAAGGTGCGGGAGGTTCAAGGTGGGTCATAACTGATTCATGACGGTGGGTCAAGTCGTGATAGAGCAGTATGACATCAGAAATTCTTTGAATTTTGATAAAAATCAACTTTTTGGACAAAACAAAATTTTTTTTTAAATTCCAATGTTAGTAATTTTAAGTTGTAAAATTACTGCCTAAGGCTAAAACAAGTATTCAAATGTATTTTTGGCCACATTATTTTTCCTCATTCTTTCGATTCTGATGATTTTTTTGCATCGAACTTTAGTCTAAAAAGGTGTCATTATGACGGATTTTCTGGAATTTTAAAACTTGTTGGCATGGAATCCCTTACTAGGACTAATGGTACGCGTTTTTTTAAAAAATTCGCCTTTTATTTTTCCCTTTGTTTTTCTCGAACTCTGAGCGAACGTTGAACTTTCCCTTAGGGTTATTGTAAAGTTACGACCGGTGTAATCTTTCATATTGCCTATCACAACGCCTTCTGACGCCTTTTTGTTTATTTATTTGAACTTTTCCACTTCCGTCAACATTTTTGGCTGGGGCAAATTTGAAATTTCAATTTTTTGTCTGGAAAATCCGTCATCGTGAGGGGACGAAATACGACGGCGATGTTTTTCGAAAATTTTTTACGAATTCTTTTTAAATAGAATTTTTTTGTTGAAATTCTTCTTTTGCCACTTTAAGAATTAAAGGTGTCATGATGACGGATTTTTTGGAATTTTCTAGTAAATTGCCAATTTTGGCCTCGTAAAAATTAATATTGCCTTAATGAAGCCCCTTGGAATTTGCACTATGTAAAAATCAATCAAGAATTTTTGAATGAAAGGTGTCATGATGACAGATTTTTTGGAATTTTCTGGTAAATTGCCAATTTTGGCCTCGTAAGAATTAATATTGCCTTAATGAAGCTCCTTGGAATTCGCACTATGTAAAAATCTATCAAAAATTTTTGAATGAAAGGTGTCATGATGACTGATTTTTTGGAATTTCTTTATTTTTCCGAATTTTTCGATTTTTTTCTTTTCATAAATGTTTGATCTTCAAAATTTTGTCCCAAAAAAATCAGAAAAACGATCGTTCCCTCTTTTTTTATATTTATTGTCATCAAAATTTCCACGTTCGTTGAGAAATTTCGCATAAAATCCGCAGACGATGACTTTGCGGATCTTTTTCCTCTCCTCGAACAAAAGGAATTTACGTCGAATGTTCCGCGAACTCGACAAAAATTACGAAATTGGAAACGCAAATGGAATGAAAGAGACGCCGATCGATGACTTGGAGATGTCACACGCCGTTCGTCGGCGGGGCGTCACAACACACGTGGGATTTTCATATTTTTTTTTTGATTTTTGGGGGAAATTTTGAATTTTTTTATTTTGAAATTTTTGGAAAATTTGATTTTTTTTTTTTGATTTTCAAATTGAAGATTTGACAGTTTGAAAAGATTTTACTACGCCTTTCCACAAGTAGACTCTTTCTCACGCCGCACAGTGCATTTTTCCCCGTTTTGCACGGTGCGCGAGTCATTTTGAAGCATTTTGCACGGTGCAAACCTCAAAAATGCGGTTTGCACTGTGCAAACCTCCGACGCAGCGACGTAGTTGAAAAAAGTTTGCGCCGCGGCGATATTTCGATTGCACAGTGCAAAAGATATGCACTGTGAGAAATGTGCACTGTGCGGCTTGGAAAGAACGTTGAATATCTCGGTCACAGTTGCAGAGCTTGAACTAAAATTTCCAGATATTACTTTATGGGCGATGTAGATTCTTTGTTCAAAATTTTAACACATTGTGAATGTCGTACTTTGAGAAATTTACATTTGGATATTTCCTTCGATTTTCTGTCACTTTTTGCATTTTTTTGACATTTTTTGCCAATTTTTTAAAATTTTCTTTTTGTTACAGTAACCCAATATCATCTATCCACTACATTGATCCTTTTACATTCACCATTAATAGTTTTCGCAGCCATTTTTTCAATATTTCGACCATTTTTGATATTATACTACCCTTCTGATCCCAAAATTTCCCCATTTTTGTTCCAGCAACCCGCAACTCTTTCAACCAGCTCGGCCGCATCTGGCTTGGCCCTCCTCTCGATGCTAAATGTCCCTGGAGCAGCCGGTCTCGACGTCGCCGCCCGCCCCGCCGCCCCCGCTGAGCCGTGACAGTCCGGGCATGGAGAGCGATTACTGCTCGGATTACGGTAGCCTTTCGTCGGGCACCGACCCCGACTCGCATCGGCATGGGCAGATGCCGACCAAAAGCGAGGAGCTGAGCGTCCTGGAGCAGCTGATGAGCGGCCCCGGCAGTGAGTTCGGCTTCGTTTTGGACCGGAATGGAACGATTGAGATGGTCCTGGGCAAAACGCAGCCAATCTTTGGAAATGTAAGTGTTACAGTATGATTTTGTCGAAAATTTAGTCGGGATGTGTACTACCGTTCTAAATGTAGTCTGATCATGTCATTTTGAGGCAAAATCTGACCTTTTTCAAATTAAAATGTTTTCGTGGTGAAACCCAAAAAAATTTTTTTTCTAAAAAGACTTAAAATTTATTAAGATCTTCAAATAAGTTCCACTTTTGCAATTTTAAAGTGAATTCCGGCCATTTTGCAATTCAGAATATTTTCGTGGTGGGACCTAAAAATGTTAAATTTTAGCCATTTTTTATTAAAAACGTCATCGCAGCTTCGATAACGGCGAAATATCTCCATTAACGCCCATTTTTCAATCTCAACAGTTTTCGTGGCGAGACCCAACTTCCCTTTTTTAGGTCCAAATCGAAAACCAAAAGCTTCTAAAATTCGTGGACTCAACGGAATATCAAAAAGTGTGTGGACTACTTCCTTCCGCCAAAAGTTGTAAGTTGTTCCTAGCGATATACATATAATAAAGTATGTTTGTGGTGAAGTCAAATTTTGGAATTTCAAATTTCAGCGTCGACCCGAAAATCCTCACATTTAACGTTTTGCTGCGAAAAAGGCAAAGGAAATCTAGAAATGGAAATTATTTCCCAGTTGATCAGTGCCAACCCCGACAATCCTGAAAGTAAGTTTTAGTCATCATTTTTTTCACAGTGCAATATTATTTTTTTTGATTGCACAGTGCAAAAAAATTGGTTTTCCGATTGCACAGTGCTGTCGATTTTTTAATTATTTTTTCGTGATTGCACTGTGCAATAATTTTCTTCCATTGCACAGTGCAAATTTTTTTGATCGCACTGTGCAAAAAATAAACTTTTTTGCACAGTGCAGTTCAATTCTCTTTTTTCTGCGCGCACTGTGCAATAATTTTTTTTCCATTTTTTACTGCACTGTGCAAAGAAAAATTTTTTTTATTGCACAGTGCAAAATTTTTTTTTGATAGCACCGTGCAAAATTTTTTCCCCACAGTTCAGTTCGATTTTTTTTTTCTGTGTGCACTGTGCAAAAAAAACTTTTTTTGATTGCACAGTGCAAAAGAAAAAATAAATTTTTTCCGCACAGTGCAAAAAAATATTTTTTTTCTTTAAATTTCAGTTTCACTTTTTCAGAAGGACCATGTGTCGTATGCGTTGCGAAACGTCTAATAACAGAACAAGTACCTCAAATGCCCTTACCTCAGGACGCTCGTCACCCAATTTCCTTCAGTCTTTCAGTCGACAAATCCTCGCGTATCATCAAACAAGCCGATCTCAGGTAAGTGAAAACTTTGATTTTTTGAGTTTTCAAGGGGATTGGATTAGGTGATTTATGCTCAGTAAAACATTTTTAAAAAAAAAATTTTTTTTTAATTACTAGTCCGTTCGCAAAGTCGCTGGAGTGATTTTTGTTATTTGCACTGTGCAAAAAAGTGGGGGCAGCCGAAAAAAGTCTATTGCACGGTGCAAAAACCAAGAAATTGCACAGTGCAAAGAAAACTGCAGACCGTTTCGAGTTGGCACTGTGCAAAAAACAGAAAAATGCACCGTGCGTGAGCGACAGATGGGGAAAAAGGCGAAATGCACTGTGCGCCGGCGATAAAAAGCGCAAAAACTAATAAATAGTTCGTCCGGAAGTCGCTTGGGAGATTTTTAGCATCTGCACTGTGCAAAAAGAGTCAAAGTGCAAGCGACAGCCGAAAAAGTCTACTGCACGGTGCAAAAAACAAGAAATTGCACAGTGCAAAGGGAACTTTTGTTTTTGCACAGTGCATGTCACAGAAACCACTCCAGCGACTTTACGAACGAATTATTATAACCCTTGAGATTCTGCTCCAACTTGCTCAAAAATTTAGGTTCGAATTTTCTATGACATTTTTGAGGTTTTTAACGGGCAATTTGCAGAAATTTTTGAGATTTTTACATTAAAAAATGAAAAACTAAAATTTTTTTTCGATTTTGTAAATATTAAAAATTTGGCGTTCTGTTCCAATTGGAGAGCACATTTTCTCCACACAAAATCATTTTTTTCCAAGCGATATTCAAAAAATATATCCAAAAAACGGGGTTTTTCTCTGACCGTCTCCTCATTTTTCCTGTTCTCTCGTCACAAAAATTGTTGAATATCTCAGCGCTCCTGGCGAAGGATGAGCTGAAATTTTCAAAAACAATTTTGTGGACTATTTAAAGCATTTTTGCCAAAAAAATAAAATTTGCAAAAAAAGAGAAAACTTTTTTTCAGAATGGACCCCAAACTCTTGGATGTCTCCCATTTCTTGGACAAGTCCTTGTATGAGTTGTGTTTCAAAACGAATCGAGAGGTGATTGACTCGCTAATGGATGCGAATTCCCCTCGACAAGCAAAGTTGGCATTGTGTATCAACGAATTCCAAATTTTGGTGGACATTGCCAATTTTTTTGATCCGAATTCGAGTCAAATCAGATTGGAATGCAATGGGTAAGGCATTTTATTGATTAACGTGGGTTATTAAGACGTCATTTACCACCAAATTTTTGTTTCTGAACATATTTTTGAGATCTTGTCGTTTTTTTTTCAAAAATTCCAAAAAATCAGTCATCATGACAATTTTTTTCTGACAAAAAAGTAGAAAAAGTATTGAATGCTCGCGACAACCAGCCTGAGGCAATTTCGTAAAAAAATCATGAAAATTTGCGTTATTTTCTCAAAAATTCCAAAAAATCAGTCATGATGACATTTTTTTTGAAGAAAAGTAGAAAAGGTATTAAATAGTCGACACAACCAACCTGAGACAATTTCATAAAAAAATCTTCGAAATATGCGTCATCCTCTCAAAAATTTCAAAAAATCAGTCATCATGACAGATTTTGTTCTGAAAAAAAGTATTAATGGTTTAAATGGTCAACAAAACCGGCCTGAGGCAATTTTATAAAAAAATCATCAAAATTTGCGTCATTTTTTTGAAAATTCCCAAAAATCCGTCATCATGACAGATTTTGTTCTGAAAAAAAGTAGAAATGGTTTAAATGGTCAACACAACCGGCCTGAGGCTATTTTATAAAAAAATCATGAAACTTTGCGCGGTTTTTTCAAGAAAAATCAATAAAATCCGTCATGATGACATTTTTTATTTCAAAAATTTTTACGGTTTTAGCGTTGCAATATTTTTGATCCGTATTTTACTTGCTATTAAAAAAATTTTTTGTTTTTTTTTCACTTTTTTTAAGTGAAATTTCAGAGTTTTCGAAATTTCCCCCGAAAATTTCCAAGACGAAAAATCCGAAGCGATTTTTGTCACCCAACCTCAACTGGAAGTCATGACCCAACATCAGGTTATGACCACGACTGCCTCAGGGTTCCCGCAACCACAATTCGTTCAAGTGGCGAGCTTTGAAATGCCGATGAGTGGCGCTTTAGGGCAGAATGGTCAAATTGTTGGGGAAGTGGAACAACCGGCGAAAAAACAACGGTAAGCAGGCAGATTACTGTAATTTATCGATTAGAAGAGTTGTCTTTGCATTGGCA
The DNA here is from genome assembly GCA_025436335.1 of Bursaphelenchus mucronatus. Taxonomy (NCBI): domain Eukaryota; kingdom Metazoa; phylum Nematoda; class Chromadorea; order Rhabditida; family Aphelenchoididae; genus Bursaphelenchus; species Bursaphelenchus mucronatus. Next base: position 977,052 of record CM046358.1, on the reverse strand, counting down.
AAAAGCCTGAAATGCAAAATTGGGTATAAAATTCAAATTTGAAAATTCCCGCCAATTTTGGCATTCTGTTCTAAGAGCTCCTAGAGTCTTAAAACTTTAATTTTTTAATGGATTTCTGTCTAAGAAGTACTCATAGGTAATTTAAACCCATATATTTATGTTTGACGCCAAAAATTTCAAAATTCCCGTCATTTTTGGCATTCTGTTCTAAGAGCTCCTAGAGTCTTGAAATTTTAATTTTTTAATGGATTCCTGTCTAAGAAGTAATCATAGGTAATTTAAAACCGTACATTTATGTTTGACGCAGAAAATTTCAAACTTCCCGCCATTTCTGGCATTTTGTTCCAAGGGCTCCTAGAGTCTTGCAATTTGAATTTTTTATTTGGCATTCTGTTCTAAGGGCCTCGGATCCCCGAAATGTGTCTGTTTATATGGCATACCGGTTGTTGAAGTGCCTTTGTAGTCTCTTTGGTCTTCAAATCTCTCCCGGTTTATGGCATTCCGTTGAAGTGGTCGTAAACTAACTGAGATACGACAAATTAGATTTTTTTGCAGTCGAAGGCGGGTAGGAGATCGTATCAATGCTTTTGCCACAGATTTTTTAACATCTCAAACTTACCGCAGCTTTTCGCATTCTGTTTCAAGAAGTGAAAAGATAAACTGGTCGAAAAAGGGAAACTCAGTGGTAAAATACGAATGCTGTTGTAGAAAAATTATTTTGAATCAGTCTTGTTAGGTGATTTCACTATTGTTTTTGACAAATTTTATATTATCCATGACAAAAATTCCGATTTTTAAAATTTTTTAGTCACTTTGTGATCTCAAAGGACAAAATATTTACACAACTCTGTCGGTAAAGTCGCTGAAGTGATTTCCGCGACATGCACTGTGCGAAAACAAAAGTTCCCTTTGCACTGTGCAATTTCCTTCTTTTTGCACCGTGCAATAGACTTTTTTCGGCTGTCGCTTGCACTTTGACTCTTTTTGCACAGTGCAGATGCCAAAAACCTTTCGAGCGACTTCCGGACGAACTATTAATTTTTTCGCCTTTTTCCCCCATCTGTCGCTCACGCACGGTGCATTTTTTGCTGTTTTTCGCACAGTGCCAACTCGAAAAGCGGTCTGCACTGTGCGAATGTGCGCAGCGGCGCAGCTGAAAAAAGCCTACGGCGATTGATGCACGGTGCGAAAATTGCTCGAAAAAGGTCAAATGCACTGTGCAAAATGTATTTTTTGGCCTAGCGATCTTACTCACTTATGGAAATACTAGTAGCATTACCAATTTTTAGGAAGCCCCGCAAACCGCGATCACCCAATGCCCCGCCCCCAAAACGATCCAGAGCGAAGAAACCGAAAGAACCGGAGATGGAAACACCGCAAGCCTGGGCCGCGCAGTTCGAGGATCCGATGAAGCCGTTGATGGGGCAGGCCTATCAAGCGCCGGATGGAACGTTTTATTATTCCCCACCCATGGGACCACCACCGCCCTACGGAGCGACAAATCAGCCAATGCCAGCGAATCCGGAGGCGGATTTCGCTGATCCAAAACCGAAAGGGCGAGGGAAGAAAGGCGGGAAGAAGAATAGGTAAGATTGCTTTTATCTTCGGGGATTTTTGGATTTTGTCAAAAAAATCCCGCATTGCACAGTGCAATCGATTTTGAACTGCACAGTGCAGGAATTTGTTGCTGCACGGTGCATTGAGGCGTTCACTGCACTGTGCAAAATTTTCTGGACTGCACAGTGCAATCGTTTTTTGACTGCACTGTGCAATCGTTTTTTGAACTGCACAGTGCAATCGTTTTTTGACTGCACTGTGCAATCGTTCTTTGACTGCACTGTGCAATCGTTTATTGAACTGCACTGTGCAGGATTTGTTGCTGCACGGTGCAATGAGGCGTTCACTGCACTGTGCAGGAATTTCTGGACTGCACAGTGCAATCGTTTTTTTGACTGCACAGTGCAATCAGATCCTCTGCACGGTGCAAAACCAAAAAATTAAAAATTGCTGTTTATTCACTGTTTTTTCCAAAATTTACAAAAGTGATTGGTAGATAGTTACTGTAAAAAATAGAGAGTAAAATGGATTAAAAGCTTGGATTATGTTTACAAGACATTGCAAGACTTCTTTTCTTGGAAGGGATTATGATCTCCGGGACCGCTAACCAAACAATCACCGACTTTCTCCTTCTCGCAGTACTCGATAAGCCTGAAATTCGTAAAATAGGTGTCAAGTCAGAGCAATTTATGGCTTTTTAGACTTGAAAAAGCCCAAAATTTATATTGTAGTAGGTGAAAATTGAAGAAAAAAGCAAGTTTTTGCAATTTTTTATCAGATAAAGTGTACTAAATTATAGTGAAGGACAGTTTATGGTTTTTTAGACTTGAAAAAGTCCAAAATTTATATTGTAGTAGGCAAAAATTGAAGATAAAAGCAAGTTTTTGCAATTTTTTATCAAATAAAGTGTACTAGCATATAGTGAAGGACAGTTTATGGATTTTTAGACTTGAAAAGGTTCAAAATTATATTGTAGTAGGCAAAAATTGAAGAAAAAAGCAAGTTTTTGCAATTTCTTATCAAATAAAGTGTACTAGATTATAGCGAAGGACAGTTTATGGATTTTTAGACTTGAAAAAGTCCAAAATTTATATTGTAGTAGGCAAAAATTGTAAAAAAAAGCCTTTTTTTGCAATTTTTGATAACAAAAAGTGTAATAGATTGTAGTAAACGTACTCTTTCGCCACCTCAGAGACCTTCATTCGATTAATCGAAGCCTCGACGCGCAGTTGTTCCGTGGTGGATTTGATCTGCTCCATATTGCTGGCTGGGGAAAGTTGGCAAAAATTGGGCTGAAAATATCAGAGTGCAATTTCAGGGACCAAAAATAGTCATTACACAAAGAATATATACGATAATGAAAATAACTTTCGTGCGAAAACTTGCAAAATGCTTGAAAAACGGTGTAAAAAGCTGAAAAATATCAGCAGGTTGGGAAAGTAATCAAATTTTACTGTAGTAATCGGCAATAAATATTTGGGCGTTGACATTTTTGTGGTGTTCAAGACTTGTCGCGCTCGGAATAAATTCAAAATTTATGGTAATATTTTCCTTGTTCACAGATTTTTATACACGTCAAATCGAAAAGGGAAGCTTCAAGTTGGCGATTCGTCTTTGACACTTCGCAACATTGAAGAAAAGCCATTTTTTGGGATCTAAATTTGCCATTTCTAGTAAGCATTCGCTAAAAAGTATCGCAAATTGTTGGAAAAAATTATTTTAGTATGTTTTGGCAGTCATTTTGCCGTTTTCCGTCAAATACTGGCTATAAACGTAAATCACGAAAAAAGCGGCAGCAGGAAAAACAATTTTTCTTCGATGTTGCGAAGTGTCAAAGACGAATCGCCACTTTAAAAAAATTCCTTCTCCCTCTCTCTTGCCTTTTCGATTTGACGTGCGGTGCAAGGGGTTTTTATCGGAAAAATTATTTTAAAATTTTCCCGCTCGGTATTACCGGTCGAAACAACGCGTCGGTCACCGAGATTCGCACAGTGCAAACCGCTTTGACCCTTTTTTTTTGGTTTTTGCACCGTGCATCGACAATCGCTGCGACATAAGCAAGCTTCAACTATGTCGCTGTGTCGGTGCCAGCAATTTGCACAGTGCAGACGGCTTTTTCGAAGTTCGCACTGTGCGAAAAGAGCGAAATTCACTGTGCGGTGGCGACAAGCGTGGGAAAAGAGTGCAAATGCACTGTGCAATCAGCGCGACAAATGTCTATGCACTTTACGAAAATCCTAGTACATGTTTGCGAATTTCGCCTCCGGACCTCTAAAACTAAACAATTTACCGCCATTACCTCCGGCCCCAAAACAGTCCCCGAGGCGAAACGGCGCCCCCCCAACGCGGATTGTGGTCGGATTCTCGCGGCCTCCGGGGACTTTATTAAAGCCGTTGTCATGACCACCAATTATCAGCACGCGACGCCACCAAATTTGGCGTCAACCGGAAAATAAGCCGCACCTAAAAACGCGAATTGTACTCGGCAAAGTGGGTACAATCGACAGGTGCGTCATCCATTGTATTGTATACATGTAGAGTACCGTAATCGCAGTAAAAAAATGGAAAAATACAAAATTTGCAAAAAAAAATTTTTTTTTTTTTTTTTTTTTTTATTTGAATTTTCAGCACTCAACAAAATCAGCCGCAGGCACAATTCATTTATCAGCCGCAGATGGCGGCGGAAATGCAACATCAGTTCGGCTACCCGATTCATCAGGAGTTTGCGGGAGCTTCGACGCCGGAGGGGTAAGCAAATGGTTTTTGAGATTAAAAAAAAGCGTCATTATGACGCCTTTTTTTGGGAAAACATGTCAGCATGACAAATTTGAAAAAATGCTTTCTTTTTCCTAAGTTTCCGTAAAATCAATCATTATTTTTTTTCCGAAAAAAAAAATTATAAATGTCATCATGACAATTTTTTTGGAAAAATATGTCAGCATGACATATGAAAAAATGGTCGAAAAGTCATACTAAAAAAAATATTTTATTTTCTCTAAATTTTTGAATATTGGTAATTCTTTCAAAAATTTCAGTAAAATAAGTCATGATGACACATTTTTTGGAATTTTTGAAAAATCGACGTGAGCAGATTTTTGCTATATCTGATGGATTTTTAATCCCAAAGAAATTGGATTTCACACCCTTAGGCCCTCTTTTTTTCATAAAATATGTCATGACGAGACATTTTTTCAATTTAAAAAAAATTGACGGCAAGTGATTTTTGATATACCTAGTGGGTTTTTATCTGCATGAATTTTGGATTTCACACCCTTAGGCACTCTTTTCTGTCAAAAAATTTGAAGAAGCCGCACTGTGCAACCGATTTTTTTTTCAAAAATTACAAGTTCAAAGGAACAAACCTGAAAATCAAATTGGAAAAGGAGCATTTTATTGTATTAGCCCCAAAGATTCGTTAAACTGGAACCCCCCCCCCCCCCCCCCCCTCCCCATCTTCTTCTTCCACGGGGCAAAACGAAGGTTTTTCGGCAGCGGCCGAAAAAGAATCCGGGCCCCCCGAAAAAGCCGAGCCCCAAAAGAGCGCACGGCACGTTCGGAGAATGAGAACTGCCCTGCGGGGCCGCATGCAAGTTTCGCTGGGGTTTGGAAATTCCACGCTCAATTCGACGGTGTCCAATGTTCCGGGGGGCGCGGGAAGAGTGTTGAAACTCGGAGGAAATTTGGGAAATTTTTTGTTTAAGTCATCGATTTCTTGGGATTTTGGATAATTTTTGGCTTCACTGTGCTGGATTCGGCTTTTTGCAACGTTTGCTTTCTTTTTGTCATCACGTTTTACTTTTTAAACATCAAATTTATATTATTCATGAGATCACTCCTTTTGTCCCGCAACGAAAGCTTGGCAGAATGTTGCAGGAGAAGAAAAATGTAATAGATGGTCTTACTGTGTTGTGTACAAGACTGTCCAATCAAAATCTTGCCTTTCGTCTCATAATACAAGGTTTGATCGGGTCTCACCACGAAAGTTTGGCATTTTGTTGCAAAAGCGGAAAATTTCTTTGAAATGCTTTTTTATGCCTTGATATCTTAGCTGACCACTTTTTATGCGATGATTACAGTTTTGATTACTTTTTCTGGGTCCCACCACGAAAACTTGGCATTCCGCTATAAGCTCCAAAAATGGTAAAAAATTGTACTTGCCTTCAGTATGACGTGTTTTTGACTAAAATTTTGGTTTATTTTCCAGCCTTTGATTGCTGTAGGTTACTGTAATTTTTGAATCTTACTGTAACACGGTAATAACCTGCTAGATTCACAACCCCCCTCCTCCGTAGAACTCCAACCTTATACCCGGCGGGAATTCGTAGTTTTGAAGGTCTTTTCTGATCCGGATTTCCCTCCATTCGAGCCCCTCCAAGAGGGCAGATATGGGATGGCTGCGATTCGCTCTGCCTGCCTCGAAATTCCTCCCCTCTTCGCTTGCATGCCTTTCGAAGCGGGGCGAGGGTCGGAAACTCTGATCAAGGATTTCGAGGCTACGAAAGGTGGGGTGGAAGGGATTTGTACGGGTAATTTGTTGGTCTAGCTTGTTTTTGGGGCCGGCACCGTCATAAAACAACAATAAAGAGAAAGGTTTAGATTGATTTTCGATTCTATCGCGTTCTTGTACCTTATTTTTCAATTTTAAGACGGTTTTGAAGGATTTTAAAACCTGTTGCGCAATGCCAAGAATGGCGGGAAATTTGAATTTATATGTGATTTTGGCAATTTTTTTGAACGAATTGATTTTCATTGACTTTTTTGAGTGTTTATTAACACAAATTTTGAGAATTTTTTGAGGTTGCAACAGAATGCCAAAATCCCGGGAAATTTGAATTTTCTCCAAATTTTACCGTATTTTTGGCCTAACATTGACTGGATTTGGTGGTAAATAGCCTTATGCGGTATTTTCGACAGTTTTTCTTGCAGCATTCTCCAAATTGGCCTCTGCATCCAGCTTTTTATATTCTCCATGGCGCCGATAGCCCATAGGATTTGATTATATCCGGCAAAACATGTTGTTGATATTGCATGTGCAAAAAGAGGATTGCCGACCTTTGCTCCATGTCTCCACGCAGCAATAACATGTGTTATTTTTTCGCTTATTCCCCAACTTCGTTTTTTCCCCGTTCCGGGGATTCGGCCCGGCCCCTCCACGGTCACGCATACTGGATGAGTATGATTTTTGGTGGAGTCATTAATAAATTAGCCAGAGGGGTTTTGCAAAAATTTTGGCGGCGCTGGAACAAAGTCCGATTGCACTTGTTTCGCTTTTATGGAAGATTGGTCTTATGGAGGAGATTGTTGATAAAACAGCTTATCGCAGCACGATTAGCTGGTTAAAAAAAATTTTTAATGTGCTTTTTTAGTCTCCATGGCATTTTCTAATTTTAAAATTATGCAAATTTGAGAATTCTCAAATGTCATCATGACGGATTTTCTGGAAATTTTAAGGAAACCGAGTTAACATGGTGTCTGAAAAATTTCATAGACTATTTTAATACTCGATATGTGAAGGCCATGCTATGCCCACTTTTCCGATCAAGTTTATGATATGTCATCATGACGGATTTTTTGGAATTTGCTTAAAGTTTGAATATGCCACTAGAATAATTTCTTGGAAGCTGCTGAGTCGGAACAAAAGTTTTTTCAAAAATTTATTTCGAATTTTAGCTAAAAATTAAATACGTCATCATGACATATTTTTTGGAAATCTCTGCAAATCACTTTTCCTAAACCGATTTTTAATTTTTGCTGTTTTTCGAATAATTTTTAGCATTTTCCAAAGACAATTCGAATCGTATTTCATTTGTTTTGTGAATGTTTTCACTCGGTAAATCCGTTTCCTTCGTATTTCCAATTTTCTGCACGCTAATTGGGTGTGTTCATTTCCACGGTAACATTCGAATGTAAACCCCACACACACACACACGGAGAGACGCGGAGATGTCATCCTTTTGCATGTTTTTTCTTGTGCCTCCGTGCCCGCAGGGGCAGAGCCGAAGTGTTCGTCGGGGCGGTGGAAACGTTTACATTGGCGGGGTCGAAGACGACCAGGGGAGCAGAAGAAGAAGAAGATGAAGAAGAAGAAGAAGGGGGTTCGACACTGTTTCTTCGTCGTGTTCGGAGTGGGCCCGCGGACCCGACCCACAGAGAGAGAGAGAGAGCAAGCAGAAGCAGGGGGGGTCTTGCTCCTCGCCCCCCACCCTTCTCGTCCCAAATTTCCTCTCCCCCCGCTCTCTTCGCTGTGTGCTCGCTTTTTGTAGGGCCGAAAGACAATAAGCGGGGCGAGCGGGCGCGACGTTCGGACAGTGCCGGATCAGCTGACAGCCCCCCCCCCCCCCCCCCCATCGATGGGTTCCCCCAAAATGGAATATCGATTTTTGCGGAATTCCGACGACTGTCTTGCGGTTGATTTTGGTGATATTACACGTGATATGGGGCTCTCCAAATTTTATCAAAACGGAGAATTAAATTTGTCAAAAAAATGCTTTGAAGCCGGAGATCCGCGGGCCTTCGAGAGGGTTGAATCCCGATTTCTATAAAGTTTATACAATACCCGTCTTAACTATGCTCTTTTTTGTAGTACTAGTCTGTTGGAAAAGTCGCTGAAGTGATTTTTGGCGTTTGCACTGTGCGAAAAAGGTGAGGGTGCGAGCGACAGCCGAAAAAGGCCTATTGCACCGTGCGAAAAGCAAGACATTGCACAGTGCAAATCAAAACTTTTGTTTTCGCACAGTGCATGTCGCCAAAGTCACTGCACCGACTTCGGGGACGGCTTAGTATAACCTCTGTACAACGGAAGCCGTTCATGGGTTGGGGAGAAAAAATTTCGTTTGTTGTTTCGTTGAACACAGGTTCATTTTGGCTTAAAATTGACTTTTAGAGACTCTGGAATTGTTTATAATAGACAGGTTTTGTTGTGCGTAAGTTGTACATTTTTTTTTATATAATACAACAAATTCAGTCTATAACGAACAATTTCGGAGGTTCCAAAAGTCAATTTTAAGCGAAAATGAACCTGTGTACAACAAATCCTTTCTATAACAAATTATTTTTTTAGTCCCTTGCGATTTGTTCTACAGAGACTTGACTCTATTTATATTACACATGACATGAACGATCCAAAATTCAAAAAATATTTACTTTTTTAAAACAATTTTGGGTCCCACCGCGAAAACCAACAACTTGACTGTTAACTGTGAGCTTTATAAGCGCGACTGATTAGTATTCCGGGTTTCATTTCTATTTCCGTTCCCTAGTTTCCACATAGTTTTTGGAGTGCAGATGATCATAGACCACTTTTTTCTCTCTCTCTCTTTCCACATTCTTTTTGGTATACCAACGAAAAAAATCTCCAAGTACTCTTTACTAGCGACGAATCGCAACCCAAAACCGGTTGGAGGAGTATTTAGGTTAATTAGAATATAAATATTTTCATAAAGTGCATAGATTTTGTCGCACTGTGCACAAAAAACCTCCATTTTGCACTGTGCATTTGACCTTTTTTGGTTCTCGCACTGTGCAATCGGAATATCGCGGCAGCGTAGGCTTTTTTTCAACTTTGTCGCAGCGTCGGCGGCTTTGCACTGTGCACAAGACTTTTTTGGAGGTTTGCACCGTGCAATTGCTCTTTTTTTGGTTTTTGCACTGTGCATCGACCTATCGCTGCGACATAAAAAAGCTTCAACTATGTCGCTGCGTCGGCGCCAGGAATTTGCACAGTGCAAACCGCTTTTTTGGAGATTTGCACTGTGCGAAAAGAGCCAAATTCACTGTGCGGTTGCGACAAGCCTGGGAAAAGAGTGCAAATGCACTGTGCGAAAGAGAACAAAGTCCATGCACTTTATGGAAATACGATTACTTTTGCTATGTTACCTCCAAAATTTTGTTTTTTGTAAACTTAACACTTAACATTTTGTTTTGTACTCGATGAAACTCTTTTGCAACAAAAATGTTGGTTCAATTCGCCGTATCGCTTGGCCGTACTTGGAATTCATGTTTTTGTTTTTAAAACGAAGCCCCTTAGTATAATAGATGGCGCTCAACTGCGCGCAATGTCCATTAATTTGATTATTTTTCGATAATCGTAAAAAAAAACTCACACGTAATATTTGTCCGACTCAAATTTTTTAAGCGTCGCACGTCCAGATTTTGCGCTCAACGGGGTTTTTCTCAACACGAAAATTGGCATTCTGTTTCCCTCTTATCAGAGAGTCCGAAAAATCCGTCTCGATGACGGATTTTTTAGACCAGGTGAGACGAAAGGCGAAATACTGTGTAAAATGAAGAGATTTTTCCTCTCGAAACTGACTCCGTAGAAGACTTCCTCAACATATTTATTCGTTATAGACAGGTTTCGTTGTACAGAGGTTCATTTTGCTCTAAAATTGTCTGTTGCGATCTTTGAAATTGTGCGTTATACACAGGTTTTGTGCTATGAAGGTTCGTTATGAACAGGTCATACTGTACTCAGACCCTTTTCAAAGGCATTGAAATACAGTCAACCAAAATCTATACAACAAAACCTCTCTGTAACGAATTATTTTAGATGTCGAAAAAATTAATCGTAGGGTAAAATGAACCTCCATACAACAAAACCTCTCCATGTCATACACAGGTTTTGTGGTATGAAGGTTCGCCATAAACAGGTCATACTGTACTCAGACCTTTTTCAAAGGCATTGAAATACAGTCAACCAATATTTGCACAATGAAACATCTCTATAACAAACTATTTTAGAGGTCGGAAAGGTCGATTTTAGGCCAAAAAAGCCTCCATACAACAAAACCTCTCTATAACGCGCTATTTCGAGCTTGCAAGAGTCGACTTTAGGGCAAAAAGAAACTCTGTACAACGAAACCTGCCTATAACAAACAATTTTAGAGTTCTCAAGAGTTTATTTTAGGCCCAAAGGAACTTTTATACAACAAAACCTCTCTATCACGACTAAATATGTTGAAAATTTTTGCTTTTTTTACATTTTTTTCCCCAAGTAATTTGTAAAATGCCGTTGTCGTAACTACCGTCGTAGCTACCGTACCTCGCAATTTGTTGTACATTTGTTTGACTGTAATTTGCTTTCAAAAAATCACATTTTTTCGAACATACCATTCATGTTCAACACGTATTTTACATACCATAAGGTCTCACGTCTTTTGAGGCCAAAATGAAGCTCCCTACAACGAATCCCTTTTATAACAAACCAAATTTTCTGTTCCTTGCGATTCGTTGCACAGTGCTGTTCTTGGAATTGGAGTTCATATCCTTGTTTGTCCACGGAACGCCTTGCCATTTCCATCGCAGCACTTATGTCCATTAATTTGATTATTTTTCGATAATTGTAAACCCCCCCCCCCCCCCCCCCCCCCCCACACGTGAGTTTCGTTGGGGAGCGGATGGCTTGAGGAAGCCGTTCAGATTTAGTTTTCGCTTTGTTTTTGGTGTTTGGAAGGCGTTGTTGGAGGGAATTGTCCTTTAGCAGATGATATTAGTATTTTCATAAAGTGCATTGGCATTTTGTCGCTTTCCGCACCGTGCACAAAAAAATATCCATTTCGCACCGTGCATTTGACTTTTTTTTGATTTTTGCACCGTGCATCGACAATCGCTGCGACATAAGCAAGTTTCAACTATGTCGCTGCGTCGGTGCCAGCAATTTGCACAGTGCAAACGGCTTTTTCGAAGTTTGCACTGTGCGAAAAGAGCCAAATTCACTGTGCGGTGGCGACAAGCCTGGGAAAAGAGTGCAAATGCACTGTGCAATCAACGCGACAAATGTCCACGCACTTTATGAAAATAATAATAGGTGGTCGATAAAATACGTGTTGAACATGGTGGGTATGTTCGAAAAAAATGTGATTTTTTGAAAGCAAATTAGAGCCAAGGTTTGTACAGCGAATCGCAAGGTAACAACAAATTTATTCGTTATAGAGAGGTTTTGTTGTATAGTTCCTTTTGGCCTAAAATAAACTCTTGGGAGCTCTAAAGTTGTTTGTTATAGGCAGGTTTCGTTGTACAGAGTTCTTTTTTGCCCTAAAGTCGACTCTTGCAAGCTCAAAATAGTTCGTTATAGAGAGGTTTTGTTGTGTAGAAGCTTTTTTGGCCTAAAAATGACCTTTTTGACCTCTAAAATAGTTCGTTGTAGAGATGTTTCATTGTGCAAATATTGGTTGACTGTATTTGAATGCCTTTGAAAAAAGTCTGAGTACAGTATGACCTGTTCGCAACGAACCTTCATACCACAAAACCTGTGTATGACATGGAGAGGTTTTGTTGTATGGAGGTTCATTTTACCCTACGATTAATTTTTTCGACACCTAAAATAATTCGTTACAGAGAGGTTTTGTTGTATAGATTTTGGTTGACTGTATTTCAATGCCTTTGATAAAATCTGAGTACAGTATGACCTGTTCATGACGAACCTTCATAGCACAAAACCTGTGTATAACGAACAAGTTCAAAGATCGCAAAAGACAATTTTAGATAAAAATGAACCTCTGTACACCGAAACCTCTCTATAACAAACGAATATGTTGAAAAATTTTGATTTTTTTACATTTTCTTTCCGCGAGTAATTCGTAAAATGCCTTTGTCGTAACCACCGTAATCCCCAGCCACATATCCCCAACTTTGCGTTGTCGTCTTGCTGTGTTTCTACAAAAGAAACACTTGTTCTGCTTCTCCACTTTTCCTTCCATTCCGCGCGTCTACAGTTCGCTTCCAGAAAGCGAGTTTTCCCCCATCGCCCTTTCCTCTCCTCAGATAAATGGGGGGGGGGGAAATGGAGGAATACGCGAGGGAAACGACTTTCGGGAACAATTCGGACGTGTGGTCGTGGAAGGAGAAGCGATCCTCCTCGTCGACGCCCTTCCCAATCCTGCAGTGTTATGAAAACCGACGAGTGACGAATTTTCTCCAACTTTTCGTGTGTTGTAATCAAGTATTACTACTTGATTTCGGCGGAATTCCTGAGGGGCTTTGAGAATTTTTAGTTTTTAATTTAAATGGGAGCAAAGCCCAGAGGGCTAGAAAAGATATGTGTCAGGAAAAATTTGGAGATTTTTGCACTGTGCGCAGTTTTTGAAATTTCAAAATTTCGCACTGTGCGGTGGTTTTTTCATAACGAAATTTTGCACTGTGCGGAAAATTGGATTCAGCACGGTGCAGGAAACTTTTTGCTTCTAAATTTTGCACTGTGCAACAAAATTTTATCATCAAAATTTCTGCACCGTGCAATAATTTTTCGATTTTCAAAATTTGCATTGTGCGGAAAATTGGATTCTGCACGGTGCAGGAAATTTTTTGCTTCTAAATTTTGCACTGTGAAACAAAATTTTATCATCAAAATTGCTGCACCGTGCAATAATTTTTCGATTTTCAAATTTTGCACTGTGCGGACAAATTGGATTTCGCACGGTGCAATAAACTTTTCATTTCTAAATTTAGCACCGTGCAGCAACATTTTCTCTTAAAAATTTCTGCACCGTGCAAGAGTTTTTCGATTTTCAAAATTTGCACTGTGCCATCGATTTGTTTTCTTCAATAATTCTGCATTGTGCAATTGTCATTAAAAAAATCATCGCGAAATTTCGCACTGTGCGCTCTTTCCCCCTTCCAAATCTCTTTTGCACCGTGCGGTTCCATTTTTTTTGTATTTTCTTTTCTGCACGGTGCAACAAAAGAATTTAAAAAACATTGGGCCGCAGGGTGCAAAATCCAAAACAATTGAGTTTAAAGAAACGCTGCTTTGTAGTCCTCGTTGAATTGTGGTTCACGTCATTCTTCGATTAGAACATTAATGAGCAATTTCACTGAGTTTCCAGAGGGTTAAAAAGTCGAATTTTTGCGTTTTCGAGCTAAAAATCTAGGTAATTTCTGCAAAGTGCGAAGCTCTGTCTCTTTCCAAAAAATGTGTCATGATGACACCTTTTATTCCGAAATTTTTTGTCGATATATTAGTAAAATGAAGTTGATTGACAGTCACACTGATCTTAAATTTTTTTTTCAAGTGTGTTGTCGCTTGGTCTGAAAACTCCAAAACAAGTATGTCATGATGACATCTTTGATTTTGGATTCATTGTCCATTTATAGTTAAAATTAAGTTTAGTGAGCTTCATACTGTACTGACATTTTTTTATTTCCTCGCTGAATTTCAAATTCATCGCAGAATTCTATTAAATTCGTCATTATGACATTTTAAATTTTTTTGTTTATTTATAGCAAAAGTTAGGTTCAACAAGCATCATACTGGTCGAAAAAAAAAATTTCCCCCAAAATTTCAAATTCATCTAAAAATTCCATAAATCCGTCAGCATGACATGTTTTTCGCTCTCTTCCCCCTAGGTTTAGCAATTGTAAAAAGTTTTTTTTTGTCGTCCAAGTCAAACATTCGGCTCCCGGAAGGTCCGTTTGTTCAGGTTGCGGATTATGACTCATTTTTCGCGGTTGTTTTTCCCGAGGCAGTTCCGTCAATCAGGCTTGCTATTTTCACAGTCTCCCCTCCGCGATTCCTTGTTTACTCGTCCATTTGTTGTTGTTTTCGAGTTGGGGAAAAAGAGTGTTTTTCGGTAGCGAAAAATGTTATTCATGTCAAGATTTGCCCTCCCAAAAGCGTATGCCCCGCGGGGATGACGTCAACATTTTTGTTCGGCGCGCCCGCGAAACGTAATTAAAACTCGGTGCCGCGGAGAGTTGGGGCCGTAATGAGGACCCGAGATTTCCAAAGTTTGAGGTTTACTCGTCCGCGGTTTATCAACGTTTACGACGGCAACGAATTTTGAATGGGGTTTTAATTTGAGTTTTGGGGATTCAAAGTTTTCGAAAAAATATGTCATCATGACAACAGAAATTAGTTTGTAAAAACACATAAAAAATTTTTAATACAAATTTGAGTAGTGTGTCGCTGATTCCCAAAAGAACAATGTTTTTCCGCGTGTTTTAAACATGTCATAATGACGGATTTTTTGGAATTATCTGATATATCGCCAGTTTTAGGTTCGTAAAAATTAATATTGCCTTAGTGAAGCCGATTGAAATTAATACTATGTAAAAATTTATCAAAAATTTATAAATTGAGGGTGTCATGATGACGGATTTTTTGGAAATTTTGAAGATGACCGGATTTTGATGAAATTTGTGATAAATAAAGCGTAGAATGTCTTAGAAAGGTTTTGAGATTTTTCGCTTGCGTTTTGCAGAAATCACTGAGATTTTTAGGTCGCAAAATTAAAAAAATTCGATATTTTTGAAATTTTTGTGGTCAAAAATTGGAATTTCCGTTAATTTGGAATTTGAAAAGAAATATGTCATCGTGACTGATTTTTTGGGAAACAAAATTTGGCTAGAAATTCTTTTAACGCGTAAAAATTTTGATAAAATTTTGTTTTTTTTTTTTTTATTTTTCTAATAAATTTCTTTTTTGCAGATACGGGACCTTCGACCCGAGCACGAGCATGAGCTCTCAGGTCGCGAGTTCCATCCCGCATCATCCGAACATGCCGCAGCCGCAAGCCAACGGCGGTTACGCGAACCAAATGTCGATGAACGCCATGCACCTGCAGCAGCAGTTCCATCCCAGCATGAACCCCAATTCCCAGCCGCAGAATTGGAGTGGGAGCATGGGCAATCCGCAGCAGCCACAGCCCGACTTCCACCTCTACAACCAGCAACAACAACAACAGCAGCAACAGCAGCAGAACATGAACATGCAAATGTATCAGCAGCAGGGCCAAATGAGTCAGCAGCAGATGATGCAGTTGCAGCAGCAGCAGCAGCAGCAAAAGAAGGGCGCGCAGAAACGGAAGAACGGACAAACGCCGGCGCCCGTGAATGCGAGGCCCGTCAAGCAGCCGTTCATGGGCCAGGGATTTCAACAACAACAACAATATCAACAAGGATACAATGGAATGATGCAACAGCAGCAGCCTGTAACGCAGCCCAATACCATGAACAACTATAATGGCAGCATGCAACAACAAACCCCGCCAAATATGGGACAGTACCAGAAGTAAGTTGGGTCAAAGATATTTCCCCCTAAAGCATCGCACGGTGCGAAAAAACTACACTTTTTTCACGCACAGTGCAATGTCGTTGATTTTGCGTCTGCACGGTGCAGAAAACGCGAAAAAAAGTTTGTCGCACAGTGCAATACCTTTTTTTTGATTGCACTGTGCGTTTCAAATTTGTCCCACTGCACAGTGCAATCAATACGTCTTGTTTTTTTTCTCTATTGCGCTGTGCGTTTCAAAATTTTTGAAATGGAAAAAATTGTCGCACGGTGCAAACATCGCAAAAAAATCTTTCGCACAGTGCAATGAATCTTTCCCCATTTTCGGACTGCACTGTGCGTTTTAAATAAATGTTTCCCCGCTGCACAGTGCAGACAATGGAAAGTAGTTTTGCCGCACGGTGCGTTTTCCGTTTGCACAGTGCAAAAAATAGAAAGTATTTTCGCACAGTGCAAAAAATAAAAAATTGCACAGTGCAAAAAATGGAAATATTTTCGCACAGTGCAAAATATAAAAAATTGCACAGTGCAAAAAGTAGAAAATATTTTCGCACAGTGCAAAATATGAAAAATTGCACAGTGCAAAAAATGAAAAATTGCACAGTGCAAAAAATGGAAATATTTTCGCACAGTGCAAAATATGAAAAATTGCACCGTGCAAAAAAATTGAAAACAATTTAAAAAAACATCTTCTTGCGATTTTATTGCTACAAAAAAATTGTAAAATACGCGAAATCTACCATTTTTTTAAAATAAAATCCTTTCGAACTTCTTTAATTCCATTCTGTTCCAGTTACAACCAACAATGGATGAAAGACGCCGTGAAAAGAGAGCTGCGCAACACGGTCGTTGCGCGCCAAGCCGTCTCCCCGAATCAAGCTGCACCAAACATGCCGCAAGGCATGAACATGATGCCGGAAATGGAGATGAATCGTTTCGCGGGCACCTCCTCCACCCCGCCCAACCACAACATCCTCACGTCGCCGCGAATGATGAACAACATGCCGCCCTACGACTACCGCAACAATATTGGGCCGCCGGTGCAGAACCCGCAACGCCCCGTCCAACAATTTTTGCCCGAGTTGAGTTTGGACGACTGTAAAAGCTATTTGCATGGAGATGATCCGTCCGCGCCGTTGTCCGCCATCGATACGACGATTATGGACTTCAAAATTTGCGAGGATAAGGTGAGAATTTTTTTTTGGGTTATGGTAAATCTTGGAGAATTTTTTTTTCTTGCACAGTGCAGTAGCTTCATTCAAAAAAAATTTGCACGGTGCGGTCATTTCTTAGTTATTAAATTTTGCACAGTACAGTATTTTCCAAAAAGGAAGATTGCACAGTGCAGTCGAAGTTTTCCCAAAAAAATCTGCACAGTTTTGCAATCCCTAAATTTCGCACAGTGCAGTAAATTTTCCTTGAAAAAATTTTGCACAGTGCAGTCATTTTTCAGTCCCTAAATTTTGCACAGTGCAGTCATTTTTCAGTCCCTAAATTTTGCACAGCGCAGTAGATTTTCCGGAAAATAAAATTGCACTGTGCAGTCATCTTTTAGTCCCAAAATTTTGCACGGTGCAGTCATCTTGTAGTCCCAAAATTTTGCACGGTGCAGTCATCTTTCAGTCCCAAAATTTTGCACAGTGCATTTTTAGGAAAATAAAATCTGCACAGTGGAGTCGCATCTTCGCAAATTTTCGCACCGTGCAGTTTCTTTTTTCTTTTTTAAAATTTTTCGAAAAATTTTATTGTAAGATACGACGTTTCCTCTCTCGTTCATCTAATCCAAATCAATTCCAGTTCGACATGGACAACGAGGACACGCGAAAATTCGTCCATAAACTGCTCAGTTAGGCCTCAAAACCTCTGGAAGAATCGAAGAAAAAAAACCCCCCAATAAAAATTCGAAACCTCTGGCGATTCGACCCAAAGAACGCGCCGTCCTGATCTCGGTACACACATTTTTTTCATTTTGTTTGCTTCTCTTAAACCTCCATGATTAATTTTATGCAGATTTATGCAAATTTCAGTCCATTTCCTCTGATATCGATTGTTGTTTAGCGATTTTTTGCTGAAATTTGATGATTTTGCTCGAAAATGGAGTTAAAAATTGTTTTGTCGAAAAATTTTTGAAATCGCATTATGCAGAATTATCCGCGTTATGCGAAATTTCAAAAAATTTTCGACTAAAAAATTCCGTTTCGATAATTTTATCAAATTTCACCCTCCATTTCAACTATTATTACCTAAATTTTCTACTTTTCCCGAACAAATTTCTATCCCAAAATATTAATTAATATTGTAATAGCCGCTGTTATCACATCCCGAATGACTGTATGTATATTTTGTTGACCCTATTCTTTGTTGTGATACTTCCCCCCAATTCCATTCGTATCTCATCGGCGCAAAATTTGAATTTTTTCGAAAAAATTTGAATTTTGAGTCGATAAAATTTTGATGTGATCTTGTTTTTAGAGGTACAAAGTAGTGTAAAATCTAGTATTAGTCCGTCCGGAAAGTCGCTGTATTGATTTTTGGCATTTGCACTGTGCAAAACCCGAAAAAAGCCAATTGCACCGTGCAAAAGGCGAGAAATTGCACAGTGCAAAGGGAACTTTTGTTGTCGCACAGTGCATGTCTCCGAAATCACTCCAGCGACATTATGGACGGACTAGCAACAAGCAAATTGATTTCTTATACCTTTTTTGGATATTATTTTAGGTTTAGATCACATCAAAAACCGCTCCGCTCTTTCCAATTTGCGATTCAAAAAAAAAGTTCTTCCGCACTTTCACATCTCCAATAGACACCCATTTAGCGCGACAAATATCATTCTGTGTACATTGTTAGACTACTGTATTTATTCTATCCGATGTTATATTGTATTGTGTTGACAATAAATCGAGTTTTAATAACTTTCATCGACTATCCGGTCGATTTATTTGTAAAAATAAACTGAAAAAATTTTTAAAACAAAGAATTCAAAAATTCCCTAGGGCATTTTACCCGTCTCGCCGCCTTCTCCATACACACAGCCTTGTTGGCCATGACAAACAGAACGTAAGCTAGTATTTACTGTCATAAAAATGATGACATCACTTGTTTTAAAGCAAAAAATTTTTTAAATTCAAAAAAATGAAATTGTTGACCAAAGAATTTAAAAAATAAGTGGTGATGACACACTATGTCGCTTAAATTTACTGTATATCGTTTTTAAATGACTTTAAAATAGGTGACGACGCTTTAATTCCACCGTTTTGACCTAAAATACGCAAAGAACACCTTATTTTAGGTGATTTTGGCGAAAAACTTGGAAATGTAAGATAACTGGGCGTTGAAATTATCTGAAATTACTGTACATCGCTTCGATATCACCTAGAAAGTACCGATTCGTTTTTAAATCAATATTTCCATTAAAAATCACCAAATTTTTAATAAAAATCTCAAAGAATCCTCAATTTTTGGCAAAAAACATTCAATTTGCTTAATTTTTATATGAAATCCAATGTATTACACTGACATCTCTGTGTAAAAACTTTTTTCTATCAACTCTTTCCTATGGCAAACAAATTTCATCAATTTCCATTTGAGCTTTAGTCTAAGATCATATTTTTTACTATAGCTCCTTTTGCAGCTGACAAAATTTTCGATTTCTCGTAATTCAATACCGAACCACGCCATTTCCATTTACCATCATCACAAACCCATGTGACATCATCGCATTTGACCGGTTGTTTTCGCCCAAAGTCATTTCGCACCGTGCGACTTCCGCACTCTTTGTTCGGGGGGAGTGGGCGTGGCCTAAATGTGTGCCCTTTTCGCGGCGAGACGCGAGCGACACGAAATCGAGCGGGCATTTGTGCGCGTTTCCCCGCCGTTGTGCGGCGCGTTCTTTTTTCCGCTCTCTCTCTTGCTCTTCTTCCGCCATACGACGAGAGAGCATGCGAAAGTCGGAGCGTCGCGCCGACCACCCAGAGAGTGCGCGATTCGGCGAGAGTGCGCGACGAAAAAGGGGGGATTGCGTGGAAAACTTGAAGGGCTTGGGCTGTAAAACTGGGAATTAGACGAATTTGGAAGGGTCATTGAAGATAAACAGAAGGAAACTCGACAAATATTATGTTGGGATAGCTGAAGCGGGTCGAGCAATCTTCGTGTTGGAATAGCCGGCGGATTGTTATTGATGAATGATCGAGTCGAAAAGCGAAGGTGACGGATCAAATGACTTTTACAGACATTGTTTTTTGTTATTTCAAAGCCAAAAATCAAAGAAAAAGAGGGCAAAATGAAAGAATGGAGGAAAAATTACATTGTACTAGGTGGCTGAAGGTTGATCCTTGAAAATTGGACCAAGAATGGTTCTATACTTAAAATTGCACGCTAGCTTTTGCAGCCTTAGGACTTGAAAAATATTGTAAAAGTGTTGGCAGGCTTCAGAAAACGTTTTTATTCCAAACATTTTCGAATTTTCACGTTTTTTCAGTTATCTTCGGCAGATTTCCAGTGAAACCTTGATGTTTTCTGACTGAAAATGAGCGGTTCACTCCGTCAGACGGAAGGATATCAAAAATCGAAGTCTTTTTCGGTATCCTTTCATTTGATTTTTAATAATTTCCAAACAACACTTTTTGTTTTCGCCCAGTGTGTGAGCAGCCATGTGTGCTCTGCACACAGGGTTGGTTGTTCGGTGTCGGGTGCGCCCCGACCCATTCGGAAAGACCCCTTCGGAGAGAGGCGGGGGTGCTCTTTGAGTGAGTGGCAAAGACCTTCTTCTAGGTTGGGAGGGGGGAAGCAAAAGGGAGAGGAGCGGCTGTGTCCGGGGCGCTGTTGGAAAGAACGGCGGGCCGTGTGTGTGTCGACTCGTGGGATGGTCGGTCGTCCGGGAGGCCGACCGAAAACGGAGCACACGGGTGTCTGTGTGCGAAGACACCGCTGTTGGTCGAAGACACCGCCGCCGTCCTTTCCCCTCCACAGAAACGCATAAACGCTTCGGTGGGGCCGTGTGACTACATTCCCTCTGCAATTTCGAGGGAATGTAGTCACACAGCGCCCCCACCGAGAAACTTGCGGGCTGTTCAACTCGCCCCCCCCCCTTGCCTGCGGGTTTGCACCGCCGCGTTTGGCACACCGGCGGCGATCCCGGCGGACGCAGCGCACGCGACCAATCCCACCCCCCCAGTGAGCAGCTGCCCTGCACTCGCCGTGTGTGTGCGAAGCGCGCGGTGCGACGCCGTGTGCGCAGCATTGCGTTCCCAGCCCCGCCCGATGATGATTTAGTGCGCAGCATGGGGCTGGGTTCGCGTATACGTGCGTTGTCCCACGGTTTGCGCCATATTACAGACCGCGGAATTGTCGTCTCGACTTCGGATTTACGGCTCATTTTCGAGGAAAAGGAGACGTCAGAATGTTTAATAACTGTTTTATGGGCAACAGCGAGCGTATTGGATTTTTGGTCCTGGCCAAAAATAATACGATTATTTCCCTATCTTTAAAAGTTTAATCAAGTTTCGCGAAATTTCTTCGAATTGGGAGAAAAGTGGGGAACTTGAGTGCCAGTCGACAAAATTGCCGAAAAATCGATCAAAAAGACCTCGAATTTGGTATCAAAAAGTATCGCAGGGACATAAAAAGACTTTATTTCGAAGAAGAGCCTATGAATGACTTCTGGCGATGCGGAAAGGATCTCCAAAGGTATCTAGACAAGACTTTCTTCAAAATCAAGCTTTTTTATGTGTATGATACTGTTTGATACCAAATTCGAGGTTTTTTGGTCGATTTTTCGACCTTTTTATCGTCTAGAACAGCTCCATTATAGAGGCTTTAGTTTCGATCGCTTTTATTCACAAATAGTATTTATTGCACTGTGCGGAGCGATTTTTAGTGCAAAAATGCGACAGCACAGTGCAGTCATCAAAAAAAATTTGGGATTACTGTAATCACAAGGAAAATTACTGTAACTTAAAAAAATTGATATGTAAGGACGTGGTATTTTGTGCTGATTTTTTGCGCGATCAAGACTGAAAATGAAATTTAAATTTTCGATTTTTACAGCGCAACTTTTCACAATTTACTGTCGCGAGAAGCTGTCAGATTCGCCCTCACCGCGTCTCACGACCTCAACCACCGAAGACGTGCTGTGGGCGGCGTTGGAGAGCAACAGCGACAACACCACCAGCCAAAGCAACGAAGAAGACCCTCTCCTCGACAACAACAACCCCCAACCAAAGCTCGAGCCCTCCGCGGAGGATCAAAAGTGGGAGCAGACCTTCGAAACGGTGAAGGCAGTCCTCGAGGACCCCGGTTTTCATCGATATCAGCGACGAAAAATCACTCATATCGCATCGAAAAAGCGAAGATTGGCCGAAGAAAGTGAGGACGATCGCTTGAGTCGACTTCAACGTGAAGCCGAGGCAAAACGAAGACGAAGATTGAACGAGACTCCCGAGAAACGACAACGGAGATTAGCTCTGCACGCGGAAAGAATGAGGAAAGCGAGGAGACTAAATAAAGAGGGAACTGGAACTGTAGTCAGACAGTACATCAACAACACGTATACGACGTACACCCAGCCTGGTAAGAGTTTGAGAACAGATTAAGCAAGTTTGGCGTAAAATGGGGAAAATTTCGATTTGATACCTAAAATAATATAATTGTTGTAATAAACCTAAAATTTTTAGTACTTTCAGCAAGACGTGCCCATCTTACCCTGCAAAAAGCTCTTTTTCTATAAAATTAAGCAAGTATAAGGCCAAAAACATCGAAATGTTTTAGTTTGATACCTAAAATAATATAATTTTTGCCTTAGAACTGCCATTTTTCGTTGTTTTCTATAATAAATGTTTACAATGTGCTGTAAAAGGCTCTTTTCATTAAAAATTTGCAGTAAATTATCGAAAAATCAAAACATTTTTTATTTGATACCTAAAATAATATATTTTTTTTATTAAATCGCGTTTTAGTTGTGTTTTCTGCAGGAAAAGCTCGTAAGACACAGGAAAGGCCTCCCCTTCCCTCTCAATCATTTCCTTAGACACTAATTTCCCTATGAATCAAACGTTTCCTCAAAAAATTATGTTATTCTTCAAAAAATTTTAGATCCCGATGAGCCCGCTCAGATCAGCTACCAGCCCTCGGAACGGGTCCAGCTGGTCAGCGTCCCCCAACATCAGCAATATCACACACAACAGGTCGGTCAGGCCTATCGAAACAACAATCAACAACCCACGGTGATTACCGTACCCCTTCCCCAACAAACTATGGGGAATGGACCGGTCACGATCCATGTTACACTCCCCGAAAATCTTCAACCCGGACAACAACAGGTCTTACAAGTGAGTTTTGGGAGTTTCAAGGCTTTTTTAGGATAAATTTGAAGGTTTCGGAGCCAATTTATATTGTACTTGATAGATAAAATGAAGTTTAATGAAAAATAAGGTTATTTTGGAGAAGTTAAAATGGAGACGCGTTAGTAGTGAAGGAGAAGATCGTATTTCACAATAATTTTTCCTTTTTCAGCTACCTCATCAACTTCTCATCCCAGCACAAGCCGGCCAATCCAATCAATTCGTCCTCGCCCCGGACCAATACAATACCAACCAGCCCATGCATGTGATTCGCATTCAAACCCAGCCTTCACAACAGTCCCAACAGCCCTCGCATATCATCATTCAAGGCCAACAACCTCAGACTGCGGCCCGAACTTTAACGGCCGCTCCAGCGATACCAGCACCAAGCACAAGTCAACCGGAAAGAGTGGTACCACCAAGGTTCAAAAACTTGACTGATGAGCAAATTGCACGAAGGAGGAAGGCTAATGCTGAACGGTCGAGGCGAAGGAGGGCTATGGAAACGCCGGAACAAAGAGCTGAACGAAATCGACGAACAGCCGAAAGAATGAGGCAAAGGAGGGCGAAAATCGCTGAACAAAGAAGTAAGCTACGCCCTAGCTAGTATAATGCGATGTTTTCTAACTCGTAATCATCAAGTTTCTCACTTCGAAAGCCAAATATTATATTATCCATGAGATCAAACATCAATTTTTGATCTAAAATTATGTCTTTTTAGTGCCGCCTCCCCCGCCAAAAGTGAAAACACTCTCGGCGGACCGCTTTGAAGAAATTTATCGGAGTGTTATTGGTCAGGCCTGCGAAAGCACCAAAGATGATTCGAAATCCCCAGACGAAGAGCAAAAAAAGTCGACGGAAGAAATTCATGTGAACAAGTCGTCCGAAGAAGAGTCTGTTAAAGACGATACAACCAAACCGACTGGATATAGTCCATATAAGACCACCTCGAGCAATGGCAACACCTCCGGGAATATTGTCAATGATCAAGTGGGTGAATTTAAAGATCTTATTATTTTCGATGTTTAGAGCTCAAAATCTGTGATAAATTAAATATTTATAGATGGAATGTGAACTTACCTTTCTATTTTCAGCCATCATTGAAGCCTGAGGTCAGTCAGACGTAGATCTTGGCACATTTCCCCTCAGCTCCGTCCAGCTTGGAGAAGGACAATATAATTTGGCAAAAAACCTCCAATTTTAAGACATATTACACCTCTAGATCTCAAATCAACAGTAGTTACACTTCTAATATAGTTTGTTTAATAAAAAGTTTTTATTGAAGCAGTGAAGAAATAAGTTAATACATGATTTTAAGTTGACATAGCCACTAATCATTGTTGCTGCTCGGGTTGATGTTTCTTCTCCACGTGGCCCTTGCAATGCCCGGTCTCACAGTCCTAAAAGCATCAGGATTCAGAGGAATAAGTGATGAAGAAATAAGCTTCAAAACAAAAACAAATTTCGACATTGTTTTGGATTCAGTGATAGTTCAATATAAAATTAGCCATAATTTGAAAATTGAGGGGAAATTGTCTAAAAAAATAAAATAAAAACTTGCAAGACGTCTTACCGAATCTTCTTCGTCCGAACTTTCGTCCCATTTCTTAGGTTTCTTGTAGATACAACAACATTTCGACTTCTTCTTGCCCAAACCTTCGTTATCCACGGTATCCTGCGCCCAGCGAACTCGGGGAGCAGCTTCCGGTTCCAAATGAAGAACGATGTCTGAAGCTTGTGTCTAAAACAAAAATTTCCCAATTAAAACCAGAAAAAATAAAATGCAAATCTAGATGATGTACCACATCAAGTGTAACTCACAGATGTTTCCGGCTGAACGGTCAAAGTTTCAGTCTGAATATCACTTCTTTCTTGTTGTTGAGCCATTTTTAGACACGAGGAACATCCGAAGAAACCACGAGAAGAATTCTTGCTCTCAAAATAAAATTATGGATCGGGCGCAGTTCGCCAAAAGACTATTCTTGCAAACCGCGGGACAAGTTATACGCGGGAAAGATTTTGGTTGCGAAAAGTTGCAAAATCTTGTCGAGAAAGTTTATTGCGGCTTTTGTACAGCAAGAACATGCCTGAAAATTACTCAACAAGTTCGAAAGGTGAGAATTGTTATTATTTTTTGATATATTAGCGGAACTTTATGTTGCACTATGTGTAAGGTCATGAATAATATGATTTGTCGTACTTAGAGGCAACTGTGTGCGGTGTGAAATCGACCTACGTGATGCTGGTGTCAAGTGACGGGCATGAATTCATTGTTCCGCGAGAGATGGCGGAACTTTCCAGCACTATCAAGGGGATGATGACCGGGCCATTCGAATTCAGCGAAAAAATGCTGAATTCAGTCAATTTGAAAGACATCCCGTGAGTTTCAAGCAGTTCCTGCGGTCTGGAAGCGGTTAGTAAGGGATTTACGATTGTTTTTCAAATTTTAGATCTCATGTCCTTCGCAAAGTCTGCCACTACTTCGCCTACAAAATGCATTTCACCGACAGCGAAACAGATATTCCCGAGTTTCAAATTTCGGCCGACGTCGCGCTAGAGCTAATGATGGCCTCCAATTTCCTTGATATTTGAATGAATACCTCAAATTGTAGTTTTACACAATTTTTAATAAAGTTGATCACGTACAATATAATTTTTTTTCTCAAACTTCCCGTTTTTCGGTGATTTTATTTCCAAAAGTTGGCTAATCGCATTTCAGCTTAACCTGACGTGCACAGCCGGTCGTCTTGGCTCTTTCTCGACCATGAAGGTCCCGAACAGCAAACCGATCCCACTTTCTTTGACGATTGCGTTGAATAAGACTGTTAAAAAGGCGAATCAAGCCTTATGCTCCTACGTCCGTGAATGCAATCCGCAGGATCAGAGAAAGTACTTGGACACTAAAATTTGGGTTCAAAATGAAAAATTGGTCGATGTGAGTCAAGTGTAATATAATTTTTGTTTTGATTTTAGCTGGAAAAACGAGTGGATGTGTTGTTGGAAATGTTGGATGGGGATGAAAGCGATTTTGAGAAAAGTGAGTTGGATTTTTATAGTTTTTTCCTGATTTTTATGTTGTGATGGGGATAACGATCTCAAAATGCTATTTATTTATGCGGCTGATAGTGAAATTCATCTTATACGTTGATAAGAGCACGGGGATCATGGTTTGCTTTCAGAAACTGTTGATCTCGATGAGATTGACGAGAAATTGGAAAAAATCTCGAAGAAACTTGGTGAAGTCAAGAAGAATATCGAAGTTATCAGTAAAGAAAGGGATGCTACGGTATGTTTTTACTTTCATTAGCTGGTCTACATTGTTAGGAAGATAAACTGACACTACATGCTCTCCAATTTTCAGAAAAAAATCGAGTTTTCCAAGATTTTAGCCAAGAAGGCAGCTCAAATGGAGGTACAACTGGAGGTTCAAGCCAGAAAACTCGACTTTCTCGACTGCGACGCGGGAAAGGAAGCTGTTGGCAAGAGTGAACAGAATGCATTGTTTAAGAGTCTGGAGAACGTTCAGAAAAACATTGATTTTGTTGACACTTACCGGTACCCCAATAAAAAAATCAAGATTTTGGTCCAAGAACTGCGCGAAACCGTGGATAACTTTACTCAACACTTTGATTATGCGGTAAGAATTCTTTTCGATTATTTTGTTTTCAATTTTTAGGCAAACTGCGGCGTTTTATACATCTTCCGATATTGTAGTAGGCAAAAAAATGAAAATTACGGTATTTTTATGGTTATTACAGCGGAATACGAACTGTTTGGGGTTAGTAGGCTTTAAGGAGCACGTATGATTATTTGGAAGAGTTGATAAAGGAGTTGAATACAAAAATTATATTACACTATGTAGTTTTTGTAATTTGAGCAATTTTTTTTTTGGAATTTTTTGCTTGATCTTCCTTTAATGTGGATGACTAAGCCGTAAGCGATCTTTTGGATAAAAATGATTTGTTAGGTAAGATTTTTTAATATTGTACTTGATATTTCTTCCTTTTTCTGTGTTTTTAACTGAATGTTAATGGAGTTTCCGGTTGAAATCTAAAGAAACGCAAAATAGATGACACAGCGTATTGATTATATCTGATTTTTGATTGCTCCGTTGAATTCCGACGCTCTCCCCCTGCTTTTCCCACAAATTGAATTGCCAAGAATTTTAAAACGCCTCTCTGTTGCATAATTCACGTTTTAATGGACCCGTTTCAGAACGAAACCTGCAGCTTGAACACCGCCGCACTGAAGAGCGGTTCCACCAGCAGCGTCTTGGAACATCGCCATACTTTTGAGTAAAATTTGTCCGTATTTTACGATATCTTGATGTAAACGTATTGTATTTGATTTTATTTTGTGCGAAATGACGTTATCTTTCTGTTTTTCAATGCATTTTGTAGGAAGTCTTTGGTTTTACATCCTTTTTGAGCCTTCTTCCACCCACTGAGGTGTAGTATAATATAATTAATTGTACCACAGGTGTTCCCATAGAGATGCATCCCGTCTGTATTGTCCGCTGTGCTGTTTGAAGTCTCTCCTTGCATGTCATTTGGTTTGGCTAATGGAATTACACCGAGTTTTAAGCTGATGTTGTTATTGACGGTCTTGGCCGGTTTTCGAATATTTATGGAGTTTCTTGGTGACGCAAACGTGTGTAGAGCTGGAATATAGTCTAAAAAGGAAGTTATTACTGAATTGTGGACCATTCAGTAACTTCTATTGAGGTTGCAAAAACCTTTTTTGGATGTCTTACGATTAGTGTCATGGGTAATATAATATTGGTTATTAGATAGATTTTAGCGGAGATTATGTCCGTTTTGCGCCATTTATGATCGCTTTAACGCATCTGGCTTATCTTCGGCATATTGAGCAGATTTAAAATTTGAAATTTTGAAATTCCCGCCAAATTTGGCATTGTGTTTATGGCTTTCTATAATTGGAAAATGACGACCCAATGACTAAATTAGAACACAAAGAGGTTTCAGAAGCCTAATTTGCAAGTTTTGCGGGATTTTCTTTGATAGATTATATTATCCATAACGAATTTTAATGTTTCTTGACAAAAAGTCAATCTAAAATAGTTTGAATCGGGTTTAGGTTGTATTTTAGAACGGCGAATGACATTCTCGTTGATTTTATTGTCTAGTTGTCTTTTATTTTGAGTCATCCCTCGCTTTATGTACACATGAACCTTGAGGATTACCTCGTCGCTTCAATACATCCCACCCCAAATAAGCCCGATCCCACTCGAAACGAATAATTCTCGATCCTTTGCAGACTCCGAATTTCAATTTGGATTGGGTAATTTCGAAAAATTTTTACCCGATGACCCAGACCGGCCCGATTAAGGTCCAACCCTTCGGTAAGTCGAATATAATCTCGACAATAAAGACCTAAAAGGTGTGAGAAAGAGAATTCAATGTTCCTTTTCCCACCGTCCCGTTCCTGGGACGATGGAAACCCTACAAATTAGTTTAATTCTGAAAATTATTGTCTCAGTGGCAATATTTCCTAAATTTTTGTGGGTTTTGCGAGATTTTTGAGTGGAATGGTGAATAGAGTTGGAGATAGTGGTAGCAGAAGTAATGCAAAGAGTAAGTAGGGTAAAATACGACGTGGAGTAGAGCTTGGCATTTTGTGGGAAATCTGATTTTTACCGAAAATTTGCCATTTTTTGATGGAAATAGGATTAAAATTCAATTTACTGCAAATATTAGGTATTATAAAGTAAGGTAACTAAATATAAGTGAAATTGAGGTTGAAATACGGGTGTTCCCTTTCTTGGTTCTTCGGTTTTTGGACAAAAAATTATCTTTTTTCCAATTTTTTCCCCGATTTTCTGACAAAAAATCAAAAAACATAATTTTTTTTTAATTTGAGGACGTTACAGTAAGAATAATTCTATTTTCTATTCAAAAATATTCCTGGTCCCTCATTTTTGTCCGCATTTTCCCATGAGAACGGCCTTGTTATTTGCAGAGCACGAATCTCCACCCTCCGGAAACTGGGTCTCAAAACGAAAACGGTGAGTTGATTTTGAATAAAAATTTGATTTTGAATTTGGTTTTGCTATTTGCAACGATTTTTGGCTGCTTTTTCGGGGGTTTTCAACTCCGAAATTTTTTGACATTTCGCGAAAATCGCGGAAAATAAATTAAAATTCGAGGAACCAACTGGATTTGTTGGTTAGTGGATTAAATTTGGTGTGGGATTAAAAACCGGAAGGATTCTCTTTCCAAAAATTTGGATCGGCGAACGGCCTTTTAAAATTCTGCGCAATCATTGAAGCGCAACGAAGCTGCGACATTCGTTTGAAAACATCTGCAGATTGAGGATGAATACAATGTGGATTGACTGGTTGCTCCAACTGAAAATATATGTGGAGTAATTTTTTCAAGCTCTTCTGGTCGATAAAAGGGTGAAAAGAGACCAAAAAAGACCTCGAATTTGATATCAAAAGGTATCGCGGTGACATAACAGGATTGTTGGTTTCGAAGAGAGAGTAGCTTGTACTAGTCCATTCGGAAAGTCGCTGGAGTGAGTTTTGTTGTTTGCACTGTGCAGAAGAGTAACAACAGAAAAAAGCCTATTGCACGGTGCGAAAGGCAAGAAATTGCACAGTGCAAAGTAAACTTTTGTTTTCGCACAGTGCATGTCGCGGAAATCACTCCAGCGACTTTACGAACGGACTATTATAACCCTTGAGATTCTGCCCCAACTTGCTCAAAAATTTAGGTTCGAATTTTCTATGACATTTTCGAGGTTTTTAACGTGCAATTTGCAGAAATTTTTGAGATTTTTACATTGAAAAATAAAAAAATAATTTTTTTTTCGATCTTTTGCACTGTGCAAGAAATTGCACAGTGCAAAGTAAATTTTTTTTCTTGTTTGCTCACATTGCATGTCGCCAAAATCACTCCAGCGGCTTTCCGGACGGACTAGTATAAAAGATCTCAAAAATCTCCGCTTTGCAATCAGCAGTCCTTTATGTCTCTGGGATACCTTTTGATATCAAATTTGAGGTCTCCTTGCTTTTTGACCTTATGCTGACATCCTCATTTTGAGGTCTGGCACGGTCCGCTTTGAAGCTAAATTGTCGAAAAAGGAGTCGAAGAAAGCTTGCATTTGATATCAAACGGTATTGCAGTGACCCAAAAGGACTGTTCCTTTTGAAAAGACGGATGCAAGCTGATCTTGAAAATTCACAGTCCTTTTATTTCTCTGCGATACCTTTTGGCATCAAATTTGGGGTCAGCTGTACTAGTTCGTCCGGAAAGTCGCTGTGGTGATTTTTGGTGTTCGCACTGTGCAAAAAAGTCATAGTGCGAGCGACAACTGAAAAAAGCCTATTGCACGGTGCAAAAAGGAATAAATTGCACAGTGCAAAGTGAAATTTTGTTTGCGCACAGTGCATGTCGCGCAAATCACTCCAGCGAGTTTACGGACAGAGTATTACATATTTTCCGATTTCTTTCATGTAACACGTTTGGATCGGTATTTTCTCGATGCTCCTCTGACCTTAGTTGTTGAAATCTAGGGCCTCTTGACTTGACTTTGTTGGCTCTGTTCTATTCTTTGAATTTTGATCTTTTTTTATTGTCGATTTCTCGATTCTCTGCATAAAATTATATTTTTTTTGCAAACTTCAATCCGATTATCATCACGCTCCTCGGAGCAGGTGTTCGCCGTTGTTTCGCGTCGCTATGATCCCTTCGCTCGTAGTAATCCGGTTTTTACGTTACTGCATAACGTTTTTGTTGATAGTAACCGAATTTTTGAAGGGCTATTTTTTGACCTTGAAGATTGCAAGAAATAATCCTTTTTAGCAAGAATTATTTATTATTTAGTGTAACTTGATATCGCCGACTGATTGTGTCATCGCGATGACTCATTTTTCTACGCAATTTTGCGTATTTTTTATTGAGAAGTCGTTTTTTTTATTGGAATCTCAGTGGTTTTTGCAAGGTGCTTTACTTTCGCGTAATTGCGGCGCTACTGCAGAAGATTGAGGGCGAGATTGTCGTCAGCAACCGCTTGCAGAAGCCGCTAGAGTCTGTTTTACCCCTCTCACTCGTCTATTTTTGGGATTTTTCCACAAAAATCTTTTGGATTTTTGAATTTTGATTGTTTTGGCATACTGTATTAGGGTCATTGATAGTAGTGATTGCTTGGAAATGGCTGGATTGGAAGGAAAATGCATGTGGAAAGACGTATTTTACTTTAAGACCGATATTTTTTACATATTTATATTATCCATGATGATTTTGATGATTTAAAAAAAATTTTCGAGTGTAGGACGTCTTTGTTGGAATGACTGACCGTTAGTAGAGTGTTGATAAATTTTGCTTTGCTTGTTCTAATCTAAAATTCATTCTTATGCAGTTTTTTATATTATTCATGGCAATTTTGGCACTTTTTGATAGTTTTTCTAAATTTTTGCATAAGTGAGAGGAAATAGGTGGCTCTCAGAGACGAATAACACGGTTTCTCTAATTTTGCACACTTGTTTTGCTTTAATTCCGCATAATTCTCCATCAATTGCCCTATATCGCCCAAAAACCTATTGTAAACCCGAAATTTTTCCTTGTAATGTTGCCGAATCCTCGTATAATCCTATCAATCAGTGTTCTTGCCCTCCTTCCCGATGGCCTTGATTGATCTGCAGATGCGTCGCACATTTGCCAACCCAGTTTATTGCGTTTTATTGGGGCGCGAGACCGCGGACGAATCGAGGATTTTGGTGGTCAGCTGAGAAAGTGCGCTCTGTTTTTTCGGTTCCATTCTTTTACACTTTCTTGATCTCGAGAAGAGCGCGCAGAGCCCGTAGTAGAAGAGGGGAACCGGAAAAGCGATGAGATTCGGGATGAGAAAATAGCTGCGGGATGAGTTACGATGGCAGGGTTAGATGAGACATGGAGAATATTTTTTGTGCGGATTTTAATATCGGAGGAGCTGTTGTCTGCTGTGACCTTGATTGGAAGCGAATATAGAGCATGTGGACTTTAAATTCAAGATTTTTTTGGCCGAATTTGTAATTTTGGTATATTATCCATGATGATTTTTGCCAATTTTTGGGGAAATCTGTATTTTTATTGTCCCTCGTGTAGTTTAAGGCTCTGTTAATGCTGTGAGATGAGTTTTGAGACGCCTTATTTGCCTCTACAAACTGTTGTCAACGGTAATTTTTGAATTTTTTGCAGTTTTCCTTTAAAGCCTAATTTGGCCTTAAAATTAGTTTGAGACTGAAAAAAGTAACCTTGATATAAGACATGTTAATTTCCCGATTGCCGACCTTCTCCCCATGCAAGAACGCACACAATTCTCGCCGTTAACATCCAAATGTGATTTACTACTTACGTATTTAATGGTTCATTTGTTTGTTTGCCCGCTTTTCTTCACGCGCATTTGATGTTTTTGTGGAAAAGGTTTTGTTTTCCGACAGTTCAATTTGCAGAAAGAAGTTTTATGATATTTTTGTATCTGAAATTTGTAATTTTTGACGATATTATTTGAGCAGGTCAGTGCTAATCCTTCTGACTCATAAGCAAATATTATGTCTGCGAAGCGGTTGTAAATACAAGCCGTGTGAGGTGAGGGTGACCCAGAAAATTAATTTTGTTGGCTTTCGAATTAGGCAATCGGGTTGTTCACACAAATAATTTGGTTTTTTATATTATCCATGGCAATTTTGATGATTTTTGGAAATTTTCTTTATTTTTGGTCATGGTTTTTGGAATTATCGATTGTTTTGGGCAAATTAAGACGTATTATGGCGTTTACAAGTATAATTTTATAGGTAAACCAGGGTTTAGATAGGTTTTTTATCAAAATTATATTACTTTAGGTCATCAAAAGTAATTTCCGCAGTTTTTGCGAGCATTTCTACTTTTTTCCGGCGAAAAAAATCCCTGCAAATCGCCCCGCCAATATTTGCTGTCCATTCCTTATCAAAAAGTAATCGAGTCTATCTTCGTTTTAGGGTCGGGTCAAATTGGTTTAGCCTTATATTCCGCTTCGAATCGGAGGCTCTGAAGTGGTCGCGCTCTCTGTTTGAACATTGCCCCATAAGTGAGGCGAAAAAAGGAACCGTTCCTCCTCCTGACTCTTGCTTTTGATGTTAGACTACTTTTTGCAACGTTAATTTGACAAATTTTGGAAGGGAACGTTTGAAGTTTTGCGAAGTTTGCGGATGAAATTAAAGAATTTTGGGAGCTTCAGATGGCGAAAACGTTCTGAGAACGTTAAGCTTAGCTGTCTTATCAATGATGTAAATACTAGTCCGTCCGGAAATTCGCTGGAGTGATTTCCGCGACACGCACTGTGCGAAAACAAAAGTTGATTTTGCACTGTGCGATTTCTTGCTTTTTGCACAGTGCATGTCGCTGAAATTACTCCAGCGACTTTCCGAACGGACTAGTATCCTGAAAGTTCAACTTTTATATTGTAAATGCCAAAAAATCTTAAAAAATTACTCTTTTTTCTTGTTTTTGATGGAAAAATGAGTTATTTTTTAGATTTTTAGGTGTCCTACAGCGTGCAGGTGCAATCAGGCGTTTGTTTATCGTATTTTAGTGTCCTTTCCTTAGAAATGATCCGGTGAATTCGTCAAAAAAGTAGAATTCTAAGTAAAGAAATAGCCAAAATGAGGTTTGAATGTGTTGCAAACCCCCTAAATCTCTTTGCATGTCAAATTCTATCCGTTATTATGCCCAATGACCATTACTAATTCTCTGAGGCGAAAGGAATTCCTCTCTGAAATAATGTTCGCTTCTGTGCCGGCCAGTCCTTGGCCAGGTGAAATTGGGCCGCAAATTGCACCCGGATTTGGCATACCAGATGCCTCTACTTTGACGACATCTGTTTTTCGATTTTTGTTGAGAAATTGAAATTGAAATTTGGAAATTTCCAATACTATTTTTCAGGCACTATGCCAAGGTGAATATTGAGGTGGTTGGTGGTGTTTACGGCTATTTTCGGACAATTTAGAGTACTGTATAGGTTATTTATGGGGCTTGGGTAGGATTGAAGGTATTTCGGAGACATTCGGCAGCTTCTGTGGTGCATTTTTTTCGAATTTTTCAATTTCCCGCCGTTTTTGGCATTGTGTTTTTGTCGTCGGAAGCGCCTTAAAAAGTTGTAAAATGGAGTTGTAAGATTGCAGAAAGTAGATTGAGGTCTTTTAAAATACGACTTACGTAGTTTTCTAAGTTATTTTTATATTATCCATGACAGATGTAAGCATCAATTTTTTTTGATATTTTTGAGTGTCATGTGGATCATTTGCGCTATATATACTTTTACCGTAGACGCCTGTATTGTCCAGAGTACATTAAAAGTTTTCTGTTGTTTTATTTTTCAAATTCTTAATGGTCCCGCCATTTTTGGCATTCCGTTTCAAGGATTGGAAATGGCTGGAAAACTTGTAAAATACGAGAACGAGGTCGAAAAAGGGATAAGAAGTTTGTAAAATACGGATTCTCTTATTTGGGTTATTTTTTTGTCAAGTATGTGATGGATAATATAAATTTCCCCTAAAAAATATCAATCTGCCCTCTTAAATCCATTTTTGTATGCTTTTCGTAAAGTTTCCCCGGCTCCGAATGCAATCGCGAGCTCCGACGACTCATAATTTGTTTCATTCAGCTCCATTGATTGGAATTTTTATCTCTTTGTCCGAGAGATCTCAGTTTTTTGCACTGTTTTTTTCTTTCAAATTCAATCCCAAAACGTCTCCGGATATTTGGCCAAGATAAATTTGCGCATTTCGCTTTTGTTTTCAAAGTTTTTTGCGGCCAATTTGGTTTTTATTTGGAAAAGGCAGTCTTTAGAAGCTAAATTGACGAAAACGGCCGTTGTATTATGTAAATACTGTGTGGCTTAGCGCTTATTATAGTGCTTCGCCTTTAGCGAATTAAAATTTAGATAAGAACAGGCCAAGGGTTGAGGGTAATTAGGTCAAAATTCACATTTTTTAACAAAAAAGAGCAAAAATTTTGTATTTTTGCAATATTTCGTATTTTAGGATTGAACTATGGGACTGTTATGGTGTATCAAGACTTAGGGCACTTAAAAATGTGTAGTAAGTATCTTGAAGGCTTCGATTTGACTGAAAATTTGGATTTTTGACCAGTTTTTATATTATCCATGAGGATTTTGATGATTTTTGGTCTAACTAAGAGGAGTCGAAACTTGGAGAAAGAGGAACTGGGGCTAATTTTGAATAAAATAAAGTTTAGACTGTTTTTTAAGATTAAAATTGAATTTTCTCGATGTGTTTTATACATATTATATTACTCATCACATTTTTGATGACTTTTTGGGGGAAAATCGGATTTTTAGGTACTGCAAACTTATTTTAATGGTTAAAAAAGCTGTATAATAGTATTCTTGGAGTTTTGTAGTAACGTCTCCCAATTTTGAAGTAATATTTGGGCCTAAAATACGATTACTTTTGGATTTTTTGGGATTTCTTGAAACTGTATGTCCTACAACAACTTTGACCAACCCGTAGATGATATTACAGACGTCTAATTACATTTTCACTCCCCCTTTCGGTATGAAAATTCCCCTCACATCTAATATTTATCAGTTACATTTCTCCCCATTCCCCCCTTTCTCCCCCATTTTCCCTTTCCATTTCTGCCGAACATGGCCTGCAGGCATTTTGCCTTGTCTTTTACTTCGTTATGTTAATTATTTGCTCACGCCATTCCCACGTAATCCGCCATCTGAACAATCTTCTTGCAGTTGGGCTTTTTTGGAATTTCTGCTCAAAAACCGCTTGGAGGTGGAGAATTTGGAGGTGTATTGAATATCAGGGCCTCGTTCGGATCCGGTTTCGGCGTTCGGAAGTCGGAATTTGTCCGAAAAGTCGTCGAAACCAAGACTTTTTGGTCAAAAGCGCAGTTGATGTCTACTACAATATAAGAAGTCTCAATTTTGAGCAAAAAACCTGGTCCTCTCGGGTAATTCGGATTGCCCAGAGGGGAATAGAGCCAGATGGTGCGTCGTAGCGTCGCTGTAGCGCAGAAAGGCACCGCGCCGCCGCTCTCCGAGTATTATTTGCCGGCCGAACCGGTCTACAATGAAATCGACGTAGTCCCCTTCAAATCGCATCAAACCCACCAATTCCCGCAAGTTCCTCGCACAACACGTCGTCCCAGTTTTCATGGGGTTGGTCCGATCTTGCCGCAAAGCCATAGCTTCGCGCTGGAAAGGCCGCCAGTCCAGCCGATCGTCGGCCAAAGAGCGGCCCATTTCGAACTGCAAAAGGCCGAAAAATTGTTGAGTAAAAATCCCGAAAAAGCAGCCAAAAAACCGTTTAATCCCATTGTTTTGACTCGCAGAGGATGCACCGATGTCCCGTTCTGCATGCTTTTTATATTGTACATCTTTGGATGGGCTTTGGTCGCATTTATTGGTGAGTTTTTGAATTTTTTTTGTATTTTTGACATTTTTAATGGTTTCAAATTTGGTTTTCCGTATTTTAAAACCTTTGTTGAGAATTTCATAGCTTGAAAAGGCATGTTGAAGCCGAATATGACATTTCGATATTGTTTTAGGCAAATTTCTCCAAAATTTTTTGATTTTTTTTGAATTTTCTCGAATTTCATAAACTTTGTGACATTTTTTTTTGTTTTTTGGACACCATAAGACACTAAGCGTATTTTAAAATACGAGGTTATCTGTTTTTGTGTTGTTTTAATTAATTTTTCACCTTATTTTAGCCTACAACTACGGTAAACCGGAGCGAATTTTGTATCCAACCGATTCATGGGGAAACTCATGTGGAAAAAAGCGACCAAGTGTCTTCGATACCAGTGAAAAGCCATATTTGTACTTTTTTGATCTCACAAAATGCGTTTCCTATACGACTTTGCTCTCTGGATGTCCCACTCCACAGGTAGGAGAAGATAATATTTAGACAAATTTTGATGGAAATTGGGCTTGATTGTATCCGAATAAGGTATGATAGGAAGCCACGCCGTTTTCTAGGCTATGTGCGAAATTTTCGGCCTATTTAGAAATTCAAAATTTGAAATGTCCGCCAAATTTGGCATTATGTTCTAAGGCCATTTGAGTGCCCAAATTGATGTAATTAGCTGTGAAAATAATATTATGGATCAAAAAGTACGTTATGCATAGTAAAGAGATAGCTTTTTCTGTCTTTTTGAAGATTTTTTATATTGTCCATGACAATTTTTTATGATTTTTGTAAGTTTCGGGATTTTTTTGGGTAAATTCAGACAAATTAGGTCGAATCAAGATAAACAAAGACCCTCTCTCAATATTGTCTTGATTTTACAGATTTGAATTTGATTATTTTTACTGAATTTATATTGTTTTAGATGTGCGTCTCCAAATGCCCCACAAAATACTGGTCCTATGTATCGTTGGCTCGTGCCTGGAGCATTGATTCTGTTCGACAAAATGCCTTTTGCGATTACACGATCGATGTAAATAGTATCACAACGTTTGATCAGCTCCAAACTTTGGTAAAAACGGGAAAATGCGCGGCGTATACGGTACCTTCCAGTGTTGGTAAGTTGCTTGTTTGCGTCGAATGTTGGTTGATTTTTTGGTTTTTGGAGCTGTAAGGGCTTTAAAATTTGTTGGGATAGCTGAAAATATTATAATTGACTGGTCTCAATCTTTCGTGGTGGGACCCAAAATTTTGAATTTGCTTGGAAAATTTTGTAATATTTTTGCTTATATATTGGGTCATATGATCGAAAAATACTTTTTTCTCTCATTTCAGTGCTTGGCCGATGTGTCCCCGAAGTGATTATGGAAGCAACGAACGCCTTCAAAGAGAATGGCACCCTGAATGACATGCTCAACAAGTTTGGAAATGATGCGAATGGCCTAGTTGTGACGGATGGTCAAATCAATGAGACTGTGGGGTAAGCACTTTTCATCGGTTTTTGATTCGAAAAATTCTAAAAAGTCCAAAAGTTTTCAGAATTTTTGTGTATCGCAACGAAAACTTGTAAGTGTCCAGATTTTGATGAAATTTTGTGGAAACGAGGATTAGAATTTCCTGAGTCGTTGGGGAACATTTTAGACGGTGTTTTGCAAAATAATCTGTTTTTATGAGGAATTCAATTTGAAATTGTGGGTCTCGCAACGAAAATTTGAAGATGCTCAGAATTCCTTGAAACTTGGTGGAATTGAAGATTGAGGTCCTACAAGATGTCGTTTACATTTTTCGACCACGTTGTGCAGAATTGTTCGCGTTATAGAGAGTTTAAATTCAAAAGAAATCTTTTTTGAAAAACTGAATTTTTTGATGAAATTCAAGTTGAAAATTGACTGAAAGGCATTCGGAAGGCCTTTAAACACTACAATCTTCCATTTTCAGGGTTGTGAAAGCAATAGCCTCGGGCGATGGTCAGGTTTTGCAAAAAGTTGTGGTTGACCTAGGTGTGAGTTGGTGGCAAATCCTCTCATTCCTCGGAATTGCCGCCGTCGTCAGCTTCGTTTGGACTCTGATTATGCGAATCATGGGCGGCTTCATGATTTGGCTCAGCATCTTCCTCCTGTTGATCGGCTTGGGCGGTGGAACTTGGTACTGCTTCAACCAATACCAGCTGCTGATAAAACAAGGAGCAATCAACGACTACTCATTCCAACCTATCCTCAGTGTCTATTTCGAGATGCCGAACACTTGGTTGACTTTTGGTAGGATTTTCGAGAAGTTTGAGGTCGATTTTTATATTGTAGTAGGTAAAAATTTCTGAATTTTAGCGATAATTCTTGGAGTTTTGCTTGTAATCATCTTCTTGGGTGTTCTTTTCATCCGAACTCGCGTATCGTTGGCGGTAGCTTTGATTGGAGAGAGCAGCAAGTGAGTGAATATTAGTTTTGACGTCAAATAAGGTCAAAAATTTTGTGGATAATATAATTTTTGTCGGTTTTTGGATTTTTTAATGATCAAATTTGCTTACAGAGCCCTCGGAAGTATGCTATCGACTTTATTTTTCCCAATTTTCCCATTTGCCGTTCATATCGCGGTCTTCGCACTGTGGGGATCGGTAGCGATTTGGTTGGCCTCAATTGGAACGGAAAATTGCGTATATCAAAACTATGATTGGCCCGAAGATCCTTTGAATAACCATTCGTGCAACTGTCAGACTCTTGGAACGGTAGGATTTTGAGATTTTTTGATTTTGAAATTTTTTGAGGTTGCACTGTGCAGTCCATTTTTCTTTTTAATTTTTGAAAATTTTGTTTCATTTAAAGTACGTGCAAGTGTTACAGAATGATGCTACATGGCATAAAGAAGAGGTTACCATAGTTATTTGACCTGATTTAGTTGATTTTTAGAGGTTTTTGAACAAATTATCTTACCTTAGATTATCAATTTGATGATTTTTATTTTAAGTGCGAGAAAATGCCTTAAGGGCAATATTTTTGAACCTTTAGGTATTGTTTCAAATTCTACAAGTCCTTGCCGTCATTTTGATGTATTGATCAAAATTTTTTGATGACTGGAAGGTGTCTAAAATTTCGGTTTTATCTGAGGGGGTCAGATAATCATGGATAATATAATTTTTGATTTTCTTGTATTGTTGTCTTCAAAGTATTGCTTGAATTGAACAATATAAGTTTCTAAATGGGCTAAATTTCTTGTTTTCAGCTTGCGAACTGTCGATTTTTGAATCTGACCAAGCCCGAGGACCAAATTGCTGCCCTCCAGGCATATAACTTGTTCGGCTTGTTCTGGATGACCTGCTTTATCTCCGCCCTATCGGATATGACCATTGCCGGCGCATTTGCTTCATATTACTTTGCGTTCCGCAAACCAAAGGATGTCCCATCATTCCCGGTCCTCAGGTCCGCCGGCAGAGCCATTCGATTCCATATGGGAACTCTCGCGTTGGGCTCGATGCTCTTGAGTTTTGTGAAAATGCTTCAGGTCATATTGGATTTCGTTTATAACAAACTGAAAAATGTCGAAAATCCGGTGGGAAAAGCGATTTATCGGTGAGTTTCGGAGAGGTTTTTATATTGTAGTAGGTGGATGAGGATGATTTTTTTAAATTATGGTTGAAAATGGTGTTGGTTTTGCTAGAAAAAGAATTTGAGTGTCTTGTTGAAGCGTGTTTTGAGATTTCCCGCGAATTTTTGAGTCGTAAAATTTTGAAAAATTTGAATTTTCCGCCAAAATTGGCATTTTTATGGCCCGGGAAAGGTGTAGGTAGTGTAAAAATGACGTGCCAGTTTTTGAAACTGTATTTACTGTTTTAGCCATTTTTGCGTAATTTGAACCCCTTATAACAGAATGCCAATATTTCAAAATTTGGCGGGAAATTCAAAAATTTTTGGAAATTTGGATCGAAAATGGGTTGTTTAGACGCTATCGGCAATTTTACATTTACTGCGACTATTTGTTTTTCATTTTAGAGCCCTTACTTGTCTGTTTTGGTGCCTCGAGAAGATCCTTCGATTCCTTTCGAAAAACGCGTATATTATGACAGCCATATATGGAAAAGGCTTCTGCACCGCCGCCAGGGACTCATTCACTCTGTTGGCGAGAAACTTGGTCAGAGTTGTTGTGTTGAATCGAGTCACCGCCTTCTTATTGTTCATTGGAAAGGCCTTGATTACATGTGGCATGGGTAAGATAAATTTTGATTTTTTGATATGTTCTGCTGAGAGTTGGCAAGCAATTTTTATGCCAAACTACAGTTTGGGTCTTGCAGATTGGGTTAGGATTTTGGTGGATTGAAACTTTTTCCCTTAGGGCATTTTATTCGCATTTGAAGTTTGAATCCAAGTTTTTGGTGGCGTGTGGAATATAATTTAGGGGTTTGGTGTATTGTACAATTAGTAGTAGGGTCTTTTTTTAGTACGTCATAGCTGAAGAGTTTAAGGAGTAGGCGGCATGCACACTGTTCAAAATTTTATTCCCTGAGGCATTTTGGGACCTTTTTAATCTTAGCTTCACTTTTGATGCCAAGTGCAATATAAGTAGTTGAAAAATGAAGGAACTCTATTGGGTTTTTGTTAAATAAGTGTCTTGTTGCTGGTTATTTGTTATGATTATCAAAATAACATCATCGTCTTATGTTAAAATACAATTTTTCGGTGTTTTTGGCAAAATTCTTGTGTTTTTCGGGATTTTTTTGTAAAATACGCGTTTTCTAGCTGTTTTTTTGTTTCTGTTTTGCTTTTGATAGAATCATCAGACAGTAAAATTTATATTGGAACAAAAAATTTTTTTATTAATTGGTTTTTTTTTGTCAAGATAACCTAAAATAATATAACTTTACCCTAAAATTTTCTCAGTTTCCCAGTTTTCAGGCGCTCTTGCGTTTTACTACTTTACGGGTCAAATCCGCATCGACGACCTGCCTCAGGTCAAACTGCATTACCACTTTGTGCCGGTCATAATCGTCATTATTGGGACGTATTTCATTTGCGACCTCTTTTTCCAGGTCTATGATATGGGAGTGGACACCACGTTCTTGTGCTTTTGTAAGTTATTTTGATGTTTTTGCTTTGAATTTTGAGGTAACATACGATCCCCGGAAGAAGTTTTGTATGTCATGATGACAAAGTAAAATGTGTCATCATGACGGATTTTTTGAATGTTTTGTTGGAAAATAGACATTGAGTTTAAAATACGGTCTGGCCATGTATTAGGGGTGTGATTTTGAAATTTTTTAAAATGACGTCAAATTGCAGTCATTTTCGTCAAATTGTGTCGAATTGCCGTCCTTTTGGTTTGAAGCTGTTTAATCATAAAGAACATTATTGATGGTAGTATAGGGGCTTCAAACATGCTTATGCGCATGTACATATTAAAACAACAGCTTATAACAACAAAAAGAGTTTAGTAGAGCCATTTTCGGATCATCTTCATCCTCGTTCCCGCTGTCACTATCATCCAAATTCTCATTGATGAACTGAGTCAGTGAAACTGGAGGCTTCTTGAAGTAAATTACAAGAATTTTTGGCGTGAAAATTTTTTGTTGCGGGAAAAATTCTCGATTTTTTGGCAAAATTTAAAAAAATTTTCCAAAAAAATTCAATTTGACAATCAAAATGACGGCAATTTGACAACGTGACAGACCGTCAAGTTGACGGGCTGCACAAACCTAGTTTAAACCGAGTTTGATACCAAGTTCCAGAAAATCCGTCATGATGACATACGTAATATCTAAACAATCGCGGAATTTGGTTTCAGAATTAATGTTATAACGCACAGGGGTATTGCAAAAGATATTTTCATATTGAAATTTTGATTTGTTCGTGGAATTTTGAGTAGGCTGACGGATTTTTTGGAATTTTTCGAAATGACCGGTTTTTTTGAAAGTTTTGCCGTTTTTGGTGCTTACATCGAATAACTGATGGTAAAATGACTAATAAAATTTGATGGTAAAATGACTAATAAAATTTCGAAACTCCCTCAGGGGATGCTGAAGTCTTTGGCTCCGCCCATTTTTTGGGTTAAATTACCTAAAAAATTTTGAAATACCTAAAACAATGTTGAAATCCGAATTAAAGTGGAGAAATAATGAAATTTTGGTTGCAGTGGAGGACAGCGAAGCCAACGATGGTAGTCCGGAGAAGCCGTTCTACATGAGCGACGAGCTGAAGAGGCTCTTGGGCAAGGAGAACAAGTTCTAACTTATGATAATTTTGATCTCCAATGGATCGGATTTTGATTGAAATGGCTTGTATTGTCTATTGTTGGTCTTCGTTTAGGATTTTTTGCGATTTTTTCTGCGAAATGTTGTGAAATTTTGAAGATTTTTGAATTTTTTTGGTCGAAAATCGCGAAATTTGAAGATTTTTTGGAGAATAACGAAAAATAGGGTCGTATTTTAGATGTCTCAAGGAATTCCAGACCTTACTTTAGATGGTCAAGACCTTTTTAGAACTTATTTTATTGTTTTTATCTCATTTTTGACCTTATTTTAGCTATTTTTTTCAATTTTCTTCGAGAAAATCGCAAATTTTGTCTTAGAAAATTTTTGTCTTGTCGTATTGTAGTTGTCCAAGATATTTCCAACCTTAAATTAGTGTTTACATAACTTTTTCTTATCATTTTCTTACTTTTTTGCTGTAAATAGCTCAAATTTACATCATTTTAGCCATTTTTATCACTATTTCTCAATTTCATAACAAAAAATTAATGTTTTTACTAACCTTACGTTGTATTCTCGTTATATCCATTGACATTGTATCATTCTTGGCTCAAATTATACGCGTATTTTACGTTTATTCGTCATTTTCATCCATTTTTGGACATTCCCTCAACCTCAAAAAAGAAAACGAGTATATACTATAATAAAAAGCTTGAAAAAGTCGTGAATGCGAATTTTTAATGCGCAAAGGAAATGAAAAGAGCCCGAAAAATGAGCCCCAAGGCAAGTTTGGACAAACTTTTTAGGAAAGTTTTGGAGTTTCTTCGAGAAATTGGCTTATTGCCTTCAGGGTAATTTGCAGAAATTTTGCAAAAGCTTGATTTCGGAGTTTGATGGGATTCGGGACAAATTTAGATTAGACGTTCTGAAGGTATATGCGAAATTTTTAGCTCGCGTTTTGCAGAAATCACCGAGATTTTTAGATTGAAAAATCCTAAAAACTCGATTTTTTTGTTACTTTCGACAACGAAAAGGTTGGCAATCTGTTTTAAGTGGGGAGTACAATGTATCTACAAAAAATTATTTTTTCCCTGCAAAATTTGCATAGATATAGACGAATCTCTTTTTTTCTCTGACCGTCTCTCCTCGTTTTTCATAGTCTCTCGGAAAAGATCCAATTTCCAATTTGAACTTTTGTTGTCTCACAGTGCGTATCGCCGAAATGTCTGCAGCGACTTAACGGACGGACTACTGCGACATTTCTAAAGTGCGTAGATGTTTTGTTGCGCCGCACAGTGCGTTTTGCCTCATTTTGCACGGTGCGCCTTTTTTGAAGCACACTGCACAGTGCAAACCTTAAAAATGTCGTTTGCACAGTGCAGAATTCCGGGCGCCGACGCAGCGACGTAGTTGAAAAGAGCTTGCACAACGGCAACATTTCGATTGCACAATTTGCATTTGAACTTTCATACGCTTGTCGCCGCTGCACAGTAAATTTCACCCTTTTCGCACACTGCAAACCTCAAAAATGCTGTT
This sequence comes from Bursaphelenchus mucronatus, assembly GCA_025436335.1. Taxonomy (NCBI): domain Eukaryota; kingdom Metazoa; phylum Nematoda; class Chromadorea; order Rhabditida; family Aphelenchoididae; genus Bursaphelenchus; species Bursaphelenchus mucronatus. Next base: position 933,022 of record CM046358.1, on the reverse strand, counting down.
TGCACTGTGCAAAATTCCAGCCTCCAGCGCAGCGACATAGTTGAAAAATGCACTTTGTGAAAATACTAATAGTCCGTTCGCAAAGTCGCTGTGGTGATTTCGGAGACATGCACTGTGCAAAAAAGGTCAGGGTGCAAGCGACAGCCCAAAAAAGCCTATTGCACGGTGCAAAAAGAAAAAAATTGCACAGTGCAAGATTAACTTTTGTTTTTGCACAGTGCATGTCGCCGAAATCACTCCGGCGACTTTACGGGCGGACTTGTAGCATTTTTAACGCAAAATTGGTTGACTCATCTTTTCTCTTTTTCTTCTCTCCAATCGCTCAATCCTCCAAAAAAGAAGAGCGCAAAAAAAGAAATTGATAGAGACATTCGCCTTCTCTTTTTTTATTGGAACGCTGAGTCAGAGCGTTCTTTCCGTCCCATTTTTTCTCCATTTTTGGCCCAAAAAAGAGCGGAAAAACTCGGTTTTGGAGTTTCGCAATTTCGTTGACATTTTTTTGGGAGGAGCGATTCAGAAGCCCGCAGGGCAAATGAGTCATTTCTGGGCACGGGCTTTATAAACAGTTGAGAGTTTTTTTTATTTGAGATTTTTTAAATTTTTTGTTTATTTTCGGTCCAGAATTTTTTTTTTTTTTTTTTTGAGTGGTCAAAAATTGCGATTTTTTTTATTTTCGAAAATTTCAAAATATTACTCCGTCCGTAAAGTCGCTGGAGTGATGTCCGCGACATGCACTGTGCGAAAACAAAAGTTCCCGTTGCACTGTGCAATTTCTTGCTTTTGCACCGTGCAATCGGCTTTTTTTTAAATCAATTTATTCGCAAAGATATCGCCAAAAAAACATTTTTTCTCTGCCCATCTCTCCTCATTTTTCGTAATCTCTCCATCCGAAATGGCTGTTGAAAATCTCGATCAGAAATTATTTGCTACGACTCAACCAAGATTCTCAACGATAATTGCGGACGAGAGGCCATGGAAAATGAGGAGAGCGTCAGAGAAAACTCGTTGTTCGGCTCTATCTTTGCGGACATGGCGCGGAAAAAATTAATTTATTGTAGAAACATTACTACTCTGTTTGTAAAGTCGCTGAAGTGAATTCCGCGACATGCACTGTGCGAAAACAAAAGTTCCCTTTGCACTGTGCAATTTCCTGCTTTTTGCACCGTGCAATGGCTTTTTTGCACAGTGCAAACACCAAAAATCCCTTCAGCGACTTTTCGGATAAAATAGTAAAAAAAATCAAAAAATTTGCATTTCACCCGTCTTTTCGTCTTATTTTCTAATGCATTGACTCATTCGCGAGCTGATTTTGATGTGCCCGATTCCTCGAATGTCCAGCTTTTGCGGTGGCCATCTGGAGGCGCCCTCTCTCCCTTTTCCCAAAAAAACGCGAAAAAAGTGCCCATCGTAAATAAGGAGGGGGTTTATGGGGAAGTGGATGGTGTAATTCGAGTTTACAGCTCTTACTAATGCCGATTCCACTTGATTACCTTTTATGGAGAGGGTTGTTTTGAGGGATTGGTTTTTCATGAGACATGTCATGGATAATATCCGACGCTGTTGGAAGATGATGGTAAAATGGTAGAATTGGATATTCTTGTAGCTAAAAGCATGTAGTTTCTTACAATAGCCAATGTTATTTGATACTTTAGCAACTAAATTTAGTTATGGGCTTTCATCGAATCTATGGGTCGTCAAATCTCATGGTTAATGTCGGAGGTCATAACTCAGTCGAAGGTGGTGATAATAAAGTTTAATTTGTCAAACATATGGCCAATTGTATGACATTTTGTTGTATGGTATATATTTAAATTAAACCTCCCTAAACAAATCATCGTTTCTGAGGCGCTTTTCCTATATATGAGAAATCAAGTGTCATGGAGAATATTTTTGGTGATTTCTCGGCCAATATAGGTGATAGAAGCTTTAAATTTAGCATAAATGTAGACAACGATGTGATATCTCATTGCATTGGCGTTGAGGTTATACTATAGCCTCTAAAGTACCTTTTCAAGCAGTTATATTAACCATGGGACATCAAGTATCATGAATAATGTCGAAGCTCATAACTTGGTTAAAACTAATTATATAGTCGTAAAATTTCACACAAACATATATAAAGGGTCCTTTTATCACTGCTGACAGTAATAACTCGTCGCTATTACTATTTTTTTTATTCGTAACGATTTAAAGTCGACATGTTTTCCAAAATTTTTCCCTATATAATTTCCGATCATTTCACATTCAAATCGCCATGATTTTCCGCTGATGATAGTAATTTATGGATTATCATGCTGTTTGATTCGCAAAACACCTTATTTACTGTTTAAGACCGAAAAAACAAGCCAAACGGCGGGACGGGGGGGGGGGGGGGGGTTGCGCAACTTGGTTTTAAGAGCCGGGTCCATTTTGTTCGAAAAAATTTTTCGAATCGGGAAGTGAGATCGGAATTTGATGTAGACCCCAACTCCGTTTTATTTGTGGACGTTGACAATAGAATAAAAGGATCAACGATTATGTCGGTCGAACTGTTTGGATAGTTCCGGGATTTTTCCCTTTTTTGTGATTTGTGTTGTAACATTGGGGAAATTAAATAGTAGTTATTGTGGGAATAGAGCAGCTACCACTTAGTAAAGCCATGAAACGTTATATTTTAGCTTCTGACTTACTATTTCACTCCAAAAAGTACAAAATTGTAATGGATAACATTATAATGAACAAAAGTGGGTACAATTTAACGTCCGATTTTGAGAAAAAATTTGATTGTTGTGAACTGTAATTTTCTAGATGTCGACAAAAAACATTTAGCTATATAAATGCCAAATTTCATAGCTATATCTTCTATGTTCGAAGAAAAAAAGACTTTGATATTATCTATGACACTTGATGTCCCATGAACAACAAAAAGCTTATCTAAACTAAACGTTAACACGTATTATCGCGACTTTTGATGTTTTAGGTAATAAGTCATGTCTTTGGCTTTATCCTTGCAAAATTTAATGGCAACATATACTGTTTTGACCCAGTTATAACCTCAATATTATCCATGACATTTAATGTCTCATGGATAAAAAAACTGCTCGAAAATCTAAATTCCCGTCCTTTCTTGATGTTCAAGCTTGGCAGTAAATGATAACCAACCATTAACTGTGCTGTGGCCAAATTTCATGGCCATTCATCGATTTGTTTCTTAGTTCCGACCTCCGATATTATCCATGAGATTTAATGTCTCATGGATAACAAAACTGCTCAAAAATCTAAATTCCCGTCCTTTCTTGATGTTCAAGCTTGGCAGTAAGAGATAATCAACCATTAGCTGTGCTGTGGCCAAATTTCATGGCCATTCATCGATTTTCCTCTTAGTTCCGACCTCCGATATTATCCATGACATTTGTCCTGCCATGGGTAACAAAACTCGATTTTTTCCCAAAAAATCATCCTTATAAGGCTACGATCTTTTATGTTATACGTTCCGGAGATCACGCAGTTCAACAAGGACATTCGCTTTTATCCCCTTTTCTCCGCATGCCCCACATTAACCTTATATTTTCGTTCAGCCATCTGCGCACTTTTAAAAAGGGGGGGGGGCTGCTTTTTCGCGAAAAAATCGTCGTCCCCGCCGCGCAGGGGCGAAAAAACCTGCGGGTGGGGGATCAGACGGACAGGAAGAACGGATGGAGCCGGTGCGTACTCTTTTGCGCCCTTCACCTTGTCCCGTCTCTTATTTTCGTCATGATTGACTTTGGGTTTTCCCTCTTCGTTGCGACTTTCCGCCCGAATATTCACGCTCCAAATGCGACGGCGAAAATCCTCGACACACTTCGAGCGAGGGGGTGCGGATTTCTCGGAGTGATCGAATTTTTCAGCCTGAGGGCAGGGGTTTCGAAATGTTGCGAAATGCCCGTCCGTAAAGTCGCTGCAGTGAATTCTGCGACATGCACTTTAGTTTGCACTGTGCATTTTCTTGCTTTTTGCACCGTGCAATAGGCGTGTTTCGGCGGTCGCTTGCACCTGCACAGTGCAAGCACCAAAAATCACTCCAGCGACTTGACGGACGGATTAGCATTTGATGAAACTTTGAGTAAATTTAAATCAGAAGTTTTATAGACATCTCCGAAATTTTCAGTTCGCGTTATGCAGAAAACACTGAGAGTTTGAGGTCGAAAAATCCTGAAAATGCAAGTTTTTTTTTAAAGTTTTTTGGAATAAAAAATTGGCATTCTGTTACAAGAGGGGAGTATAATGTTTCCAAAAAAATTATGTTTTCCCCCTAAAAATTCGCTAAGACATTGCCGAAAAACGGGTTTTCTCTGACGCTCTCCTCATTTTCCATGGTCTCTCATTGGGGACAGCCATTTTGTTGTCCATCGTTGAAAATCTGGGTTGAGTCGTGACAAATAATTTCTAATCGAGATTTTCAACAGGCTTTTTCGGTTGGAGAGACTATGAAAAATGAAGAGAGATGGGCAGAGAAAAACTTTTTTCGGCGATATCTTTGCGGGTTTTCCTCGGAAAAAATAGATTTTTTGTAGAAATATTTTGCTCATTATGTTGAACAGAATGCCAACTATTTACCCTGAAACATATTTGTCGATCTAAAAATTTCGGTTGTTTCTGCATAATGCGGTAATTTTCGATAAAAAAATTTTGGCTGTTTCTGCATAATGCGGTAATTGTCGATCAAAAAATTTTGGCTGTTTCTGCATAACGCGGTATTTTTTACCTAAAAATCCCGGCGGTTTCTGCATAACGCTACTGAAAGTTTCGGATATGCTTTGAAAAATGGAATTGTAAATCTTTGCCAAGTTTTGTCAATGTCTAAAAGTCGAATTTTGAGCCGCAAAGTAAAGAGAGTGATCCAATAAAATTGATGGTTCTGAATTTTATATTTGCCCGGGACCTCATTGGCCTCGGGTTTCCTTCCGTTTTTGGGGGTTTGTTTATTTGACATTTCCCTTTAGGGCAAGCGAATTTTTGGTTTTTGACAAATTTTTTTTTAAATTTTTTGGGAAAAAAGTTCAAAAAATTTTAAAACTAAAAAAAATATTACTCATGTCAAGAGCTATTAGTATTTTCACAAAGGTGCACGGCAAATCCCCGATTTGCACTGTGCAATTGGAATATCGCGGCGAAAAAGGCCGCGCACCGTGCAAAAAGAGGAAAAATGCACTGTGCGGCGCGACAAAATCTTTTTTGGTTTTTGCATTGTGCAATCGGAATATCGCGGCCGCAAGCTTTTTTCAACTATGTCGCTGCGTCGGCGGCTCGAATTTGCACAGTGCAAACGGCCTTTTTACGGTTTGCACTGTGCGAAAAGAGCGAAATTCGCTGTGCGGTGGCGACAAGCGTGGGAAAAGAGTGCAAACGCACTGTGCAATCAATGCGACAAATGCTCATGCACTTTATGAAAATTTCAGTCGATTTGCACAGTGCAAACGGCCTTTTTACGGTTTGCACTGTGCGAAAACAGCGAAATTCACTGTGCGGTGGCGACAAGCGTGGGAGAAGTGCAAATGCGCTGTGCAATCAATGCGACAAATGCTCATGCACTTTATGAAAGTACTAATATTCCAAATTATCCTCTACTCGATAATTTTTTGATTTTTTCTCAACTTTTATCATCACTTTTTCCCTTATCAACTGACCACGCAACTCTTCGAAAGAGTTTTTTCACACATGTTATCGCTTCGAAACGGTCCGTTCCCCCCTTTGGGTTTGAAAATCACTGTTTTTGGGTTTCCCATGCGCTTTTAACTGTCTTTTCTGTTTTTTTCTTCTCGATATTGAACGTTTTGTTATGATAATTTATGCGGAATGGGTGTTTTTAACGTCAAAAAAGGGATTTTTAATTTTCGAAAAAAATATTTTTTTTTGATTTTGATGAATTTGGCAGAAAATTTGATTAGCATTTTCTAAAGCATTACTAAGTCCATCCGTAAAGTCGCTGCAGTGATTTTTGCGACATGCACTGTGCGCAAACAAAAGTTCCCTTTTTCCCAAACAAATTGAAGAGTTCTCTCCTCGATTTGACGTGCGGCGTAGCTCTTTTTTTAACTGATGCATGAATTCGCACAGTGCAGACCGTCTTTTCTAGTTTGCACTGTGCGAAAAAAAGCAAAATGCACGGTGCGCCGGCGATAATAGGAAAGTGGTGACAAAATTAAAATTAAAATCAGGCCCTATTGAGAGAATACTAGCCCATCCGCAAAGTCGCTGGAGTGGTTTCCGCGACATGCACTGTGCGAAAACAAAAGTTCCCTTTGCACTGTGCAATTTCCTGCTTTTTGCACCGTGCAATAGGCTTTTTTCGGCTGTCGCTCACACCCTGACCTTTTTTGCACAGTGCATGTCTCCGAAATCACCTCAGCGACTTTGCGAACGGATGTCGCTGCGCCGGAGGCTGGAATTTTGCACAGTGCAAACGACATTTTTGAGGTTTGCACTGTGCGAAAAGGGGTGAAATTTAGTGTGCGGCGGCGACAAGCGTATGAAAGTTCAAATGCACCTTGCAATCGACGCGACAAATGTCCGCGCACTCTACGAAAATACCAAAAGTGTCTGTGATTTTTAGTTCGAAATTTGAAGAAATTAACGAGATTTTTTGATCGAAAAATTCCGAAAAAAAAAGATTTTTTTCGCGATTTTCAAATTGAAATTTTTGCATTTTGTTCGATCTGGAGAGCATAATATTTCTACAAAAAATCAATTTTTCCCCCCGGAAATCCACAAAGATATAGCCAAAAAACGTTTTCTCTCTGACCGTCTCTTCATTTTTCATAGTCTCTCGGAAGAAAGATCGTTGAATATCGTGGCTCGCTTTGTAAAATGAAAGGTGAAATTCTTTGTTATACCTGAGGTATTTAGGATAAAATTGAAATAAAAAAAAAATTTAGATTTTTTTGAGCGATCAGTCAACGTTTTGAATGTCTGATCAAATTTAAATTAATCACTCTTGTCTACCGAAAAGGATGAGTCATTAATTTTTTTTTAAATTTTACACTTTTCTTATCGCTAAAAGGCTTCTTCATAGATTTGTCACGGCCGCTCCCACCCCCTCGAATTTTCTGTCAGAACCATCAAAAGCCTATTCTACTACTCGGCGCAAAAAGTCCTGAGAATTTATCGCGCGTCGAAAAAAATGATTTGTCGCTGAGAAAATTGGGAATCGCGCGCGACCTAAGGCAAAAAATGCAAAATGCACCATGCAGAATGGTGTTTTAGGGTCAAAATGCACTGTGCGAAGCCGTTTTTTGCGATTTTCGAACCGCACAGTGCAAATTTTCAAAAACCGCACAGTGCAAATTCTCAAAACCCGCACAGTGCAAATTCTCAAAACCCGCACAGTGCAAATCCTCAAAAACCGCACAGTGCAAATTCTTAAAGACCGCACAGTGCAAATTCTCAAAACCCGCACAGTGCAAATTCTTAAAGACCGCACAGTGCAAATTCTCAAAACCCGCACAGTGCAAATTCTCAAAACCCGCACAGTGCAAATTCTCAAAACCCGCACAGTGCAAATCCTCAAAAACCGCACAGTGCAAATTCTTAAAGACCGCACAGTGCAAATTCTCAGGACTTTTTGCGCCGAGTAGTATTAGTGCATCCGGAAAGTCGCTCGCGTGATTTTTGGTGTTTGCACCGTGCAAAAAAAGTGAGGATGCGAGCGACAGCCCAAAAAAGCCTATTGCACCGTGCGAAAATCCATCTCGACTTTTCCTGCAAAGCGCGAGCCAAAATTTTCTGGAGTTAATCTGTGGCCTATGCCTGAATGTAACTAGTATTTACTATAGTCCATTCGCTGGAGAGTGTTTGCACTGTGGGAAAAACGCTATAGGACACCTCAAAATCTAAAAAATAACTAATTTTTTCATTAAAAACAATAAAAAAGGGTAATTTTTTAAGATTTTTTGGCATTTACAGTTAAAAAGTTGAACTTTCAGGATACTAGTCCGTTCGGAAAGTCGCTGGAGCAATTTCAGCGATATGCACTGTGCAAAAAACAAGAAATCGCACAGTGCAAAGGGAACTTTTGTTTTCGCACAGTGCATGTCGCCGAAACTATTCCAGCGACTTTACGGACGGACTTGGATTCTCTGAATAGGGTCTGATTTTAATTTTAAAATAGTTTGAAAACCAAGAGAGACTATGGAAAATGAGGAGAGACGGTCGGAAAAACACGAGAAAAATTTGTTTTCGCCGAGATCTTTGGAAATTTTTAGCGGAAAAAATTGATTTTTTGTAGAAATATTTTACTCAACACTCCGAACAAAAGGCCAAAAAAAAATTCAGAAAATTGCGTAAAAATTTTTGGAATTTTTTCTTTTTTCGATAAAATAATCTCAAAAATTAATGCAAATTTCACACTAAAAATTTCGACTATGTTCTACTAATCCGTCCGTAAAGTCGCTGCAGTGATTTCCGCGACATGCACTGTGCGAAGACAAAAGTTTATCTTGCACTGTGCAATTTCTTGCTTTTTGCACAGTGCAATAGGCTTTTTTCGGTTGTCGCTCGCACCCTGACGCCAAAAATCATATAAGCGACTTTCCGGACGGAGTAATATGTCTTATAAAACTCTAATCTAAAATTTTGGCAAGTTTCATCAAAATTTCAGTAATTTTATTTTTCGAGATTTTTTGATTTTTTTGTCATTTTTGATCAAATTTCCGAAAAGATTCAATGTCCTCCGGATCAGTAGACCTTATGATTCTTTCCTTCTCCATTATTCATCATTTCAATGTTCCGACATTCCCTTTTCGATATCATTTTTTTGTAATTCTCGGGGCCATACCCCCAAAAAAATTGGGCCTAAAAATTTCTCGCAGTGTAAAAACGATGATTTCCACGGTGAATCATCGGACTTTCCTCTCGCCCGCGATTTGTCCGAAAATTCCGTTTCCTTTACTTTTTTGTTGCTTATTTAGAAGCGAAAAATGTCCGGCTGGGATGCGTACGTGAACAATTTGCTGGAGAGCTCGGACGGCATCAAAAAGGCCGCCATTGTCGGCCTGGAAGATGGCTCGGTGTGGGCCAGAAGCAGCGATTTCAAAGTGAGTTGCTTGATTCGGACAGTTGTTGCAAGTTTAGAGCACTTTTTTTATGTTGTACTTGAGATCAGATCCAAAAATCTTATTTTATCAAAAAATGTGGGTCCCGCAGCGAACATTATTACGATTTTTGGTTGTAAAATACGTAAACCGCACTTGTGACCGTCTTCTAAAAAAAGTAGACTAATTTTCTATTTTTCTTGGAGTTCAGAGCAATTTTTTATGTTATCCTTGAGATCAGATCCAAAAATTTTATTTTATCAAAAAATGTGGGTCCCGCCGCTAAAATTATGACGATTTTTGGTTGTAAAATACGTAAACCGCACTTGTGACCGTCTTCTAAAAAAAGTAGACTGATTTTCTATTTTTCTTGGAGTTCAGAGCACTTTTTTTTATGTTGTACTTGAGATCAAATCCAAAAATCTTATTTTATCAAAAAATGTGGGTCCCGCCGCGAAAATTATGACGATTTTTGGTTGTAAAATACGAAAACTTCACTTATGACTGTCTACTATAAAAAAGTGGCATATTTTTCTATTTTGCTTGGAGTACAGAGCAATTTTTTTATGTTATCCTTGAGATCAGATCCAAAAATTTTATTTTATCAAAAAATGTGGGTCCCGCAGCGAACATTATTACGATTTTTGGTTGTAAAATACGTAAACCGCACTTGTGACCGTCTTCTAAAAAAAGTAGACTAATTTTCAATTTTTCTTGGAGTTCAGAGCACTTTTTTTATGTTATCCTTGAGATCAGATCCAAAAATCTCATTTTATCAAAAAATGTGGGTCCCAACGCAAAAGTTTTAATTGTAAAATACGCAGCAACCACTCGCGTGCTTTATTTGTTTAAAATTACGTCGTTTCAACAATTTTGGAAGTCGAAACGGCACAAAATATTTATGATGACGTTAAATGTGTCATGGATAATATAAGTGGTCCTAATCAGTAGGCGTTAGATGTTTTTAAGCTGGAAAGACTACGCATTAAAACTACATTCCCAAAGGCGCATTGCTGTGAAATGTCAAGGCATAAGCTCTTGTGCCAATCTTTCTATGGACAAAATATTCACCATGACATTAGGGGTCACATGGATAATATAAATGCTTGAAAACCGGAAATAGTGAATTGTTTGGAGGTAATAATTTTGTGTGGAAAAACTTGATGCCCTAGCCTATCTCTAGAACCAATTTTATTGTCTTAGAGAAATTTTCCGCAATAAAATGACCTAAAATATTAACCATGACAATAATATCTCAAGAATAATATAAATCCTTCTAATTCGCGCTAAATACCTCACAACTGACATTTCCAGGCCACAGATGCCGAGCTCAAGTCGCTAGTCGGTAGTTTCAAGAACATCGAAGCCGTCCCGCAGACCGGCTCCGACCTGGAAGGCCTTCATTACGTGGTACCTCGAGTGGAAGAGAACTTGATTTTCGGGAAGAAGGGAAGCCAAGGCTTTTGTGCCGTCAAGTCCAACACGGCCGTTATCTTGGCCGTCTTCGAGGGCGAGACCGGCGCTGGATCCGCCACTCGTGTCGCCGTCGAGAAGCTGGCTTCTTATCTACAGGACACTGGTTATTGAATTTAATTTTTTTGGTAATTTTTTCCTAAAAAATTTCTCGGTAATGCTTTTCCAACTACATAACGTTCAAATCATTTGGTTTTGTCGGCTATTTATTCGATTTTAATATTTTTTTTTTGATAAATAAATCTCAATTTTTTGGGAGATTTTTTGAGTTTTGGTCGTATTTTAGCGAGGGATTGATGTGATTTTGATGGATAGTGACTCCAGACAGCTTAATGCGCCTTATTGCGCTATTTTGAAGCTTTTGGACATCAAAAACTTGAAAAAACATCAAATGTTGTCATGGATAATATAATCAGATGACAGAAATAGCCTCTAAAGCAGAATGTCAACAGTTCTAAGCCCAGAGGGCTATAAAAATACCAATTAGACTATATCATGTCCATTCAGTAAAATTTTTCACCCATTTTTATCAAAAATCATCATGGATAATATCCCAAAGCCTCCAAAATGCTAAATCCCTAACTTATCGTTGTTTCTAAGACTCTAGTTATTCCTAATTTTCTATGTCCACATTTCCGGAACCATTTTTGTCTCCTAAAATACGATTCAAATTTTTGACGGGAATTCAAATTTTTGAACTTAAAATATTCCAAACTCTATAAAATTAACCATTTTGTACCTTTATCGGACAAACTTTGTTACAAGACAAGTAGAAATTAGCTGCTCAGCAGTCGAGGAAATTGGCGGCCATTAGAAGTTCAAGTGCAACTTCTGGAGTAATCGAGAATTCTGGGATCTCCGTGGCGCTGTTTGTGAATCGAACCTTGTATGCGAAGTAATGGCAGACCTTTCTGAGGACATGGGATCTAAAAATTTTGGCAAAAAATTCATTTTTTTACCAAAAATTATATTATTTTAGGCAAAAATCAAGTCCAAACATGTTTAAAACCCACGGAATTTCCCTAAAATTCACTTCATTGCTCTCATTCTCCGTGAATTGCCCGGGGCCACTCAGCATAGCCTTGATTGTGCCGGATGTCACCACCAGATCTCTTCGCACAATGAATTCATGCCCATCGCTGGATATCAACTTCACATAAGTCGAGTTTTCTCCGCGCACAGAGGCTTCTAAATACAGAATTCACAGTAATCATTCAAATACTCACCATTCTTATCGTTTTCAACCATGTTTTTGGAAAAATTCCACCTAAATGTCAAGTATAACATAAAAAGTGATCAAACATTTGATACGCAAGGGAGCTCAACCCGGAAATTGACGTTCAATGGCAAACAAAAGGCTTAAATTTATTATAAAGACTATTGTCGATCTCCTACGACATCTCTGACAGCGTCAACACCAAATTCTTTTTCTAATAACTTAAACATCACACAATACTTCGCATTCTCCGCCAAGATGTTCTTAATCTTCAGGCCTCGTTCGTTCAAAGCTAGCTTTAGCCGTGAGTTCCTAAAATTCAAGAATCACAAGACCAAGATTAACTTACAAGTCCCTGAGTCGTTGATTTTCCGCCTTGAGGTCAAGATTAAGTTGATTTAAGTTGTATAACTGTTCTCGCTGCAGCTCACGCGGCCTGTTTATTGTCACAATTCGTCGTATAGGGGCTTCTGAATGAGTCCTATGACCTTTCGGCTCAGGCGATTTCCTGAACAATAATTATGAACAAATTGTATATTACACAGGATGCTTAAATGAAACATGAGGAAAGACAGCTAAAACAAACTCAAACTGAATGAATTTTACCTTTATTACAAGAGAAAGTTATAATCTTGCTATTAGTAAACAAATACGTCAAGAAGACTTCTATTTTGACAGTCCAAAATCAAGAACATTAATTTAGATGTTCAAAATAAAATAAGACCAAAACTCACGCTCCGGACTCGACATCAATGTACTCATCAGCTACTATGACCTCTTCTGCAATTACATTTGGCATTACCGGATCATAATCGTCCTTGTGCGTCGTTACATAACGTTCTCGGTATTCTACATTCGAGCTGGTCGTCGGATAAGATTCCTCATGGTACGCCGGTATTTCTCCACTAAACCAAGAAAATATAAAACAAAAAATCAACATACTCTCCCAGTAATTCCAATGACAGCACTGTATGCGCGAATCGACCTTCTGGCTTTGGTCTGGAAGAGCCAGGAGATGTTAGACTAAAACAATATAAAATTTCAGCCAAAACTCTCTTACCATTCCCCATTTCCATTGGCGGAGCAAGCTCGGCGCTTCCTTGTGTTTATAATTGGCTTCCAACCTTCTTCATCACCTAACAAATACGAAGATTGACATGAATTTATATCATCCATGGCGCAAATGATAAAGTTACATACCCAGATCATCCTTCGACATCGCAGACATTTTTTGCAAAAAGATAATGCGCCACCAGAACGCATAAACAAGCAGATCTTGTTGTTTCAACAAGATTTTCGGGTTTTGCGAGAAAAACCTCTATGGAGTGATACTTGACCCAAATTGAGTTGTGTGTCAACTGTTGCTTTCTGTTTTTTTGTTCTGCAAGGTGAATAATTGAGGTAGAAAGAGACCTCATGAGGTGTTTACCGGTGAATTTTATTGTATACTATGCCTTAAAAAATTTTTGGAAGCTGTTTGCCTCCGTTTTCTTTGATTCTTGCGACTTTTCAACTTGATGTCTAGTATAATATAAACTACCGTAAGATTCCTGGTTTGTTTATTGTAATGTTCTCTCGAAATGCTTTGTTGGTTTTTCGGATCCATTATTCGGCCTATTACGACTCTATTCTTCCGTGAATATCCCAAAAATCCAGCGTTTGCCCTGCGGGCTTTATCTCATAATGACTTTATTTCGGTTGAATGGCCGGCACTAATGGGCCTTCCGAAGGTTTTTTGCTGTATTCTTCCATTTTTTGGCCGATACGTTTTTTCTGGGATATGAATGAAGGTGCTAATGAGGGGGATTTTTGGATTAATCCGACCCATTTGAGACGGGTTTTGCCGAGGGATTGGCCGCAGAAATTGATCGATAGGGCTTAGAGTTGATTGACAATGCTGTCTTGAGGGGTTTTTTGGAAAAAATTTGGAGGGAAAATTTTTCTGCACAGTGCAAAAATTTTTGGCGCTTGCACTGTGCAACGAAATTTTTGAACTGCACAGTGCAATGAAAATTTTGGATTGGAAAAAATGGATTTTTGATCTTTTTATGACTTTTTCAGCATTTTCAATTTTCTTGCACAGTGCGAAAATTTTTTTAACTCTGCACAGTGCGGACAAGTTTTATTATTGCACGGTGCGAACAGTCGAAAATCAAAATTTTCATAGTTTTTTTGCCATTGGCAAATTTTTAAGCACTTCCCAAAGACTTCCGACCGCACAGTGCAACACGACCGAGTTATTAGTCCCGGAAATATCTCGGAATACCTGCTCTAATACCGAAAGGAGGCTTGAATAAATATCGCGGGAGATTATGACGTCTACAAGCGGTCACTCGCGCTCTCTCTCTCTCTCCGATCTACATGTGACTGTGGACTCGCCGGGGAAAAGGTTTTCGGGTCCATTTTCAGGTTTGGTAACCTTAGAGTGGGCGTTTCTTCGGGAAACTTTTTGAAAATCGAAAGCGTTCTTGGCGCGGCTATTTGATTTCTTGCCGGTTTAGGGGTTGACAGACTAGGGTTAAGCATGTTTGGTCCAAGATTTGGTATAAAATCGAAAAAATTATATTATCCATGATTAAAGCTTTATAAAATTGACCGTTTTGATATTTAAATTATAAATATCGTATGTTTTGCGATGATTCAGGGCGTCCGACATCTGTTTGGACAATTTAACGACCGAAAATTGGGGGGAATTTGAAAATTTTATATTATCCATGACAAAAATTACTAAAAATTTATAATTTTGTTGTTTAACTTTGCGTTTTTTGAGATCTCACACCTGCTTATGACTTTTGCAACATGTCTAAACTAGTTCCTACCAAAATTGGAGAAAATTTATATTATCCATGGCAAAAGTAATCTAAAATTTATAAATTTTGTTTTTTACACGGACGTTTTTTTTTCTTTTTGCTACTATTTGGGACATTTCCTTTCTGTCTAATATTTAATTTCTCCCGATATCGAGAAAAATTATATTATCCATGAGAAGAATTAGAAAAAATTTAATCAAACCACCGTATTTTAAACATCAACTCTTGGTGAAACCCCCAAATTTGACGAAGTCCCTGGAGTTTCGTATTAAATTCGTAAAATCTCAAGCTCCCTCCGCTTGTCGTCCACTCTTTCGGTCCAATTTCCTTATGACAACGTCATATTCGGGGCCTGGGTTTTTAAACCCGAGAGGGAAATGTTTGAGGCCGGGTTATAAAGTGTAATACACTCGCGAGCGTCGCCTTCATAAGCCTTATCCGGTTTAATACTCCGCTCTTTTTTGGCTCGGATTTTGCGTTTCGGCCGCTTTTTGGGCCGCGCATTACGGGTTGCGAAATTCGAGTTTAATGAAATTTTTTGTGGATTTGGAGGTATAGGGACGTATTTCAGATAGTGTTCGGGTTTATTTGCTCGTAGTTTTGGGGTTTCTGGGATATTTTAAGGTTTATATTACACTAGGTGGGTTAATATAAAAGCTTCGATTTTTGACTCAATTTTTTTGTTAAAGATGTTAAAATGAGACTACTTAGGTCGCAAAAGGGCTAGTAGAAGAAAAAAATGACAGGTTATGTCCAATTTTTTTGGTTATATTACACTAGATGGACTAATATAAATTGTTCAAGTATGGGCCTATTTTTTAGCGGAAGGTACTAAAAATGGGGCTACGTAGATCGTAGTGGGACGTAGTCTTTCTAGGGCAAATATTTTGGTGGGTTTTTTTTGTATTTTGGGTTATATTATACTAGGTGTAGTACTGTAAGATCTTCAATTCTTGGTCGAATTTACACGCTGCAATCGTAAAAATGGGTATGGTAAAACAGACAAGGCTTCATTTGGTCTATAAGAGGTCTATTTTGCCTATAGTTTGTTAGCAATTTAACTTTTTTTTGATGATATTGCACTTGATGACTTTATAAAAAAATTATTTATTTATGAATCAAATTAGACATGAACGTTTCCAGGATAGCAAATTAAGGGGATATTGAGGGATTTGAAGGAGTAATACGGTCAGAAGAAATAGTATTATTCCCGTTTTCCTAATGATTTTCGCGATATTACACTTGCTAATGAGCCAAAAACTAATTTTTTGGCCCAAAAACCTCTCTGAATGACCCCAACCTTTTCGGACCTTGTGAGTTACGTCGTCCCACTCGTAATTAATGGCGGTCAAGGAGCAAGCGACTAAATTATGGGGATCTCCTCGTGTCAGGAAGAGGATTTTATGGCCCGAAATGTGGCTCCGAAAAGTCTTTGTTTTTTGCTCTTTACAAGATGTTTGGAGGTGTTTGGGGAGGTGGAATATGTCGAGCTAGATCTAAATATTGAGTTTGAAATAAACTTTCTTGCTTTTGCTGCACTGTGCGATCGATTTTTTGCACTGTGCGTTTCGAAATTTTTTGCACTGTGCGATCGGTTTTTTGCACTGTGCGTTTCGAAATTTTTTGCACACTGCGATTGATTTTTTTTTTGCACTGTGCGTTTCGAATTTGTTTGCACAGTGCGATCGATTTTTGCACTGTGCGGTCAATCTTTTTGGTATTGCACTGTGCGATTGGTTTTTTGCACTGTGCGTTCCGAAATTTTTTGCAAGTGCGATTGATTTTTTTGCACCGTGCGGCCACAAAAAAATTTTGCACATTGCAATTTCTAAAAAAGTAAAAATTTGAAGACTAGATAATGTTTTTTGCCGTCAAAAAGTGCCGTAAAAACGCTTCTTTTCGGCCGCTCGAAAGGACATTGTCATGGTCGTATTTCGTAATTCAAAAAAGTGCAACGCTAACGGGATTCGTGTCTTTGTTTTTTGTTGGATGTTTTTTGGGGACCGTCCTTTATCATCAGTTTTGGGGGTTTCAGAGAAGTTACATCAAATTTTTTGGATAATTGAAGATATCGGTCACGGATAATATAAAAATTTTTTTAATGGCAAGTTTTTTGACGAATTATGTGTTTTACAACTCTTCAGGATGTTATTTGTTCAATCTTGAGACGTTTGTCGAATTTCCGAGGCCTTGAAACGGAATGCCAAATTTGGCGGGAATTTGAAATTATTTGAATTTTTTAGCCGGAAAAGGTGTAATTTAGGTCAAATAGAGCCCAATCGATATGTAAATAGTGGTAATACCTGTATTTTTGAAGACGTGATCTTCTAAAATACGATGCCAAATTTGGCGGGAATTCAAATTTCAATTTCCCAAAATTTTTAAATTGGCGTATAAAACAATCAAGACGGGGGGTATCGGAAATCCAAATCGAATTCCCCGTCGTTCTTCCTGCATTGTCTTGTCCTTGAGATCGATCGCTCTTTTCTTTGCTTTCCGGATCTCTTCAACCCTCCCCTTGATTCGGCTGACTGGGCTCCGCTTTTCGCAGCCGCGCGGGCTTCAATTAATTAACGGCGTTTATAATAGCCCCAAGCCTCCATATAGCTGCGGGCGCTGACAATCAGAAGCATTTTGCTTGATTAGAAGAGGGTTTGGACTGGTTTCTGTCTAGTATAATATAATTTTTTTGCGGATTTGGTTAAAAAACGGCAAAATCAAGGTGAGTCAAGCCACGGAGAGTCGTAATTTAGCATCTGGCCGGCTTGGAATTCCATATTTTTACGATTTTTGGCGATTTTTGAGTATTTTTGTCTAGTGTAATATAAAAATTTTTGGGTTTTAGGGTGGAAATGGAAAATGAATGATGAGTGGAGATTTTGTTCAGCGTATTTTATCATTTTTCAGCGTTTCGCTTCTTTTTTATACGATATTTGTTCAATTTTTGATCTTTTTTGTCTAGTGTAATATAAAAAGGTTGAATTTTTGATAAATGAAAGTGAGAGTTACTAAACAGGAAAAAATACATTCCGTATTTTACAATGTGAAAGCTTTTCCTTATTTTTCTTATGAATTTTATAATTTTCTGCTTATCTATGGCATTGGGTAATATCAGCTTGTACGGCCTTTAATTTTTAATTTCCTCGGAGTTGGAAGTGTTCAAATTACTTACTAAGACTTCTAGTTTCTTTTGATATTACTTTCATTTCCATTTGTTGTACATTTTGGGGCATTTGAATCGATTTCCCATCAGCTGGTCAAGTGTAATATAAAATAACATCAGAAAACTCCAAAATCTGCACTTTCGTACCGCGACACACTGCATAGTTACTTGAACTGCTGTTGAAATCAATTTTCACGTCATTTCAGGTGCTTTCATACCCAATAACAGCACATATCATCAAAAATTTGGTCATTTTGACCCTACAAATCCGAAAGAACAATTTTTGAACTGCCCTCCCTCCCGCTGCATGTCTGCCCGGAGGCGGACATGGTCGAGGAGAGCTTCGTGATCGCCAAGTACGATTACGAAGCCCAGGAGCCACACGAGCTGGGGATCGCCCGAGGCGAACGCCTCAAATTGATCGATAACTCGCACAATTGGTGGAAAGTAAGTTAATTTTACTAATTTTTACAGCTAAAAAATTAAAAAAATACTTCTCCCATCTTTGTAGTGCATTTTCTGGCAATTTTTGGCTTTTTTCGACAAAAAAATTCAAATTTTTGAATTGCCGCCAAATTTGGCATTGTGTTTTAAATGTCGCTATGGCGATAAAGCCCTTCGAACACTAAATTTACACACTTCTTGAGGTCTAAAAGACCAGTTCAGCTAAAAATCGGGCATTTCTAAGAGCTTTTTTATATTATCCATGACAAAATTTGGTCAAAAAATTTCCGGTTTATGCCCAATTCTCGACCTTCTAGAGCCCAAATTCCCATCGAATGCACTCTAGACGCGCTGTTAATATAATATATTTGTTTTGGCCATCAGGTTCTCGAGGGGGATTTTCACGGTTTTGCGCGGGGTTTCGAATTTCCCAAGACGAAAAGGTCAGGTAATTAGCGCGATTAATACCTGGTCATGCAGAAAGTCATGTGGAAATGGGCTCAGAATTAGGTTTTAAGATGTTTTGGAAGACGAACATGGAATTTTTGAAAATTTTTTATATTATCCATGAAAAATTTTGATGATTTTTGACCAAATTTTTGTTCGAAATGGTCTTGAATACCGTGAAATTACGAAATCAGTAGCGTACAGAGCAGATTCATCCAATATTTGCGATTTCATTCCAATTTTTATATTATCCATGTCAAATTTGATGAAAAATCGGCAAAATTGTGGTCAAAAATGTCTGTAGAATCCTCGAGATGGCTTGAAAACTTGTAAAATGAGGTCTGTCGCCCGCATTCTACCTTGAAGTCGACTTTACAACCACTTTATTATATTATCCATGACATTTTCCTCGTTTTTTCGGCCGAACGCCCTGAACAAAACCTAATTTTCGCGGTTTCCTCTCCCTTTTTTTCTTTTCTCATCCATTTTTGTCACGAAAATGGACAAAATGCCGTCGGGCGAATGTTTTTCGAGCGCAAAATTGACTCTAAGCACGTCCAAATCGCCTTTTTTACGATTGCACCGTGCAGTCGGGATTGGCGAAAGTGTTTTGGATTGCACTGTGCAGATTTTTATTGATTTAACTTTGATTTCGCTCTGTGCAGTTCCTACTTTTGTCGCTTTCGCACAGTGCATAAAATTTTGTCGCGTTTGCACAGTGCAAAAGGTTTTTGACCGCACAGTGCAAAAGGTTTTTGACCGCACAGTGCAAGATTTTTTTGCCCGCACAGTGCAAGTCTTTTTCGACTGCACAGTGCAAGTCTTTTTCGACTGCACAGTGCAAGTCTTTTTCGACTGCACAGTACAAGTCTTTTTCGACTGCACAGTGCAAGCCTTTTTCGACTGCACAGTGCAAGTCTTTTTCGACTGCACAGTGCAAGTCTTTTTCGACTGCACAGTGCAAGTCTTTTTCGATTGCACAGTGCAAGTCTTTTTCGACTGCACAGTGCAAGTCTTTTTCGACTGCACAGTGCAAGTCTTTTTCGACTGCACAGTGCAAGTCTTTTTCGACTGCACAGTGCAAGTCTTTTTCGACTGCACAGTGCAAGTCTTTTTCGACTGCACAGTGCAAGTCTTTTTCGACTGCACAGTGCAAGTCTTTTTCGACTGCACAGTGCAAGTCTTTTTCGACTGCACAGTGCAAGTCTTTTTCGACTGCACAGTGCAAGTCTTTTTCGACTGCACAGTGCAAGTCTTTTTCGACTGCACAGTGCAAGTCTTTTTCGACTGCACAGTGCAAGTCTTTTTCGACTGCACAGTGCAAGTCTTTTTCGACTGCACAGTGCAAGTCTTTTTCGACTGCACAGTGCAAGTCTTTTTCGACTGCACAGTGCAAGTCTTTTTCGACTGCACAGTGCAAGTCTTTTTCGACTGCACAGTGCAAGTCTTTTTCGACTGCACAGTGCAAGTCTTTTTCGACTGCACAGTGCAAGTCTTTTTCGACTGCACAGTGAAAGTCTTTTTCGACTGCACAGTGCAAAAAATTTTTTTTTTGGAATTTTGATCCTTTTTTGATAGTCGTATTTTAGGTTGTGAACTTGAACGGTCAAACCGGATTCGTTCCCTCCAATTTCGTCCGTCTAGAAGGATTTATCGACCGAGCCAAGGGCACAATCCGATCGCTGAACGGCCGTTCTTGCCCAAAAATCCCAGATCTTGTGGAACAGGAAGCGGTAAGGATTTTTTTAATTATTATATAGCTGTTAAAAGCGTATTTTCACTCTGTAATGAAACAAACGAAAGTAAAAGTTGAGGAAATTATATTATCCATGAGAATAATTTGTGAATTCTTTGGTTGAAAGCGAGTTAAAATCGAGGAAGAATGTTAGGGAAGGACTAAAAAGCCTATGGTTTCCATTAAACAAGGTTTTGTTTAGTTTTGAAACAAAAATTATATTATCCATGACAACTTTTCCCTATTTTTGGACAGAAAACTTGATCAGTCAGGTAAATATAGATCTGAGGAGAACTAAAAAGCGTTAAAAGGAGATTTTATTTCATCTTAGACCAATTTTTGAGACATTTTTATATTATCCATGACAATTTTTTTTGAGTTTTGAGCTAAAAAACTTGCTAAGATAGAGAATGATAGATTGTGCTAGAAAGATCAAAGCTACGATGTTTTTTACGATGTTATTCCATATTGTATCAAAATATGAGTACTTTTTATATTATCCATGGCAAGATTACAAAAATTTATGATGATTTTTGATAAAATTCCCCGATTTTAAGCTCACTAATATCGAGTACAATGCATTTTGTAGCATTCTAGACGCTACAGAATGTGTTCTGATAACAAATACAACCAGTTTTGTGATTTAAAAATGCTCTGAAACCATATTTTTTTGATCGAATCTGTTATTTCATAGTTTATTCGCCGCGAAAACCGGCTCCGATTGCCATTTGGAGCCGTTTCTCTTTGAACTCCTTGATCTTCCGCTCTCTCTCCCATTTTAATTCCGAATTTGAATTGGAGTGTTTATAAAAATCATAACGCGTCGAGAGATCTTCGATTAATGGTTTGAAACTCGAAAATTTCATGGTAATATTTGATTTTTCGACTGGTAAATGAAGACTACGCTATGTATGTCGTATTGTACATACCTTAAAAGACTGTTTTAGTACTGTTTGGGGCCATTTTGGTAAGATTTTAGGTATAAGTTAACATGTGGAATATAAAAATTTGATGTTTTGATATGAAAAGTGATTGTAAAATATAGTTTAAGGCATGTTATGTCATGTCCTAACCACTAAATGACTTTTAACAGCGGTTGGACATCAACAAATCATTACATTTTGTTGTACTAGGTACCTGATCTAAAGGGAGCTGTAAAAATTTCTAAGACATGTTGATTGCTCTTAAAATTCGGTTAATAGATAGCAAGTAAGTTTTCGTTTGCCAAGCGGTAAGAGAGTTCACGATGGGATTCACTGAAAAAATAAAAATTATATTGTACTAGATACCTGATCTAAAATAAGGTCCTTAGGTCTTAATAATCGGTGGATGCCGTCGTAAAGGCGATTTAAGGAAAACATATGACTTGGAGAAAAGGATTATATGGCTTAAATTTGAAGCACACCTTGTTTTAGGTAAGATTTTTGAATTTCTTTTCATTTTTAGGTACTTTTTCAATTTTTTTGGATGAAAATAGTAAACTAGTGGGAATTCAAGGAGGTAAAGTGTCTATAGGTATGTTACATAGTTGATAGCATAGTTTTACTAAGGGTTTTAACAGATTTGAGAAAAATTTGTTCTTTTTTCATCTAAAACAAGGTCCGAGCTCGAGAATCCCGCGGCCTCTTTTGAAGTTTTCGTTTTTGTTGTATGCGAAATCTCCCCGGTTTTACGGCTTTCCAACTACAGCAATTGCGGACTCATTCTCCCCCCTCCGGCATTCCCATTTTTTGCGCCGCCTAAGGGCTCAACTGGACGGAAGAGGAGGAAAGTCTCGGATTCAGCGCTTTCTCCCGAACTTTTCGCATCCCATTTTACCCCTCTTGCATTCCTCTTAATCCAGAAATTTGAATATCCAAATTTTGTTTCGAAACTTTTCGTTTTGCCCCTTATTTTGGAAGTTTTTTTTGCTCAAAAAGTCGTGGAATCGGCTGATAACGACACAAAAGAAGGTCGAGTGACAAAAAGGGAGTGGTCTCGCGTTGTTTGCCGTCATTTATAACAAGCACTTTACGGTTATTCATCAGCCACAACAAGTTTTTCACCAAAAATGTCTAGTGCAATATCCCAGAAATTTTCTGCAACATTTTTTTGGGTCAAAAATGATTTTGTCGCGAAGAAAATGATATTTGCATATCATCATGACGGATTTTCCGGAAGTCATCTGCGAAAATTCCGTCATTCCGACGAAAATTTGTTTTTCTAGACATTTTTTGGAAAAACAAAGAAATTTTCGCATTTTCTCGTGGTTTTTTGCTCTCTCTCTCGACTTTTCCGAATTCCTCGTGTAATCTCGACGCCGATTCATGCCTTCCTGAAGCCCTTCCTTCCATTTTAAACTTGATAACACCCGCAAATCTCTCGACTCACCCATTTTTCTTCGTTTTTTGCAATTTTTTGTTGATTTCATAAGCTGATATCATCCCTAATGGCTTGTTTTAGGTCGCAAACTAAGTAATTCTTAATAAAAAGTTGAAAAATAGCGGAAGATATCGAGGGTTTATGTGATTTTAAGAGTTTTATATATTGTACTTGAAATCACTCCAAAATTTTGGCAAAAAATATAGAAAATGTGGGAATTTCGTATATGTTCGGCTTGTCCAGGCTCTCCCACCTGCCGAACAGCATGCCGAACCGATTTCCACTCCATTCTCCTTATTTTATCCCACATGACGCCCGTTTTCGATTGCGCCACACAAAGAACAAGCTTTTGTGCAATATTATTCATAAGGCGTCGTGATGGGGTTTTGGCGTCTCGGCTCACGCTCGATTTCACCCCCGCCAAACTCTCTAATCTAAGCCTCGTTTCAGCAGAAGCCGGTTTCCAAGCACAGAAACGGAAACAAGTCAGGGCAGGTAAGTCGAAGATTCTTGATTTTTGTCTCTTTGTTTTAGGTGATAAGACTGTCTGATTGGGCTGAAAATGTAGGAATAGACCTTCCTCTTTCTAACAGAAGAATTGAATTGAAAAATTTTTGCGAAAAACCTTGGAATTTTGACAAAAACGCCTTAATTTAGATGTTTTACTAGAAACAACTCAAAATAAATGTAAATTCTAATTGAAATGGTTGTAATAGATGCTGTCTGAACTCTTTTATCTGATTCACTTGGTTTTTTAAACTAATCTTGTTATTTCCATCAAGCGATGCGTCGTTTTATATTACTCGCATCTATCAAGTGTAATATCGGAATTTCTAACTCAGTTCTTCTTCAGATGACCGAGTTATTGTGCTACGCCGTTGCCAAATTCAATTACGATCCCCAACGCGAAGATGAGCTGAAAATTTCGAAAGGAGACCATCTGACAGTCGTCGACAAAAGTTCCGATGGATGGTGGAAAGGACAAGTAAGATCTTTATTTTTTGTGGGTTCTACTTTTAGATTGACCCAAAAAGCAGCGGTAAGATCAAAATTACACGTGATCAGACCGTTGTTATTACAAGAAATCCCGCGGGAAAACCGAATGACCTTGTTTTCGAAGCAGGAAGATAAGCATCTGATTTATGAGGAATTTTATGGCATGTCGGTGAAATTCAGATGTTTTCTTGGGGAAAATAGCTGACAAATTGTTTGAGTATAGATGTAAAATGTGTCTTAGGGTTTAGGCAAGCTTTATAGATCCTTTTGCGGTCGAGATATGTACTATTTGCTTCGTAGCTGGCGTGATATTATCCATGTTCCATTTAAATGAGTGACTTAGGAAAGTGGGTGTTTCTAGTGTAGGATAAATCCTAAGCGGACCTAAAATGATTTCATTAAATGCCCAGAGTCTTGTTAGAGGTGGAAACCCTTATTTTTGGTCATTTCCTTTCCGTTTTTCCACGAAATTCATTTTATGTTATCCATGTTTCAGCTGAACGGCTCCATCGGTTGGTTCCCCTCGAATTACGTGGACGAAACCCACGACGCTCCTCCACAACACTTTGAACAGCCTCCTCCAATACCTCAGAACGTCTTATCCGATATCCCCAACAATTACAATCAAAACTTTAACCATGAGTTTGAATCTCCGAAATTTGCAACAAACGGATTTTCAAGCCAACCCGAACGAATTCTTGAGGTAAGGCGGCAATTTGTAGAAAGTTTATGACTGTTGTGTTTAGATTGTGGTGACATTGTACAGCTTCGAAGCCCAAAATGCGGAGGAATTGTCTTTCAAAAAGGGCGAACGTCTAGATATTGTGGAGCATCCTGCTCACGACCCCGACTGGTATCGTGCTCGAAATTCCCGAGGAGATGTTGGATTAGTCCCAACGAATTATATTGAGGTTGGTTCAGCAAAAAAATCGAGTATCAGACATCAATTTTGACCTGAATAAGATCAAGTGTCATGGATAATGTAAAATTTCAAATTGTTGGATGTTTTTCAGATTGTTGAACGAAACCCCAAGCACAGCGCGTTCCAACCTGCCTATCCCGCGTCGACACCGTCCACCAGCGCCAGACCGTCGTATTTGTCGTCACTTTCCGGACCTTATGCATCTCAGCCGTGGTACTATGGAACGTTGTCTCGGGATCAAAGTGATATGGAATTGAATGCAAGAGGAGTGGAAGGCGATTTCTTGGTCAGGGATAGTGAAAGCAATGTAAGAAGATGGGTTTTGGGGAGAGTGGAGAGAATTTTGAATATTGGAGGGTAGTTGAATATGATTTTTGATTTCTGAGTGGGAAATTGATGGCGAGATGAACAGAGGGCCGTATAAAACCACCAATAAGGACTGTAGATGCTGTTTAACGCCTTTGAGATATAGGTTTAGTAGAAAATTAAGACTTGAAGAGATCTCTCGACTTTTGGTCAAGTGTAATATAAAAGTTGATGGATGAGTGGGAAATTCATGATGAAAGGACCTCAAGTTGTTTGGAAACGATCCAAAAATTCTTTGGGTTCCTGTTGGATTCAATCTATTCAAAAATTTAGAAGAAAATTTAGGATTCCAAAAGATTTCTTTTATTTTTGTCTACTATAATATAAAATGTGATAGCTTGGTAGGAAAAAATGGATCGAAAGAGCTAAAATTGGTAAATCATGTCGATTAGAGTGCGTAGGCATATTTGAAAGTTGATTTATTGAATAATTTATCCCTTACAATGAGTTATTATGTTAAACATGACATATATATAAAAAATTCAAAAAATGTTTTTAGCCCGGAGATTACTCGATATCCGTCAAAGGCAACGGCCGAAACAAGCACTTTTTGGTCCAAGTGAACACCAACACCGGCTCCTACAAGATTGGAAACCGAGATTTTGGCTCCATGCAAGCGTTGATCCAACATTATATGAAGTCGCCGATCTTCAGTAACGATCTAACTGCGGAATGCCTCTATCTGGTCAAACCGTTGCCCAGGTAGAGCGGACACACTAATATATTGTTGGGTGGAACATCAGATTTATGAGGATTATCTTTATTTTTGTCTTTTTTTGGGCCTCAGGCCGCGCCAGTCATGTTCCTCACTCACTTGTGATACCGTAACCCACTACTTTTGAGGCAGTAGGCAGGATTCGGAAAAAGTATTGCAAAAATCTGGGAAAATTTGGAATTTTTACGAAATTTATCGTGCTTTAGGTGATATGTTGATATTTTGACTGATTCTGAGTATTTCTCAACATACAACCGGATTTGGGGTTTACCAATCATTTCTCATCGTCAGATACCAATTTCTCCAAAAATTTTTATTGAGCTAGACAAAAATTATATTACTTTAGGTGAAGTTTAGTAAGTTTTGTTTCAAAATCCAGAAAGTTTTTGCCGTATTCTGCTCTAAACTCTCTGCTACTGCAAATTCCGTCCCATTTCTCTGTGGAAAACATCTATTATTGTACAATCGTCAAGTTTTATTGGACATGTTATATTCAAAATGAAAAAATGTTAAATCACCGGTATTCATAACTAATAAATTGAAAAATACAATATAAAATTGAGCGCCAAGACTAGAAAGAGGTATGCGTTGGATAGAGGGGAGCCATTCATTCGTAGGCGTTTTCTACCAAAAAATTACGACCTTATACTAGCTAAAGCAAGGTAAATATAATAAATACGAAATTACATTCTAAATAAATCAAATCTTCTCGGTTTGACCTAAACGTTACAAAATTTCGCGGAAAAGCGGCCTATCCAACGTGGTGGGACCTTCATTTAGGACTGGATGTCTAGTATAATGTCGCAGAAGGTCCTGCAGACTGCCAAATGTGGTTTTAGAGTCTCCAAGACGATAATTCAGCTCCTCCGTGAAGTAGATGATAAAATGGTGGCATCTGCTCGGACCACGGATCGACATTGCCATGTTTGAGGGCTGAAATTGGTAATAATAATATAAAAATGGTCGAAAAAAGGTCTAAGATTTTACTGTAATGTTGAAAATTTTTTACTGAAGCTAAAACCCAGATTTTTGACATCGAAAAACCGTAAAATACGGTTGCGATTCTTGAATGAACATCAAAAAATCATCTAAAATAAGGTCAGATGTTGGACCTAAGATAATGTCAGAAATCTATTTCGAATCAAAAGTTATTCATTTACATTCTACTATACGAATTTTAATCCAAAATCAAGGTAAAATACGAGAAAACTTTCAAGTCCTATCTCAAAAATTCATTAAAACGAGGTCAGATGTAGATGTCTAAAATAAGGTCAAAAATTCAATTGAATTCTCAAAATTTCCCATAATTCCTCCTATATTGTCTCCTCAGCCCAATTGCAAGTGATATCAACCATCAATTCATACATTTCCCTCCAAATTACAGTAACTATTACCATTTTCTTGCTGTTCCTCAGGAGCCATGCGCCTTTTTCCTCATTCTTCAGTAACGTTTCGCTGTCTTCGTATGTCAAATGGGCATAAAAAATCCTTCGGATGTCCAACACTTCCTCCTCACCGATTTTTTCTTCAGTTTTGACATCTTCCTCCTCTTCAATCTGGAAATCCAGCTCCTCGAGGATGTCTTCAATGGCCAAGGTTGGGCTCGACTCTTTCCATGCGGGATTCTGAGGGGGAGTTGGAGCTGGTAGAGTCTGAAATTTGGTAAAATACGTCATGGAATCCGAGAAAAGAATACTTTTTTATTTCACCTACTACAATAAAAAGATAAATTTTAAGTTTTCTAAAACTAGCCGTAATAGGACCTATAGGCTTTAAAAAGAATATTCGTTTATCTTAAAGCTCCCTACTATAACACCAACACAAAAAAGTCATCTACTACAACGTAAAAAATTTCTCTAAAATTTCCTAAAAATTAGTTTGATAGAATAAACAGGTCCTGAACATTACTATTCAATCATTTTAAGTCGTCTCAGACACCCTTCCCTACTACAATATCAAAAAAGTCAAATTTCATATACTACAATATAAAACTCCCCAAAAATATTCCAAAACCGACACTCACCGGGCAACTATGGACTTCCTGGATCATTGGGGTCGTCTCTCTTGGTATGATAGCCTCAGAAGCGCTCTCAATCTTCTGAATTGCCGGTTCCTGTGGCTTGAAAACCGGCTCCACCGAGAATAGCAAGGTCCTCAATCGGTATCCCATAAAGAAAAATAATAGTAAAAATAGAAATACAACTTTGAAAACGGCCAATGGAAGCGGGGTGTCGATGAAAAAGTCATTGAAGAATCGATTTAGTTGCTTTCCGGCGACTTCCAAGGGACTCATGAAGAAATTGGCCAGAACTTCGCCGAAAGTGGCCAGCGGGTCGATCAGCAAGAAGGGTTCGATCAGAATATCCTGCAAGTCAGAAAAATTAAGTTCTCACACAAACAGTTGGCAGGATGAGTCATTTTCTTTGAGATCAACAACATCAACTGACCTCGTATTTTTTCAGGCATTCGCTCTTTCCTTTGATTCGTAAATACCCAAGGAGCACATCTGAAACCTCGCCAAAGAAAGTCTTGTCCTTTATACATTGATCTTCACGGTCGGCGCGGTTATACCTTTCTGCTAGCTTCTCCTAAACGACATGCTTTATATATTGCACTAGGCAAAATTGATGAAACATCTTTCCAATCCAATCTAAAATCCAAGAAAACAATATAAAACCACTTACTTTGTATTTTCTCGCGTATGTAAAGCAAAACGACACACAAAACGCCCATAAAAATAATATTATCAACAGCTGCTTGGGTGACATAATCCTTCGCAAAATAAATAACAAGGCAATAGGTAGTATGGCAATATTTAGCAGTATTAGGTACGGAGTGTACGGCTGAACATACTGGACGAACATTGGAATCTGTTCCGATGCCTAAACATCGATATTAATCATGATTTTCTGAAAGTGTCATTGATAATACAAAAACGTAAAAATTGACCGACCTCGCTAAGAAACTCGCCCAAAGCCGTTCTCACTCGTTCTCTCATGCCGACATCTTCGTTAGGATACTCGTTATTCAAGAACCGGCGGAGTATTCGCACGTCTTTCGAAGATATATACACTTTAGCATCTCTATAAACACTTTCTCCGTCGACTAACTCGATATTCAGACGATGCAGAAACTGTCGCACGACGTGTTTCAGTAGCTTCTCCTCCGAAATAGCTTTTCCAACCAAGATCTCCTTCTCCAACTGCGAAATCCTCTAAAAATCCAGAATAATATTAGCCTGGACCACTTACTTGCTGATATTGGCTCAGAGCTTCTTCGGACGGACATATTCCTCGGCCTCCTTGATCTTGCGCGTTCTCCCAACTTAGAGGATCGTTTACATCGAGCCATCCCGACTTATCAATGTGTAATTCGTTCGGTGTCGCTTGAATTTGAAGGATAAGGTGAGCAATACATGTTAAGGCTAGAAAATTGATGGCCATACACCTGAAAGCAAGTTGTAAAAAGGAAGGGAAACATTTTCTTGACAACACGCATATTTATATTTTTCACATTTTGTAAAGACAGAATCTCCAGTTTCGCAGTGGTGACGTCAGAAAGTGGACTTAATCAAAGTTGAGGGCGCGAGTCGCAAAAGTTTTGCGCGTCAAAGCTTTTTCAAGACTTTTGTCTCGCCGCGAAAACATTTTCTGGCATTCCGTATTTCCATTTCTTCAGATTTTCCTCAGAACTGCCATATTCTGGAAGCCGAGTAGGGCGCCATGCCGAGCGTTGAATTGCGTGCGTTCACGATGAACAGCTGCACAATGTGATTGGTAAATTTTATGTTGAATCGGCAAGTGTAATACCTAAGTTTATGGGTTGTTTTTCTAACTGCCTGCGGCATTTGTGACATGATTATTTGACTTGTCGTTGCTAACTTTGTACCATCTAATTTGGTGTTTTTCTAACCGTTTTCGCGTGCTTTCTGATATTACTTTAGGCGTTTCGAAGAGGTTATTGATTTTTGTCGTTTTTAGCAAAGAAATCATGTCTGGCTGGGACGCATACATCACCAACTTGGTGGAGAGCTCGGACGGCATCAAGAAAGGCGCAATTGTTGGGCTTGAAGATGGCTCTGTGTGGGCTAGAAGCAACGACTTCAATGTAAGTATTTTGGAATTTTGTTGAGATTTAGGCCGATAAGCAAAGAATTTTGACATCTGTTAGAAGCTCTGGGAGATTCTGAGCGTACTTATTCATTTTCACAGCAAAATATCTGCGAGAAACCACTTTTTCAATCCTTTTTATCATCTTATCCTTCAGGCCACCGACACTGAATTGAGAACTCTGGTCAACAGCTTCAAGAACATCCAATCCGTCCCACAGACCGGCGTCGACCTCGAGGGCGTCCACTACATCGTCCCACGTGTGGAGGACACTCTGATCTTCGGCAAGAAGGGAAGCCAAGGCTTCTGCGCCGTCAAGTCCAACACTGCCGTTATTCTGGCCGTCTTCGAAGGCGAAACTGGCGCTGGATCCTCCACCCGAGTGGCCGTCGAGAAGGTGGCTTCCTACCTGGTGGACACGGGATATTGAGCGCGCTTTGTCTTGTTAATCTATTT
Organism: Bursaphelenchus mucronatus; assembly: GCA_025436335.1. Lineage (NCBI taxonomy): Eukaryota > Metazoa > Nematoda > Chromadorea > Rhabditida > Aphelenchoididae > Bursaphelenchus > Bursaphelenchus mucronatus. Next base: position 902,762 of record CM046358.1, on the reverse strand, counting down.
TTTCGATGTAAATGCTATTTATTCGACTATCTGGTATAATAAACTTGTGTAAGGCCCATTTTTTGGCGACGCAAAGGTTCCCAGTAGAAGAGTGAGAGCTGTTTTAAATTGAAGACGCTATAAACGACAATTACTAATGTTTTTTGAACCGTTATGCGCCAAAAATCTTCTCCATAACATCTCCATCTGAGTCCCGTCACGAAAACAATCCGTGGCAAAATGTCTGGAAAATTTTAGAAATTTCCTGAAAAACTTGTTACAAAATCCTTGTTTGTTCCTGTTAGGCTGCTATTCTCATCAGTATGTCGAGTCAAGTAAGTTGAAATTGCTGTTTCTTTTGATATCTTACTTTAGGTTGATCTGAAAGCCGATTTGAGCGAGTTGGAATCCCTGCGGGCCCAAAGTCTGCGTCCTAATGTGCAGAAATTCTTGGAGAACGAGATTTTGCTGGCGAATCAGCGGTTGACCAAAAGTGTACGGCATTTTTTTGGAAATTGGACATTGTTTTACCTAGGATAATAAAAATAGTTTTCTTTAGGTCCAAGCTGAAGCTAAACGAGCTGCTTCTACTGCTGCAGTTGCCTCCGGTGGTTCAGCTCCTAGGCCACTCAAGAAAATCGCTACTTTCGGTAAATTTTTGAAGTTAAAAATGTTTTGATGTCTCAGTCTGTCTAAAGTTATATTACCTAAAATTTCAGCCTACGATGAAAGTGACAAGTTTGTTAAGCTGTATTACACCCTGAATGGCATTCAGAACCATCCAGCCGATCGAATTGAGTGCAAAATCGACGAGGAGTAAGTGTTTTTATTATTCTTTAGTCTTTAGATGGCATAGATAATATTGCTGATTTCAGCTCATTCCTGGTCCGAATCAGCGATTTCAACGGCTCGGATTACGAGTTCTCCGCCCGAGGACTCACCTACCCTATTGATGCGAGCAAAAGTGTTGTAAAAGTAAGCTGAAAACATCAGAATCATTAGACTACCTGCACTAATCATGGATAATAAAAATTTGATGTTTTCAGCAAAAAACTGATTTGATTCTGGTGATGTTAAAGAAGCAGAAGGAAGGAGAGACCTGGGGCAAGCTTTTGAAGCTGGAAAAAGCCGCAAAGATTGATCTCCCGGACATGGATGAGAACCCGGACCCACAGGCCAGTCTGATGAACATGATGAAGAAAATGTACGATGAGGGCGACGACGAGATGAAACGGACCATTAAGAAGGCCATGTACGAAAGTCAGCAGAAGAAAGATGCCGGAATTGGGCTAGAATAGTCGATTTCACTTCAATTTCCATCTGATTTATATTGATCTTGTTTTAGACATCTCTCTTTTTCCTAAATCTAAATAAATTTCAATTTTTTGTCAATTTCAAAGGAAAAATCGAGTGACAAACCAAAGTTTAATACTTTATGACTTTATTTAAATAGGAATTTGTCCGAAACAAACAATAAAATTATGCTTTATCATTAAAATTACGCGCAAATCAGTTATTTACAAGGCAAATATGGCAAAATATCTATTCCAATTCCACTAAAACCTCTCCTTCGTCCACGGTTTGACCTTCTTTCACATTCACCGTCTTGACTTTGCCCGACTTCCCGGCGTGCAACCCATTTTGCATCTTCATGGCTTCAATTACACACAATTCCTGGCCTTCATTCACCTAAAACAATATATTTTAGTCCAAAGCTCAGTCTCAAACTTCCGTATGGGCTCTTAAAAGGTGGTATCTTACTTCCTGACCAACTTCCACATGAACGGCCTTTACTGCGCCCGGCATTGGGGCCAAAATCACCGAGCTCAAGTCCAATTTCGGCTTTTCTTTCATGTATTTCAGTAAATCGCTGACACTTTGAGGGTAAATTTTGACGTCAAACGTTGTTCCCTTGTAGATCAAGGTGAGTTGGCCCGGCTGGGCACCAGCAATCTGGATGGTGCGCTTATGGCCGTCGATTTCGACCTAAAAATTGAGAAACTAGCCCAAAAAATGATGATTCTTTTGGGGAAAATGGTAAAATACCGTCATTTTGGAGAAGAAAAAGCAACAAATCATTTGTAATCCTACTTTTTATTGAGTTTACAAGGTCTATCAATAAAACTTTTGGGAAAATTTTTTCATAAAATAGGTATTCTGACCTTATTTTAGGTCCTATACCTGACCTAACTTTAGATCGATTTTTCATGTCGCAAGTAAAATCCTTGACCATATTTTAGCTTACTCTGGAGTCTAAACGTCATTGAGTTTCTTATTTAAACACAATTTGAAGTTTCGATGGGATTCTCAACCTTACTTTAGGTCCTATACCTGACCTTGTTTTAGATAAATTTTTGAGATCTAAACTAAGTTTTAACCCTAACTTTGTACTGATTTAGATTCAAAATGACATTTAAACTCATTGTCTATCACAAGCTTGCTTTTTAAAACAGTTTTCGACCTTATTTTAGACAAGTCTTATATTATCCATGTCATCGTCTGTCCAAGAATCCATTTCCAACCAAAACTTTTGTCTTAAACCTACTTCCACGACCAAATCAGCCGGTGTAAAGTGTCCGTCGACATTTGAGACTTGGCCATCGTCCCATTTCACTCGAATATTTCTATTCTCATCAAAATTCGTTGAGGTGTTGAATCGAACAGTTTCGCCCGAATGTTTGTCGCTCCAGCTTACCACGAGGTCGTAGGAGGTGTCATAGGGCTCTAGAATGAATTTCCACACTAGTGACGTGCTTTTACAACTTTACGTTTTTGTGCATAATGCATAAAATTTCACGTTTTTGTGGATAAATCGTCTAGAAAGTGAGAAATGTGAGGATTCAAAGCCATGCATCAGCATTACATTCATTTCTTGACAATTTCACATTACTTACTACTTCACGTTTTTGTGCATAATGCATAAAATTTCACGTTTTTTCGAAAAAGTCATCAAATTTTACGTTTGTATCCATAAATCGGCTAAAAATGGCAAAATACAAAATGTAGATGCTTTTTCGTACGCCTACAGTCATTTTCCGTCATTTCGACACTAATTACAACTTTACGTTTTTTATCCATAATTCATAAATTTTAACGTTTTTCTTCATTACTCTCTCAAAACCTTCGGAATTCGCTTAAAATTGATTCCAAACAATTTTTCAGCCAACTCATGAGTTACTTACCAGTCAAAGTAGTTCCCAGCTCGCTGTTATTGAGGAACTGTCGGGCTCGGATTGTTCGTTTGGCCGACAGAGCCGAAGCCACCACCACCAAGGCTTTCTTTTCCACTTCATTCAGTCGAATCCCTTGGAACCCGTTGGGGTAGGTGTCGTACAGATATTTGGTGGTGATGTCGCCGCTGCGGAAGTTCTTTTCGTCCACAATGTCGCGTAAAAGCGAGATGTTGTTGTGGACGCCGCGGATCACGTAATTGTCCAAAGCCGAAGCCATCCGATCCAGGGCTTGGTCGCGGTTTGCGCCGTGCGACACCAGCTAAAAGTTGAGGCGGATCAAAATTTGCAAATTTACATTTTATACATAAAATTTCGAGGCGCATAAAATTTCACGTTTCTTGTCCATAAGTCTCCAAAATTGAATAGACACTGGTAACAAAGTTTGATAAATAGAATTTAGAGATTATTTACAGTCTAAAAATCTCAAGTCGCTTTCAAAATTCTTACGTTTTCCTACATAATTGAAAAAATTCATAGGATTTCACGTTTTTTGTGCGTAAATCTCTAAAAATGATCGCAAATTGAAGGAAAAGATTTCAAAATGACACTGACATGTGCTTTACACTCTAAAAATTTCAAAACCCTATCTAATTTCTCACGTTTTTATGTATAATTTTAAAAATTCATAAAATTTCACGTTTTTTGTCCATAAATATCAAAACTGCGACGTTTTTGCTCCATAAAATGTGGGGAATACATTCATAATCCCCTAAACTCTCCAAGCGACACAAAAACCGCTCAAAACTACCAAATTCATACCAAAAAAAACCGCAAAAATTCCCATTTTTTCTCCAATTGCGGGAAATCTACCGTAACCTACCTTACAAATCAGTGGGTCATAATAAATCGAAATCTCCGATCCCTCAGTGATTCCAGAGTCGCATCGAATCCCTTGGACCTTATGTTTTGGCTCCACGTACTTATTCAGTCGGCCAATTGAGGGTAATCCGAATTCTTTGTACGGGTCCTAAAGTAATATAAATAATATAATCATTGTTGAAAAATGATCAAATTTATATTCAAATCTGCTCCGAACCGCCCACCTCCGCATACACTCGGCTTTCAAAGGCCCATCCGTTGATCCCCACGTCGTTTTGGGCGAAATTCAACTTGTGCCCGTAGGCGACGCGGAGCATTTGTTGGACCAAATCCACGCCCGTGATTTGCTCCGTAATTGGGTGTTCGACCTGTAGGCGGGTGTTCATCTCAAGGAAATAGAAATTGCGTTGAGAATCGACCAGAAATTCGACTGTTCCGGCCGAATCATAACCCACGGCATGAGCAAGTTGGATGGCTGGAAAAAATCAAAATTACTCTGTAAAAATAAAGGTATTATTAGACGAGTGATATATCATTTTGAAGCATAGGAACTATAGTTTCATATTTGAATTTTGTTTTCCGCCCTCAGGGCAAAAGTCTTTCACAATTTCAAAAATTCGGGTATTTTTAGGCCCAAAAAAGAAACTGGTATTACTCAGTAAACATAAAGGGAGTACTAAGTGAACTATGTACCATTCTAAAGCTCAAGACATCTAGTTTTGTTATTTATAATCGCTTTCTACCCTCTGTGTTTCAATAAGACCAAAAATTTAAGTTAATCTTTGCTTTCCATACTGTTTGGCATTCTGTTGCAAGAGCCGTAAAAGATATAAAAAATGGGCTCCAATGCCCCATTCACACCTTTTCTCACTAATCTTATCACTTTCAGTACAACGTTCCCTAGAAAACAACGATTTTCATCAATTCCTTATATTATCCATGGCAATTTTGATGATTTTTCGTCTTTTTTCTCAAAAATGCAACTTAATCAATCCTAACGGGCCTAACATAGCATCTACACACTGTATACCACCTAAGGGTAATAAAAATAAGTTCTTTTCATCCTATTCATATATTATCCATGATAACTTTTAAAGATTTTTGATGTTTTTAGTCTCAAAACAAAATTGAATTCAATCCCAAAAGTTCTAAACCGGCTTCAATCCGTCATCTACTTTGAAACGCACCTTGTTCACCCATTTTCTTTCTCGTTTCCTCGTCCAGGAAAGACGAAGGTGCCTCCTCGATGACTTTTTGATTTCGCCGTTGAACCGAGCATTCCCTTTCGTTTAGGTACACTCCGTTCCCATGCTTATCGCAGAGGACTTGCAGTTCAATGTGTCTGGGGTTGTCGATGAACTTCTCCAGGAGCATTCGATCGTCGCCGAACGAAGAGGCGGCTTCTTGTTTGGAGAGGCGGAACCCTTCGCGCGCCTCCTTCTCGTTCCACGCGATTCGCATGCCCTTCCCGCCGCCGCCGGCCGACGCCTTGATCATCACGGGGTAGCCAATGTCTTTGGCTTTGCGCACACAGTCATCTTCGTCCTGAAATTGGCGATTTTTTGGCGGAAAAATGGGAATTTTTGAAAATTTTCGGGAAAAATTTGGATTTTTGAGAAATAATCGCAATTTCCGATGACAAATCAACATTTTTTGAAGAAAAAACCAATTTGAGGGTACAATTAGAGCCTCTCGCTTAAATTTACAGTACTTTTTCCCCACAAATTGGCAATTTTTTGGTGGAAATCCCAAAATTTTTGAAAATTTTTGGGAGAAATTTGGATTTTTGAGAAATTATCGCAATTTTCGATGACAAATCAACATTTTTTGAAGAAAAAACAAATTTGAGGGTACAATTAGAGCCTTTCGCATAAATTTACAGTACCTTCTCCCCTGAAATTGGCGATTTTTTGGTGGAAAAAAGTTTTTTTTTCATTTTTTTGAGCAAACATGTAGATTTTCAGGAAAAAATCGCAATTTTAAATGATAAATCACCTTTTTAGGCGACAAAAACTCTTGAGGTTACAATTATAGCCTCTGGCATAAATCTACAGTACTTTTTCCCCAGAAATTTTCGATTTTTTGGCGGAAAATTACCTTGATCGAGGGAAAACAAAGCTTTTTCACAAAATTTGAAACTTTTCGAGCTTACCGTATAAAAAACGAATGTTTCTGTTCCTCAAACCCCGGTATATACAATCTACAATTATTTCCCATACAATTCCCCACATTTCCTTTCCAAAAATTTTCCAAAATCATCAAAAAATTGTTCGCACAGTGCGAAACCTCCAAAACCCTCAAAATGACTCAAATTTCTGCAAAAAAATCAACCCACTTTGATGACGCCGTCGAATCCAGGGATCAGATTGACTCTGGCTTGACCGGCGATTTGTTTCGACCGGATTTTGTCGCCCATTTCTTCGATTGCTTTCGGATTTGGGCCGATGAAAGTGACTCCGGCTTTGGTCAGTTCTGCGGCGAAATGAGTGTTCTCGGAGAGGAAACCATAGCCGGGATGGACCTGAAATACAAAAATAAAGCTTCGAAAAGCATTATATATTTGAAGCCGTCGCTAAATTACTCGTACTTAAAAACATCATCTTGTTTCATAAAAAAAATTTTTTAATTTCTATTTTTCGTTAAAAAATCGGCAAAAAGCAAAATTAATTTGCTGAATAAGACTTTTCTCGCATATTAATTTGATTTTTTTTATTTTTTACGCAAAAAATTTCGAAAAATTCAAAAAAAATCTGAAAATTCCAAATTTTTCGTTCAAAAAATCGGTAAAAAACATTCGAGAAAGTAAAAACACTCTTCTTCTGTAACATCATATAGTTTTGTTTGATTTATTCGCGAAAAATTTCAAAAAATTCAAAAAAATCTGAAAATTCCAAATTTTTCGTTCAAAAAATCGGTAAAAATCAGTTCTAAAAATCCATAAACTCTTTCCTACAATTTTCCAAACTTATGTTCAATTTCTTCCTCAAAACACTTCGAAAAATCCCAAAAATTCCGTCAAAAAAGTTCAAATCTCACAGCTTCAGCTCCGGTGTCCTTCACCGCCTGTAAGATTCTGTCCATTCGCAGATAGGAGTCGGCAGTGTTCGCGGTGCCCACACAAATCGCTTCATCGGCGCTGCGGACATGAAGCGAGTTGGAGTCGACGTCCGAATGGATGGCCACCGTCTTGATTCCCATCGCTTTGGCCGTTTTGATGACGCGACATGCGATCTCGCCTCGGTTCGCGATCAGGATCTTCTCGAATTTGGGCTCGGCCGGATTGATGGGATCCAGTGTGTAGACATTGCGGGGGTAGTCGGAGACGCTGAAAAAATCGATTTTTTTTTGAAAAAAATGTAATTTTGATACTAAGAATGACTGACAACCCAAGTATGATTCCAAAAACGGACTAAAAACCTATTCCCGGCATTCTTTAAAAAAGTTTTTTTTTGAATTTCAAACTTTTCCCGCCAAAATTTAAAAACTCTTGGCATTCTGTTTCAACCCTAAAATTCAAACTTCTTAACGGTGAAAATAAAAGAATCAGCTCCAAATTTTCTCTATAAATTCCATTTATAGTATATTGCTCTTCGAATTTCAAATTTCCCGCCAAAATAGAATAATCTTGGCATTCTGTTCCAACCTTCAAAAAATAGCCTGCCTGATGGCGTAAGTGCAAAATTCGCATCTGCAAATCTTAAAATTTTTAAATAACCTCTATTTTTATCATCTTAATTTCTGAAATTCAAATTCCCGCCAAAACTCATAAATCCTTGGCATTCTGTTTCAACAACAAAAATATGTAAAAAAAACGCCGCGTCCGAAAAATGAAGCTAGCTTGTTGCCGGAACATACCTTGGAGCCGCACTGTAGCAACGAGTAAGCCGAAAATGAACCGAACGGAGACAAACCAGTCTGTGTCGAAGCATGGCCTGTCAATAAATTGGAAAAAATTTAGTTTCAACAAAAAATTATACACATAAAACATTTTACAATCATTAATGAACTGTTTCCAAGTCCTGAAAGCTAAAAAAACGAAAAAAAAACCCTAATCTTACAAAAAAATGCCTAAAATAAGGTCAAAATCTGCTATAATAAGGTGAAGACACCAAAAAATAAGTGAAATTAAATATCTATCAGCTATTTAAAGAATGGAGGGTGCATTAAAACTAGTGTGCGATCAATGACAGGTTGAAAATTTAATTTTTCTACCTAAAAATGCCTAAAGTAATATCCGAATGCCCAAAAGGTCTTAATCAGCGGCGGAATTGAAGGGCGATAAACAAAATTAGCAAAGAATCTGCGTAAACAACCCATTTTTAGTCAGCAAACTCAATTCCCTCCCGAAAAAAATTCAAAATTAAAAAAATTTCAAAATTTGTTACAACTTTGCCCTCGAAATGCCCTAAAAATCGCTGAAACTTTGCGTTCAAGTGTTAAATCGCCAATTAAAGAAAAGTCCGTGCCTTCTGCCATCCAATCTCTCCCATTCTTTAATATCCCAACGCTTTTTAAACGGGTCTCTTTTTCGCTTCCTTCGAGCAATGAACACTGAATGCACCCGGAGGAATCGCTGATCAATGTGGCCGCTCGATGGGTTGTAACCATGGAGAACATGTTGAAAGTTGGTGTTTCGGTTGTTTATAAGCCCGAGGGGGGATCAGAGTTTCTTGAAGGGGCAATGCTTTAATTTTTTTGAACTCATCATCAACAAGAAACCTAGATTTTACTTTTTAAATTATTTATTGTATTTATTGTTCACTACTCGATGAAAATATCAGAATATAACGACATACTAGTCCGTCCGTAAAGTCGCTAGAGTGATTTCGGCAAAATTCACTGTGAGAAAAAAGGTTTGCTTTGCACTGTGCAATTTTTTGCTTTTTGCACCGTGCAATAGGATTTTTCGGGCTGTCGCTCGCACTCTGACCGTTTTTGCACAGTGCAAATGCCAAAAATCACTCTAGCGACTTTACGAAACGGACTAGTAAAACGAACTCTGCAGACTGTCATTAAATGCACGATCACAAACAACGATGCGATTGAAGGCACGCGGAGCTTGACATGTCGCTCCTTCAATCGGCTTCGTCGTTACTTGAGAGCAACTTGAGCACTGTCATGACATTCATAGAGTGCGGGACAGGATCCAGTGGCCAAAATAGTCTCTCATTGCTTCAAAGAGGCATTTCGAATACTACTCCTGTGAGAGAACAAAAGTTCACTTTGCACCGTGCAATTTCTTGCTTTTTGCACCGTGCAATAGGCTGGCTTTTTTCGACTGTCGCTCGCACTCTGACCGTTTTTGCACAGTGCAAGTGCCAAAAATCACTCCAGCGACTTTGCGGACGAACTATCAGTTTTTCGGGGAAATAATTCGGAATCGCGGCGCGACGATTCCGAATTATTTTCCCGACAGACTGATAGAACCATCAAATTATTTCGTCTTTGACCGAAAATAGCGTCCTTAGATGGCGTCGGACATACATTTCACATTGTCTCTGCATGTGATTAACATACTAGTATTTCCACAAAGTGCGTAGACTTTTTTCGCGTTTTATCGCCGGCGCACAGTGCATTTTGCTCTTTTTCCGGTTTATCGCCGGCGCACCGTGCATTTTGCTGTTCTTCGCACAGTGCCAACTTGAAAAGCGGTCTGCACTGTGCGAATGCAAAAAAAGGGGGAAATGCACAGTGCAAAATGCATTTTTTCGCTTAGCGATCAAAAGTCTTCGCACTTTGTGTAAATACGAGTACAATCAACATTGTTCCTTTCCTTGTTCCCCCAAAATCCACCCACTGATAATGTACATGCTTTATCTGAACTCCGAATAAAATAACTTTTGCCGAAAATCAAAGAATACAATATGAAAAGGTGGTTGATTAAAATATTAGGTGGTAGGGATAATCAAAGATAAAGAGAAACAGAGAGAGAAAAGCGAAACAAATCCGTCGTAACATCTGAGATGAGCGTGGAGATGTGCAATGTGTTGTATTTATGTTGGGTTTCGAAGTTGTATAGAGACGGAAACATTTTGGAGTAGTAACTTTAGAGGGATTATAAGCGTGTATTGACTATCTTTTGTTGTAAGCGTTGGGGGGAGCGCGCGAAACGGAGGGGGGTTACCTGGATCGCCGGTTGAAGATAGTGTCAAATTTTCTTTTTTTTCAAAAGTTACACCAGTAGATCCCAAACCCCCCTCCCTTCTATTAGTATCTTCACAAAGTGCATGGACATTTGTCGTTTTCCGCACTGTGCACAAAAAACCGCCATTTCGCACCGTGCATTTCACCTTTTTGGCTTTTGCACGGTGCACCGACATATCGCGGCGACATTCTGTCGCTTTCCGCACTGTGCACTAAAAACCGCCATTTCGCACCGTGCATTTCACCTTTTTGGTTTCTGCACTGTGCAATCGAAATATCGCGGCGACATTCTGTCGCTTTCCGCACTGTGCACAAAAAAACCGCTATTTCGCACCGTGCACTTCACTTTTTTGGATTTCTGCACTGTGCAATCGAAATATCGCGGCGACAATTTTACGTCGCTGCTCCAGCGCCCGGAATTTTGCACCGTGCAAACGGCATTTTTGAGGTTTGCACTGTGCGAAAAGAGTTCTTCAATGTGCGGCGGCGACAAGCGCATAAAAAGTGGAATATCGCGGCGACATTCTGTCGCTTCCGCACTGTGCAAAAAAACCTCCATTTCGCACTGTGCATTTCCCTTTTTTGGTTTCTGCACTGTGCAATCGAAACATCGCGGCGACAATTTTACGTCGCTGCTCCAGCGCCCGGAATTTTGCACCGTGCAAACGGGTTTTTTAAAGTTTGCACTGTGCGAAAAGTGTGAAATGCACTGTGCGGCGGCGACAAACGTGGGAAAAATGCAAATGCACTGTGCAATCAATCATTGCGACAAATGTCCATGCACTTTACGAAAAAATACTAACAAACGTCCCTTCACCAAAAAAAAGCAGAGTAAAATAAATGGAGTATTTAAAATGACCGTCGTCCCGTGGGGATATGAAAGGATGTAAGACCACTACTTTTTAGTACACATACAATAAACAATCGACCTTTTCTGTGGAGAGAGAAAAGTTAGCCCGTCTGTAGCATAAATTCATCGTCGGCGTAAGGAATAAAAAAATTTTCAAGACCAGACATGGTTGGCGCGGCTTCTTTCGGGGTACCTTCCGGCTTCTTCGTGGGTGGAAACCTTGAATGGGGCCGGAGCCGACCTTTTTGGGGCCGGACTTACGTCAAATGACGAAAATAAGGTCAGAACGAAAAAATACATTGTTCAATGTAACAAAAATCGTTCCAACCATCAACTTTGCACCCAAATCTAGCTATCACAACCGAAAATTCAAAGCCCCGAACAACTTTTTATATTGCACTTGCCATCAAGGTCTAGTACAATACGAAAATCCTTCCGAGGAGGTCGGAAAAAGCCCAATATCTTTCCGAGGAGGTTGTAAAGAGCCCAAAAGGAGCTGCGTCAGCCCGATCTGCTAACACATCAGTTAAAAACCAAAAAAAAATTGGGAGAAGACTAAAACAGTTGCTTAAAGTGTACGGCGAGGTAAAAATGGCACTGTGTTTTGTTGGTTTTGGGGTGAGAGAAACTTGACGGGTGATAAGAGCGTTAAAACTTTTGCATTTTGAGAGAGAGAGTTTAGGAATTTCGACTTATATGGAAGGTAGTTGAAAAGGGAGCGCTCCGGACGGATTTTCGGGTCAATATAACACCACCGGGTCTATGTTGAGGGGGCAATCCGACAGGATGCAGCGTTCCTGGACCCATTTTGAAAAGGCTGACCGTTTTCCAAACGAATTGGCCAATTTTGAAAATTTAAAACCCCGCAAAAACATTTAGAAAGCGATAAAGGAGAAGACGATGAATTTGAGAACATGATTGTGATTGTATTCGAGGAAGAGGAGGAGAAAGAAAGAGCATGACCACAGTAATCGAAATGAGTGCAAACAAGGAACCTGGAACATTTCTAGAGGCGACATTTTCGGGGTGTGGGCATCGAGAGCACAAGATATATGCAAATTTTTTCAGGGACGACAGGGAAAGTTGGGACGGAAAAATAATTTCTACGTTATTTTACAACCCATCTTCTTACCAAATCCCCATAAGAACGAAAAAAGTCCCATAAAAATTTTAAAGTTTTGGTCCCGCCACGAAAACATTTTTTCATGGCATTGCAAATTTCCCACTCCAAATTGAAGCCCCCATCACAAAGTCGTCAAATATAAAAAAAATTGCAAAAATCCTTCAAAAAATCGCAAAATTCCCTTAAAAAAATGCAAAATCCCCCCAACTTTTCCCAAATTCGTCCCTATATCACCCTAAGGGCCGGAAATTTCCGTGCCGTAGTACAAACAAAAAGACAAGCACTAGAGTAATCAGAGTTTAGTTTGTGTTTCGCAATGTTCTGAACAGTACCGCGCAATACATGATGAGAAGTCCAAGTCTAAGGAGTAGAGTAAGGTATGCTGAAGATGGAAAATGCAGTAAAGGCTTTGAATATAAGTTGGATATATGTTTTCTTGCAAGGATCTTCCAATTTCAGGCCCACAAACATGAAATGTCATCAAAAAAATTTAGATTTTACCTTATTTTAGGTAATTTTTTTGCTACAACAAGGTCAAGCTCTCTTCTTTTCTCTACCCTTCTACTCTAAACACTATTTCCTTTCATTTTCTACCACTAAATTTCTAAATCATCCAAAATTTCCGCAAAAATATCAAAAAATTATATTACACATGACAAAAAATTCCGAAAAATGGCAAAAAAACGCAAAATTCTATAAGATACTGGAAGATCCAACCAAAATCGAAAAATCTGGGACCCACCCGTCGTATTGGCAAAGACTTTACTGCACAAACATGAAAACAAAAATTGTGGGAAATACAAATATTACATTGAATGTTATTAAATATCAGGCGTTCGGATCACACTTGAGAATGGAGAGTGGTGAGAAAGGCATAATATAAAATTGTGGTAAAGAAAAAATGGGAAAATTTTGCAAAATTTGCATAAAATATCGAAAAAAGAGCAGTTGGACTGGGCGAGATGAGAAAAAGTGGGGGGAAAAATCGGAGAGTGGAAAACATTTCGGGGGGCTACACGTGTCTCGATTGATTAAAGGTTGTCTCGTTCAGATTTCTTCCGGTTCTATGATGAGAGTTGTGGGTGGGGGGAGTTTTGGGCGGGGGGGGGGGGGGGGCTGTTATATGACTTCTGAGGACTGTTTACAAGGCAATGGTTCGATTCGAATGCTTTCAGAGAGATATCGAGTGGATGAGCTGATTGTTCGCGCGATCACCAGAGCTGCGCCACGTCGCTGCCCATCGGCAGCGTACTCATGTTGGTCAGCTCGTCCGCCAGGCTTACTGAAAATGAGAAAATTAAGCTCAGAAACAAAAAATACATCGTTGAAACTAACAAAAACAGCTCTAACTATTGACTTTATACCCCAATCCAGCTAGTACAACCAAAAATTCCTAAAGTCAAACAAGTTTTTATATTACACTTGTCATCAAGACCTAGTATATTATAAAAATCCTTCCGAATTAACCCCAAATGCGTTTCAATATTCTGTTCAGATCACAATCACTCATTCCAAACCAAAATTTCTTCGATCTTTTTAAATTTTTATATTACACTTGACATCAACCTCAAGTATAATATATTTCTGAGAGTTGTGGGTGGGGGGAGTTTTGGGCGGGGGGGGGGGGGGGGGCTGTTATATGACTTCTGAGGACTGTTTACAAGGCAATGGTTCGATTCGAATGCTTTCAGAGAGATATCGAGTGGATGAGCTGATTGTTCGCGCGATCACCAGAGCTGCGCCACAAAATTGTTGGCCATCGCCAACAATTTTCTCACATATATCCCAATCTTTTCTTTTCTAACTCTGCCAGTCCTAAAAAGCTCTCTAAACCCAAAAACCAATAAAATTCATCAACTTTCCAGCATCCCCAATCAAAATCATCTAGTAAAACATCCAAAAATTCCTCAATCTAACCCCCAAATCCATTTCAAGTATTCCCAAATGTGCTCAAAATCAGTCACTTACGTCCTCCTTGTCGTTGAGGTGGTTGCATTGCAACGCCAAAGGAATTATTCAACTTGTCCCTCAGCTCATCCAAGGTGTTCCTTTTCTGGCTGAGCTCAAGGCTAACCTTTCGATCGCCCATTTTCAGTTTGCTCATGTTGGTCTCGAGGTCTTCGAGCTTCTCGACTTCGGTGAAAACATCCAAGATGTTGTTCAACAACTTGATGGTGTTCGGCGGAAGTGGCCCACCACTAGTGCTGAACATGTTGATGTCGATCAGTCCCTTCGATGCGGCCAATCGCAACTTTTCCGCAATATCCTTGTTGTTGGAGGGCTGTTCGAACATGTGCGGCTGCTGGCCGTAGGACATGTTGGTCGGGGGTCGGGGCGCGGACCAATCATTGCCCGGCGGACCTCCGTAGAAGTTGTTCGGAGGGAACTGCCCGCCGGGGATGAAGTTGTTCGGGGGCATTGCGTTGCGTGGCGAGTCCGCCCACCCTAAACAGTCTGCGCTTGAGATTAGAGGCGGATTTAAATTGGGGTTTTCACAGCAAACAACCAAAACAACATCCGATGTCAAGTGTAATATAAAAAATGTCTTATACCGGTTCCAATAACATAAAAAGCTCTTTTAAAATTATTTTTTATTCATTTACAGGTCATTTATAATCTATTAGACCAAATTTCGTTCAAAAATAAATCGATTTTACACTTGCCGTCTAGTATAATATCAAAAAATCTCCAGAAAGTTCCATAGATAAGCCCAAAAATCGTTTACAATTAGCTAGTAAGTATAGCTAGATCTGTAGAAATAAAACCCCCATCAATAACATTAACTTTCCGCTATCTATCCCATATTACACTTGATGTACCTAGTCTAATATAACTGCTCGAAAACTACTTCAAACTGCAAAAAGTCAACTCATGTCTATATAAAACTACAAAATACGTCATCATACATTTCCTCAACAAGAACGTAAACATTTTCTATATTACACTAGACCAACTACAACATCTCATCAAAAACTGCCGAAAACTCCACAAATTGCACTTTAACAAGTTCCTACCTGCTCCTGGCGCCGCAGCCGGCGGAATAATTCCTCCGGGTCCTTGTGGGGCGGTGCCCATCCAGCCTGAGGCAAGAGTAGTCGGGGCCGCACTGTGCGGAGCAGCTGGATTGACGGAAGTGGGCGTTGTGGTGGATCCATTGATTGGTGGGAGCTCTCCCCATCCAGTTTCGGGCAAATGATTCTCGTCTTGGTCCTTTTTCAGCGAGTCCGGCGAGGCCTGGTTGTTGGAGGAGGACCCGACGAGGTTATCTTCTTCCTCCACCTGGGTCCAGCGACGGATTTGCTGACCTAAACCCAAAACCAATTAATAGTATCCGCAATGAGTTCACTGGAGGACAATACAACACTGAGAATATTACTCATCCATTTTTAGGCACTAAATTTCAAAAAAAAATTTGCTTAGAAAATTTTTTGCCTAGTACAACATAAAATCTTCTCCTTACCTTGTTGCTTGGCCGGATCTCCCCAATGCGCGGTCCCGGTGTCCCTCTGCCATTTCCGCAAGTCTCCATTGGGATCATGCCAGAAGGAGTCGTCATTGATCATGTTCGCACCGTGCGTATTGAACGTGCCCACCGAAAAGGAGCCGCCCGGATTTTGCGCCGGCATTGGCGGGATCGGATGCATCGGTGGTGGAGGTGGAGCGCCATGTGGATGATGAGTACAACGGCCGTGATGTTGTTGCGCCATTGGAGGAGGTGGAGGACCCATAACACGCTCCATCATTGAAGGTGGCATCATGTTCATTGGACCTCCTTGCGGTGGCCCACCGAACTGCTGGAAGCCGCCGCCACCGCCCGCAGCGTTGCGTTGCCCGCCACCGTACTTGTTGCCCCATGGCTGACCAGGCTGTTGCTGGTTCATGTGTGGAGGACCGTTTCGCATCTGGAAATGGTGGTTGATCTCATGGATAATGTCATAAAAGTGATATAGCGGATTTAACAACTTAAAAACAACTTTAGAAATCTTCAACGGCAAAAATGCCATCTATCACAACAATCTACTTCTCATTTCTAACCTATTCTAAGCTGCAGTCAGCTGATAAACGGAACCTGCTATGAATAATATAAAAAATGTGTTGAATGAAAAAAACACGAGAGTATTCGACAAGAAACGACTTCAAGGGACTTGTTACATCTGAGTTAACCTATTTGAATCCTCAACTCGCGCTTTCCACCTTATACTTCCCATCAAAAACTTCAAACCTTGTTCACACCATGTATAATATTGCCTAAAATCCAAAAAAGCACTCAAAACCCTTACCATTCTGTTGTCGGCAAAGCCTTGCTGCATCATAAAGTTGCCACCGTTGTAGAAGTTGTTAGGCATCTTGTGATTGGGCATCCCGCCCATTGGGAACCCTGGGTGGAATTCCTTCTGTTCGAAGCCACCGTTATGTTCCCACGAGCGCCATTGGCCCGTTCCATTGTCCATGCTCACTGAAAACACGATTTTTAGACCAATTTCACCTTGTTTTAGGTAATTTTCGGGATGAACGACAAGCTGATGTCTAACTTAATATAATAACTCAAGTCAAATCGAAAACAAGGCAGATAGTTGTGAAATAATTCTTAGATGCTTCAAAGAATGGTTACACACTATTTCCATCTCAAAATCTCATCAAAAATTTAATTTTCTTTCAAAAATACCTAAAACAATGTCTAAAAGTCGCCAAAAATCGCAGGAAAAGATTATTTTTCGATTCTGATCATCCAATTACTCTATAAAACGACTCCAACAATTTTCAGTTGATAAAACAAATTTTCACTTTGATTTCCACGTACACGAAAAAACGAGAAATTTGTTCGCAAAAATCGATAAAACAAAGGTCGAGTCGCAAAAAAAAACTTTTTTTTCAGAAAATGTGGGGAAATTCAATTCCGAATGGAGAGTTTGATGAGTACAACTACTGACTACTGTTTTTTTGTAATTTCTGCGTGTTTTGAGTGTAATCTCCGCGAATAAAAATTGGAAAACATTGGAAAAATTTGGGTTTTGAAGGAAACTCTCAAAAATTATTATTATTAGCTAGAATACGGGGTAAAATACGTTTATACTTCATCACTGTGATATATTTGTCCTGTGTGTTACAAAACACATAAATTGTTATTAGTTTACCACCAAAAACTTGAGAAAAACGCAAAATACACCAACTTTTGCCTAAAATAAGGTCCGCATCGTGTTAAATCTAAGTTTAGTCCCGAAATAGCTATTCAAAGCCCTAGAGCAGGTCAAAACCGTCGCAAAACGTTTCATTTCCCGAGCAGACATGTCCAATTGCGACGTAAAATTCTTAAAAAAGGCGACAAAAACCGGCGACGTGGTTAAAGGAGCGAGAAACTGCGGGGAATTCATGAGGCTGCAGACAGGCGGCGACACGATCGTGGTCTGGGGGTCGCGTGCTCGGGGTTTTCACTTTTTTCCGATCAAACATGGGAAGGGGGCGCACATTTCATGGAAATCAGATGGAATTCGGGGGCTTTGATAAACAGAAATGGGAGTCGGCAGAAGGTCGAGATTGTCTTTAAAAGACTCTAAGCGCCTTTAGAGGGCATTACAGTTACAAAGCTGACAAAATTTTAGCCGAAAGATAGCATTTTTATATTGTTCATGACAAAAAGTCCACTTTTTGATATTATAATTGAATTTTTTGACAAAATACAATCCTAATCCGCTAATAAGGGCTTCAGAATACAAGATTACGCTACAATCTATAAATTTACGCTTTAAAAAAGTTGTTTATAATCCAAAAACGGATTGAAATTGAAAGAATTTCGCTTAAATCATCAAAATATGGGTGGAAGAATGTCAGACGGCGTTTCAACGCGTGCATTCTGGCAAAATAAACAAAAGGACAGGTTGGGCAAGAATTCTTTGAGTGAAAGGTCAAATTCTGTTCGTGCAACTTGATTTCGAAACATTTTGCCTAAGGGAATAGCAAAAATCGGCTAAAAATCAGTTTTTCCGTCGGGAGTTTTAATTTTAATCTATAAATTTTCGAAAAATTGACGCTATGGGTCTTATAGAAGTCTGAAAAAGATATTGACGGGGTGTAGAGCAAACGCCACGGACCTTTTGATATTGCACTTGACCATCAACCCCATCAGCCCCAAATATCCCGAAAATCCCAAGATTTGTGATGAAAAATAAAGAAAAAATAGGGTCGACGCTTCGTGCCTTTCCCCACAGCATTCGCGAAGAGCAGGCGGGGGGCAAACACGACGGAAAGGGGGCAGAATTTGGTGCGTCCCCTCGCCCGACCCTGAAGCGAGGTCGTCCGTTCTCTCGCTTTTCCGTCGCATTTCTTCGCCGAATCGGAAAAAGCGCAGCAAACGAGGCAGCCCAGAATCTGCACCGTCCCTGTCTCTGCCCTCTCTTCGCTGTGGGCGCTATTTCGCGCGCTCGGACGCTCTTTTTTTTTTGGGCCTCGGAAGGGGCGAAATTGCCCGACAAAAGTTGGGGAAAAAAAAAGAAAAGTTCCGACTTTGGCATCGAATTTGCGAATTAAAAAACAGATGGGAGAGAATGCAGAGTAATGTCAAAGAAGTACAAACAGTTTAGAGGAAATAAAAACAAAATGACGTGGCGAGCTATATTGTACTTGATGAATCAAGTACAATAAAGCAAATTTAGATGATAATGATGGGGCATAGGCTATTATAACTGATAGAATATGACTTTTAATATATTTAAAGAGCAAATTAACTTTTTATAGGAGCTAAATTTTTGCGTTATAAGTCATTTTTTGCATAAATTTTTAGCCGAAAATCAGCGTTAGTTTCGTCAAAAGTGTCTGTTTCAAATTCTTAGTGGCGCATTTTACCGTAGCAAGCCGTCGTGACATATCTACCCGACTTTTGATCCAAAAATCTTTCATTTTTGACCTCAATATTACACTTGATATGTAGTGTAATATAAAAATGAACATCCTAACCAAGTATAGCAACCCTGATGGTCTTTACCAAGTTAGAAACAATTTCACAGCCGTTCGCGTCGAAGGGGAAACTAACAAAGCCCGAGGCTTTATTTGTTTTAGCCCTAACGAAACTCAAGGGTTCAAGGTCAGAGATACAAAACATGTTTACTATGTTTGGGTTATAGACCGCTGTTGAGACTGATTACCCGTCAAATTGCAGTCAAATCTACGTATTGCGAGCCGAGTAAGGGTCATAACTCAGACTGCTTTAAAGAGGGGGGTTTTATATTATAATAGAAGGGTTAGCTAGAAAATCCCGATTTTAATCGTCAAAATCGTTGCTTATATGCGGTATGGGGCGTCTTCCGACAATGTGACCACTAAATTTAGAGTCCAGACCCTGAGGCGATACATTTTTGCCATTGAAACAGAATGCCAAAGATTTTCAATTTTCGACGGGAAATTTGAAAATCAAAAATTAAACAGCTGTAAAATAATTCAGGAAGTCCACGAAAGGTTCGTAGTGAAATAATTCAAATATGTAAAGGTATATTTTCACCGAGGCATTTCAATATTTTAGATTTCAGAGAGTTTTTGACATCAATGCCAAGTACAATATAAAACATGTCTCACCTCCACCCATAAATCGGTTGCCAGGACCGTCGGCGGGGAATCCCCGATTCTCCACCTCCCAGGGCGTTGACTGATTCACTTCACGGCCCCACTGGCCGTTCGGCTGCATTTTCATTTGGCCCGGGCCGAGGTTCATTTGGAGGAAATCGTTCTCCAATGAGTTTCCCATGCTGTCCGGATCGGACCAAGGGACCTTGCTCTGATCTTGAGGGGTTTGTCGAGCATTCCCGCTGCTCCAACCCTTTTCGTCGTCTGAAATTTGCATAATTTTGGATCATTTTTGACTTTAGTCATCATGGGTAATATTGATGAAAATTGCAGCTCCAAACATGTGGATTAGAGTGAACAAAACGCAAATTCGTCTAGTTAAGACCCTATATAGCGAATAAAGTTCGTAAAATGAAGGGGTTTTTTGGTTAGTACTGTATAAGGCAACACGGTAATAAACTAGAACAATATCCACAAACCACGTCACAAAAACTCACACATAACACCGTTATGCCCACCTGTACCATTGAAGGAGCCGGAGCCGAGGCTGTTCTCCTTTTGCCGCTGTTTCCCGGCCCATGTGTTCAGTTTTGATGTCTAAAATCGTTGGGTAAACTGATGGGAAACGGTGGAAAACTGCTCAGATTGGGGAAATGCTCAAAGTTCGACGAACAGATTTTGATGCGACTTGGGATAAATTTAGATTACAATCTCTTAAAAGATATTTGAAACTTTTATACCGCGTTTTGCAGGAAACAGCGGGATTTTTAAGTCGAAAAATGCCAAAAATTTAATTTTTTGCGGTTTTCAGAGAGAAAAATGGTAATCTGTTTGAAATGTAGATACAAAAGATTAAAATGCACAAGGATTTGGCCGAAAACGTTTTTTCTCTGGCCGTCCATCCTTATTTTCCATAGTCATTGATTGCGAAAAATGACTATGGAAACGGAGGAGAGACGGTCAGAGAAAAAACGTTTTCGGCGATATTTTTGTAAATTTTGTGTGGGGAAATTTTTTGTATAATAGAAACATTGTACTCAACGCTTCGAAAAGAATGCTGAGTTTTCATCGCGAAAAAATGGAATTTTTAGCATTTTTCGACCAAAAAATCTTGGTGATTTCTGCATAGCGCGAGCTAAAACCCTCGCATATGTCTTGGAAAGTTGTAATCTCAATTTATCCCAAGTTTCATCAAAATTTGCGAGTTGCATTTTTGAGCATTTCTAACCTCATCGCGATACTATTTCCATAAAGTGCGTAGACTTTTGATCGCTAGGCAAAAAAACGCATTTTGCACAGTGCATCAATCGCCGCGACGTACGCTTTTTTCAACCGCGTCGCACGTCAAATCGAAAAGGAAGAGGGAGCGAACTGTTCAAGTTGGCATTTCGTCACAAATATGGGATCCGAGAAATCTTTTTTGACCGATTTCTTGTCCAATTTGGTAAAAACCAGGTCTTTTTTGACAAAGTTTACCATTTTCAAGCTATATGGATTCTTTTCAGACTTGTTTTGACCGGTAATACCTAGCGGGAAAATTAAAAAATAATTTTCCGATAAATCTTAAGACGAAAAGCCACTTTGAAGAGCTCCCTTCTCAATTTGACGTGCGTCACAGCGCCCATTCGCACAGTGCAGACCGCTTTTCAATTGCACTGTGCGAAACACAGCTAAATGCACGGTGCGTGAGCGACAAATCGGGGGAAAAACGGCCAAATGCACTGTAGACGGGCGGTAAAAGTCTACGCACTTTATGGAAACACAAGTACTCGCGCCATAAAGTCCCGACAATGTTATCGCTGATGTCACGCACGAAAATTGGGGTGCGGTCGCGGAAAAGTGCATGTCGCTTGGGTAAAAACGGGAAATCGCCGCGAAAATTTGAGAAAAATGCACGGTGCAAAAACGTCGGGACTTTATGGCGCGAGTAGTAGTAACTGCGGCCCAAAAAAAAACTCACGTTTGGGGGTCCGCTTCCGTTGCTCATGTCTTGCGGTGGCTTCCAGACGGAACTATCGTTATTGGTTTTGTTGAAATAACTCGGCTCTTCGGTGAAAAGCATCGACACCGAAGACGTTGTGAGTTGCGGAAGACGGGCGTTACCGTAATTTCGTTAATGAGACCAAGTACAAAGAATTGCTACACGTTTCCTTTTCGGGGGAGGGATTATGGATTTGTTTTTTTCGGGGTTTCGGGGACTCGTCCAATCGTTTTCTTTGGTGACACCACGGGGTTTTTTCTTGGTTGAAATGGCGGGGGGCCTGTCGAGGTAAACGCTGAGGGCAAATGAGACACAAAATAAAGGGTACACGTCTGAAAAGGCTGAACATTACACATATGTATGTATGAGTCCTAAAAATGTTCCCAGGGAAGCTTTTGAGCTCTCAGCTCAAAGCGCTATTTTTTCTACTAGTCCGTCCGTAAAGTCGCTAGAGTGATTTCCGCGGCATGCACTGTGCAAAAACACAAGTTCACGTTGCACTGTGCAACTTCCTGCTTTTTGCACCGTGCAATAGCCTTTTTTCGACTGTCGCTCGCACCCTCACTTTTTTTTGCACAGTGCATGTCGCCAAAATCACTCCAGCGACTTTGCGAACGGATTAGTACGAAAAAATCGCTTTTTTCTTTGAAGAAACAAAAAAGTTATGCTCAAAAAACGTTTTTTGTCAGTCCGACTCTCCTCATTTCGCGTGCTCTCTCGCAAAAAGACCGCTAAATATCTCGACTGCCTCTGAAAAGGGCGAGCTGAAAGTTTCAAGGATTGTGCACTCTAAATACGCCGCTAATCCTGAAAGTTTTAGCCCGCGCCTTTTTTTGCGGTAGCCGAGATATTCAATACCGTTTTTTTCGAGGGAGCGTTGCGGATGACCGTCTGGATCCAAAAAAGTTTTATTCTAGAAAGGTTTCGTTGTACTAGTCCGTCCGGACAAGGCGCTACTATGAAAAAAAAGAGAAAAATTCCGAAATTTCGAATGCAGTCCATAAATTCCAAAATTTACCCTTCACTACTCCGTTTGCAAAGTCGCTGGAGTAATTTCGGCGACATGCACTGTGCAAAAAAAGTGAGGGTGCGAGCAACAGCCGAAAAAGCCTATTGCACGGTGCAAAAAGCAAGAAATTGCACAGTGCAAAGGGAACTTTTGTTTTCGCACGGTGCATGTCGCGCAAATCACTCCAGCGACTTTACGGACGGAGTACTGAGGTTCATTTCGACGCAGAATTGACTCTCAGGACTTTAAATCGTTCGTTATATAATTCGCTTGCTGTAGCTCGTTGTAGAACGTTTTTTCTGTGGCTATCTCGTATTTTAACCGAATCATTGCAAAAGCTGACTGTAAAAAAACAAAAAATAAAGCCTTCCGCCGACTTACAATCGGATTTGCTGTGAAGATCAATAAAAGTTAGACCGTTGACTTGAGTTCGAGAAACCTTCGGTAGAGGAGCGCCCGACTTTTCGCCGACGAATGCCAAAAGAAATGGGACGAAAAGCGGGTGGGCCAGTGATTGCGGTTGTTATTACTCCCGCGGCCTTTTCCGAGACACGTCCAGGTCCTCAAAAACGGGCGAGGCGAAAAAGGTTACGCACCTGGAACAACAGCAAACTCAAAGCGATCAAATGTAATTGCAGCTCGCAAAGGTTGATGGATAACAAAATTTGTGGTACTAATAATGAGGTAAAGGGGTTGTAAATTGTGCAAGCATTTGTGCTTTATTGGATTATAGTGTTGTTTGTGGGGGGAGAAAGGTCGAAAAGTAATGAAATTGGAATTGCATGTAAATGTCAAGTGTAATATAAATATTTGACCAAAACGCGGAAGTTTATATTGAAAGTGGTCTCTTTAGAACTTAAACACCGTAATCAATAATTTGAACAATAAAAGTTGCAAAACGTTGAATAAAATCGACCAAAATCCGATGGTCTTCATCTGATGTCTAGAGTAACATAAAAAACAAAAAAAAAATCGCTCCCATCCTACTAATTGTCTACCGAAACGACAACAAAAGGACAGAACATAGCTTATTCCCGCTAATTAACCCCGCCAATATTCGAAATGGAATAACAAAATTTCAGACCGAACCCCGCGATAATAAGTCAAAACTGGCCTTCACGCGAGCAATTACACTCAAACTCATCGTGTGACAATGCCGAGAAGATACTCAACACCATTGTACGAAAACAGGAAACCCTCTGAACTTCCAATTTTGGAGCAAAATTTTGTGGAGATATCAAGTGTAATATAATTTCTTTGAGACAAATAAAAATTCTGTTGCAAAAATTGTAGCTCATGAGTCGGTTTGCGAAAAATGGTTGGACAGCAAAGATTATGTGCGGTCGAACCACTTTGGGAGGAAAGGAGTGATAAGACGCCGACGGCTGGTCTTATTTATGGGTCAATTTTGTGTTCATGAATAAATTAATAAACAAAGAATTGACTGGGAGAGTAACGGGGCTTGAATGGACAAAATTGGAATCGTGGGCTGTCTTTTGGTGTTATTTAGAGTATATAAATCCTGAAACAGGACATCAAGATTCGTTAAATTAAAAATGATGACTTTATTTTAGGGGGAAATTATGAAAAGGCGCGAAAAAAACCGTTTTTCGACCGATTACTGTCAATTATTACATTGGCGAGACGGCTTATGCCTTAGAGGACTAGACAGAAATTAATTTACGACTAAATCTTCCATTTGAGCCATGTTTTTCCCTGTCTTGGGTCAACTGTTGCATTGTGCAAGAAGACGACTTTTTCTGCAAACTTGGATTGCAAAATGCAGATTTTTTGTTATACTTGAGTAGTATAAAAGGGCAAGCAAGTTATTTAAAAAAATTGTTTATCCATTAAATCGATTTAACCTCATTAAAAACCAAAATTTCCATTACATTGACCAAGCTTTAAAACATCCTGTTTTTAAAAGCCCTTAAGCAATAAATAAAAAATGCCGTTGTGCGTAATGGACTACTCAGTAATCTGCACGAATACCTAAAAAGTTCCCTTTCCAGCCTTAGGCTGTCATGCAAAAAACTCAAAAACATTAAGGCCCGCCAATCGATAACAGTGCATAATTAAATGGGTCCGAACAAAACGAGTACTTGACCAATTTCTCTTCTAGCCATATTCTGCCCACCTTTCAGACCGCTTTGCTTAGTAACCCATCAATTTTTGCAACATTTTCCAGCGTCAAAAGTGGACAATCAAACGAGTTTCGAAGGTCATAAACAACAAAAAAAAAACAAAAGCGAAAAAAACAAAACAACCGCCCCAGAAAGATGTGACGTCGCCAAAACCTGATTGTAAACCCACCACCACAAACAAGTTGCCGCACCGGGGTGGGGTGTGAAATTACACCGGGCCCGGTGTGGTGGTGGCGGGGGGAGGCCGACGGCGGCCTGTATGTATAACATAAAGTGTTGATGAGGAGCAAAACAGAGGGCCTCGACCTCTTCTCCACATCTCTCCGAGTTTTTTCCCCTTTTCCGTTTTTCTTTTTTCTCTTCGCTCTCTCGCTTTGCGGGCTGTTCCAATAAAGTCGGGCGGTGGGGGGAAAACTCGCGGCGCAAGGAAAACCCAAGCGAGGTGTGCGTATGGCGGGCGAAAAGAAGCCGCCGCCGATGGTAATGGGAAGTGTGCAGATACGAGTGCGCATATCACAGCGAATGGGAGATAAAGAGAGGGGGGTGGAAATAACGCACATGTAATGCGATGACTACTAGTATACTATGTGTTTATGAGAGTAGAATGTAAAAAATTGTGGGGAATCACAGAGTCGTTGATGAGGAGGATTATTGGAGGCGTTAACGGCAAAAAAACGTCCAAAACATGATTTTAGAACATCAAACGAAGAGATTATGAGAAATTTATACGTTACAGTACCTTTGACTCCAAAAAGTCATAAATAATTAGTTTGTTTACAGCGATACGGCCGTAAGTAACCGCTGGATATCCCAGACATTGATATAGGACAAAAGTTTGCTTTTTATTCCGAAGTGTTTATATTACACTAGACCATGTGTAATATGTCTCAAAAATTACAAAATCAGCCATAATTTTGAAAAGAAATTGGTCTACAGTGTAGAACGATGGCTGATTTCTATCTTAAAGAAAGCCCAGAATTTGGAAAAGATGTTGCACTAGACATAAATTGATGACACGGCATCAGATGTCGAATTTAATATCGAAATGTGCTTTAAATTGTCTAAAAATGATTTCACATGGTCGATCGGCCGTATTTTACAAATCGCATAGGTTTTTTCGCCGGACTTCAATCCTATTTTACCCCTAAATACCAATCGGCCTACTACAACACAATCCAATCCCCAATTTTTCCTATTTTCCAAACATTTCTTGACTATAATAACTTCATAATGCCATAAAAACAATGCATACTACTGAAGGCATCTGTTCCCCGTCCCTAACACCATGAAACCCCCCAAAATCCCCTTAGGGTACAAGATATTAAAAAACAGTCTCGCCGCTCCTCCTCAAAACCATTACTGCCCCGGGGGTCCGAAATCAGCTGTACGAAACAAAACAAGACACCATGAGAATACAAAACACCGCAACCAGAGGGTATCGGCAGATAATTGGAGCAAGCCGAAAGATCGTTGAGAATGAAGAGGGCCAAGAGAAAGAGAGTGGAGTCAAACTCCCTTCCTCTTGATGCTCTTTAAAAAGCAAGTAGTTGTGGCCACAAAAAAATAGGGGCCAAATTTCAGAAAATGGATGCCTTTAATTATAATATAACCAATTTTCGGAGGTCAAAGATTAAATGTTTTCTCTATATAAGTGCTAAAAACAACTGTAAAATTGAAATTCGGAAACGTCATGATTTTCCGAATGGGAGTTTTATGAAGCCGAAAAAAAAACATTGAAGAGGACGGCCCAAAACAACTTTTTTGGAATGAAAAAACGATAAAAAGTTGGCTAAATCGAGTTAAAATTGCGATGAGTGCATAAACTGCAACAATTTTTGTTTGTGACAACACCCACAGATCGAATACACAATAACATCTGCAAGAACCCGCAAAAAATTCTCACGAGTCTAGGTGTACTCGTAGTGTAAGACATAACACGGACAAATTTGAAACATTAAAGATGAGTTCAGGGTTGCTGATGAAAATATTGCGATATCTGCCATCCAAGTCCCATGAAAATCTGAGTATCGCACGTGAAGCACTTTGATTCGAAAACAAAACCCCAATGTCATCATTTACGGGCAGTGATAAATATTGGGGTATGATAACGGCGACTGTTTAATTTAGACCATAACCCTTCAACCCAATGGCCATTCGATCCATCAGCGCGATAATTTTGACCCCCGCGATTCGTCTTCTCGCCTTTACAACCCCACCATTTTTTTAATATTGCTTCGGAACACCAGTGCTGACCCTCATCGCCCCTCTCTCTCCCGCTTCTCCTCTCGCTGTTTCGCTGCGGACGAATGGAGGAGAGGAGAATAATATGAAGAAGAGGAAAAATATCTGGTCCATTCGCCTCTTTTTTTTCTTGAGGAAATGAAATTGGGAACACCCCAAAAATGTTCGCGGCCCTGAGGGCCTCATGGAGGCAGAAGGGAGTGGATGTCGAATGGCGGCCTGAATATTTGATGCACACAATTCTTTAATAAATTGGATGAAAAATTCCGTGTACACATGTAAATGCAAGACCAATCGGAGAGTGATGTCAGCGGGTGAAATGACAAAACGAATGGTATTGTAATGAACAAATAAAGCAAAAAATGAAACGGATGAGTCTTGGAGGACTACGAAAGATGAATCAAACCAATGTAAACTAAATTGTAAATGGCGAGAGATTGGTCATGGAAACGGTCTGTTTTACGGAGCTTTATTTCATAGGGAAAGTGCTCAAAATCAGGCTTTGATAAAACTCAATCGCAACCTTTCATTTTGGGGCAGATTTCATTTGGGGCAGATCGGCTATTTGTCTATGAAGCCTAAAAATAGCTAGCAAAAAATTAGAGCGGGCGTTAAGCATCTAACTGACAGCTGACACTTTTGGCAAGCCAATCCAGGTTTTTGGCTAGCGATTAAAAAAAAATTAGCTGTCAGTTAGATGCTTAACACCCGTTATGTTTTTGGCTAGCTATTTTTAGTCTTCATAGGCAAATAGCCGATCTGCCCCAAATGAACTCTGCCCCAAATGAAAAGCCCCAAATGATAGCCAAGTCAACAATCTCCGTTTCCTTCAAAAAAGTGTTAAATATCTCGGTTACGCCCGAAAAATGTGAACTAAAATTGTTCGTAAATAATCTATGGTCTAAGTTGGCCTTTTCGGCAAAGGTCGAACAAAATATGAGTGTCGCCTTCGATCACTGCCCTTATTAGTCGAGGAATTTGACTCCTTTCAACTTTTAAGCTACCTAAAACAAAAAAAACAAGTTGAAACAGTCTGGGTGTTAATTATGAAACCATAAGGAAGTGATTACGCTAATCGATATAATACATAATTTTTTCCGGTCTTAATTAGTATGTTTCACTTCTAACCTGATAGCCCCTCCATTATTACAAGTGATCCCAACAAATTTTAGCATAATTTAAGCTATGCAAAGCCCTTTTCACCGGAACCACGAAAAAACAGCTTTACTTTTGATCAAACACCAAAACTTTACTTCTTCCCAAGCCCCGGCTTTCTTGGACGAAAGCCTTTGATAAGAAACATCGGTCTGTCCACTCGAACTATACCTTTTTTCGCAGAAAACAAACTGCGAGACGCCGAGCTGCGCCCAATATAATATTTTCGCTCTTCCTTTCTTTTCTCGTCCGTCCGTTCTTGTAAACGATATTATTTGAACTTCTATTTTCTGTTGACTTGTTATTTTTTGTTGAGTGCAGTTTTAAAGTGCGTTGGAACCTAGTGCATCATTTTTTAAAATAAACATGCTAATCGTTCAATGCTTGCAATCCCAAGTTACCGACGAATTTATGAAATGTGAAGATCTGAAGACTGGAATGCTTGTGCAGAATTTGGTATGTGTTGTGAAGCGGGTAGACAGTATTTGGATTGACAAATTGAAGAACACCATAAAAGGTAAGATTTTCCTTTTTGTTTTCTTGCTTTAGATGTACAAGAAGGAATCAAACCAGTCTTCCTTTCAGCTGTGCTAGAAATTTTTGACGAAACAAATCTGTATCAGCCAATAATTTGCAATCTCTGGACTCCCTGGCGTTCCATGAGTGGCGAACTGAAAGCTGGCAATCTAATTCATCTCCGGCATTTCCATGCGACGTCGGTTGACAACGAGCTTCAACTGACCGGTTACTGCGGCCTCCTCAATGTCGCTGCTTTTGGCTACAACAACTACGGCGACGATATCGAATATATTTTCTGGTCAAATGAGCCACCGAAAGAACAAAGGGTCGTTACTGCAAGTTTGGCTAAACGAGTAGGTTCGCTGCGCGGATTTAATTATTTCAATTGTTAGATAAAACATCAGAGGAGGCTGATCTCAGCGGTTTTCGGTGAAATGTTGAGAATTGATGAGGATATTGACACACCAACACAAGTGTCGGCAGAAAGGTTGAGCGAAATTTTTGGCGAAGCTACCACCAGTTTGAATTTGGATGAAAATTATGATTTTAACACCAGTTCAGCGGTTAAACCGGTTACTACAAGGAGCTCTAGAAGAAAAGCATCTTCAAAACCAACAATAGCATCTGCAAAGCCATCAACTAGTTCGTCAACTACGGAGCCACAAGTGGTTGACGAAAATCAAGGAATGAAACTTTTGATTGACTGGAGAAAGGAGAAAAGCGACAGTAATCTAAACTTTCACAGTACAAACCTGGCTGCATTTAAGATTGATCAAGCGCTTGGAGGAAACAAGCTGAAACGACCGGTTGCTTACGCTCCGTTCGAACTGCTCAAGCCACGGATTAAAGGCGATGTGAAGATTTCAAAGTTGTCGGAGTGCACGGCGAATGGGCGTCACAATTTGGCGGTTCAGGTAAGGAAACTATCGATTTAGGCCTTTAACAGGATATGCGTATATTCGTTCTTAGAAATTTTGAAAAGCATTTTACACTTCTCGAATTTTTAGCTGATTGGATATGAAGTTCGGTCGAACGGAAGCGTTCTCAGGGTTTGGGATGGAACTAATCCAAAATTGTAAGTATTTTACTAGACATGACTCCCGGGCCGGGCCGAAAATTGCTGCCCCGGGCCGTTTCAAATTTGCCTTGGCCCCGGCCTGTCGATATCAAGGTAAATATAATATAACTCAGATAGGATGAAAGAAAATTTTATAAAAGTGTTGTAAACCTTTTGAAAATGATCGTAGATAGTCGTATATGATTTGTCCGCCAGTATGATGGGGTTGCGACACTCTATTTTTGTTTGCTACCCCAATTTTCGCTTCCACACCCTGAATTTTGGGTATTACGGGCCGAAAAAGTTCGGCCCGGCCCCGGGCCGTTTCAAATTTGCTTTGGCTCGGCGGCCATGTCCAGCCAGTACCATCACAAACATTAAACTGTCATTATGTTCGCCTTTCCAGCATAAACCTCGACCTCCGCGACTCATTCGTACCACCATCGAGTACGGTAAACCCGACGTTAAGTCGGAAAGTCGGCAATCGTTTTATGGACATTTTAATTCCGAAACGTTATAATGAGATTGTGGAAATGTTTAAGCCGGGCGAATTTATGGTTTTGATCGGAGTGAAAATCGCCTCGTTGTATGCGCCTGAATGGACGTTGGATGGCAATGAAGGGAAACGAGTATATTTATTGAACAAACACGAAAAACTGGGAATGAAGCTGGCTGGGTAGGTAATGCTGCTGTGGAACCAGGGTGCAACGAATCCTTCTGTCTTGCATGATTTCAAATACAGTGGAATCACAACGAAAGGTCTCGGTAGCGACCAATTTTAGAGGTTCCAGGAATTAATTCTAGGCCGAAATGAATCTCCATGTAACGATTGAATTTTTTGGCCCCTTGGGATTCGTTCTTCGGAGCAACCGAAGAGTCCCGCCTTTCCGAAGGGTCCCGCTTTTTGGGGTCCGAAAAAAATACGAAGAGTCCGGTTTTTTCAAAATAAAGTGTGACGTCTTATACGATGAAAACTTTTCTTCATTTTTTTAGTATGAAGGGTGACATCTTATACGGTGAAAATTTTTCTTCATTTTTTTCAAAATGAAGGGCGACATCTTATACGAAGAAAAGCTTTCTTTATTTTTTCAAAATGAAGGGCGACATCTTATACGATGAAAACTTTTCTTCATTTTTTTCAATATGAGGGGTGAAATCTTATACGAAGAGAACCTTTCTTTATTTTTCAATAAGAAGGGTGACATCTTATACGCTGAAAACTTTTCTTCATTTTTTCAATATGAAGGGTGAAGTAAAATTTTCATCGTATAAGATTTCGCCTCTCATTTTGTGAAAATGAAGTAAATTTTCATCGTATAAGATGTCACACTTTTTATTGAAAAAATCAAGAAACTTTTCATCGTATAAGATGTCACACTTCGTATTGAAAAAATGAAGAAAAGAGAAAGCATTCTTCGATTTTCTCGACAAGAAAGCTTTCAGAAACTGTCTTATCTCTGTGGTACCGACTACTAGTTCATCCGTGAAGTCGCTGGAGTGATTTCCGCGACATGCACTGTGAAAAACAAAAGTTCCCTTTGGACTGTGCAATTTCTTGCTTTTTGCACCGTGCAATAGGCTTTTTTTTGCTGTCGCTCGCACCCTCACTTTTTTTGCACAGTGCATGTCGCCAAAATCCCTCCGGCGACGTTGCGAACGGACTGTTACTGTCTGATGGATTACTTGTCTCGTCTTTTTTTGAGTTTCAAGAACACCTTTAAGCACATCACTTGTACTTTCAGCCAGCTGGACAGAGTCCTTTCGAAAGAGTTATCCAAGGCTTCAAATTCGAGATCCAAGTCTAAATCTTGAGAGGACCGCCAAAGTAGTAAATTTTTTGCTCCAATATTATAGTTGAATAGTTGAATTGTACAGATTTGATATAAAAGACTGAATGAATGCTATTTTCGACCGAGTTATTCAAATTGCAAATAATTAATCTTAATTTTTTTAAAATTTTATTAAAAAATCCGTTAAAAAGTAAACACATACAGGGTGGTCCACCAAGTTCTCCCTAGTTTGTCTGTGGAATAAGTGTAGAACTGCTCTACAGAATTTTATAAAAAATATATTTTCGTAGTCCTCAGGCCTCCCATTTTTTCCGGGTTCAATTTCAAAAAAATCTCCCGGTCAAATTTTTTTTGTGGTACCTTTGGTTCATTTCGAACTGCTACGAGCTCATTTTCCCACAATTTTCATTCAAATTTGTTTCAAATTTTGTGGAAAACTCCGTAAATTTGAATAAAACCGGTGGGATCGTGAGTTCGGTGCAGTTCAAATTGAACCAAGCGTACCACAAAAAAAATTAGGCCGGGAGATTTTTTTTTTGAAATTGTACCCGAAAAAAATGGGAGGCCTGAGGGTTACAAAAATATTTTTTTTTATAAAATTCTGTAGAGCAGTTCTACAGTTATTCCACAGACAAACAAGGAGGTCTTCGTGGACCACCCTGTATATTGCCCCTCCCTGTGGGTATTTCCGATGGTAATAATGTTTACACGTACGCTTGAAGACAGACATCGGCCGGGATTCGTTCATTTCTTGGCCTTCCCTCAATCGTGTAGATCACAACGCCACTAGATCGGAATAAAGCCGAAAACCCAATGTACTCGGGGCTAAAATCAAACACATTACCCCTTGTTCGAATATAATACGACACTGACCGTCCATTGGTATCATCCGGATAGTCCAACAGCACATACAACGAGACGGTCCGCAGGCCTCGAAGTTGGATGCAGTGAGGCGGAGTGTAGTCGGCGTTCAAATAGCGGCGAATCGTGTTTTCCATCTCGAACCAGTTGTCGATGGCGTACCGCGTTCGCACATTCGAGTTGATCTCGGCCGCCTGCGGCATGAAGTTGACGGCCGTGTTCGGACCGCCCAATGTGTTGGCCAGGATGTGGCCCGCAACATCGGTGGGGTGCGCGTCGAGGTTGTTGAAGAGATGTTGACGAAGTGGTCGCGGAAAGGATCCGTCGCGTCTTCGTACGTCTTGCGGATAGATCTCGACCTAAAACACGGAGTGGTCGAACTTTAACATCACGCCCATAATTACTTTGGGACTGTGGTACGCAGCCAATACGAGCGCTTACTCGATACCTGGACACGAGCGGCTCATCACAGCTTGGTTGCACAGGAACAGGTCCGTGTTCAGAAAATATGTCACGATGACGCAAGTTTAAACTTTTTCAGTGGTATACAAAATGGATGTATTATATATGACTAGAAGTATAGAGTGTCCATAAAAAAATTAGTAGGATTGTGCCGCCCGTCAAGTTGACGGTCTGTCAAGTTGTCAAATTGCCGTCATTTTCGTCATGTCAAAATGCACTGTCATTTTGATTTGTCAAATTGGGATTTTTGGGGATTTTTTTAGAATTTTGTCAAAAAATCGAGAATTTTGTCCCGCAACGAAAAACTGTCCCGCCAAAAATTTTTGGCATTTATTATATAAAAAACAAAATTGTTTTTTGTGCCCAAAAAGATGCTTTTCACCGACTGGTCGAGGAATTATTTTAATAAAATAGTAACCAAACCGACCCTTCTCAACTGGAGTGCTCAAATTCAACCACACGACTCAAGAAACGTTTAAAGGTATGTAACCAGCGATTACATAAAGAAGAATATTTTACAATTTGATCGCTCTATGGAATGCAAAAAGCCTCCAGTTTCATTGACTCAGTTCATCGATGAGAATTTGGATGATAGTGACAGCGGGAACGGGGAAGAAGATGATCCGAAAATGGGTCTAGTAAACTCCGTATGTTGTTATAAACTGTTGTTTTAATGTGTATATGGTCTTGAACATGTTTGAAGGCATTATACTACCTTGAACAATGCTTGTTTTATCGTTAGACAGCTTCCGACCGGAACAACGGCAGTTTTACGCAATTTGATGAAAATGACGGCAATTTGACGTCAAGTTGACGTCACTTTGAAAAATTCTGTCAAAACTCAAAAAATTAGGTTCAAAAATTTTAGCTATCTTCAATTTGGATGACGAATTTTCTAGATTTTTTTGCGGCGAGAACCTTTGCAATGCCCGAAATTTTTTGCCATGCCTTGTCCCTACCCTAACAGTAAACGCAAGAAACACGGAGTCAGCAGTGAGCACTTACCGCCATATATTCCGTCCTTTCTATACCATTTGGCATTCGGCCGACAAGAACATAGCCACGATCCGCCCGCTGTCCCGGCACGACCTGGTCCCACGAAAGTCGCCGGTACCAGCTCGGATATGTTTCTTCGAGATAGACGGCTCGACGCATGAACAGCTCCGCCAGCGAACGGCCCTGCGCTTCGCAGTTTTGAATCCAACCGTCATCGCGTTTCACGCGACGCAATCGATGTCGGTGTTGAGGATGGTGCCGACGCCGACGGCATGAAGGACCAGGGCCAGCGGGTAGGCCGAGGAAGCTGACAAAAGCTTCGCCGCTGAAAGGGCACTTGCAATTTTTTATGGTCTGTTTGATATAAGGCGCGTGCGTTCTACATTTTTTCTGACCCCCCGTCGCAGAAACACCGCAATTCTTGTTATGTTAGCCCTACAGACAAGGTCTGCAATCAAAGCACAGTGCACGTCAAATCGAAAAGGGAACTGTTCAAGTTGGCTTTTCGTCCAAAGATTGGTCGGAAAAATTATTTTGTAAATTTTTCTTCCGATTTTTTTGGTCAAAACAAGTCTCAGAAAATTCAGAGAGCTTGAAAATGGTCAACTTTGGTCAAAAAACACCTCGGTTTTGCCAAATTGGACAAGAAATCGATCAGAAAAGATTTTTCGGACCCCAAATTTGTGACGAAATGCCAATTTGAAGAGTTCCCTCTCTTTTGCTTCTCCGATTCGAACTCACTCAGTGCACGTTGATCCCGCAGGGAAAATGTGGGCCGGACACCAGATGGGAGCCAAAAGTCGATAAAAATGCGGTAAGTTCGGAGATTAAAAAAAAAAAAAAAAAATTCGAAAAATTGGTCCTCAAATTTCTTTTGCCCCAATTTTTCCTCTTTTTTGGCCCAAAAATTGCACTGTGCGGAACAAAAACGAAAAATCGAACGCACCGTGCACGTCAAATCGAAAAGAAAAGTCTTCAAGTTCGTCTTTGACACTTCGCAACATCGAAGAAAAGCCATTTTTTGGGTATCTAAATTTGCCATTTCTTGTTCGAATTTGCTGAAAAGTATCGCAAATTGTTGGAAAAAATAATTTTTTTATTTTTTGGAAGTTATTTTGCGGTTTTCCGTCAAATACTGGCTAAAAACGTAAATCAAGAAAAAAGGCGGCAGATAGGAAAATAATTTTTCGCACGTGTTGCGAAGTGTCAAAGACGAATCGCCAACTTGAAGACTTCAAATTTTTTCTACTAGTCCGTCCGTAAAGTCGCTGGAGTGATTTCCGCGATATGCACTGTGCGAAAACAAAAGTTCCCTTTGCACTGTGCAATTTATTGCTTTTTGCACGGTGCAATAGGCTTTTTCGGCTGTCGCTCGCACCCTCACTTTTTTCGCACAGTGCATGTCGCCAAAATCCCTCCGGCGACTTTACGGACCGACTAGTATTTGTCACTCGCTGGAGAGCATTTGCACTGTGCAAAAAAAGAGTGCGAGTGACAGCAAAAAGCCTATTGCACGGTGCAAGAAGGAAGAAATTGCACAGTGCAAAGGGAAATTTTGTTTTCGCACAGTGCATGTCGTCAAAATAACTCCAGCGACGTTACGGGCCGTATTTGCCACTTACAATGTCATCCCACAACGCCTCACGCACGCCGGCGCTTTCACATGCAAACACTTATCCTCCGCCTTCGCTATGCAAGTTTTGTCGGTCCACCAATCTGCATTTGTTTCAAAAATACAAATTGAGATGAACACAGTAAGAATTGGATTGCCAATCATCGGATCGAATGAAATGAAACTATAATTTTCGGACATCTCGAGTTGTTTATACAGACAACGATAAGCGCTTGATAAGGAGGTTCTCTTTATGTGAAACCCCGCATTGTATCATGTACTCTGTTTAAGTTTTTTTAGTTTTTTTGTTATCACAAAATCTCCGCCGTGAAAGGAACCTACAACAACAGAAAAACCGGGCCAATTTTGGTGAGGAGCCGGACGCCCAAGGGCAAAAAAATGAAAACACCTGTATACTTGTGACCTATACCGAAAGAGGGGATTGCCACGATCAGACATGGCAAGGGGGCCGGGCCAGCCCGGGCTTTGGAAATTTTGAAAAGGACATTACTCTAAACGGGCCGGGCCGAGGGCCTATCGTTTTTTTGGGCCCCCACGGCCCGGCCCCTTTTTTCAAAAAAAAAAAAAATGTCTTGCAACGAAAAATTTAGGTGCCAAATTTTTTTTTTGGCATTTTGTTGTAATTTTTTCGTAAAAAAAATTTTTTGACTAGGGTTGTTTCAAGTTTCTCTTTCTTTCTCTAGGATTTCGACGATGGATTTGACAATCGAGTGGCCCATCTGAAGTATTTTATTCACTCTTATGACATGAATACCTATCGTTCGATTTTTCGACCTTTAAAAAATCGAATAAACCAAAATTTGGGACAAAAAATTTCAGGTTCTGATTATCATTTCCGAATCTTCAAATTTTTGATGCTTTTCAGCTTTTTGCATATATTTCCAATATCTGAACATCTTTTTCGCCGAAAGACAAATCATGGATAATATCAAAAAAAAATCAACAATGTCTTGGGTGTGGGTTGATCGATTTTTAAATTTTAAAACGTTTTTGGATTAATTCGAGTACTGCGAACAACGTCATGATGTTAGTTTAAAGTAAAAACTTTAAACAAAAAAAGGGCCGGGGCCGGGTTTTGGAAATTTTGAAAAGGGCCGGGCCGGCCCGTTTTGTCATGTCTGGTCACGATCACAGCGATGGCACAATCATGTCTTCCCGCACGTCAGAATGAAAATAGAGTAAAAAAGGAATCTCGTCAAACTTGTTGCGAAATATCAAAATTGATTAGTTTTGAGACGAAATGCCACAATTGATCGGAACAATAAAAATTTTCAAAAATTTATCGCAAAATATGTGCAAATAATGAACCATGTACCCAATGGGGACCCCTGGGGAGAGAGGTGGTTACCAAAATCCTTGTGCATCCATCCGGAGCCGTCTGAACTTACCGTTCTCAGATCCGAAAACGCCGAAGTAAAGCAAAAAGTGAGAAATAGGTGAATTTTTAGCTCAAACTAGTTATAAAAGATCTAAATCAAAAGATTGTCAACCTTTCCCAATTGTAGCCTTTTCTCGAAAAAGAAAGCTAACCACTAATCTCGTGGCATTTCGTCATGTTTGCAAAATCAATAAAGATATCAAGTCACCCGGCAAATATAACATAACTAAGATAGGATGAAAAAAAAATTGGAAAAGTGTTGTAAACCTTTTGAAAATGATCGTAGATAGTCGTGTATGGTTTGTCTGCCAGTATGATGGGGTTGCGACACTCTATTTTTGTTTGCTACCCTAATTTTCGCTTCCAGACTCTGAATTTTATTAATTACGGGCCGAAAAAATTTGGCCCGGCCCCGGGCCGTTTCAAATTTGCTTTGGCCCGGCCCCGGGCCAACCCGGGAGCCATGTCTAGCCTTACCTTTGGTCTTTCAACCTTCAAAGTTTAAAGTTGAACAATAAATCCTGTCTCTTTTGCCTATTAGATACGGTTGAGTTGACATGACAATTTAACAGAGCGATTTGCTCATCGGAAATTTGAAGCGTCGTATGTTTCGTTTCGGGTTTTTTGCAAAATTTTGTTCAGGAATGCTTTAATATAATATAACAGGGCCAATTTTGGACAACAATGTTCCTTAAACCATACATTTTTTGGCGCAATTCAAAAAGACGGTCAATTCTTTCTCTGACCGTCTCTCCTAATTTTCCATAATCTCTCGTCTGCAAAGATCCTTGAATATCTCGAATGTCGCTGGAAAACGCGAGTTCAAATCTTGTGGGATTGATTTATGGTCCAGACGGAAGACGCAGACAAAATTTGTGACAAATCGCCTAAGGCATTCTTTTAAAAAATTCAATTTTCCAATAAGGAAACAGTTTCGACAGATTTTTCATATTTCTTTGTTTTTTTCTTACTGTAATTTTCCCACAAATATCGCTAAAAAACATCACATCTCACAGTCAACGCCAAAAAATGTTTCTCTCTCTGATCGCTCTCCGCATTTTGCATACTCTCTCGGCCGCAAAGATTGTTGAATATCTCGGCTCTTGTTGCAAAGCGCGAACTAAAATTTTCAGGGATTGATATGGAACCAGTGTGTGCCAAGACTGCCAAATTTTAAAAAAATCGACCAGTCGGATTTTGAGAAATTAATTTTTTTTTGTGAATCTTTCCTTTTCTCTCTCTGCCGTAAAGATCGTTGAATATCTCGGCTCTTGTTGCAAAGCGCGAGCTAAAATTTTCAGGAATTGACGTGTGACCTATGCCTGAAATTTCACTATGGTCTATACAGAATACAGAGTAGGCATGGCCCGCGGGCCGGGCCAATGCAAATTCGAAACGGCCCGGAATCGGTTCGTAATACCTAAAATTCAGAGTCTGGAAGCGAAAATTGGGATAGCAAACGAAAATAGAGTGTCAAAACCGCATCATACTGGCAGAGAAATCATACACGATCATCTACGATCATTTTCAAAAGGTTTACAACACTTTTCTAAAATCTTTTTTTCATCCCATCTTAGTTATGTTATATTATATTTGCCGGGCGACTTGATATCTACGGGCCAAAGAAAATTTGAAACGGCCCGGAAGCCATGTCTTGACTATACAGAGCATATATACCAAAGTTTGAGTAAATCGCTAAATCTCACTTCCAGCTCTTCTTTTTTTTTATCAAAATCACAAACTAAAGAAACTAAAACATCATAAATAATCCTTCTTTTCCTTCTCCAAAAATAATCAACTTGTCACAATAATTTCCCTTCATGTAATATGATTCACGAAGGGTTACCTTTGATTTTTTGTTTCGGACGCTGAAAAATGTTTTCCGAAAGCCCAACGATTTCCTATTTTTTGGATGGGGCAGACGAAAATAAATGCCATTTTTTTACGTTTGGGACATAAAATTGGCGGGGGAGGTCTTTTCGAAACGCCCTTAAATATCAAAGTTAAATTGCGCGCGACGTCACAAAATGCACTGTGCAACAAAAAATGCACTGTGCAATACAAAATGCACAGTGCGACACAAAATGCACTGTGCCACACAAAATGCACTGTGCCACACAAAATGCACTGACAAAATGCACTGTGCAAAATTTTGTTTTTGGGTTAAAATGCACTGTGCAAAGCACATTTTTCGCGATTTTCGCAGCGATGCGCCAAACCGCACTGTGCAAATTAACAGGGCTGCTTGTCTCGAGTGTTCCGAGTACGACGCCCAAATTTTTATGAAACTTGGCAAAAATTGAGAATAATTGAGCCCTTTGCAGAAGCTAATTTTTTATCATGACAAGTTTCATACCTATTTCTGCAACAGAGGGTAGTATTTCTACAAAAAATTGTGTTTTTCCGCGCGAAATTGGCAAAAATATGGCCAAAAAGTGTTTTTCTCTGTGACCGCTCTCCGCATTTCGCGTACTCTCTCGGTTGATTGTTGAATATCTCGGCACTGGCTGCAAAGCGCGAGCTAACATTTTGAGCAATAGATCTTCGGTCTATATCTGATATGTGTGCAAAATTTCAAATTAAAAAAATTGTTTTTTTTTTGATTTTGAGATTTTTTTGACGAAATTTCGCAAAAATTTACAATTTTTTTATTGATTTATCAAAGTTTGAGGTAATATCAGCGACGAAAAGCCGCTTATTATTATTTATTTGCTCTTTGTTCGTATTTACCATTGGACTTTTGTGTGGAGGGGAAAAGCGAGAAAAAATATGTGCGAAAGGGCGGCGGGAAATGTTTTGATTAGACGATTTTGATAAAGCGAAGAGCGAATTTTGGGGAGAATTTGGAAGAAGAGCGATTTTTGCTGTATAAATTCTTTTTTGGAGGTTTACATTACTAATTGACACTTTTTGGCACACAAAAAATTTGAAAAATTTGATTTTTTTGCTTTGATTTTTCATAATTTAAAAAAAATAATTCAAAAAAAAAAAAATTTTTGTTTCAATTGTGGAATACTAGGTGGGCCAAAAAGCCTTGACATGTGTGCACAGTGCACGTCCAATTGAGAAGGGAACTCTTCAAATTGGCTTTTCGTCCTAAAATTTATCGGAAAATTTTTTTGAAACTTTTCTTAGGTATTGCCGGTCAAAACAAGTCTGAAAAGAATCCATAAAACTTGAAAATGGTAAACCTTGTCAAAAAAGACCTGGTTTTTACCAAATTGGACAAAATTGGTCAAAAAAGGATTTCTCGGATCCCATATTTGTGACGAAATGCCAACTTGAGCAGTTCCCTCCCTCTGGCTTTTTCGATTTGACGTGCCGTCGCGCGAAAACCTTGCAAATCTTCAAACGGCGACAAAACCAAATTCAGAGTGCACGACAATCACGCACAGTGCAAAATAAATTTTCCGAACAGGGCACTAGTCGGTCCGTAAAGTCGCCGGAGGGATTTTGGCGACACGCACTGTGCAAAAAAAGTGAGAAATTGCACAGTGCAAAGGGAACTTTTGTTTTCGCACAGTGCATGACGCCAAAATCACTCCAGCGACTTTACGGACCGACTGGTAGAAAAAATTTGAAGTCTTCAAGTTGGCGATTCGTCTTTGACACTTCGCAACACGTGCGAAAAATTATTTTCGAAGCTGCCGCCTTTTTTTCTTGATTTACGTTTATAGCCAGTATTTGACGGAAAACCGCAAAATAACTGCGAAACCACAATAAAATAATTTTTTCCAACAATTTGCAATACTTTTCAGCAAATTCGAACAAGAAATGGCAAATTTAGATACCCAAAAAATGGCTTTTCTTCGATGTTGCGAAGTGTCAAAGACGAATCGCCAACTTGAAGACTTTTCTTTTCGATTTGACGTGCACGGTCCGTTCGATTTTTTGTTTTTGTTCCGCACAGTGCAATTTTTGGGCAAAAAAGAGGAAAAATTAAAGCAAAAGAAATTTGATGACCAATTTTTCGAATTTTTTTTTTTTTGAAATCTCTGAACTTACCGCATTTTTATCGACTTTTGGCTCCCATCTGGTGTCCGGCCCACATTTTCCCTGCGGGATCAACGTGCACTGAGTGAGTTCGAATCGGAAAAGCAAAAGAGAGGGAACTCTTCAAATTGGCATTTCGTCACAAATTTGGGGTCCGAAAAATCTTTTCTGATCGATTTCTTGTCCAATTTGGCAAAACCGAGGTCTTTTTGACCAAAGTTGACCATTTTCAAGCTCTCTGAATTTTCTGAGACTTTTTTGACCAAAAAATCCGAAGAAAAATTTACAAAATAATTTTTCCGACAAATCTTTGGACGAAAAGCCAACTTGAACAGTACTTCCCTTTTCGATTTGACGTGCACTGTGCTTTGATTGCAGACCTTGTCTGTAGGGCTAACATAACAAGAATTGCGGGGTTTCTGCGACGGGGGGTCAGAAAAAATGTAGAACGCACGCGCTTTATATCAAACAGACCTTAAAAAATTGCAAGTGCCCTTTCAGCGCCGAAGCTTTTGTCAGCTTCCTCGGCCTACCCGCTGGCCCTGGTCCTTCATGCCGTCGGCGTCGGCACCATCCTCAACACCGACATCGATCGCGTCGCGTGAAACGCGATGACGGTTGGATTCAAAACTGCGGAGCGCAGGGCCGTTCGCTGGCGGAGCTCTTCATTTGCATCCGCACTGTGCCAATTTTTTTATCCGAAAAAAGATTTTTTTCTCTTGTTTCTCCTCATTTTTCA
The DNA here is from genome assembly GCA_025436335.1 of Bursaphelenchus mucronatus. NCBI lineage: Eukaryota > Metazoa > Nematoda > Chromadorea > Rhabditida > Aphelenchoididae > Bursaphelenchus > Bursaphelenchus mucronatus. The sequence goes on along the minus strand of CM046358.1, from coordinate 861,102 downwards.
CCCAAAAAAACCTGCCCATAACGAACAATCTCATAGGTCGCTAGACTCGATGTTATGCCATAATGAACCTCCGTACAACGAATAATTCTGCAACAATTACCTCTGTCGGTCCCATGTTGTACAAGGTTTCGCGTACATGTGCGTACATGTATGCCATTGTCGGAAAAAGTTTTATATCGAAGAATAAGGTGTCTACAGTTATTTTCCACCCCTTTTACCCTCTGTTTTTGCCGTTCTCATAACTTTTTTCGTGTTTATTCTCTGGTTTTAGCTCCCCCGCGCTTCAAAGTCAACTCCTCGGCTTTTTTCTTCCGACGAAGTGATTCGAATTGATTTGACTTTTCAAGCGTTTTCCATCCGTTTTTCCGTCGCGTCTTTGAAATGTTTTTTTTTGGGAGTTGTGAATCCTCGATTTTCATTTTTTTTTGGTTATCCCATAAATACTTACAAAAGGGAAAAATGTTTTCTCCCAGAATTTAAAATACTTTTCCCCCGAAAAGAGATTTATAGAAAAAATGCAATTTTTTCCCAGAAAAGATATATTTTCTTCCAGAAAGAAACTATTTTTTCCCAGAAAGCGTAAATTTATAAAAGTAAGGCATGGAAGTAGATAAAAATGATTAATAAGTTATTTTACTTGTGAAAATCTACTAAGCAGTTATGTAAAATAGTAGTAGTAGGCACATTTTGAGAAAATGGGTTGTACAAAACATACTGAGTAAATTATTGAATATTACTTTGCTCCCGATGAATATAAAGATGAGTATCTGGTAAACCAGCGCTTGGTCTATACTATTCCAGCATTTGAATTATACTATTATATTATCTATGATGCGTTAATGTTCTTTTCGGCACTGAATATGACAAAGAAAGGCTATCGGTGTATGTGAAAGCAACAGTATAACATTGCATGAAGAAGTGTGGATGGAGTACAAGGTCTTTCCCAGACAAAGGATTTATGGAAAAAATGCTATTTTTTCCCATAAAGAAACTATTTTTCCCAGAAAGCGTAAATTTATAAAAGTAAGGCATGGAAGTAGATAAAAATGATTAATAAGTTATTTTACTTGTAAAATCTACTAAGCAGTTATGTAAAATAGTAGTAGTAGGAAGATTTTGCAATCGATGGTGATCATTTTGAAAGCAAAACTCATTTTTTTGATGTTTACTTGTTTGTGGTCAAAAAGAATAGCGACGCAGGAGTAAAGTTTCGGCGAAAACGGCTTAACACCTTGTACTCCATCCACACTTCTTCATGCAATGTTATACTGTTGCTTTCACATACACCGATAACCCTTTTTTGTCATATTCAGTGCCGAAAAGAACATTAACGCATCATAGATAATATAATAGTATAATTCAAATGCTGGAATAGTATAGACCAAGCGCTGGTTTACCAGATACTCATCTTTATATTCATCGGGAGCAAAGTAATATTCAATAATTTACTCAGTATGTTTTGTACAACCTATTTTCTCAAAATGTGCCTACTACTATTATTTTATATAACTATTTAGTAGATTTTACAAGTAAAATAACTTATTAATCATTTTTGTCTACTTCCATGCCTTACTTTTATAAAATTACTCATTCTGGGAAAAAATAGTTTTTTTCTGGGAGAAAAGATATCTTTTCTGGGGAAAATAGCATTTTTTCTATAAATCTCTTTTCTGGGGAAAAGTATTTTTTAATTCTGGGAGAAAAATATATACCCCTTACAAAATTATGACCCCACTTTCAAAAAATTGATGTAACTTTTTTGGTTGTCGAGAGAAATGTGTCATATTTGGCAATATTACGCGTTAATGTAATACTAGTCCGTCCGTAAAATCGCTAAAGAGATTTTTGGACTTTGCACTGTGCAAAAAACGCGACAGCCGAAAAGAGCCTATTGCACGGTGCAAAAACCATGAAATTGCACAGTGCAAAGGGAACTTTTGTTTTTGCACAGTGCAAACGCCAAAAATTAGTCCAGATTAATGGCATGGGTATACGGAATGGTCAAGTGTTGATATGCACTAAATTACGATTTATTTTCAAATCTTGGGTCTCGGCACGAAACTCATCCAACTTTTTTATATTTTTTTGCCTTTGAAAGAGATGATTTTAATACTAGTCGGTCGGCAAAGTGGCTGGAGTGATTTCCGCGGTATGCACTGTGCGAAAACAAAAGTTTGCTCTGCACTGTGCGAAAACAAAAGTTCCCTTTGCACTGTGCAATTTCTTGCTTTTTGCACGGTGCAATAGACTTTTTTCGACTGTCGCTCGCACCCTCACTTTTTTGCATAGTGCAAACACAAAAATAAGTCGAGAGAGATGCTTTTAATACTAGTCCGTCCGTAAAGTCGCTCGAGTGATTTCCGCGGTATGCACTGTGCGAAAACAAAAGTTCTTTTTGCACTGTGCAATTTCTTGCTTTTTGCACCGTGCAATAGGCTTTTTTTGGCCGTCACTCGTATCTTGCCTTTTTCTGCACAGTGAAAACAGCAAAAATTACTCCAGCGACTTTACAAACAGCCTGGTAATTTAAAATTAAAAAAAAAAATTTTAATGAAATAAGCTTTTGGTACACGATTTGCACTGGTCAGCGCAACAATTTGTGAGACTTTTTCGCACTGTGCGGGCATTTATTTTTTCTGTTTTGCACTGTGCAATTAGCAAAAGAAGAATCGCTGGACGTTGGCGCATTTGCACTGTGCATCCCCAATCCAAAGAAATGGCGACAACGAAGGGATTGCGACAAAATTTGTCGCGATCACCTTTGTCGCTGATCAATTTGCGGGAAATGCATACGTCGCAGCGACTTCACTGCTCTGCGATAAAGATTCTTGGCGGCGGTTTGTCGCATTTGCTCGGTTCGTTGCACCGTGCAAAACACTGGACGTCGGGAAAAGCGACAAAACTCTGCACTGTGCGAAAAGGGAAAAAAGCACAGTGCAAACGAATGACTTGCACAGTGCAAACGAATGACTTGCACAGTGCAAACGAATGACTTGCACAGTGCAAACGAATGACTTGCACAGTGCAAACGAATGACTTGCACAGTGCAAACGAATGACTTGCACAGTGCAAAAAGTCTCTCGAATTCTTGCGACGACTAGTATTTTACAAGCACTGAAAATGGTTTGCAGACCATAGCTGACGTATGTAAGACTTGAGACACTTTCCCTGTTAAAATTTTCTTTGAATATACCATGGATAAGTCGATAATCTTTTTTTATCTCTTTTGAGGGGACTACCGCACAGTGCGAAAAAGTCTCACGAATTCTTGCGCCGCCTATAATAGTAAGTACATTAGTGCATATTGGTGCCAAGTACGACACATTTCTATTGACAATCAAAAAAGATACAGCAATTTTTGCATTGCGGTTATAAGTTTGTCTCGCACTGTACCACAACGTCGATATTTTGAATTTAAAAAAAGTTCAATGTAAAATTTCTTGTTTTTTATCGTATTTAGGGTTGATGGAAAACCATGCTGCAATTAACCTGCGGGCCACCACATTGCGCAAACGGATTTCAACGGCCAGCACTTTGTCCTACACTTGTAAGCGGGCGGGGGAGCGCTGGAAGCATTCCGCGGGTTCCGAGTTGACATTAAATTGTTTTGAAATGCGTGGTGTCGCTGTTGCAAGTGTTAAAATTATAAAAGCGCCAGCCCAACTACCGTTGAATCGCGTTTTTTGTGGCTTGGAAGTCGAAATGTCATAGAATTTTTGCTTCGTCTTGGCTGTAGTAGTTTACAATTGGATCAAACCGATTGTAAACTACGTCCTCAGCGGTTTTTAAATTTTCTCCACTTTGTTTTAAAGGGACGCTACTTTTGAATCGCGCTTTTTACAGCGTGCTAACGAAATGTCAAAAAAGTTTCTTCGTCTTTTGTACCAATAACAACGGGAAAAAATAATGGTGACATTCTATATACATGCTTACTAATAATTATTTTACTGTTTGCACCACTGCCGCCTTTGTTTTGGCTGCAGGACGTAAAAAAACTTCTTTGACATTTCGTTTTACACGCCGTAAAACGCGCAATTCAAAAGCAGCTGTTCTGGCTCTTTATGGGCATGGGAGCTTCAAAACGTTGGTGACATTTTGTCATCCAAACCGTTAAAAGGTCAGAACAACTTCTTTTGAATTGCGCGTTTTACGGCGTGTGAAGCGAAATGTCAAAGAAATTTTTGTATGTCCTGCAGCGAAAACAAAGGCGGCCGAGGTGCAAACAGTAAAATAATTGTTAGTAAGCATGTAGAATGTCACCATTATTTTTTCCGTTGTTATTGGTACAGTAGACGAAGAAACTTTTTTGACATTTCGTTTCACACGTCATAAAACGCGCGATTCAAAAGTAGCTGGTCCCTTTAAAGCGACATTCAAATGTAGTTGTTTTGGCCCTTTGGAGCCAGTCCAGGTATTTCGTAAATGTCGAAAGTGGGAGATTCGAGGCAAAAAAGGTTTTACAGAAACAACCGGGATTTTTAGATCAAAAGTTGGCACGAACGCGACATTTTTGGCACAAAAAGTTTCATAGCAGTTTCTACCGTACAATGTAAGGTTTCCACAAAGAATATCTTTTGTACGCACAAAGCTGGTAAAGATATTTCTATTTTTTACTTTGTTAAATATATATTTATTCAAAAAAAAATATTCCAAAACTCGATTAACATAAAAATATTCACGCCCAAGTCAGCGTCTTCTTTCGCTTCGCCTCCGAACTTTCGCCGTTCACATTCTGCTTGGACAACGTGGGCCGTCGCGAAATGGAATTCAAAAGTTGGAAAGAACGCGACATTTTTTTTCGAATTTCGGCACAAAAAGTTTCATAGCATTTTCTACCGTACAATGTAAGGTTTCCACAAAAAATGTCTTTTGTACGCACGAAGCTGGTAGAGATATTTCTAAAAAGTGTTTTTCTCTCTCGACGCTCTCCGCATTTTTCGTACTCTCTCGTCGAAAAAGGTCTTTGCCCACTTCCAGCGCAAATTCGAATCCATTATTGCGAATTGTCGGATCCGCAGAATGCTTCCGCGCCTCGCTTGTGACCCCCGACTTACGAACTGATATAGGTGATCTTTTAAGTGAGGCATTGCACTGTCCCCAGTCCATCGAGCTGAGTAATGATGTGGAAAGTGAGTTGCCTACTATTATACCAATGCTATTACTTAACATCTATTAATTCCCGAATACCGATCGCTTTTGAAGCTCCCATTGACAATGTCCGAAAGCTGGTGCTCCGCGATCCCATCGATCATCCGCCCTTGTTCTGTGAGATGATGTACTTGACGACCAACCCCGAGGAGGAGGAGTTTGATGAGGAGGCGGAATTGTGCTGGAAGCAGATTGGCCGATGGATCAAGTTCAAACAGGTCGTGGAAGGCGACGGCACTCGATTCAGTCGACCGCATTTGACCCTCTTGACCGTGCATGCCATGCTTCAGGTTCGTTGAGAAAAATTTCTGAAAAAATTTTTGAAATTTCGAATTTTTTTAGACTTTAAAATTTTGAGTCCCACCACGAAAACTTGAAATTCCTTAAAAACTCGAATGTTCGGTAAAAGGAATAAAAAGCATATCTTCTCTTTTAACGTTGAGGCTTAATTTTTTCTTTTAAGGTAAAATCCATTCGGCGAAAAGGTATTTTTTAAAAAAATGGGTCCCACCGCGAAAACATGAAATTGCAAAAAGATTAAAAAAATCGGTAAGGAAATAAGAAACATGTCTTCTTTTCCAATTTTTTGAGTTAGTGGTGTTGCAAAATTCTTCCTGCAAAAAGATATTTTACAAAATCTTCGGTCCCACCACGAAAACTTGAAATTCCTTAAAAGTCGGCAAACTCGGTAAAAAATTAAAAGACATATCTTCTCTTCCAATTTTTTTGAATTAATTTTGTCTTTTAAGGGGAAATTGTTTCTGCGAAAAGGTATTTTTAAAAATTTTGGGTCCCACCACGAAAACTTGAAATTTCTTAAATGTCAAAAAAATGGATAAAGAGATAAAAACCATATCTTCTCTTCCGATTTTTTGACTTAATTTTTTCTTTTGAGGTAAAATCCATTCTGCAAAAAGATATTTTACAAAATCTTGGGTCCCACCACGAAAACTTGAAATTCCTAAAAGTCAGAAAAATAGATAAAGAGATAAAAACCATATCTTCTCTTCCGATTTTTCGAGTTAGTGGTGTTGCAAAATCCTTCCTACAAAAAGATATTTTACAAAATCTTGGGTCCCACCACGAAAACTTGAAATTTCTTAAAAGTTAAAAAAATGGATAAAGGAATAAAAAACATATTTTCTCTTCCGATTTTTTGACTTAATTTTTTCTTTTAAGGTAAAATCCTTTCTGCGAAAAGGTATTTTTAAAAATTTTGGGTCCCACCACGAAAACTTGAAATTTCTTAAAAGCTAAAAAAATGGATAAAGGAATAAAAAACGTATCTTCTCTTCCGATTTTTTGACTTAATTTTTTCTCTTAAGGTAAAATCCTTTCTGCGAAAAGGCCCGGTTCTGCTCGACTTGGAAGCCAACACTTTTGTGCAAGTCTGCGACAAGATGATCAAATGCTGGGTGGAGGACGGGTTCCTCGACGAAGAGCACAGTAACATGGTGCGCGAAGTCATGTATGCGCCGAAAATGCATCTGATCGAAGGGCAAATTCGGACCGTCAACGAGTCAACGGTCCCCATTGGTAGGGCAAACGTTTGAGCACTAAAAATGCAAATTTTTCAGACCGCGACAGAGAAGACAACATGAAGCGGCGAAGGCCCACAAGAAGCCATCGTGATGAAGAGGGAGAGCCGCATATGGATCAATATGCAACTAAATATGAAGATGTAAGTGATTAATGGCTATTTACAGGGGACGTGCTCCAAGTGCGACGCTCAGATTTTGAACTTGGTACACATTTAAAATAATTTTTTATAAGACATCTATGAGACTTCTAGCTCGCGCTTTGCAAAAATGATTGAGATTTTTGGTCGAAAGTTAGAAAAAACATGGCACTTTTTTGCGAATTTTGACATAAAACGTTTCATGCTGATTTCTACCATAGCAGGTAATGTTTTCACAAAAAATCATTTTTTTCCGCACGAAACTGGCAAAGATATAGCCAAAAAGAGTTTTCCTCTGACCGCTCTCCGCGTTTCGCGTGCTCTCTCGGCAGATCGTTGAATATCTCGGCTCTCCCTGCAAAGCGCGAGCTAAAATTTTCAGGAATTGATATGTAACCAGTGTGTACTAAGAGTGCAATATTTCAAAAAAATCGACCGGTCGAATTTTGAGAAATTAACTTGTTGCAAAGCGCGAGCCAAAATTTTCAGGAATTGATATGTGGCCTATGCCTGACCTGTGTGTCAAATTTAAAGAATAGCTGAGTGTCGTACTTGTGGTATTTGCCTTGTCAGCCTAAGTTATAAGGCGCCAAGTAACAACAAATCGTAGCCTGAATTCCGGCGGGAGGTGTTGGTGCCATTCGTTGTGTTGTGACGGTTTTCTCTGTTTCAGGCAGACCAACGTCTCCTCCGCCGCCTGAAACGCAATACGGAAGGAGCGGCGATCATGGTGGCTAATGTTGGTGCCCTTCAGCAGCCGCTGACTTGTCTGATTCGGCTGAAAAACCCGTTGGTAAGGACTTTGGTGGAGAACTTAAGTTTTTGTTTGTAAAATGTAAAATACGACGCGTGAAAATGTGCGTATTATTTTTTAAAACGTGTTTTCTGAGAATTTTTCGAATTTTTTTGAATTTTTTTGGAAATTTTTGATTTTTCTTTAGAAATTTTTGATTTTTTCGGAATTTTTTAATTTTTTTGGAATTTTTCTTTGAAATTTTTGGTTTTTCTCTAGAAATCTTTGATTTTTTTGGAATTTTTCTTGGAAATTTTTGATTTTTCGGAATTTTTCTTTGAAATTTTTGATTTTTCTCTAGAAATCTTTGATTTTTTTGGAATTTTTCTTGGAAATTTTTGATTTTTCGGAATTTTTCTTTGAAATTTTTGATTTTTCTCTAGAAATCTTTGATTTTTTTGGAATTTTTCTTGGAAATTTTTGATTTTTTGGAATTTTCTTGAAAATTGTTAGTTTTTTGATTTTATGGAATTTTTTGATTTTTTGGAATTTTTCTTTGAAATTTTTGATTTTTTTTGGAATTTTTTCTTGAAATCTTTGATTTTATGAAATTTTTTGATTTTTTGGAAATTTTTCATTTTCGGAATTTTTGATTTTTTTCAGAATTTTTTAATTTTTACTTTAGAATTGTTATGATCAACGTATTTTACCGCAAAAATCGATATCATTTTAGCTCCTCTACCCCGAAATCCCCGATCAGCCCTTACCTGTTCGCTTTATGTTCGTCCTCCTCAACACCATCGACAATTATCCGGAAGAGACGGCCGGGATTGGGCGTGCGATGGGTGCGCTATTTTCGGATCAAATCTTCCATAAAGTCGCTTATACTTGCAAGGAAAAGTTTACCATTTCCGAATCTGTGGAGGAATATCTCACTCAGTGCACGTTGATCCCGCCGGGCAAATGTCGGCCGGACACGAGGTGGGAGCCAAAAGTCGATGAAAACGCGGTAAGTTTGGACATTTCAAAAAAAAAAAAAAAAAAAAATAAAAATAAAAAAAAATCGAAAAATTGGTCATCAAATTTCATTCAGAGAGCTTGAAAATGGTCAAAAAGACCTCGGTTTTGCCAAATTGGACAAGAAATCGATCAGAAAACATTTTTCGGACCCCGTATGTGTGACGAAGTGCCAACTCGAAGAGTTCCCTCTCTTTTAAAAAAAAATCCGAAAAATTTGTCATAAAATTTCTTTTGCCCCAATTTTTCCTCTTTTTTTGCCCAAAAATTGCACTGTGCGGAACAAAAACAAAAAATCGAACGCACCGTGCACGTCAAATCGAAAAGAAAAGTCTTCAAGTTGGCGATTCGTCTTTGACACTTCGCAACATCGAAGAAAAGCCTTTTTTTGGGTATCTAAATTTGCCATTTCTAGTTAGAATTTGCTGAAAAGTATTGAAAATTGTTGAAAAAGATTATTTTATTATGTTTTGGCAGTTATTTTGCCGTTTGCCGTCAAATACTGGCTATAAACGTAAATCAAGAAAGAGCAGCTAGTAAAATAATTTTTCGCACGTGTTGCGAAGTGTCAAAGACGAATCGCCAACTTGAAGACTTCAAATTTTTTCCACCAGTCCGTCCGTAAAGTCGCTGGAGTGATTTTGGCCTCATGCACTGTGCGAAAACAAAAGTTTGCACTGTGCAATTTCTTGCTTTTTGTACCGTTTTTGATTTGACCTGTGGCCTGAGAACGAAATGTTTACAAGGAAAGTACCCCCTTGTGCGACGCTCAGATTTGCCTTAAATTTTGCACACACGTTGGGCATAAGCCACATATCAACTGCTGAAGATTCTAGCTCGCGCTTTGCAGTGAGAGCCGAGATATTCAACGATCTTTCCAGCCGAGAGAGGACGGGAAGATTCCCCAAAAAAAAAATGAAATTTCACGAAATCCGAATGGTCGATTTTTTAAGAATTTGGCAATATTAGTACACACTACGTCCTTATCAATTCCTCAAAATTTTAGCTCGCGCTTTGCAGTGAGAGCCGAGATATTCAACGATCTTTCCAGGCGAGAGAGATCGGGAGGACTCACAAAAAAAATAAAATTTCTCGAAATCCGACCGGTCGATTTTTTTGAAATTTCGCAGTATTAGTACACACTACGTCCTTATCAATTCCTCAAAATTTTAGCTCGCGCTTTGCAGTGAGAGCCGAGATATTCAACGATCTCTGCGGCCGAGAGAGTACGCAAAATGCGGAGAGCGGTCAGAGAGGAAAACTCTTTTTGGCCGTATTCTCTTTTTTGTAATAAAATTTTTCTTTGGTTATTTACTCATTTTTAGGTGATCCGAAATATCGGAACAATGTATTCAAATGCCGATGAAGCACCGGAGGATGACTACGTGTCGGAGCAAAATTTATTTGCTCCGAAGAAAAAATTGGTTCTCATCAATCGGTCGGGGAGGATTTTTGGAGGTCTGGTGGATGATGTGAAGTGAGTTTTGGGATTTTTTAATTTTTTTCGGAAAAAATGTACCGATTTTTTAATTTTTTCCTACAAAAAAATTTTACAATGCAGAAGCTACATGTGCGACGCTCAGATTTTGATGAAACTTGGCACAAATTCAGAATAATTGTTTCTAAGACATATGAGAGACTTTTGTCTCGCGCTTTGCAGAAACGACCGAGATTTTTAGATCGAAAGTTGGCAAAAATGCGACACTTTTTTTGAACTTGGTACAGATTTAAAATAATTTTTTATAAGACGTGTGCTAGGCTCTTAGCTCGCGCTTTGCAGAAATGACCGAGATTTGTAGGTCAAAAAGGTCAAAAGTGGGAAAAAATAAACGATTTTTTCGCGAATTTTGGCGTCCCAATTCTTCATACTTATTTCTACCGCCGAGGGTAATGTTTCCACAAAAAATCAACCTTTTCCCCGCAATAAAGGCAAAGATACGGCCAAAAAGTGTTTTGCTCTCTGACCGCTCTCCGCGTTTCGCGTGCTCTCTCGGCCGCAAAGATTGTTGAATATCTTGGCTTGTTGTGCAAATCGCTAGCTTAAATTCTCAGAAACTGATATGAAAAAACGTAAATTGGGACCAAAGAATTTGATGACCAAATTTTTGACAAACATTTTTTTTCATTAAATTTTTTTTTTAATTTCAAAATACCAGGCTGTAAAGTCGCTGGAGTAATTTTTGCTGTTTTCACTGTGCAGAAAAAGGCGAGATACGAGTGACAGCCGAAAAAAGCATATTGCACGGTGCAAAAAGCAAGAAATTGCACAGTGCAAAGGGAACTTTTGTTTTCGCACAGTGCATACCGCGGAAATCACTCGAGCGACTTTACAGACGGACTAGTAGAAAAATCATCTCTCTCGAGTGACTTTTGGTGTTTGCACTATGCAAAAAAGTAAGGGTGCGAACGACAGTCGAAAAAAGTCAATTGCACGGTGCAAAAAGCAAGAAATTGGAAAAAGGTTCGCACAGTGCATTTCGACCCAAAAACATAATTTTGCACGGTGCATTTTGCATTTTTTTTTCTTTACAAAATTGCACAGTGCAAAGGGAACTTTTGTTTTCGCACAGTGCATGTCGCCAAAACTACTCCAGCGACTTTACGGACGGAGTGGCATCAAAAAAAGATTTATTTTCCAAAATTTTCAGACGAAAGGCCCGCTACTACCTCTCCGATTACACAGACTTTTTCTCCGGCCGAATGTCCCAATCCTTGGCCACAACTGCCGCAATTTTCTTCGCCAACCTCACCAATGTCATCACTTTCGGCGCGGTGTTCGAACGCGCGACTCATCAGCAGATGGCGGCGATCGAGAATGTCGTCGCCGGCTCTCTTTGCGGAATGATTTTCGCACTCTTTGCCGGACAACCGTTGACGATTTTGTCGGCGACGGGGCCTACATTGATCTTCGAGAAAGTGGTGTACGATCTTTGCACGTAAGTTGGGATTTTTTGAAATTGAAAAAAAATGAGAAATCAAAAAAAAAAAAAATTTTTTTTTGGAGAAATGAGAATCGATTTTTGCTTTATTCAGCGACAGAAATGAAAAAAATGAAAAAATATTTTTTATGGAAAAAAAGTAAAAAAAATATTGCTACGGCTTTTCAAAAGTACGTAGACCTTTTGTCGAACAGTGCACATTTTTCACAGTGCATTGGATCAACTAGTCCGTTCGCAATTTCGCTGGAGACATTTTTTAGCGTTTGCACTGTGCAAAAAAGTGAGGGTGCGAGCGACAGCCGAAAAAAGCCTATTGCACGGTGAAAAAAGCAAGACATTGCACAGTGCAAGGGGAACTTTTGTTTTTGCACAGTGCAATAGGCTTTATTGCACGGTGCAAAGAGCACAAAATTGCACAGTGCAAGGAAAACTTTTTTTTCTCACAGTGCATATCGCAGAAAACATTCCAGCGACTTTACGACCGGAGTAGTACTGCACGGTGCAATCGAAATATCGCCGCGGCGCAAGCTTGTTTCAACTACTTGTTTCAACCAAAAAATACGAATGAAACGGGTATTATGCAAGTTCCCTTTTATATCAAAATGAAGAGGAGCTCTAGCTCTTTCTATCACATCAAAAAACAACAGTAAAATATTGCGATACGATAGAGAAAAAAAAACGTTTTCTCCAACGTCCTTTTTTTTATTTATTTTTTTGAGGCTTGGCATAACGCTTCGGGTTGACGTGCGTTGCTGCGTCGGCGCTCGGAGTTTTTTTGCATTTTTGGGGTTTGCACAGTGCAAAATGCTTCAAAAAGGCGCGCGCACCGTGCAGAGGAAAAATGCACTGTGATTCTACGGACTTTATGGCGCGTAGTAAAAAAATCTCAAAAAAGATAAAAAGTAAAAAAAAAAATTGTTTTAATAACTTTAAAAGCCTCAGCTACAAAAAAAATAACAAAAAATAAAAAAAAATAATTTTTAAAATTATTTTTTAGTGGGATGAACTGGGATTTCCTCCCGTTCCGGTTCTGGATGGCTTGTTGGATGGTTTTATTTTTGCTGATCCTCGTTGCGACGGACACTTCAGCGTTAGTCGGGTTCATCACTCGCTTCACCGAAGATGCATTTGCCACTCTTATTTCGGGGGCGGTCATTGTTTTGGCTTGTCAGAAGATTTATGAGATCAGTTACGAAGCGCCCATCACTTGGAGACCTCAGGTAATTTTTTGAGTTATGAACGGAAAAAAATGTTTGTAACGTACGGAAGATGGGTTTTATCGACCGATTTTCTCAGTCAAAAATTTTTAGATTGATTTTGCAAATTTTTTGTTTTATTTTTTTAAAAAAAGGTAAATTTTCCAATTTTTAGATTAAAAAATTTATCGACCTACATTTTTTGGTCGATTTCTGAGGAATATCTTTTGGTAAAATTTTTTTATCGCCCAAAAATCAAAAAAAATTTCAGATTTTAATCCTACTACGGCTTTTCGCGCCGCACAGTGCATTTCTCCTCTTTTCGCACGGTGCACTGTGCAAACCTCAAAAATGCCATTTGCACTGTGCAAAAAATTGGCAGCGACTTTTAATCGCACCGCACAGTGCACTTTTCCTTTTTTTGCAGGGTGCACGGACCTTTTTAAAGCGTTTTGCACAGTGCGAACTTCAGAAATACCGTTTGCACTGTGCAAAACTCCGGACGCGACGCAGCGACGTAGTTGAAAACAACTTGTGTCACCGCGATATTTCGATTGCACAGTGCAAAAGGTCAAATGCACTATGGAAAATGCGCACCGTGCGGTCTGATTATCTCGGCGGTCATTGGAAAGCACGAGCTAAAATTTTTAGGGATTGATTTGTGGGCTAGACAAAGTATCTTTGCCAAATGTGAAGAAAATTTGAAAAAAATTGATTTTTTTTTTTAATTTTAGCGTTTGACGTCCCCAATTTGTAGTTGTTTACCCGAAAACATTACTCTTTCCAATTTGACAACCTTATCGGACTGATGTTTGGTTACGGTGAGGTAAAAGTCTCTTTTTTGTTTCAAAGATCACATGTTTTTTCCTTAAAAGGAATAAAAAAATTGTAAAAAATGGGGAAGCCGGCTGAGAGACGCTTGTCGCAACCGCACAGTGAATTTTCTTTTTTTTTGCACAGTGCAACCCTCAAAAATGCCGTTTGCACTGTGCAAAACTCCGGGCGCGACGCAGCGACGTAGTTGAAAACAACTTGTGTCGCCGCGATATTTCGATTGCACAGTGCAAGGTCAAAGGCATTATAAAAAATGTGCACTGTGTCGCCGGCGACAAAAAGTCGCCGCACTTTTGAAGCGGCGCGTCGCGGCGTAGTAGACCATCAAGAATTTGAATAAAAAAACTTTTTTCAGGCAGTCCTCGACTCGGCCTGTCATTGTCTCCTCGAGACGCCCAACGATCCTACCAACGAGACCCAAGGCTTTGTCATCAAGAACCTCTCGATTGGAGTGACCCGTTGCCGCTCGCTGGGCGGCGTGCCCCATGGCTTGGCCTGCTTCTTCAAGCCCGACATCTTCATCTTCTCCATTCTGCTCGCACTGTGCACATTTTGGCTGACGCTGCGATTGGCCAAATTTCGGAATTCGCCGTATTTGGCGTGGGGTGTGCGACATGCCATCTCCGACTTTGGAGTGCTCATTGCGGTCATGGTGTTCACGTTGTTGAGCAAAATGACCGGATTGGATGTGCCGGCGCTCAAATTCCCAATGAAATTGACGGTAGGCTTGGGGGAATTGCAAAAAAAAAAAAACAAAAAATTGACCGATTTCTTGGTCGAAAATTTTTCATTGACCGTTTTTTAGGTTGAAAAAGTTTTTATTGACCGGTTTTTTGGTTGAAAACGTTTTTATTGACCGGTTTTTTGGTTGAAAAAGTTTTTGGTCGATATTTTGGTCGGATTTTGGTTTCATGACCGATTTTTTACTCGACACATTTTGTTTGGTCGATTTTTTTTTGGGGAAAAATAGTTTGGTCGATATTTTGGAGGATAAATTTTTTGGTCGATATTTTGGTCGGAGACGAATTTCATGACCGATTCTTTACTCAACACATTTTGTTTGGTCGATTTTTTGGAGGATTAATTTTTTGGTCGATATTTTGGTCGGTGACGAATTTTATGACCGATTTTTTACTCGAAAATTGTTTTTTGGCCAATTTTTTGGTTAAAAATTTTTTTATTGACCGATTTTTTACTTGAAACGTTTTGTTTGGTTGATTTTTTGTTAGAAAAATATGACCATTTTTTGCGGTAAATTTTTTGGTCGAAAAATTTTTGAATCCTAAAAAAATTAGTTTTTTTCAGCCCACAATGGACCGGCCTTGGATTGTCGACGTGTTGAACATCGAAGGCTACAAAGTTGCGCTTTTCGCTCTTTTGCCGGCCTTTTTCTACTCCATTCTTGTTGTTATGGACCAACAAATCACTGCCGGCATTGTGAATCGGAAGGATAATAAGCTGAAAAAGGGCGATGGGTATCATCTGGACTTGTTGGTCGTGGCGGTTCTGATCTTGGCCTGTTCGGTGCTGGGACTTCCGTTTTACGTGGCCTCGACTGTGCTGAGTATGACCCATGTGGATTCGCTCAAATCGCATTCGGAAATTGCGGCGCCTGGAGAGAAGGCGCGGTTTTTGGGGGTGAAGTAAGCGATTTTTTAGAGATTCTTCGGACTTGAAATTTTTAAGGCTTAAAAAACCGAATTTTTTGGGAAATAAAACTGACAATGGATGTACCCCAAGTGCGACCCTCAGATTTTCTTTAAATTTTGCACGCATGTCAGGAATAGGCCACTTATCAATTCCTAAAAATTTTAACTCGCGCTTTGCAGGGGCAGCCGAGATATTCAACAATCTTTGTGGCCGAG
Organism: Bursaphelenchus mucronatus; assembly: GCA_025436335.1. Taxonomy (NCBI): domain Eukaryota; kingdom Metazoa; phylum Nematoda; class Chromadorea; order Rhabditida; family Aphelenchoididae; genus Bursaphelenchus; species Bursaphelenchus mucronatus. Next base: position 845,692 of record CM046358.1, on the reverse strand, counting down.
AGAGTACGCGAAACGCGGAGGGCGGTCACAGACACTTTTTAACCGTAACCCTGTCAGTTTGATTTTTTGGGGAAACATTACCCTCTACGGTAGAAATAGGCATGCAACTTTTTGAGATATTCAACGATTACTTTGCGGCCGAGAGAGAACGCAAAACGCGGGGAGCGGTCACAGAGAAAAACACTTTTTGGCCATATCTTTGCCAATTTCGCGCGGAAAAAATTGATTTTTTGGGGAAACATTACCCTCTACGGTAGAAGTTTGATTACGGTGAGGTAAAAGTCTCTTTTTTGTTTCAAAGATCACGTGTTCTTTCCTTAAAAGGAATAAAGAAATTGTAAAAAATGGGGAAACCGGCTGAGAGATTGTAATTTCTGTGGTGGAGGAAATTTATTGTGCAGTTTTTGGAGGGACAAAATTAATTTTAAACCCGCTATGGCGAGGAGATCATGTCCAATGGATACTAGTCCGTCGGTAAAGTCGCTGCAGTGATTTCGGCGTCATGCACTGTGCAGAAGCAAAACTTTTCTTTGCACTGTGCAATTTCTTGGTTTTTGCACCGTGCAATAGGCTTTTTTTGGCTGTCGCTTGCACCCTCACTTTTTCGCACAGTGCAAACACCAAAAATCACTCCAGCGACTTTCCGAAGGACTACTATTGTCGTATCTTGCAACTTTTCTCTCCAATTTTCAGGGAGCAGCGTCTAACCGCGTTTATTTCCCATTTCTTCATGGGATTGTCGCTCTTTTTTGCGCCGGTTGTAAAGCTGATTCCATCGCCCGTCCTGACCGGAGTGTTCCTTTATATCGGCACCACTTCATTGATGAGTCAACAGTACACACAAAGACTGCGATTGCTCTTCATGCCCGTCAAGAATCAGCCCGATTTTATTTGGCTGCGCACGGTGCGGATGCATCGTGTTCATTTGTTCACTTTTATTCAGACCCTGAGCGTGGTTTCGCTGTTCTTTATACGGTAAGAAGGCCTTTTGTGAGTGCTGTATAATATCACATGAAAAAAATTTTGGAAGTTTCAAAAAAAAAATTGAAATTTTTCAAAATTCTGCCGACTCTTTGTGTCGTGCCTACATATCAATTCCTGAAAATTTTAGCTCGCGCTTAGCAACCAAGATATTCAACCATCTTTGCGGCCGAGAGCGAACAGGAACTAGTCACAAAAAAAGTTAATTGCTCGAAATCCGACCGGTCGATTTTTTTGAAATTTGGCGCTCTTAGTACACACTGGTTACGTATCAATTCCTGAAAGTTTCAGCTCGCACATTGCAGCGGCAGTCGAGATATTCAACGGTCTTTGCGGCCGAGAGCGAACAGGAACTAGTCACAAAAAAAGTTAATTTCTCGAAATCTGACCGGTCGTTTTTTTTTGAAATTTCGCACTCTTAGTACACACTGGTTACATATCAATTCCTGAAAGTTTCAGCTCTAAAATTGTCGTTGCGATATTTCGATTGCACAGTGCAAAAACCAAAAAAGTGAGATGCACCGTGCGAAATGGAGGTTTTTTTGTGCATTGTGCGGAAAGCGACAGATGCACAGTGCAAAACATAGTCGAAACTTGTTTATGTCGCCGCGATATGTCGGGGCACAGTGCAAAAACCAAACAAAGGTCAAATGCACCGTGCAAAATGGAGGTTTTTTGTGCACTGTGCGGAAAGCGACAAAATTTTCATGGACTTTGTGAAAATACGAATAGTATATAGTTGGAGTCTGGCATGTGTCTTAGAAATAATTATTCTAAATTTAACCGGTATTCTGTTTGCCATAAAAAAAAAAAAAAAAAACCGAGGATCGCACCGTGCGGAATTTTGCATCCAAAACTAAAACCTTTCTCCTTCAGATTCATGAGCCATATCGCGTTCGTCTTCCCGATAATGCTGGTCGTCATGGTGCTGATTCGAATGTTCCTCTTGGAGCGTATTTTCGCTCCGCTTGAGCTCCGCTCCTTGGACGACGAGTTGCCCGACTTTGGGCGGGTAATGCGCCCGCGCCCTCGAGCCCCCACCCGAAGTATGCGGAATTCCATTTCGCGACGGCCCACGTTGTCCAAGCAGAATGTGAACGGCGACAGTTCGGAGGAGAAGCGAAAGAAGACGCTGACCTGGGCGTGAATATTTTTGTGTTAATCGAGTTTTGGAATATTTTTTTTTGAATAAATATATATTTAACAAAGTAAAAAAAAAGAAATATCTCTACCAGCTTCGTGCCTACAAAAGATATTCTTTGTGGAAACCTTACATTGTACGGTAGAAACTGCTATGAAACTTTTCGTGCCAAAAATGTCGCGTTCTTTCCAACTTTTGATCTAAAAATCCCGGTTGTTTCTGTAAAACCTTTTTTGCCTCGAATCTCCCACTTTCGACATTTACGAAATACCTGGACTGGCCCCAAAGGGCCAAAACAACTACATTTGAATGTCGCTTTAAAAGGACAGTACAGCTACTTTGGAATCGCGCGTTTTATGACGTGTGAAACGAAATGTCAAAAAAGTTTCTTCGTCTATTGTACCAATAACAACGGAAAAAAATAATGATGACATTCTACATGCTTACTAACAATTATTTTACTGTTTACACCTCCGCCGCCTTTGTTTTCGCTGCAGGACGTAAAAAAACTTCTTTGACATTTTGTTTCACCCGCCGTAAAACTCGAAATTCAAAATTAATTGTTCTGACCTTTTAACGGCGTGGAAGACAAAATTTCTTAACACTTTTGGAGCTCCCACGCCCATAAAAGGCGATAACAGCTATTTTTGAATTGCGCGTTTTACGGCGTGTGAAACGAAATGTCAAAAAAGTGTATTATGTCCTACGGCGAAAACAAAAGCGGCCAAGTTGCAAACAGTAAAATAATTATTAGTAATCATGTAGAATGTCACCATTACTTTTTTCCCGTTGTTTTTGGTACAGTAGACGAAGAAACTTTTTTGACATTTCGTTCGCACGCTGTAAAAAGCGCAATTCAAAAGTAGCTGTACTGTCCCTTTAACAATTCCGTTTTTGCAGGCTGACCTCATATGCCGCAATAGGACGAATTAATACGTTGAGTGCGCGTTGTTTTGCTACGGCGATTTAGTGTCGAATTTTTCGCCCACAAACAAGGTCCAAAAAAGGGCACACTAATCTTTGTCGCTCCAAATCCACCTGTTCGGGTATTAGTCCGCGTTGAAAGTACGCTTTCATTAAGAATTCTCAATGTATATAATATATACGATCCTTTTTTGAATTTGGGGGCAAGTCGGGGAAATTTGGGGGCAGAATGAAAATTGCGATTTGGGGGCATTTGGGATTTGGGGGGCGGAGTGGGGAAATTTGGGGGCAGAGTTTGCACAGATTTGGGGGCATTTCACTTCCTCGTCCAAAAGGAAGGAGGTCCCATCGCCGACAAAAAATCGTCAACGGTTGTCCGGCAAAGAGAAACGTGCACTGTGCGGCAAAAAGTCTACGTACTTTTGAAAAGCCGTGGTAATATTTTTTTTATTCTTTTTTATTTTTTTGCCATAAAAAATATTTTTTTCATTTCTCCAAAACAAATTTTTTTTTTTATTCACAAAATCCCAACTTACGTGCAAAGATCGTACACCACTTTCTCGAAGATCAATGTAGGCCCCGTCGCCGACAGAATCGTCAACGGTTGTCCGGCGAAGAGTGCGAAAATCATTCCGCAAAGAGAGCCGGCGACAACATTCTCGATCGCCGCCATCTGCTGATGAGTCGCGCGTTCGAACACCGCGCCGAAAGTGATGACATTGGTGAGGTTGGCGAAGAAAATTGCGGCAGTTGTGGCCAAGGATTGGGACATTCGGCCGGAGAAAAAGTCTGTGTAATCGGAGAGGTAGTAGCGGACTTGTCGACTAAAAATTTTTTAAAAAATACATTTTTTTTTTGATATATTTTTGTGAAAAGTGAAACATTCAGATTTCCTTTAAACTTTGCGCACATGTTGGGCATAGGCCACATATCAATTCCTGAAAATTTTAGCTCGCACTTTGCAGGGAGAGCAGAGATATTCAACGATCTTTGCGGCCGAGAGAGCACGCGAAACGCGGAGGGCGATCACAGAGGAAAACACTTTTTGGCCATAACTTTGCCAGTTTCGCGTGGAAAAAATTGATTTTTTGTGGAAACATTACCCGCTATGGTAGAAATAGGCATGAAATGTTTCATAGCAAAATTCACAAAAAAAATGTCGCATTTTTACCAACTTTCGATCTGAAAATCTCGGTCGTTTCTGCAAAGCGCGAGAAAGGGGGCTCGCATATATCTTCGAAAAAATAGTACTAAATTAGTGCCAAGTTTTATCGAAATCTGAGCGTCGCACTTGGAGTACTTCCACTGTTATGAACAAGGTTGACTTACATGTTCCAGACAACAAAGTGCATATAGCTGTTATATCTACGTTTTTATCTATCGATCGTCAACCTCTGATCGACAGCCCTTGAATCGCCCTTTAAATCCCTCTCTCACTTCAATAAAACTCTGCTTAAGTCTCTGTAACATGCATCTTATCAGCATTTGTCAGCGTCGCACTCAACACGCGACCCCAACGAGTCGTATTTTACGAGCGTGGTTGGCACTTGATAAGACCGTTTATCAGGTGCTCTTGTCGTCTCGAAATGATTTCAAATGCTCCCACATCATCAGAAATATACGCATATTATGTAATCGAGGGCGGTTACACCTGTGCGTGTCAGAGTTAATCCCTCTCAAAAGCGGTCTCAAATAATCCACCTCTGTCGTACTTTGGCAATAAACACTATAACGGAGTTTTTGCACTATGCCGGAGGCGGTTTTGCACTGCGCGACGCCAAGTTTTTGCATGCGGTATGGATTGCACTGTGCGGCGCCGGACTTTCCCTTCGCACAGTGCAAGACAACAATTTTTGCACGGTGCAAAGACAAAATTTTGTTTTTTTAATGCACTGTGCAGTGCTTCAAGTCGTGTGACAATTCTTCTTCGCACAGTGCAAGTCGTGTCGCAAGGTGTGCACGGTGCAAAAGGGAAATTTTTGTTTTTTTGAAGGCACTGTGCAGTGCTTTAAGTCGTGTGACAATTTCTCTTCGCACAGTGCAAGTCGTGTCGCAAGGAGTGCACGGTGCAAAAACAAAATTATTTTTTTTTAATGCACTGTGCAGTGTTTCATGTCGTGCGACAATTCTTCTTCGCACAGTGCAAGTCGTATCGCAAAGTGTGCACGGTGCAAAAACAAAATTCTTTTTTTTGAATGCACTGTGCAGTGTCTCATGTCGTGCGACAATTCTTCTTTGTACAGTGCAAGTCGTATCGCAACGGTGCAAAGTCAAAATCATTTTTTTTACCGCACAGTGCAGTGTCGCATGCGTCGCCAAATTTTTCCTTGGTGTTTCGCACAGTGCGGACTTTTTTCCACTTTTTGCACAGTGCAGAAGTAAGCAAAATTTTGCACGGCGCAATCAAAAAATAATTGCACGGTGCAATGAGAAGGCATTTTTTCGCACAGTGCAACGAAGGGTTTGTTTTGTTTGCACAGTGCAACGGTTTCAAATGTTTGTTTGCACAGTGCAGAGCTTTCAAATGTCTTTTCGCACGGTGCAGAGGGCAAAAAAATTCGCACAGTGCAGCAAAATTCCGTGCACAGAAACGTTGTTTCTTGACGGTAAGAAATGTTTACAATATTTTTTTCAGTGTTTTACTGAAATTGCAAAAGTAATCCGCTCTGTGTGACGTCCAATGGGCTTTAGCGACAATCACCAGGCCTCAAGTGTAATATCACTCCCATTCTGAGGGTGGAGAACTAATCCGCTCGGGGCCCGATTAACCGTGTTCCCTTTTCAGCACGACGGTTTTAATTTTTGTTCGATTTTTTTTTCTTATCAGTTGTTTCGCAAGCTGTAATTTGCGAAATTTATCGTTGTTTTCACCTTATGCTCTCTATTACTTTTTAAGCTGATTTCGGCTGTAAGACAAGTAAATAGGGTTTAGATTTGAAGTTTTTATCGATTAAGGTTGTACAACGGCTAAGACCTTTTATTGCAATTGATTTTTTGGCAGAAATATTTTAAAAAATTCATTTTTGAGCAAATTTCTTCAAAAAATTGCGATTTTTTGTTTTGAAAAGCAAAAAAATTTATTCAAAATGTATTGAAATTGTATTTAAATTTTATTGTCATTTGTATTTTACCCAAAACTACCAATTTCTAGCCATTTTGCTTTCTTTTTGGCGTTTTAAACAGAATGCCAGAAATGGCGGGAAATTTGAATTGTTTCAAATTTAAAATTAACAAAACTTGGTACAAATTCAAATTAGGGTTTTCTAAGGTAAATGCAAGATCTTTCAGTAGCATTTTACTAAATCCACCACATTTTTTTTTACCAAAAATTGGCCAAAATTTTTTATTTTTTTGCGATTTTCAAATTGAAAAAAATTTTAGTCTTATTATAATTAAAGAGAACGACATTTACACAAAAAATTAATTTGTTCTATGCAAAATTGGCAGAGACTTTTAATCGCACCGCACAGTGCACTTTTCCTCTTTTTGCACGGTGCACGGACCTTCTTGAAGCGTTTTGCACAGTGCGAACTTCAAAAATACCGTTTGCACTGTGCGAAACTCTGAGTGCGACGCAGCGACGTAGTTGAAAAAAACTTGTGTCGCCGCGATATTTCGATTGCACAGTGCAAAAGGTCAAATGCACTGTGGAAAATGCGCACCGTGCTGTCTGATTATCTCGGCGGTAATTGAAAAGCATGAGCTAAAATTTTTAAGGATTGATTTGTGGGCTAGACAGAGTATCTTTGCCGAGTGTGAAGAAAATTTGAATAAAAAAATTGATTTTTTTTAATTTTAGCGTTTGACGTCCCCAATTTGTAGTTGTTTACCCGAAAACATTACTCTTTCCAATTTGACAACCTTATCGGACTGATGTTTGGTTACGGTGAGGTAAAAGTCTCTTTTTTGTTTCAAAGATCACATGTTTTTCCCTTAAAAGGAATAAAAAAATTGTAAAAAATGGGGAAACCGGCTGAGAGATTGTAATTTCTGTGGTGGAGGAAATCTATTGTGCAGTTTTTAGAGGGACAAAATTAGTTTTAAACCCGCTAAGGCGAGGAGATCATGTCCAATGGATACTAGTCCGTCGGTAATGTCGCTGGAGTGATTTGTGCGACATGCACTGTGCGAAAACAAAAGTTCCCTTTGCACGGTGCAATAGGCTTTTTTGCGATCAACGCACTTTATGGAAATACTAGTATGTACTACTCGCGACATAAATTTCGCACGGTGCATTTTCCTTTGATTTTTGCGGCCGTCGCCGCGATTTCCCGTTTTTACCCAAGCGACATGCACTTTTTGAACCGTAAGCGTATGATCGACCAAAAGCAAAGGTTTTTTTGCAGGCGAAAATGCCGACTACAGCACGAAACTTATTCCTGCAAGGGATTCTTAGATTTATAGAAAGGTCCAACAAGCTGAGAGATACTACTCCGTCCGTAAAGTCGCTGGAGTAATTTTGGCGACCTGCACTGTGCGAAAACAAAAGTTCCCTTTGCACTGTGCAATTTCTTGCTTTTTGCACTGTGCAATAGGCTTTTTTTGGCTGTCGCATGCACCCTCACTTTTTTGAACAATGCAAACGCAAAAATCACTCCAGCGACTTTTCGAAGGACTACTCGAGATTTTTTGATCGAAAGTTGGCAAAAATGTGACACTATTTTGCGAATTTTTGCATGAAAAGTTTCATGCCTATTTATACCATAGCGGGTAATGTGTCCACATAAAATTAATTTTTTCGGCGCAAAAATGGCAAAGTTATAGCCAAAAAGTGTTTTCCTCTGTGACCGCTCTCCGCATTTCGCGTGCTCTTTCGGCCGCAAAGATTGTTGAATACCTGGGCTCTCACTGTAACGCGCGGGCTAAAATTTTCAGGAATTGATAGGGAAGTAGTGTATAGTAATATAATCAAATTTCAAAAAAATCGACCGGTCGGATTTCGAGAAATTTTATTTTTTTGTGAGTCCTCCCGATCTCTTTCGGCCGCAAAGATTGTTGAATGTCTCGACTGCTCCTGTAAAGCGCGAGCTAAAATTTTCAGGAATTAATATGTGGCCTATGACTGAAGTGTGTGGAAAATTTAAAGAAAATCTGAGCGTCGCACTTGGAATACTTCCCTTGTTCAAATGTAACAAAAAATCGGTTCTTTACAGTCCTCCCCGGGCTACTTCCCACTTTATTCCTTGCCTGACTTGTTCCTCCCATAACAAAATTAATGGACTTCGAAAGTTGGCAAAAATGCGACATTTTTTTTTGCGAATTTCGCTATGAAACATTTCATGCCTATTTCTACCATAAAGGGTAATGTTTCCACAAAAAATCAGTTTTTTCCACGCGAAACTGGCAAAGTTATGGCCAAAAAGTGTTTTCCTCTGTGACCGCTCTCCGCATTTCGCGTGCTCTTTCGGCCGCAAAGATTGTTGAATACCTGGGCTCTCACTGTAACGCGCGGGCTAAAATTTTCAGGAATTGATAGGGAAGTAGTGTATAGTAATATACTCAAATTTCAAAAAAATCGACCGGTCGGATTTCGAGAAATTTTATTTTTTTTGTGAGTCCTCCCGATCTCTCTCGGCCGCAAAGATTGTTGAATGTCTCGACTGCTCCTGTAAAGCGCGAGCTAAAATTTTCAGGAATTAATATGTGGCCTATGACTGAAGTGTGTGGAAAATTTAAAGAAAATCTGAGTGTCGCACTGGAAATACTTCCCTTGTTCAAATGTAACAAAAAATCGGTCTTTACAGTCTTCCCCGGGCTACTTCCTACTTTATTCCTTGCCTGACTTGTTCCTCCCATAACAAAATTAATGGACTTCGAAAGTTGGCAAAAATGCGACATTTTTTTTTGCGAATTTCGCTATGAAACATTTCATGCCTATTTCTACCATAAAGGGTAATGTTTCCACAAAAAATCAGTTTTTTCCACGCGAAACTGGCAAAGTTATGGCCAAAAAGTGTTTTCCTCTGTGACCGCTCTCCGCGTTTTTCGTTCTCTCTCGGCCGCAAAGATTGTTGGATATCTCGGCTCTCACTGCAAAGCGCGAGCTAAAATTTTCAGGAATTAATATGTGGCCTATGACTGAAGTGTGTGCCGAATTTAAACAAAGTCTGAGCGTCGCACTTAGAATACTTCCCTTGTTCAAATGTAACAAAAAATCGGTTCTTTACAGTCCTCCCCGGGCTACTTCCTACTTTATTCCTTGCCTGACTTGTTCCTCCCATAACAAAATTAATGGACTTTCCATTAAAAAGCGTTTTTTATTTGTAATCGCAAAAAGATTTTTGTTTTCTTTACAATTACTTTTTGACGTGCCCTTCCGCAGAATGTTTGTCAATTTTTCGGGGGAGACTCGAAAAAGATTTTTTAATTTTATTTTCAAAGTTATTACAGTAAAATAATTGTTCTTCAAGACAAAAAAAAGGTCTTTCGTGAAGGAAAATTGCAGCGCGCAAAAATATTGTAATCATTTCGTTTGTGGCACAAAATAATCTGCACAGTGCGACAAAACAAATTTTGCACAGTGCGGTGACCCAATTTTTTTGCACAGTGCAGTGACCAAATTTTTTGCACAGTGCGGTAGAAAAACATTTTGCACAGTGCGTTAACTAAATTTTTTGCACAGTGCGGTGACCCAATTTTCTGCACGGTGCAGTAGAAAAAATTTTGCACAGTGCAACAAAAAAATTTTGCACAGTGCACTGACCAAATTTTTTGCACAGTGCAGTGACCAAATTTTTTGCACCGTGCAGTGACCAAATTTTTTGCACAGTGCAGTAGAAAAAATTCTTGCACAGTGCAACAAAAAAAATTTGCGCAGTGCGGTGACTCAACTTTTTTGCACAGTGCGGCAGAAAAACATGTCGCACAGTGCGACAGAAAAACATGTTGCACAGTGCGACAGAAAAACATGTCGCACAGTGCGACAGAAAAACATGTCGTACAGTGCGACAAAAAAACTGCACAGTGCGGTGACTCGATTTTTGGCACAGTGAAATCAAAATTTCCGTACACTGTGCAGTCGATAAAGAAGCCATTTTTTGCAATCAAATAATTTTTTGGATTTTAAAATCAAATTTTGACTTGCACCGTACGGCAAAATGATTCTTTCGCACTGTGCAAGCGAAATTTTTTGTGCACAGTGCGAAACACCAAGTTTCTGCACCGTGCAATCAAAATTTAAATGTTTAATTGATTTTTTCAGATAAAAATTTCAACCATTCTCCCCTGACGATTGCTTTCTGATCTTCATTATGAAGAAGAACAAGAACAGTTTCAGTTTTCGGCGAGGGAGTCTGAAGCAAAAGAAGAGCAGCGCCTCTTTGGCGGATTCGGTTGGAAGTCAGGCCAATCTGTTGAATGATGTGCTTTACTCTCCACAAGTGGTGCAGATCGGGCATCAAGCCAATGGTAAGATTGCTTAAGGCATTTTTTGATAAAAAAAAATTTTTGCAAAAAAATCATCGATTTTTAAACGTAAAATACGACATTTACTTCAATTTCAGGTCCAACCGACAACATTACCACTCTTCTGGCGCAGTCCAATGATCCGCCCAAGCCCATGTTGTTCTGTGAGATGTTGCATTTGATCGGGAGCAACTGTTCGGACCAGGAATTACAACCGCATTGGAATCAGACCAACCGTTGGATCAAGTACGAACAGACCGTCGAAGGGGAGGGCAGCCGCTTCTCGAAGCCTCATCTCACTTTTATGCGCGTCCCGTCGCTGTTGCAGGTAAAATACGAACTTCAAAGTTGCGGTTGGCCCATTTTTTAAGGGACAGTACAGCTACTTTTGACGTGTGAAACGAAATGTCAAAAAAATGCCGGGCTAAAAATCAGTACCCGGGCCGGGCCAAAAATCAGTATCCGGGCAGGGCCAAAAAATCGGTACTCGGGCAGGGCCAAAAATCGGTACTCGGGCCGGGCCCAAAAATCAGTATCCGGGCCGGACCAAACATCGGTATCCGGGCCGGGCCTAAAAATCGGTATCCGGGCCGGGCCCAAAATCAGTATCCGGGACGGGCCCAATATCGGTATCCGGGCCGGGCCCAAAATCAGTATCCGGGCCGGGCCCAAAATCGGTATCCGGACCGGGCCCAAAATCGGTATCCGGGCCGGACCAAACAGCATTATCCGGGCCGGGCCTAAAAATCAGTATCCGGGCCGGCCCAAAATCGGTACTCGGGCCGGGCCCAAAATCAGTATCCGGGCCGGGCCCAAAATCGGTACCCAAGCCGGGCCAGAAATCGGAACCCGGGCCGGGCCCAAAAACCTTGGCCCGGCCCCGGGCCGTTTCAAATTAGCTTTGGCCCGGCCCGCGAGCCATGTCTAACTTTGCCCAAACTTCCCGTCGCCTTTCCAGGTCCGCAACACTCTGAAACGAGGGCTGGTTCTGCTCGACGTTGATGTCGAGAACTTCCCCTCCCTAATCGAGCTCATCACCGACAGTTGGTGCGATCGCGGCGCGTTGGACGAGTCGACGATGCAGAGCGTTCGAGGGCTCCTCTTCGCGCCCAAATTATACTCCGGAATGGGGAAGAGACGTCGGATTGAGGAGTTGGTTCTCTCCGAAAGCCGCTTGAGAACCTCCACAAACTCCTCGATCTCGAATCATGTGGGCAGAAAGTTGTCGAGCAATGCTGTGGACGCCGAAAACTCGAAATTGTCGCCGAGAGATAGTTTCGATGAGCTGCAACAGCGGCCATCCTCGCCCAAGCCGGATGATGTAAGGAGAGATTTGAACTATCGCATATTCAACTGAGTCCGAGAACGAAGAAATACGGTGAAACCACTGTAATCGTCCGTTCGTAAAGTCACTGGAGCGATTTCGGCGACATGCACTGTGCGAAAACAAAAGTTTCCTTCGCACTGTGCAATAGGCTTTTTTCGGCTGTCGCTAATAGTATTTTCACAAAGTGCATGGGCATTTGTCGCATTGATTGCACAGTGCATTTTCACTTTCCCACGCTTGTCGCCAGCGCACAGTGAATTTTACCCTTTTCGCACAGTGCAAACTTCAAAAACGGCCTTTCGCACTGTGCAAATTCCAGCCGCCGACGCAGCGACCTAGTTGAAACCTGCTTACGTCGCAGCGATTGCAAATGCACGGTGCAAAAACCAAAAAAAAAGGTCAAATGCACCGTGCAAAATCGAGGTTTTTCGTGCACGGTGCGGAAAGCGACAAATGTCCGTACACTTTGTGAAAATACGAATAGCACGCCAACTTTTTCGCACAGTGCATGTCGCGGAAATTACTGCAGCGACTTTACGGACGGACTAGTACAATGATCTCGCAAAGGGGAAACCTATCCATAACGAAACATTCCCGCGGCTTCAAAAGTCAATTTTAGGCTTTAACTTCGTACAACAAAGCAACTCTATAACGAACATTTCTTTTTATGCCATTCATGGCTTGTCTACTATGTATCCCTTATGTATCTTTGTTTTTTTTCAAAAAAAAAACAAAGATACATTCTGTCGGGAGAGTGATGTGGATTTGTCGCACCGTTAAATCGTGCACCATCGCTTTGGGAATTGGATGCGCGACAACGGCGAGGAGCGAAATCTTGCTGCGACAAATCCGCATTATTTTCCCGACAGACTGATACTGCCTTTACTGTACTCCACTACTTTGTTAGGAGGACTCGTTTATCCGGAAACTGGCCCCAGGAACCGAAGCAGCCGTCATTATGGTAGCGAATGTGGAGGGTTTGGAGCAACCGTTGAGTGCATTCGTCCGGCTGAGCACTGCGCAGGTGAGTCCGACTATTTACTGTAGTATTCGAATAAAGTGCGTAGATTTTTAATCGCTGAGCGGGGAAATGCATTTTGCACAGTGCCTGGGACTGACCGGTCGGAAGAGCCATTGCCTTCTTCAGCATGATAAATAACAAAGTTTTTTGATTTTTTTTCAAATTCAAAGTACGAAAATTCAAAAAAGTTATTAGAATTTTTTTTTTTATTTTTTGATTTTTTATTTTTTTTTTGATTTTTAGAATGTGTGCTGCAGAATATTGTGATATACCATGGTAATAAATCATTTCCAAAATTTATTTTCGTATTTCAAAGCCCGAGCCGGCTTTTATTAGTGTTTCCATTAAGTGCATAGACATTTATCGCACTGCACAGTGCATTTGCACTTTTCCCACGCTTATCGCCACCGCACAGTAAATTTCGCTCCTCTCGCACAGTGCAAACCTAAAAAAGTTCTTTGCACTGTGCAAAATTCCGCACGCCGTCGCAGCAACGCACGTCAAATTGAGAAGGGAACTCTTCAAATTGGCTTTTCGTCCAAAGATTTATCGGAAAAATTATTTTGAAATTTCCCGCTAGGTATTACCGGTCAAAACAAATCTGAAAAGAATCCAGAAAACTTGAAAATGGTAAACTTTGTCAAAAAAGACCTGGTTTTTACCAAATTCGACAAAAAATTGGTCAAAAAAGATTTCTGGGATCCCATATTTGGGACGAAATGCCAACTTGAACAGTTCGCTCCCTCTTCTTTTTCGATTTGACGTGCGACGCGGTTGAAAAAAGCGTACGTCGCGGCGATTGATGCACGGTGCGAAAAATTGCGCAAAAAGTGAAATGCACTGTGCAAAATGCGTTTTTTTGCATAGCGATCAAAAGTCTACGCACTATATATGGCTGCTTGCGATGTCCATGGTGCAGAGACCAATTTGCCATAGGAGCCGTCGAAATTTTTGTATCGTTCAAAATCTAAAACTGGGCTCTATCGAAGGTTGACGCTATAACGGCAGCTACGCAACTGGCTTCAAAATACAGTGTTCTTAAATATTTTTCAGATCCTCAACCCGGACATTCCGCAACACGCGATTCCCGTAAAGTTTGTCTTCATTTTGCTGAATCGCTCCGAGAATTTCATCAACGAAACTTCGAACCTTGGGCGGACGGTGGGCGCTCTGTTTTCGGATGAAATTTTCTCGCGAGTCGCATATCTCGCGGCCGATAAACATATGTTATGTGATGCGGCGGATGAATTCTTCACGACTGCATGTTTGTTGCCTGCGGGCAAATGCACGCCGGAGACACGATGTCACCCGGAAGACCTGAGTAGTAGTTTGGGAGTCGAATTTAAAGAGGTAGAGTGATTTTTGAGCAGTAGTTTATCAAAGGGCAGTACAGCTGCCTTTGGATTGCGCTTTTTACGGCGTGGAAACGAAATGTCCAAAAAGTTTCTTAGTCTATTGTACCAATAACAACGGGAAAAACGTTATGGTGACATTCTACATGCTTACTAATAATTATTTTACTGTTTGCAAATATTTTACCTTTGTTTTCGCTGCAGGACATAAAAAAACTTTTTTGACATTTCGTTTCGCACGCCGTAAAACGCGCATTTCAAAAGTAGCTGTACTGTGCCTTTAAATACGATCTTATAAAAGGCGGATCAAAAAGTCTAGACATGTTTTTGCGCGGTGCGGTCGGCGCCGCAAAGTGGCTTTGCGCGACAAAAAATCAGCACAGTGCAAATGAATAGCGCACTGTGCAGTTTCCAAAACAACGCATTTTGCACTGTGCGAGGTTGGTGTGCACCGCCACTTTTACTCGTCGCCGTGCGACAAATCTTTACGGTGCAAGCATGGCAAGACTTTCTCACCCGCCAAGTATTGGATGTTGACGTTAAACGATTGCTTGTAGGCTCGAAAGATCGGGTTGAGTCGCGAGGACATTCAAGAGACCTCGGCACCAGGAGGGCATGCAAATGACATTGTCGTTTCCGGCACACTATTCGGAGGTCTGGCACATGATATACAGTAAGTGCAAAGCCTTCGCGTTCAAATACTCGGAACATATATAGTACGCCAAACGCAGAAAGCGGTTGATTTGCCGTAAGGAGAAATTGGATACGAGGGTGACTGAAAAAAAGAAGTGCTCCAAGGGCGACATTCAGAATTTCTCTAAATTTTGCACGGGCATAGGCTGTATTACTAGTCCATCCGGAAGGTCGCTGGAGTGATTTTTGATGTTTGCACTGTGCAAAAAACATCAGGGTGCGACAACGGAAAAAAAACCTATTGCACGGTGCAAAGGAAACTTTTGTTTTTGCATGTCGCGAAAAACACTCCAGCGACTTTACGGACGAACTATTACCAGTCTGTCGGGAAAACAATGGAAAAATAATGTGAATTTGTCGCAGCAAAGTTTCGCGCCTCGCCATTGTCGCGCATCAAATTCTCAAGCGTCGCGAAGCGATGGCGCGCGACTTAAAGGTGCGACAAGTCCACATTATTTTCCCGACAGACTGAGAGTACTAGTCGCGCCAAAAAGTCCCGACAATTCTGCTGTCGCGCACGAAAAGTGCAGTGCGGTCGCGGAAAAGTGCATGTCGCTCGGGTAAAAACAGGAAATCTCCGCGACGAACGCCGAAAAAAAGGAAATGCACTGTGCAAAATTGTCGGGACTTTATGTCGCAAGTAGTAGTAGTCCGTGATTAAATTCGCTGGAGTGAATTTCATGCACTGTGCGAAAACAAAAGTTCACTCTGCACTGTGCAATCTCCTGCTTTTTGCACCGTGCAATAGGATTTTTTTGGCTGTCGCTCGCACCCTCATCTTTTTTTTACAATGCATGTCGCGAAAATCACTCCACCGACTTTCAGGACGGCCTAGTACCTCATACTACTCGGCGCAAAAAGTCCTGAGGTTTTTGAGAATTTGCACTGTGCGGTTTTTGAGGATTTGCACTGTGCGGTTTTTGAGGATTTGCACCGTGCGGTTTTTGAGAATTTGCACTGTGCGGTTTTTGAGAATTTGCACTGTGCAGTTTTTGAGAATTTGCACTGTGCGGTTTTTGAGGATTTGCACTGTGCGGTTTTTGAGGATTTGCACCGTGCGGTTTTTGAGAATTTGCACTGTGCGGTTTTTGAGAATTTGCACTGTGCAGTTTTTGAGAATTTGCACTGTGCGGTCTTTGAGAATTTGCACTGTGCGGTGTTTGAGAATTTGCACTGTGCGGTTTTTGAGAATTTGCACTGTGCGGTCTTTGAGAATTTGCACTGTGCGGTTTTTGAGAATTTGCACTGTGCGGTCTTTAAGAATTTGCACTGTGCGGTGTTTGAGAATTTGCACTGTGCGGTTTTTGAGAATTTGCACTGTGCGGTCTTTGAGAATTTGCACTGTGCGGTGTTTGAGAATTTGCACTGTGCGGTCTTTGAGAATTTGCACTGTGCGGTCTTTAAGAATTTGCACTGTGCGGTGTTTGAGAATTTGCACTGTGCGGTCTTTGAGAATTTGCACTGTGCGGTCTTTGAGAATTTGCACTGTGCGGTTTTTGAGAATTTGCACTGTGTGGTCTTTGAGAATTTGCACTGTGCGGTGTTTGAGAATTTGCACTGTGCGGTTTTTGAGAATTTGCACTGTGCGGTTTTTGAGAATTTGCACTGTGCGGTTTTTGAGAATTTGCACTGTGCGGTTTTTGAGAATTTGCACTGTGCGGTTTTTGAGAATTTGCACTGTGCGGTTTTTGAGAATTTGCACTGTGCGGTTTTTGAGAATTTGCACTGTGCGATTCGAAAATCGCGAAAAAACGGCTTCGCACAGTGCATTTTGACCCAAAAACATCGTTTTGCACGGTGCATTTTGCATTTTTTGCCTTACGTCGCGCGCGATTCCCAATTTTCTCAGCGACAAATCATTTTTTTCGGCGCGCGACAAAATTTCGGGGTGCGATAAATTCTCAGGACTTTTTGCGTGGAGTAGTACTATGTCAAGTTCAATTTCATTTGTATACTACTCCACGCATTTTCGAACCGCACAGTGCAAATTCTCAAAAACCGCACAGTGCAAATTCTCAGGACTTTTTGCGCCGAGTAGTACACCCTTTGCATTTTTCCAGACGAAAGCTGCCTTGGTACTCTTCCGATTTTGCCGACTTCTTCCGCGGTCGTCTCAGCCAATCGTTCGCGGCGACAATCTGCGTTTTCTTCGCCAACCTCACCAACATTATCACCTTCGGCGCCGTCATGGAACGCACTTTCGACGGCGAAATGGCGGCCGTTGAGAACATTTTGTGCGGCGCTATAACCGGCGTCATCTTTGGCCTCTTTTCGGGCCAGCCCTTGAACATTTTGTCGGCGACGGGGCCAACGCTGATCTTCGAAAAGATCATCTACGACATGTGCAAGACGCAGGGCTGGGATTTCCTGCCCTTCCGCTTCTGGATGGCGTGCTGGATCGCCCTCATTTTGCTGATCATTGTGGCCAAGGATTTGAGTGCACTTGTCGCGTTCATTACGAGATTCACGGAAGAGGCATTCGCGACGCTGATCTCGGTGGTCTTTATTATACAGGTAAAGAAGGCGGTTTTTGTGAAAAAATTTGGAAAATTCGAAAAAATAAAAAAAATATTTAAAAAATAAAAAAAATATTAAAAGTTAAAAAAAATATAAAACAAAAATTAATAAAAGAAATTAAAGACCTAAGAGAACAAAAACATGAAAAAAAGATGAATAAATAAAAATATCAAAAATCCAAATTTTTCGACCTGCATGTTTCTCAAAAGATTGTAGTCTCAATTTCTACTACAAGTCCGTTTGTAAAGTCGCTGGAGAGATTCCGAAAAAATGCACTGTGAGAAAACAAAAGTTCCCTTTGCACTGTGCAATTTCTTGCTATTTGCACCGTGCAGTAGGCTTTTTCGGGCTGTTGCTCGCACCCTCACTTTTTTGCACAGTGCATGTCGCCGAAATCATCCCAGCGACCTTACGAACGGACTAGTAAGAAAAAATGGCGTTTCGTGGCATTCTGAGTGCCTCTTTGAGGCAATGGGAGACGCTCTATTTCGTTTGCACAGTGCAGACACCAAAAATCCCTGCAGCAACTTTGCGAACGGACTTGTAGTATATCCACAAAGTAAGTGGGCTTTCGGTCGATGACGCAAAAAAATGCATTTTGCACAGCGCAATTTACATTTTTGCGCAATTTTTTGAATCAATCGCCGCGCCGGAAGCTTTTTTCAACTGCGCCAATTCGCACAGTGCGGACCGCTTTTCAAGTTGGCACTGTGCGAAAACAGCAAAATGCACGGTGCGTGGGCGACAAATCGGCGAAAACAGCAAAATGCACGGTGCGTGGGCGACAAATCGGCGAAAAAAGTCTACGCACATTGACTTTTTACTAATGCAAATTTTTATTGAAAAATATCGTCCAAAATTTGCATAATTTTTTTTTTATTTTTCAGGCAGTCGAAAAGATCCTCGAAATCCAAAAAGAAGCCCCACTGACTCCGAATCCGGGGGAATTTATCGACTCTACCTGTCAGTGCATCCGAAACACCTCTCGCTCGATATTATCGACTCATAATCTGTACAGCGAAGCCGAGGTTTGCACTCAAAGTGGTGGGACGTTGAGCGGAAAGGCCTGTTTTTTCAAGCCCGACGTGTTTCTGGCGTCGGTTTTGTTGGCGTTGGGGACGTATGCGGTGGCAATGAAGTTGCATTCTTTCAAACAATCACCATATCTCAACAGTATGGTAGGCAAATTTGAGGTTTCGAAAAGGCTTTTCCGTAACCTAGGGCGCAGCTCGAAAAGATTTTAATCGTATAAAATGGTTTGAAAATTGCAACCTAAGGGCAAAATTATCCATAGACATGCCTAAAAGTAGTTTGCAATTTTAATTTTTACAGATTTGAGAGCTAAAGGCCGGGCGCAGCTCGAAACATGTTTCATCGTATAAGATGGTTATCTAAAAGGAAAAATGCATACTATCAGAGAAAATGCATGGAGTAGTAGTCAAAAAGACAGTAAATTCATTATTCTGACAGATTTGCCGGTCTATCCTAGGGCGCAGCTCGAAACATGTTTCATCGTATAAAATGGATATCTTAAAGGAAAAATGGATACTATCAATTAAAATGCATAGAGTAGTAGTCAAAAAGACAGTAGATTTTATAATTTTACAGATTTGCCGGTCTATCCTAGGGCGCAACTCGAAACATGTTTTATCGTATAACTTATCCCCTCGGAACGAAGGAAACAAAATTTAACTTATACATTCTAAAAAAACTACCCTTGAAAGGTCAGACATTCTTCGCATCGTAAAAAATCTACCTATTTTAACCGTTTTTTCTCTCTTGAACAGGTTTCATCGTATAACTTGTCCCTTTCGAGTTCTTGCTGTCCGAAATTGAGAATTTGTGGTTCTAACCTATTATTGGTCAATTTGGAACTAAACAAAATAAATTTCCAGATCCGCAACATTGTTGCCGACTTTGGATTATTGATCTCAATTATCATCTTCTCCTTGATTTCATATCTGATTGGAATTCGTGTCCCAATCCTTCAAGTCCCTCAATCACTTACTCCGACAATGAAACGCCCGTGGATCGTCGATATAACAAACATCTCTTCGCCAACAGTAATTTTAGTCTCCGCTATACCAGCTGTGTTGTACACAATATTGATAGTGATGGATCAGCAAATTACTGCGGTTATTGTTAATCGAAAAGACAATCTGTTGAAGGTAGGAGGATTAATTTTACTTTTTAATAGTACCAAATTTTTTTTATGTTTTAATTTCGATCCATCAAAAAGTTGAAGATTGCACTGTGCGCAAAATCTTGGAAGCCCCGCACTGTGCGGCTGACCATCAGTTAAAATTTAAAAATCGTATTTCAATAACCAACGGGGTCTATTCTACCCATTAATCAAAAAATATTTTGCCCTAGGTCTTGACTCCGCAAAGTGCACCAAATTTTTGAAAATCCGCACCGTGCAGCTCGAAAAAAATGTTTTTGCGCCGCACAGTGCGCAGAATCATAAAAAAAATTCAAAATGGAAAAAATCAGATCAAAACAGACTTATTCATTTACAGAAAGGAGGAGGTTACCATCTGGACCTCTTCATTTTGGCTCCTTTGATTGTTCTTTGCGCTTTATTGGGGCTTCCATTTTATGTGGCGGCCACAGTGCTCAGTATGGCACATTTGGACGCCTTGAAGCAACAATCCGTCTCCAGTGCTCCAGGCGATCCACCGAGGTTTTTGGGGATCAAGTAAGTCGATTTTTACGGGAATTTTTGTTTGATTTAAACATCAGATAACATGGATAATATAATTGATATCCGGAAAGTCAGTGGTAAATTCAACTTAGAACCCTGTTCGTATTTTACAAACAAATACTTCATTTTAAGGTCTTATATATCCTTAGGTTTGGATCTCATCCATTTCTCAGCACTTGAAACAGAATGCCAAGATTTGAAAAATTTGGCGGGAATTCAAAATTTTGAAATTCAAAATAATATGAAAGTAAACTGAAAGCGTATTTTACAAGTATAACAACATTTTTGAAATTTTCACAAGAATTTGAAATCAAAATTATATTACACTTGGCAAAAAGATGCGAAAATAAAATTTTTGTACGATTTTTGTTGTTTTATGCTTTGAGCTGGCTCAAGAATTGCTCATGTTAAATTTTGCATTGTATTTTACCTTTTTTCCGCAAAAATTTATATTACACTAGGCAAAAATCCAAAAATTTCGCCTTTTTTTTCCTTCTCCGTTTTTTCGGAAGGAGACCATTGTAGAGATTAGTGCTGGTAAAAAAGCTTGGCCAAGTGGTAAAAAAGCTTGGTAAAGTGGTAAAAAGTGTGGCCAAGTGGGAAAAAAGCCTAGCCAAGTGGTAAAAAGTGTGGCCAAGTGGGAAAAAAGCCTGGCCAAGTGGAAAAAAATGTGGCCAAATAGGAAAAAGGGGTGTAGAAATTATATTTTTAGCACTTGGCCACACTGTTCCCACTTGGCCAAGTTTTTTTACCACTTGGACACACGTTTAAACCCTTGGCCACACTTTTTCCCACCTGGCCAAGCCTTTTTACCATTTGGCCACATTTTTCCCACTTGGCCAAGTTTTTTTACCACTTGGACACACGTTTTAACCCTTGGCCACACTTTTTCCCACTTGGCCAAGCTTTTTTACCACTTAGACACACGTTTTAACCCTTGGCCACACTTTTTCCCACTTGGCCAAGCTTTTTTACCACATGGCCACAACTTTTACCACTTTTCACATAGAGCCAGCACTACAATGTTTGGGGGTTTAATTTTTGGGGGTTCCCTCAAACAGGCCTTGGGGGTCCCGTCATTTGGGGGTCCCGTCATTTGAGGGTTCAGTCATGGGGGCCCCGTCTTTGAGGATTCGATCAGGCATTCGTTTTTCCCTCCATAAACTACCGTAATCCGCTATTTACTGTATTATCTTTGCAGAGAGCAACGTCTGAGCACCATTTTTGCCCACATTTTGATTGGATTTTCGTTGTTTTTGACTCCAATTTTACGACTCGTCCCATTGCCGGTGCTCACTGGGATCTTCCTTTATATGGGTGTGGTCTCATTGGGAGGCCAACAATTTGTCCAACGATTCCAACTGCTGTTTATGAGCAGCAAAACCCAACCCGAATACCACTGGTTGCGGTCGGTGCGCATGAAACGGACGCATTTGTTCACTTTTATTCAATTGATCTGTGTTTTGGCACTGTTTGGGTTAAAGAATTTGAGGGGACTGAAAATGACCTTCCCTTTGATGGTAAGTGGAGCTGAGATTTTACGAAAAAAAAAATTGAAAAAATCAATATTTTTTTTGACATTTCGTCAAAAATTTTTTTTTTGGCATTTCGTAAAAAATTTTTATATGTAAAACACGAAATAAAAAGAACGTTTTGGAAAACAGATGATAAAACGATCAAAAAATTTAAAAATTCGGAAAAATCAATAACTAAAAAATGTGACATTTCGTCTATTTTTTTGCTAACCAATGCACCAAAAATTACTCTAGCGACTTTCCGGACGGACTAGTATCAAATATGTATATTTTTCATTTCAGCTCCTAGTAATGGTGATTGTCCGCGCATTTTTGCTCGAGAGAATGTTCACTCAAAGCGAGCTCCGAGCTCTGGATGATCGTCTCCCAACTTGGAGGGAAGTGATGACGCCAAAGCCGAAAAAAGGATCATTTCCTGGGACTGACCGGTCGGAAGAGCCACTGACTTCTTCAGCATGATAAATAACAAATTTTTTTGATTTTTTTAAATTCAAAGTACGAAAATTCAAAAAAGTAATTAGAATTTTTTTTATTTTTTGATTTTTTTATTTTTTTTTTGATTTTTAGAACGTATGCTGCAGAATATTGTGATATACCATGGTAATAAATCATTTCCGAAATTTATTTTCGTATTTCAAAGTCCGAGCCGGCTTTTATTAGTGTTTGCATTAAGTGCATGGAGATTTATCGCATTGCACAGTGCATTTGCGCTTTTCCCACGCTTATCGCCACCGCACAGTAAATTTCGCTTTTCTCGCACAGTGCAAACCTAAAAAAGTTGTTTGCACTGTGCAAAATTCCGCACGCCGTCGCAGTAACGCACGTCAAATTGAGAAGGGAACTCTTCAAATTGGCTTTTCGTCCAAAGATTTATCGGAAAAATCATTTTAAAATTTTCCCGCTAGGTATTACCGGTCAAAACAAGTCTGAAAAGAATCCAGAAAACTTGAAAATGGTAAACTTTGGCAAAAAAGACCTGGTTTTTACCAAATCAGACAAAAAATTGGTCAAAAAAGATTTCTCGGATTCCATATATACACTTCTAGAAACCTCGTCATGATGACATGTTTAATTGATAGACTTTGATTAAAAAAATTATAAAGTCAGCATTACTACATTCTATTTAATCCAAATAAAAGCGGGGTTAAATATACACGTTCATCTTCCTGGATTTTTGGAGTTTGGGATGACAGATTTTCTGGATGCTGAAGGATAACATGAATTTTCCGTGAAATCTCCGAACGGTTGTCGTAAAATTTGTTTTATTGCAACATTCACTTTTTTGACCTCTTGTCCTTTTGTTTCTCAAGGAGGTTTTTTTTTGATCAAATGCATTGTCGGATGGGTAAAAGATCTTATCCATGGCTAATTTCTTTCCTTTTCTCGCGGTTTTTGACTTTTTTAAGTAGTTGACGTCTTATTCATGCCGTTACACGGCTTTAAAAATGTTTGTTTGTTGTTTTTTACGAAAATTCGTGAGAATTTACATTGTTTTAGGTATCAAATCTAAAAATTAGTATTTTTCAGCGGAGAATCAATTGAAACTTGCTGGGTCACGGATCAAATCGACGCTTATGCCCAGCCCTTGCTGTTGGGAGGAATGTAGCGAGGTTTTTGGGCACACCGACGAGTTGATTATTCATTTATCCGTCCATCTCGGCAGCCCTCAAGACCAATGTAAATGGCGTGGATGCGCGACGAATTTGGGGGAGAATGTGACGACCGCCGTGGTGTTGCGTCATGTGATGGTGGAGCACGCTGCGCTCCGGCCTCATCACTGTTCTCAATGCCACAAACATTTTTCGGCACCTAATTTCCTGGAAATTCATATTCGAGTAATTCATCGGAAGAAAGTGGTAAGTTCTTGCATTTTTTGAGTGATACAGCTTCTAGGAGATTTGTATGTGCCCTCTGAGTGATTGTCGTTACAACGACACATCGTTGATCGGCCTGCAGCAACATTGTTTGTTAGCGCATGGTGTACAAGGTATTTGCGATCTCAACGCTGCCCTTTTCTCGAATGTGAGTCCAAATTTTGTTTCCAGCAAGCAAATGCTGTATACCTGCTGTGCTTAAAATTTGAAGCAGATGGATTGCGGTAAAATTGATTTCCGACCTTATTTTAGGAGATCCGCAAGATCTTACCGAACCATCGAATTCCAACAGCTTTTGTCCAACAATCCTTGACTCAGATCCTTCAACTGGAACGTCGAATTTCTCCGCAAGCCACTGACGAGACCATTGATGGATTGTACAATCGTATGACCATCAAATTACACGAAACTGCGGTGGAATTAGCTACCAAGGAGAGAATAATGGAAGAAAATGCCAAAAAAGCGGAACACAATGCGAAATTTCAGCAGGAAAATGTGCCTCCGAGCTGTAGCAAGGCATGTGAAGTTGACGTAAAGAAAGAAGAGCCCGTGAAAAATGTGGGGGCTCAAGTTTCGCAAAAAATCTCAGAACCCTGTGAGATCCAAACGAAGACAGCCGAAATTAGTCTTCAGAAGAAGGTAAATGCTGAGGTTGTTACATTGGAAAAAGAGACCCCTCAAAATTTGGACGAGATTCCATCAAATTCGAGAGATTTAAGGCCACTGGATCAAGTGCAACATAAAAATATTGTCAAAAATGGAATGGAAATGAATCAAAACGATAGCTCACCGCAAGATATCGACCTGAAAACGCAGAATTCCGAGGATAGCGAAATGAAATTTGTCGAGAGCCCCTTGCCATCATCAACTTCATCATCAGATGGTCATGTGGAGGATGAGCCAAAAAATCACAAAAATGGGCGATTCTCTCCCTCGGCAATGTTGAGAATATTTGGAGAACGTCTTGGCGGAGAGAATCACAAGTTTGGCAGGCCGGACACTTCGTTATCCAAAGCGGATCGACGGCTTATTCAAGAAATGGAGGCCAAGAACCGGATTAAGAAAAGAGTGACCCCGGAGCCGATTCTAGATGTCAAAAAAAGTGATCGAAAAGCGCCTGAGGACCCGAGGAACGCAGTGAAAGTTCCATTGGTGTCAGCGCCGACAATGACCGAGTCAGGGCGCATGATTTTCCCGCCAACCACATCTGTTTTGGCGGAAAACGTAAGATTTTTCGAATTTTTGAGATACAAATGGCTTTATGTTTGTGGAAAAAACTTTATAGAGTTGAACTGGCTTTAAAGTTTAAGTTACGTCAGATTTAGGCAAAAAATTATATTATACATGAGATTTTTTTGATTTCTCCGAAATTTTTCGGAAAAAATTCGGTCCGATTGTTATGAAACTTGCTGAAGAAGCAGAGAGACCCTTAGTAAATGGTTCTTGAAGGTCTTACGCATTTTTATGGATCATTACTTAAGTTTTGTAACTTTGAATTTCAAAAAACATCAAGTACAATATATTTTTATTTTCTCAGGAAAATGAACAATACCTTATTCCGAAGGCCCCGGGAGACCCAGTGTATCATAAGACAATTGTCAATCATAAACCAAACGTCATAAAAGTGGAGTCACAAGAGGTTGTTGCAGTAGATCAAGGTCAAAAAAGCAACATTCTACCGGCTGAGAGGGGTTTTGAATTCGATGAGGTGAGATTTTTAGGCAATTGCGAAGGGTCTGGAGTGATCAGATTTTAAAAAGAATTTTTTTTGAGGATTTTTCGAGAATTTTTGTCTGATGATCTAGTATAACATAATTTTTATATTTTTTTTTGAATTTTAGGGTGGATTCGCTATGTCCGGAAGTGCCAGTCTGCAAAGTAGAGCTCGCCAAATTTCCACTTGCTCTTCGCTTTTGTACCCACGACCTCAACGCTATCGATCTGCCTCTGCGCACAGTAGAACATCACCCTCGCCCAGAGCAATCTCGAGAAGTCGAAGCCGAAGTTCAAGAAGCCGAAGTCGAAGCTACAGGAGTTACTCGCCCGATTCGTATCGAAGCCGTAGACGACGGCGATCGAGGAGTTCGAGCAGCAGTTTGTCAAGCGGATACTCAAGTAGAAGATGGAGAAGAAAGAGCTCCAGCGAAAGAAGTGGGAGCCGCAGTCCTAGAAGAAGATCGGCGAGTCCGAAAAGAAGGTCCAGAAGAGATGATAGTCCAAGAAAAGAAGAGAGAAAGAAGTCCAAGTCGAATAAATCATCTAGTCCAACAAGAAAATCAGTATCGAGAATGGTGGAATGCTCGTGGACGAGGTCCGGAGCATTTCTCAGCCCGGAACGGAAGTCCAAACGAAAGGCCAGTCCCAGTAAAAGATACGAATATTCGATTAGTCCAAAGAGAAAGCCGACCCAAGCCGCTACTCCAGCCAGACCATCATCAAGTTCGACTAACCAAAATTATGGTCAAAAATCCCCGGAGGTCATTGAAATCTCAAGCGACTCCGAGACCGACAAGAAGACCCCGGCGAGCGAAGTCGCGCTTCCTGGATCGGCCGCTAGCGAAAAATCCAGGTCTCAAAAAAGGAACGCCCAAAGGAAGAGGAAAAAGGCCAGAGAACGCGGAGAATGGAAACCGGTGGCGTCAAAACCGAGCAATCCGAATGGAAAAGCGAGAGTCGAGGAGTACAAGCAACAACTCCAACAAACCAGCCACATTTCCAACAGTGCGACACAGATAAATCAGAACATGGCATATCAAATAACGCAATTCTCGACGATCCCTCCGAAATCGGCGGTCCTCATCATGGAGAGTGCGAAGTACAAATCCAAGACAAAATTGAGGTTGGTTGAGGAGTTGGATTGGATTTGGGGATATTGTAGTAGGCACTGATGATTAAAACGGCGAAAAAGTTTTGATTTTCTGGGTTTTTGGAGCTTTGAAGGGTGTTAAATTGAGTTTCAAGGCATGATTGAGAGTTTAGAGGCGTGTGGAAATATTAAATTTGACCTAAATATTGACTTAGAGCTGACGTTATACTTGACCTAATGTAATATAATTTTTTGTCAATTTATTGGTTTAAAGACTTCAAAATGAATATTCATAGCACATTTAGTGGACTGAAGGGCTTTATAGCCAATTTAGTGGACTTTTACATCGTAATTTAGCGGTGATATTACACTTGACTTAAAATAATTAAATTTTTTTTTGATTTTCTCATTTAGAATGTAGTTATGCTCTCTATATGTTGGAAGTTTTTTTCAGAACATTCCTCGGCTTCGAATATGGGCAAATTCGTATTTTCTTCGTCACCTTTTACGGACAGCCGGGATATGTCATCTATTTTTTGGAGCAAGCTGGTGCTGCTAGTTTCATGCAAAAGTAAGTCGTATTTTACGTTTTCTTTGCTGTTTGCAGGACTAGGAAGAGATTGGAGCAAAAGGTTTGTCGATTTTTTGTTGGAAATTTGACGAAAAAATGAAAAAATTTTGATATGAGGGTTATTGTCTAAAATAAGGTCGGAAAAAGGTGAAAATTGATGAAATTGGAGTAAATTGAGCTTGTTGTTGGACTATTAGGACTTAAAAGCTTTTTTTACGTTTTAATTATTTAGGTACCGAGATAAGGAGCTCGTGGAAAAGACTTTTGGCCACATGACCCTCCTCACGTGGTATGATGAAGTAAAACGCTACATTGGTAAGCAAATATTGCTCAGTGTTTTATGCAAGCATGAATTTTAGAGCTCGTGTGAGCTGCGGATAGCGTTGGTGACGGTTGATTTCGAGTTGTGACAGCAGTTTTGGACACTTTGTGTTGTTTTAGTTTTATCCGATGGAGTGCAATGGAAAATTGTTGATTTTTATGGATGGTTGAGATTAGTTTGTTGTTACGAATGGAATAAGCGTAAAATTGTGTATAAAGTGATGATTTTTAGCGAAAAATGGATGTCTTAAAAATTTGGACCTTGTTTTAGGCCAAAATTGGTGTAAATAAAAATAAAAATGGGTGTTTTAATAACGTTTGCTTTGCAATTCTCGGTTATTACGTCAAATTGCGTATCTAGATTTAGCATGGAACCGTTTTGAAATTTTTTTTGAAAAAATGGAGAAAATATGTCATGAGCACGTAAAATAAGGTATTTTTTTGGCAAAAAAGGAGTTTTAGCCGCAAGTTACGCTGGCAAATTGATTCTTGGATAAAATTACGACTTTTTTAAGCGATTTAATTTGTCATAATGACGTATTTTCTCTACACTTTACAAAGAACCGAATTTTTTGCGATTTTCATGAATTCTTTCGGGTTTTACGGGTAATAATGACTTTTTTACCATGGTTAATTGTTGTAAATTGTGTAAAATGTAATTTCCTTGTTGTTTGTGTAGAATAAAACGTTATCGCGCTATGAAAAGTAACGAGTTTTATACGAAAAACAAAAACAATACTAATTGATACTATTTGTTGAAAATTTGAAAAAATCTAAGTGAACACAACCCGACGACAAGTGTAAACGAAGCCTTTCGCACATCCCCCTTCATCTCGCTCCTGCACCTTGAACGTACAACGGCAGGTTTCATCGGCCGGATAACCTAAAGTAAGGTAAAGTTAGGTGAGAAATGAGGATTCGACGGGGTGTAGGGGTGAAATATGGGATTAGAATGGATGGCTAAGAGTATAATGAGGATTGTATAAGAATTTTGACTAATAAAGCTGACTTTTTGACCTAAACCAACATCAGATGCCTAGTGTAATATAAAATTTTGACGCTCATTCAGCGAAAAGTACGATCAGATGGATGATAGGATCTAACAAGGATAGCGCTAGTCCGTATCTAGCGATAAAAAAGTCAAAAAATGTGTTATATTGCAGTACATACCTGGGAAATTTAATTTGCAAGTTTCGTCGTTGTCGGGCGACGCAACTCCATCCACTGCTGCATCCAACACTCGGCAGTTGAATGTGGGTCCTGGAAATGACGTAAAATACAATGATTTTTCCAATTATCGTCTAAAGCAGCGCTTTTTGTTGACGGCAGCTCGCGCCCAGGCTTGGGATAAAATGCGAAAAAACATGACAAAAAATAATAGAGAATGTACCAATTTGAAGTATATGCAGTTATAAAATACCGGGGGTGTCACGTTTGCAAAACTTTTGAGAAACGGCAGTTCGCGCCCTGGCGTTACAAAAATTGGCAAAACACGTAAAACAAAACATTGCCTCTATATTCCTTCGGGTTGGTGTGGATAATTGGAGGTGGCAGGATCCTCGGGAGATTCTCAATTCCGCCCGAAATCGTCTTGGTCTCCGTTTTACCACCTCTTGTCTCGGTTACTGTAGTTTTCTCATCCAATTTCTGTCCATTTGGGCCGATTTTCCAGCTCGATGACCAGGACCGTTGCCACATTGGGGGAGTGGGTCGGTTGAAGATGGGCAGTGCGGGTGGAGTTGGGGTAGTTGCAATGGATGATGATTTAGGAGATGATGTTGTTTTAGGGGCTCCAAACTTGAGCTCAACTGGTTTTCCGTGGCTGTCGAGGACAACTCGAGAGCCGGAGGAGCCGGATAAACTAAGATGATGAGTATAGAAGGGTCGGATAATTAGTATCTACAGTTTTAAAGACCTTTTTCGGTAAGAGAGGAAAACTTGACCCAAAATTCAGAAAAACTGAGAATTGAGGGTTTAATTAAAGGTCATTTTGATTGTAAAATTCAATAGAATCTATTGGGATGTTTTGCCCCTCCACTGAGTCAAGTCTGTCTCTCATTTTACAAAGTTGGGTCAAGTGTTTTCCTTATTTCTTACCTGGTTCCCAGCGATTTTCCCACGGTGATCTCGTTGTTCCTGTTGATGAAATTAGGATTTCTCCAGACTGGTGGCGTATTTGCACTGACCGTACTGGGCTTCGAAGTGGTTGTAAAGGATTTCCGAGTGATTTCGGGAGTTTGGAACTTTGGTTTAGAAGTGCTTGTCCGCTGTGTGGTCGATTTTTCTGTCACTTCCGCTTCAGTAGTAGTAGTAGTTGGTTTTGGAGTCGTTGCAGTGAGTTTGACTGGTTTCCTCGTAGTTGTCTCGAATTTCTCGTCAATTTGGTTGATATTCACAGTTTCCGGAGTTGTTTTAGGCGCCACAGTTGTTGTTTTGGCTGGTCCGTGAGTTGGTCGGGTCGCTCGGACCGCCTCCAAAGCCGCCAGAACTGATGGGGGCGTGCTGAAGGCGCGTTCATTGAATTTTCGGGGCGATGGAGTCGACCAGTAGGGCTTTGGTCGAGTCACAATTGGGACCTACAAGAAAAAATTTTGGGTATTGAAAAATTGCGCTCATTTCCATTAAAGGGATATCGAATTTGCTATCAAAAAATTTCACAGAGACGTGAAAAGACTGTTAGGTTTGAAGGCAGAGGAACTTTTCCTTTATCGGCGACATTGTTTTGAAAAAGCAATTTTTGAGTCGCTAAAGGTCAGCGATAAAAGTAGAAGTTCCTCTGCCTTCAAATCCAACAGTCTTTGCACGTTTCTGTGAGACTAGTCCGTCTGTAAAGTCGCTGCAGTGATTTCCGCGACATGCACTGTGAGAAAACGAGAATTCGCTTTGCACTGTGCAATTTCTTGCTTTTCGCACCGCGCAATAGGCTTTTTTTGGCTGTCGCTCGCACCCTCACTCTTCTGCACAGTGCAAACATCAAAAATTACTACAGCGACATTATGGACAGACTAGTCCTTTTTGACAGTAAATTAGAATCGCTTTGCTCTCGTTTCGACTTTTTGTCGGCAAAAAAATCATCGGGGAGTCGGTAAAATTTTCTTACCGATCCAACCACGACCTCCTCCCCATATTTATGAATATCGAAGCGTGGCAGACTTGGGACCAGTTCATCGTATTCGTCTTTGAAGTCGATTTCTTTCAGAATGTCGTCGGTGAAATCGCGAGGATCCGGGAATTTGAATTGAGTCTCATCTACCATGTTGATTGCACGATCTCCCACTGAAATTAAAAAAAATTTTTGATTAGTTTACTTAAAGAGGAAGTACCCCCAGTGCGACCCTCAGATTTTGATGAAACTTGACACAAATTTAGAATTATTTTTTCTAAGACATATGCGACACTCCTAGCTCGCGCTTTGCAGAAACACCCGAGATTTTTTAATCGAAAATTGGCAAAAATGTAACACTTTTTTGCAAATTTTGGCATGAAAAGTTTCATGCCTATTTCTACCATAGAGGATAATGTTTCCACAAAAAATGAATTTTTTCCGCACGAAACTGGCAAAGATATAGCCAAAAGGTGCTTTTCTCTGTAGGTGCACTCCGCGTTTCGCGTACTCTCTCGGCCGCAAACATCATTGAATATCTTGGCTGTGCCTGCAAAGCGGGAGCTAAAATTTTCAATAATTGATATGGAACCAGTGTATACCAAGAGTGCCAAATTTCAAAAAAATCGACCGGTCGGGTTTAGAGAAATTAATTTTTTTTGTGGATCTTTACTCTTCTCTCTCGGCCGCAAATATCGTTGAATATCTCGGCTCTCCCTGCAAAGCGCGAGCAAAAAATTCCAGGAATTGATGTATAGAGAGTATGCCAAAATTGTGTTCAAAATTTAAAGGAAATCTGAACGTCGCATTTGGTTACTTCCTTTGTTAGCAATTTTTAATAATATTGAAGTAGGTCGTTACCTCCATATTTGAAAACTTTTACTTCCATTGACAATATACAAACTGTAGACAAGGCCAATATGGCCAAATGGGTGTTGCACCGCATTGTAAACGCTAAAAAAAGCAAAATATATTAGTATTTTCATGAAGTGCATGGACATTTACGCACCGTGCACAAAAACCCCCATTTTGCACCGTGCATTTCACCTTTTTTTGGGGGTTGCACTGTGCAATCGCTGCGATAGAAACAAGTTTCAACTACGTCGCTGCGTCGGGGTCCGGAATTTTGCACAGTGCAAACGGCTTTTTTGAGGTTTGCACTGTGCGAAAAGAGCGAAATTTACTGTGCGGTGGCGACAAGAAAGAGCAAACGCACTTTGCAGTGCGACAAATGTCCATGCACTTAATGGAAACAATAATAGAAGCCGGCTTGGACGTTTAAAATACGAAAATAAATTTTGGAAATGATTTATTACCATGCTGTGGTAATAAATCACTGTGCAATCATTGCGACAAATGTCCATGCACTTTATGAAAATACGGGTTTTTATCGCATAAATTGTTTTATAAAAAAAATGTATAAAAATAAATTCAAAAATATCAACCAATTTTCTGCAAATTATTTCAACGGCTTCAATCGAGAAAAAATTGCTCAATTAGCCAAAGAATTACAAAAACTTTTCGATCATTGCGAAAAAATTGGAAGCCAAACCATTTTTGGGATGATCAATCGAGCGAGTAGCGATGACTCCAGAAATGTTTACAGCGTCACTTTCGTTTTTCTCAATAGGACTTTATTTTTTTTTGCAAAAAAGGTGTGGCTCCCAAAGTAAATAAAAATAATAAAAACAATTCATTAAGATTCATAATCACTGTATACAGACATAAATTTAAGGGAGATTATACTAGTTCGTCCGTAAAGTCGCTGGAGTGATTTCGGCGACATGCACTGTGCAAACACGAAAGTTTGCTTTGCACTGTGCAATTTCTTGCTTTTTGCACCGTGCAATAGGCTTTTTTGACTGTCGCTCGCACCCTCACCTTTCTCGCACAGTGCAAACACCAAAAATCACTCCAGCGACTCACCGCGACTCAACTTGCGCGTTGCAGAAACGACCGAGATTTTTAGATCGAAAGTTGGCAAAAATGTGACACTTTTTTTGGGAATTTTGGCTTCACAAGTTGCATGCCTATTTTTACCGTAGAGGGTAATGTTTTCCCAAAAAATCACTTTTTTTGCAAGCGACTTTGTGAACGGACTAGTGAAAGGTAAATTTAGGAATTTATGGGCCACATTCGAAATTTCGGAATTGAATTGATTTTTGCACCGTTCACAAAAAAATCCCTGAAATTTTTAGCCCACGCTTTTCAGGCACAGCCGCGATAATGAACGATTTTTGCAGACGAGTGACTGTTAAAAATGAGGAGAGACGATCAGAGAAAAAAGTTTTGAGACTGTTACCCGGTTTCTGATTAAGCTTTATTGCACTGAAATTTTTCATTACTAGTCCTTCCGGAGTAATTTTTGGTATTTGCAGTGTGCAAAAAGGTGAGGGTGCGAGCGACAGCCGAAAAAAGCCTATTGCACGGTGCAAAAAGCAAGAAATCGCACAGTGCAAAGAGACGACGAAATGTCACAGGACTTTTTTTGATCTTTCGTTACAGATTCATTTTTTACGTGGAAGGAGAAAAAAAATCTGTGACATTTCGTTCCCACGCCGTAAAAGCGAAATTCAAATGTAGTTTTTGGGGTTTTTTAATGAAAAATTTGCGGATTTACGATGAAACTTTTCAGAGACTGAGTTTTTCCGGGTAATAGTCTAAAAACTTTTTTCTCTGATCGTCTCTCCTCATTTTTAACAGTCACTCGTCTGCAAAAACCGTTTAATACCGTGGCTGTGCCAGAAAAGCGCGAGCTAAAAATTTTAGGGATTGATTTGTGAGCTATGCAGAGCTTATGTGCAAAATTTAAAGGAAATCCAAAGTCGCTATTGTAAAAAAATAAAAGAAAATTCCGAAATTTCTTCAAACAAAAATTTCTTCGTCTGTGGTCCATAAATTCCTAAATTTACCCTTTATAATCTCCCCAAAAATTTATGCATTTTTACAGTGCTAGAACTATGTAGGAACTACGTAACGAGCCGCTTTCACCGACAAAAAACCAGTTTTCTCCAACAAAAAAGAAACCGTTCGCGGGTCAAAAAAATTATGATTTTAACCCTTTTTATGGCTATGATTTACGTTCATAGAGAAAAACGATGGCGCCTGGAGTGTAATCTTGAGTAATTACCGAAATTTTTTGGGTTATAGGGTGAGAACTTCGACTGCACTGTGCGGGTGGAGTTTGATTAAGAAAAGGTCGAAAATCGGGGAAAATGGAGGAAAATCAGATTTATCAATACTGAGGACAATATAAAGGTAAAATTTATGTTGTATAATTTTGCTACGATAATACAAAATTACAGTGTAAAAGAGGAAAATTGCAAAAAATGTTAAAAAATGGAAATTTCGGTCGGAAAACGGTCTTTAAAACCGTGGAAATTACTAATTACAGCTTAAAAAAAGTAGTACTGTACAAAAAATTACTCAAAATTAAACTGAAAACGCACAAAATTTGTTTTACTTTAAAGGAGATTCGAACCCGCAAAGTTTCAATTCAAACTCTAAATCACTGCCACTAGACTATTTCGACACGGACGGAAAAAATTTCCAGAACGGTAAATAAATTAATTTTCAGCTATAAACAAGTGATTGCAACTACAAATGAACGATTTTCCAACTGTTTTGCGTCTACTTTTGACACTTTCTGTGTACAACCGAGTAAATTGCGTAATCAAAAGCATTGTAAAGTGCTTTACGGGCTTGTAAACCGCACTAAGTTTTTCAATTTTCCGATTTTTTGGCTAATAAGTCATCAAAAATTAAACAAATGCTTTACACTGCAAGACATAGGTAAAAACAAACAAAGCCGACGAACTTTCAATGGTAAGGAATTGAAAGAATGGTAGAAAACAGCTAAATACCCTCAGGCTATTTCTGTTTTCTCATCACAAACAGTGTTTTGATGAGAATTTTTCGAAACGCGCGTAAATTTGAGGCTAAAAATGATACCCCATTTCTGGAGGGGAAAACCGAAGGTTCCATCGAATTTTTCTTCGTTTTTTTGTTGGAAAAGGTGTGAAAAACGCGAGCGAAATGACTGTTACAACGCAACAACACAATCGAAGGGAGGGAACTTGATGTGGAAACGATAAAACGGTAAATAGTTGTCGGAAATTGAAAGAAATGACGATTTTGAAATTTTAAAAGCGCAAAATTTTTTTATATAGTGTTAATATCAGTAATTACTAGTTATACAATGAAGAAGTCGAACTTTTACAACGAAACACGTTTGTTTCAACAAGCTGTTTAGTAAACAATGCGTCATTAATCACACTTTGACGGAATGTTTTTATTCGACTTGGCACCCGAACCGACTAAGTGAGCCTTCCGTTTTGTCGCTGCAGTGATTTCGGCGACATGCACAATGCAACAAAATCGGGATGCGAGCAATAACCCAATAAACCCGTTTGCACGGTGCAAAAAGCAAAAAATTGCACAGTGCAAAGTGAACTTTTGTTGAGTAAAATCTTCTACAGTGCCGGACTGGATCCAGTGACCAAAACAGCTTCCCATTGCCTCAAAGAGACCCTCCGAATGCCACCTGCCCGAAAAAAGAGCTTAGTTGCTGTTCACGATGACTATGATTTTTTGATGAGGCCTTTTCGTTTTTTGCGATTTTTGATCAATTTTTATTACCTATTTTTGGACAAAAAAATGTAAATCTAATTGCTAATGGTAATAGTCTGTCCGTTAAGTCGCTGAAGTGATTTCCGCGACATGCACTGTGCGAAAGCAAAAGTTTTCTTTGCACTGTGCAATTTCTTGCGTTTTGCACCGTGCAATAGGCTTTTTTCGGCTGAAATGATTCCAGCAACTTTCCGAACGGCCTAATGTAACTTGTAGCTAATAAAAATTGCCAAATAGCATTTTTCGAGACCAAATTTTATCTCTTGTTGAATCAGCTCATGATTTTTGCTTTTCAAAATTTGTTTTGAACAATTTCTGACTTTTTTGCACAGTGCAAGCATCAAAAATCGCTCCAGCGACTTTTCTGACGGACGAGTATTATAACAAGTTTGATCTGATGTCTGGATTGGCCTCTTTCTTCCAAATATAGTCGAAATTCAATTGGAATAGGTGGGCCAAATGGGCCGAAGCTCCGTGATAGCTGAGTGTTACGTCATGTCAACCGAAAATGACCGTTCTATACCGTCGCAGTGTTTGTGGTTCCGCCGAAACCTCTCCAAGAGTACGGTAACCAAATTTCTGACATTCCATTTTCCACTTTTCTCATTGTCATCGTTACTTTTGAATAAAACAACTTTCGTCATCTTTCATCGCCATATAACTTTTATAATATAATCGGAAGGATCGGATGTGTCATCTTCCCGCGACGTCTTCATCGCAGTTCCAGTAACTTGTTTTCTCATTCGTCGAGTGAATCGAAAAAGAAGATCGCCCAGTTATCCGTCGGTGCGATGGGTGAGGATCCCATTTTGGAGCAACTTTTTTTGATTTTGAAAGAGTTTTGCGGTTTTCAAATTGGATTTTGGATTTAAAAATTTATTTTTCAAATTTTTGTCGGATGAATTTGGGATTTGCAAGGATTAGAAGTTAGGGTATAAATAGTGGATTTTTTGGATTCGATAATTTTTTGAAATTTGCGTTACGCCTCTTTTGGTAAAATGAAAAAAGTTTAAAGGGCGTTGTTTTTTGTTCGTTAAAGGGCCAGAACAGCTACTTTTGAATTGCGCGTTTTACGGCGTGCGAAACG
Source organism: Bursaphelenchus mucronatus (assembly GCA_025436335.1). Taxonomy (NCBI): domain Eukaryota; kingdom Metazoa; phylum Nematoda; class Chromadorea; order Rhabditida; family Aphelenchoididae; genus Bursaphelenchus; species Bursaphelenchus mucronatus. Next base: position 809,702 of record CM046358.1, on the reverse strand, counting down.
AAATGTCAAAAAAGTGTTTTTACGTCCTGCAGCGAAAACAAAGGCGGCGGAATTGCAAACAGTAAAATTATTACTAGTAGACATGTAGAATGTCACGGTCGAAAAAGAAAGTCTTTAAGTTGGCGAAGTCTTTAAGTTGGCGATTCGATTTCTTTGACATTTATTGTTTTTTTTTTTTTTTTTGAAAAGGGTAATCAAAACACAGTGCGCTGTATTTGCACCCTTTTCGCAAGAACTTTTGGATCTTGCACCGGAAAACCTCCTTTTTTCTGGCCCCGGTTTGGCAGCCTGCGCCCTGGGGTTTTCCGCAGCAGGTTTGGCTCAGGCCCAAGTCGAAGCCCGAGGCTAAGTCTAAACTAAGCCCAAGCCAAGCCTAGACCAGGCATTCACAGGCCGCAGAAAACAGTGGGCGCGGGCTGCGAAACCGGGGTCAGAAAAGGGAGGTCATACCTTTTCACCTCAAAGTGGCTCTTCAAGTTCAAACTTTTTTCCCAATTTTGACAACGTTTACTCCTCTCTCTTTATTTTTTCATCAACGACTTTCACTTTCACCAACCCCTTCCAGCGATGGCAGATGGAAAACCCGAATTTGTTGGTTCCTTTATTCGGTTTGGAGGGGGCGCCGGTTTCGGGATCGGCAGATGTCTACGGACGTTTCGTGTGTCATTTTGTTGTTCGCCTCGGGGTGCAGATGACAAACTTTTTGGGGTTTCATGCGATTTTCTTGGGATTTTGAGATCTTTCAAAAATTTCGAAAAATTTTGATTTTGCTTTCCAAAATTTTTTGCAGTAAAAGTATTCTAATAGAGTGCCTATCAATTGCTAAAAGTGTTATCTAGTAATTTACAGAGATAGCCGAGATATTCAACAATTTTTACGAGAGATTATGGAAAATGAGGAGAGACGGTCAGAGAAATGTCATTTTTTGAATTTTTATTCAAAAATGGCGCAGGGAAAATAGATTTTTTTTGAAGGATTAAGGCTCTGAAGATCACAAAAGCTTTTTGTGACACCTCTACACAACGAAAACTCTCGATAACAAACAATTTTTATAAAAATCAGATTTTGCGTCCCGCCACGAAAACTTGAAATAAATTAATAACTCTTTTTGCATTGTCTTCTTGTCATTTTGATCGGAGCTTTTTATTTGTCCGTCCGTTAAGTCGCTGGAGTGAATTCCGCAATATGCACTGTGCGAAATGAAATGTTTGCTTTGCACTGTGCAATTTCTTGCTTTTTGCACCGTGCAATAGGCTTTTTGAGGCTGTCGCTTGCATTTTGACTTTTTTGCACAGTGCAAGCACCAAAAATCACTCCAGCAACTTTCCGGACGGACTAGTAGCGAATAAATGTTTGGTTTTACGCAGTTTGTTGCACGGTGCAATTCATAAAAATTTTGGGTCTTGCCGCGAAAACATCCAAAAAATTTTTTTGCTTCTTTTGCTTGACATTTGATCGGAGCTTTTTATCCAAATTTAACGTTTTTTGAATCAAATTTTTGATAAAATTGCAGCCCGTTCCCAATGGCTCGCCTTGCTTTAATCGCCCTGCTCGTGGTCGCGGCTCAAGCCATCAAAATCGACGACGAATTGGAGATGAATTTGGAGCTGATCAAGCATCAGCCTTGCAGCTATAAACCAGGTAGAACCTCTTTTCTCAAAGGGCGTTGCAGGCCCAATTTTTTCAGACAAAGCCAAATGGGAGCGAAAGATTGAGTTCGAAGCCGGCACCGATCGGTCCGGCCCCAAACTGTTGCCCCGACCCGGCTCCGACAGTTGCTACAGTATCGGCGGGAGGGTGGAGGTGTTCAGCGAGTTCAAGGGCGAATTCAGCATCTATTTGGAGCTGAGATCCTCGGCCAATAAGAAACAGGTGCCGGAGACGTGCCAAAAACAACGACCTGATGGCTGCGGGGGATTCGGATCCTGGTGAGGGCATTTTTATGGCTTTCGCAATCTTGTAAAACCGTATTCGATCGGTATTGTACTTTATGCGGGTTTTCAGAAGCGCGTAGGCTTTTTGTGGCTGGCCGCACCGTGCACTTTGTCTACAGTGCATTTGATCTTTTGCACTGTGCAATCGAAATATCGCGGCGATGAAAGAAAAATTTCAACGACTACGTCGCGACGCGCCGCTGCTTTTGCACAGTGCGGCGTCTTTGAGGTTTGCACGGTGCAAAATACTTCAAAGAGTATTTTGCTCTTTGAAGCGCACCGTGCAAAAAGAAGAAAAATGCACAGTGCGGCGCGTCCAAAAGCCTTGAAATGTTTTCGCACGGTGCGGTCGGCGCACTGTGCGAAAACTGCTGTACGGAAATTCATTATACACAATGCCAAGAATTTGTGTAATGTTGGAATTTCAAAAAAAAATAACAAAATAAAAAAAAATTTTTCAGTTTGTACTGCAACGCCTGCGAAACCCTGGCTCAAGCCAAGGGGGTTCAAGCCCAACTTTTGTTGGATGGAAAGCCCATTACTTGCGGAGAGGGCCTCAAACCTGGAGTCTACGACAATTTGGAGCTGGTCTTCTGTCTCCCCGAAATTGATGACATCTTGAACAGCCAAGGATTGAGCAAGGAGACCTTCAAGAGTCTGGTTCAAAGTGAAGTGAGTCGAATATTTGTGGGAGGGTTTCGTGGTGGGATCCAAAATTTAAAAATTTTCTAAAAATTGAAAGCAAAAAGAGGTTTTTGTTTTATTTTTTAACCGATTTTCTGATTTTTTAGAAACTTCAAGTTTTCGTGGTGGGACCCTAAATTTTGAAAAGTACCGGTTATGCGATAAATAAATGTCTGCTATATAGAGATTTAGCTGTAAAGATGTTTTATATCCAAAGGATCCACTGTGTCTGCCCATTTGGCCGAATTTTGGGCAACTTCAGGTTTTCGTGGTGGGATCCAGGATTTTAAAAAAATCTCGTGGTTTTAGCAAATTGTAACTGGAAACCGTTAGATTGCTCATTAAACTATTTAAACAAAAATTTCGATAAAAAAATTTTGTGGTGGGACCCGGAATTTCAAAAAAATTTAAATTTTTAAAATACGCTTGTTTCACTTATTTGGAAATCTTCAGGACGGTCAAAACCTTCGATCCATGGGAATTTTCGCCACAATCTACGTTTTCGACACCGACGTGAGCAAACAAATGCAAACTCAAGCCAAAGTTGAGGCCGTTTATCGCAAAACGAAACGCTCATTCTTCCAAAACGAACCCCTCCCTGCCGAAATCTACTGGTCATTGCCATTCAACTCGATGATCAAAGAGCAAAAGGTCTTTGTTGCGTGTCACAAAATCTATGGGAACATCAAAATCAAGAGCGCCAGTTAAAAAATCTTGTAGTAGATGTTAGTCGTTTTGAAATTGTAATTTATAATTAAATTATCGATTTTTTTGAGCGAAATGTGCGATTTAACTGTTTTGCAGATGATGGAGTTCAATTTCTGGCCAATTTTAATGGTTGAAACAGAATGCCAAAAATTAAAAAGATTGGCGGGACATTTGAAATCTGAATTCTTGCGGCTAAATAGCTTTTGGGGGTACATAGAAACTCTTTAAAAAGAAATGTGACTAATTTTACGACAATTTGAAGGGTTGAAACACAATGCCAAGAATTTGAAAAATTGGCGGGAAATTCGAAAATTTGATTTTTTAACGGCATGAAATATGATTCTTGGCAGTTTGAATTTTTGCCTTTCACTTGAACTTTTGTATTTTACAAGTCTGCCGGCTTGATACATTATGCCAAGAATTTTAAAAAATGGCGGGAAATTTGATATTTGAAAATTTAAAATTGAAAACAATATTTTTTGGTAAAATATGTCACGCCTTGAGTGTGTTTAAAGTTTCCCAAGTTTCCCTCTCCCTGCAACGAAATGCCAAGAATTTCTTAGATTTGGCGGGAAGTTTGAAAGTTCAAAATATATGAACCACAACATTCCTGAGTCTTAACCAAATTTTTTTAGGTAACATACGGCCGAATTTTCAATGACCGGGAATATTAGAGGGCCTTCGTCCCTTGCAACACAATGCCAAAAATTTTTAGTTTTGGCGGGAAATTCAAAACTTTTCCCACTTTTCCCTCAAAAGTGACAATAATAGTCAAAAGCGTTTCCGAATATGACATTTCGTTGAACTTTTTTGTGTGTCATGTAATTTCTCCGCCAAAGAAAATGGAGTTTCTTTTCGGGCGCGGATTAAAAATGGGGAAATGTTCGGTTTCCTTGGGCAAAGATTGATGAGACTCCGCGAATATAATCCGAGCAAAACTTGAAAAAAAATTTCTCTATACATTCAAATAAAGGGAGTTTTTGAATCTTTGACGTTGATATTTTCGGGTTTTTAATTTTTTTAAATTGCGATTTCTTTTTTTACAAAAAAGTATCAAAAGGTATCAAAAAGTATTATTATTTCGTGGAAAAGCTTTTCCTGGTGGGCGTAATCTTGCAACAAAATCTTTTTTTTTCCAATTTCTTGAATTTTATGAAAAGTATCAGAAGGTATCAGAAAGTGTCATAATTTTTTGCTCCAAAGATTCTTTTTTAGACGATTTATTTGCTTTTAAAAACGTTTTAGTTTTTAGTTAAAATTTGAAATTGCAGAGAATTTTGTACTAGTCCGTCCCGAAAGTCGTTGGAGTTATTTCGGCGACATGCACTGTGTAAACACGAAAGTTCGCTTTGCACTGTGCAATTTCTTGCTTTTTGCACCGTGCAATAAGCTTTTTTTGAACGACAGCCAAAAAAAACCTATTGCACGGTGCAAGATGCAAGAAACTGCACAATGCAAAGTGAAATTTTGTGTTCTCACAGTGCATGTCGCGGAAATCACCCCAGCGACTTTTTTAGTGAAAAGTATCAAAAGGTATCAAAAAGTATCAGCCATGTTTTTATTGTTTTTTTGCGTCAAAGACAATTTTTAAGGCGTCAGTGGTCTTTTCTTCGAATTGAAACTTGAAAACATTTTTCATTTCCTTTTTTTTCTCATGCCAAAGTCCAATAAAACCTTGTCCAATCAACAACACTTTTTGGGCCCCACTTTTCCCACATTGCGTAATTAGATCCGCTAATTAAGCGGGGAGGGGAGTGGAAAATCCCAAAAAAAGAAACGTCGGGTTCTTTGTCTTTTCACCCACTCAAACCAAATTCAAATAATTGCGAGGTGTGCCCTCCGGGCTGTCCGAAACGTTTTATCAAGCAATTTGAAAGCCTCTCCCCTTTTTTTGGCGTCCGGAATCAAGGGCGTTGTCGCTGATAGTGCGGAGCCCTTTTTGGACTCTTTTCTTGGGGGAATGTGTTGATTTTGAGGGGGTTCTGGAAGGTCAAATTTGTGGGAAAGTTGAAAAAAAAAATTTTGATAATTTATGTACATGCGAAGTACCGAAAATGCGACACATGTCAAATTGAGAAGGGAACTCTTCAAATTGGCTTTTCGTCCAAAGATTTATCGGAAAAATTATTTTAAAATTTTTCCGCTAGGTATTACCGGTCGAAACAAGTCTGAAAAGAATCCATATAGCTTGAAAATGGTAAACCTTGTCATAAAAGACCTGGTTTTTACCAAATTCGACAAGAAATCGGTCAAAAAACATTTCTCGGATCCCATATTTGTGACGAAATGCCAACTTGAGCAGTTCCCTCCCTCTGGCCTTTTCGATTTGCCGTGCGACGCTCAGATTTTCTTAACTAGTCCGTCCGTAAAGTCGCTGAAGCGATTTGCGCGACATGCACTGTGCGAAAACAAAAGTTTGCTCTGCACTGTGCGAAAACAAAAGTTCCCTTTGCACTGTGCAATCTCTTGCTCTTTGCACGGTGCAATAGGCTTTTTCCAGCTGTCGCTGGTACCCTTTTTTTGCACAGTGCAAACACCAAAACGCTCTCATGTGACGTTGCGAACGGACTATAGCATCACAAATTCTGGACACATTCCAGGTTCCACATATCAATTGTTGAAAATTTTAGCTCGCGCTTTGCAGGGAGAGCCGCGAAATTCAACGATCTTTGCGGCCGAGAGAGTACGCAAAACGGAGAGCGCTCAGAGAGAAAGTCGTATTTTTGGCCACATCATTGCCAGTCCGGGGCGAAAAAAAATATTTTTTTGTGGAAACATTACCATTTACGGTAGAAACATGCATGGAGCTTTTCATACCCAAATTTTGAAAAAAGTGTCACATTCTCAAATTGGCTGCAAAATTTAAAGAAAAATTGACGAAAAAATTGATTTTTGAACATTTCCCTTCTAAATATGGGCAGTTGTTTCATTATTTTCACGCTTTATGGTATATATATATATATATATATACATATTTGTAAATATTTTATCAAAAAATTTTAATTTCAAGTTTTGGCTGGATGGGATTTTTTTTTCTTAAATGTCTTCTCTTCGATTGCCCAAATTTGATGTCCCAGCAAGATTTATCGATGGAAAAGATTTTGAATATCTTGGTGATAATTTGAATGTAAGTTCCTGAGGATCAAAGAGATAAAAAAATTGTGATTTTAGAAGAAAATCGGCGCCGAATTACAAAAAGTTCATGTTTCTGTGGATGCAACGGGAAGCATTTTTTACTGGGAAAATAAAAGACATGTAAGTTGAAATAAATATAACAAAAACCCGGTAGTATGTACGTATTTTGCGGCAAAACATGAAAAAATTTTTTGACATTTTGATTCCCACGTCGTAAAAAGCGCGATTCAAAAGCATATAGCGTTTGAAGAAAGTTTTGAGAGGTATTAGAGACGTTTACCGGTCATATTCCGACTTGTCCAAGCTGAATTACAAACCTGACCTACCAGAACCGTTATCATGCACGATCATGTTGGCCATTTTACAAGGGCAATGCGACTACTGTTGAATCGCGTTTTTCACGGCGTGGAAACGAAATGTCCAAAAAGTTTCTTCGTCTACTGTACCAATAACAACGGAAAAAAATAATGGTGACATTCTACATGCTTACTAATAATTATTTTACTGTTTGCACCTCGGCCGCCTTTGTTTTCGCTGCAGGACTTAAAAAAACTTTTTTGACATTTTGTTTCACCCGCCGTAAATCTTGCAATTCAGAAGTAATTGTTCTGACCTTTCAACGGCTTGGAAGACGAAATGTCACAAAACTTTTGGAGCTCCCACGCCCATAAAGGGCGATAACAGCTTCTTTTGAATTGCGCGTTTTACGGCGTGTGAAACGAAATGTCAAAAAAGTTTTTTTATGTCCTGCAGCGAAAACAAAGGCGGCCGAGGTGCAAACAGTAAAATAATTATTAGTAAGCATGTACAATGTCACCATTACTTTTTTCCCGTTGTTATTGGTACAGTAGACGAAGAAGCTTTTTGGACATTTCGTTTCCACGCCGCAAAAAGCGCGATTCAAAAGTTTTACTGTTTGCAATGTTGCGGACTTTGTTTGGCGGCAGAACTTAAAATGTTTTTTTGACATTTCGTTTCACACGCCGTAAAAAGTGCAATTCAAAGGTAGCTGTTCCGGCCTTTAGCGAACAAAAAACGACGAAAACCTTCTATAACAAAAAAAAATAACAAAAACCCTTTTATAACGACCAAAGAATAACAAAACACTTCTATACCGAACAGATTTCTTTGCTTCATCGCAATTTGTTGTACAGCGACTTCACTGTATTCTGATGTCGCTGATCTTTTTCAGAAATCCCGCAAATTCCTGTTTGTGGACGCCATTGTCGACTGCCGAGTGCCCAAGTCCAATCCAACGGTGCTGCAGATTGTCTGCAACCGCAACTTCTCCTGCGCCGAGTTCTTTGGATTTGAAACGTCGAGTGAGGTGGGTGAAAAACGGTGTTTGTCTTTCAGAAATGTAGGGCGCGTCAAATCAAAAAAAAAAAGGACTCTTCAAGCTGGGTTTTCGTCCAAAATTAGTTATTAGTTAAAAGAATCGACCTTGAAGTAATTGTTTGCAAGGAGAGTACTGTAACAAGTCGATTTTTAAAAGCGGCCAAGGGGTCTTCCTCCAAACGATTCCGATCCCTTAGCCCAAATAAATCTCAACGAGACACAACTCCAAATCGACACCGATAAATATCCAAATACCGATTTATCCGCTAACTTCCAATCGCAATAAAATAGCCACAGTTACGGGCTCAAATAAACACACAAAAGGTCCACTGACTTCTAACGAAAGAGGCCAACCCCTCTCTTCAGCTGCTTCCCCAAATCTTCGCCACTGTCCGCTTCCAATTATCCACGTCCTTCCCATTTGACCGGTCGTTTGTTGTCGTTGCGGGACCAAATGCGTCTCCCGTGGCTCTACTTTTATCCTTCTAGCCCACCTCTAGCCGTCGTACACTACCACAATAGAGGAATGCCCAACCCTTTGCGACGTATGCTGCTGTTCCTCGATTTTTCGCTATAAATATACGTGTCCATGTCTGTTCTACGCAGTGTTAGTTGTCTCAGCCAACAGTCAGCATCTGCTTGCAGTTGTAAATGATTTAACCAGGTGATCAGAAACATTTGTCCGCGTTTTTTCAAAAAATATAAAAAGGCACTTAAAGCGCATGTACGGAGAATTCCTGTAAACCAAATGTTTGGCAGGCCTACGTGATACGGCAGCTAAGATTTGGAACACGTAGCTCAATTCGCAACCGAGCTAAAGGGTGAATATATGTCCAGGAGTATAGTGCGGGTCTAAAGTAATCACATGTTTTCACGGTGCGTCAAAGATACCATTATAATAAAACAAGAAAGGGAAACGTACGGAAATTATTGGAATCAGCTTTGCAGTTTGTTGTGTTTTCCATCTGCGAACTTCCTCTTGCAAGGGAAGTCACTTTAGTCGCAGATCGATCCATATTGGTTACCTGGTCCATGTTGAACGCCTCAGGGAGTTTATGAAGGATCTGGCGTCCAAAAGTGTTTCCGGGCCCTTCAAGTGACATACTTTGTTAGCATCTATTCCCTTCATGCAATGGTACTTTTATGACTAGGGAATCGCGTCCACAGTAAGTAGATGTCCAAATACGCAAACATCTTTGTCTCGGATACTTGTAGTTGACTTCTGTCGGTTTACTGAGCTCACTTCTGTCTTTATTAGTTCCAAGTCGATGACTCCTGTAAGCTTTGAGGCTATTGTCAGATGTGATGTTCTTCGGCAAGATGAATGAAGAAGGTGCGTCTCGTTGGAATGGGCATTGCTTTTACGTCTTCTTCCACGTGCTGGCAGTGAGGCTGCAGCGCATTCAGCGATGCTGTTGTATTTTCACAGTTTACGTAGTTTTATGCTCCGTAGTGACATTTATAGCTGTGGCTTCCTATGCATATAGTGTAGTCCCCTTTGACATTATATCACTGTGTGGTTTTCGTTGCATTGTTGATACCTTCACTTACCACTTACGAGTGTTAGTTTTAAGCAAAAGTTGACGACTCCTGCAAGCTTTGAGGATATTGTCAGATGCTCTCTCGCAAGATGGATAAAGAAGGTGCGTCTCGTTGGAATGGGCATTACTTTTACGTCTTCTTCCACGTGCTGGCAGTGAGGCTGCAGCGCATTCAGCGATGTTCTTGTATTTCACAGCTTACGTAGTTTTATGCTCCGTAGTGACATTTTTAGCTGTGGCTTCCTATGCATATAGTGTAGTCCCCTTTGACATTCCATCATTGTGCGGTATTGGTTGAATTGCCGATACCTATGACTTTTCAAACAAAAGACTCCTGCAAGCTTTGAGGATATATTGTCAGATGCTCTCTCGCAAGATGAATGAAGAAGGTGCGTCTCGTTGGAATTGGCATCACGTTTACGTCTACTTCCACGTGCTAGCAGTGAGGTGCCACGTATCAGAGACTGGCTTCGTATTTGCGATGGTCTCTTTTGCCATTTTCGTAGTTTGCGTAGTTTGAAGCTCCATAGCGTAGCCAATTACGTTAGAAGTGTAGTTTCTCTGCATATAGTTTTATACGTTCCATCATTGTGCGATTTGGTTGAAGTTTTACGGGTATTCACGATATCTCCACAAATTACCTGCAAGTTGAAATATAATAGAAACATCCTAGTCACGACTACCAAATCTTAGACCCTATTGAACTTACAATAAAATTAGAATCATTCGTGCAATCAGCAGAGTATCCATCTCTTTCAGGCAATGGTAGTGTCATGATTAGGGAATTAAGGTCCACAGCAAATCGTAGTTCGAACAGGCCAACATCTTCCCCATTGTCGAACTTTCCGTTGACGGTGTGCTGAACATTAAGAGCTCCAATGGCGCGCTTTCTTATACCCCCTATTTTTCTGCCTGTTTTCTCTGCATATCACGCAGAAAGAGTTATTATGCAATCCCTTAATTTGTGGATTTTCTGTCAAAAGCGACGTCGCAATCACACCCATTTTTTTCTGCGTTCGGTTTAAAAAAAAGTGCTAAAGTTTCTGTCGTCCTATTACGTCAGATTTCCGTTTGATGTAAGTTTTCTGCGTCCTCGCACCGTACGAAGATACTTCAAGACTTTTTGGCCGGCCTACTACAATTTTAAATAAAGTGTAAAGCCATTTTTCGTCTTTTATCGCCAACGCACAGTGCATTTTGCCTTTTTCCCATATTTGTCGCTCAGCACCGTGCATTTTGCTGTTTTTCGCACAGTGCCAACTTGAAAAGTGGTCTGCACTGTGCGAATGCACAAAGCAGCGGCGAAAAAAATCCATTTTGCACAGTGCATTTCATCTTTTTTTCACGATTTGCACTGTGCAAGAAGAGAAAAATGCACTGTGCGTTTGCGACAAAAAAGGGGAAAATGCACTGTGCGCCGACAATAAAAGGCGATAAACGCACGTTTTGCACAGTGCATTTCACCATTTTGCGCAAGTTTTCGCACCGTGCATCAATCGCCGCGACGTAAGCTTTTTACAATTGAGCCGTTGCGTGCATTCGCACAGTGCAGACCGCTTTTCAAGTTTGCACTGTGCGAAAAAGAGCAAAATGCACGGTGCGTGAGCGACAAATTGGGGAAAAAAGGTAAAATGCACTGTGCGTCGGCGATAAAATGCGAAAAAAACTTGACGCACTTTGTGGAAATACTAATATTATAGTAAAAAAACTCATACGTTGACGTTGCAGGAAGTCGCTGAAGATTGGGCAAATGAGCTGTTCAAATGGGTCCGTTGGAATCGGGACCGTTATCACTCGGTCCTCCGATATTACCGGCTACAATTCGCACCGTTACTGTTGCAATCTAAGGAGAAAAATTATCGAACGGAAAAGTAGGTGGCGCAAAACTTTGATTTTGAATGTTTTCGCGGCGAGACCAAACACAAAAGAATTTTTTTTTATGAAAATTGGTACAATTTAAAAACTTTAAGTACTAGTCCGTTCGCAAAGTCGCTGGAGCGATTTTTGTCGTTTGCACTGTGCAAAAAAACGCGAGCGACAGCCGAAAAAAGCCCATTGCACCGTGCAAAAAGTAAGAAATCGCACCGTGCAAAGGGAACTTTTGTTTTCGCACAGTGCATGTCGCGGAAAACACTCCAGCGACTTTACAAACCGACTAGTCTAAAAATCATCTTTTTCAAAGGCAAAAAAATATAAAAAAGTTGGATGAGTTTCGTGCCGAGACCCAAGATTTGAAAATAAATTGTAATTTAGTGCATATCAACACTTGACCATTCCGTATACCCATGCCATTAATCGAATTGGAGTTGGGATTGAAATTGTAAGCATTTTTAGTCGTTTTACTATAATAAAATAGCAAAAACTGTCTATAACGAATATTCGGATTGTCGTAAACGTCAATTCTAGTCTGAAAAACCTCCGTACAACAAGACCTTTGTGTATAACAAACATTTTGTTTCATGTCCATTGCGATTGGTTGCACAGACATTCCATTGTACATAGTTTAGCGGATGTTGGGTAATAATGAGGCTGTAATTTTAGACAGAATCGACTGACTTCCTTGATTTATATCTTGAGAAAGTCAAACGTCCCGATCTTCTCCAGCTCTTCAACGAACTGTAAGTCATCTTTAGCTTATTGTTTAAAGCACAAACTTAGCGATAGTCCCTTTAATAAAGATAAAAAAAAGATTATCGACTTATCCATGGTATATTCAAAGAAAATTTAACAAGGAAAGTGTCTCAAGTCTGACATACGTCAGCTATGGTCTGCAAACCATTTTTAGTGCTTGTAAAATACTAGTCGTCGCAAGAATTCGAGAGACCTTTTGCATTGTGCAAGTCATTCCTTTGATTTTTTTGTGGAAACATTACACTATACAGTAGAAATAGCCATAAAACTTTTAGTGCCAAAATTCGCAAAAAAGTGTCACATTTTCGCCAACTTTGGGCCCAGAAATATAATGGTATATAAAAATGGATCATGTAAGCAATGTATTACAAAACTGTCATCTTGCAATTACATCGTATATCATCCTCACGCTTCTCCTTTCAGTTGCCAAGGCGCTCCCATTTTGTCGCCCGAGGCATTTCTCAACTTTGTCAACGGAATTCAGCACGATCCCCGACTAAACGAGGAATTGTTTCCATTTAAGTCGATCCGTTGGGCTCGCGATACAGTCGCGGGTTTGGAGGAGAACCCCGAGGCGATGGGCTTGACATTCCGCGGATTCGCGCGCTACCTTCTCGAGATGGACACGGACCTCAATTCGAATTCGATGCTCCTGAAACCGGAGCATATGGTCAACACAATCACTCATTATTACATCAACAGCTCACACAACACATATCTGAATGGTAAAGGGCTTGAAAATGTAAAATACGATGATCACTAGGGTAGTGCCGCCCGACGGTCTGTCAAGTTGTCAAATTGCCGTCGTTTTTGTCATGTCAAATTGCTCTGTCATTATGATTTTTCAAATTGATTTTTTTGGGGAATTTTTTTGAAGTCGCGCTTTTTACAGCGTAAAAAACGAAAAAACTTTTTTATCGAATAATTAGGTCTCCAAAAACTAGGGTTGTGCCGCCCGTCAAATTGACGGTCTGTCAAGTTCAGATTGCCGTCATTTTCGTCATGTCCAATTGCTCTGTCATTTTGATTTGTCAAATTGATTTTTTTGGGGAATTTCTTTGAATTTTGCCAAAAAATCGCAAATTTTTTCCGCAACAAAAAATTTTGAAGCCGAAAATTCTTGAAATTTAATGCAAGAAGCCTCCAGTTTCACTGACTCAATTCATCAATGAGAATTTGGATGATAGTGACAGCGGGAACGGGGAAGAAGATGATCCGAAATAGGTCTGCCTAACTCCTTTTGTTGTTATAAGCTGTTGTTTTAATTTGTGCATATGGTCTTGAACATGTTTGAAGGCATTACACTACCTTGTCAATGTTTTTTATGATGAGACGGCTTCAAACCGAAAGGACGGCAATTTGACGCAATTTGACGAAAATGACAGCAATTTGACGTCACTTTGAAAAATTCTGTCAAAATCCCAACCCTAATGGTCATGGTTAAGATAATGGAGGTCGACTTTTCGTTTTAGGTAATCAAATTCAAGCCGCCAAAGCCCTGCCCGGAAATAATTGTCAAATGTGCGAAACGCAAACCGAAATGTATCGACAAGTAAGTTGGTGGTACTACTCGCGCCATAGAGTCCGAAGAATTTTATCGCCGATGTTGGGCGGGTGCGATCGCCAAAAACAGCATGTCGCTTGGGTAAAAACGGGAAAAGGGGGAAAATGCACGGTGCAAATTCTACAGACTATATGTTTTGAGTTGTGTACTGGTCCGGGGAAGGTCGCTAGAGTGATTTTCGCGACATGCACAGTGCAAAAACAAAAGTTTTCTTTGCACTGTGCAATTTCTTGGCTACTGTGCGAGCGACAGCCGAAAAAAGCCTAATGCACGGTGCAAAAAGCAAGGAATTGCACAGTGCAAAGGGAATTCTTGTTTTTGCACTGTGCAAACGCCCAAAATCACTCTAAATTAATGGCATGGGCATACGGAATGGTCAAGTGTTGATATGCACTAAATTACAATTTATTTTCAAATCTTGGGTCCCGGCACGAAAGTCGTCAAACTTTTTTACATTTTTTGCCTTTGAAAAAGATGACGTACTAAAAACTGTGATTCCGGCTTTACACGGACAGCCGGGTATACTAGGTCGTCCATAAAGTCACTCGAGTGATTTCTGCGATGTGCACTGTGCGAAGACAGAAGTTCCCTTTGCACTGTGCAATTTCTTTATTTTTGCACCGTGCAATAGGCTTTTTCGGCTGTCGCAAATATCCTCACTTCTTTTGCACAGTGCAAACGTCAAAAATCACTCCAGCGACTTTGCGAAGGGGCAAGTAAACGATATGTGAGATTATCATCCCGCTTTTGGCGAAAATTACAAAAAAATTGGCGATAAAATACGCGAAACGAAGAAAATTGGCGATAAAATACGCGAAACAAAGAAAATTGGCGATAAATTACGCGAAACGAAGAAAACTGGCGATAAAATACGCGAAACGACCCTTTTTTGAATTATTTTGCTCTTCCTTTTAGATCCTTCTTGCCGGTTGTCGTTGCATCGAGTTGGATTGTTGGGATGGCCCGAACGGACTGCCGGTGATAACGCATGGACCCATATCGTTGCAGCAAATTAATACGGTGCCTTTTCGGGTAAGGTTTTTTTTGAAAACGTGTTAGGAATGGCGCACTGTGCAGGCGTGCCAAAACTTTTTGGCCCGCTTAGTACTAACAGGGGAAGTACCCCGAGTGCGACGCTCAGATTTTGATGAAACCCGGCACAAATTTAGTATTATTTTTTTCTAAGACACATGCCACCCTCCTAGGCCGCGCTATGCAGAAAAAACCGAGATTTTTAGATCGAAAGTTGGCAAAAATGAGACACTTTTTTGCGAATTTTGGTACGAAAAGCTTCACGCCTATATTTACCATAGAGGGTAATGTTTTCCCAAAAAATCAATTTTTTCCACGCGAAACTGAAAAAGTTATGGCCAAAAAATGTTTTCCTCTCTGACCGCCCTCCACGTTTCCTCTGCTCTCTCGGCCGCAAAGATCGTTGAATATCTCGGCGGCGCCTGCAAAGCGTGAGTTAAAATTTTCAGGAATTGATATGTGGTCTATGCCTGACGTGTGTGTAAAATTTAAAGAAAATCTGAGCGTCGCACTTGGGGACTTCCTTTGTTAGCAATTTTTAATAATATTGAAGTAGATCGTTACCTCCATATTTGAAAACTTTTACTTCCATCGACGCCTTTCGTCTCACCTCGTCCAAAAAAGCCATCATCCAGACGGATTTTTTGGATTCTCTGATAACAGAATGCCAATTTTCGCGTTGAGAAAAACCCCGTTGAGCGCCAAATCTTAGCGTGTCCAATCGTTTTTCAGGAAGTCTGCGAAGCCATCATCGAGACGGCCTTCAAGACCTCGGACTACCCCATTGTTTTGTCGCTGGAAAACCATTGCAGCCCGCCCCAACAGCAGCACATGGCCAACGACTTTATCGAAATCTTTGGGGATCATCTTCAAGCGAAGCCATTGGACAATTTTCCCTGCGAAAGGGGGATTTGCTTGCCCTCGCCGAATGCGTTGAAACGGAAAATTTTGTTGAAAGGTAAATATCAAAACTATCGCTTCGTATGCGGAAATTTGACAATGATATCTCTGTACAACGGGGAACCCTGTCTCTGACGAACAATGTCGGAAAATGGTTGCGGAAATCATTTTTTAGGCCAAAGGCAACGTATATTTACAACGGAACCCTTCTGTGACATTTTTTCTTTTGCAGTTCGTTTTAAATTGCTTTGATTGAAGGCGAAGATGCCCGCCTATGTCAAGAGTACCGCCATACGAAGAGTCTCGCTTTTTGAAGATGGCTGCTTTTTGACTTTTTGATAAAATATAGGGTGACATTTTATACGATGAAAATTTTTCTTGGTTTTTTCAAAATGAGGGGTGCCATCTTATACGATGAAAATTTTACTTGGTTTTTTCAAAATGAGGGGTGACATTTTATACGATGAAAATTTTTCTTGGTTTTTTTCAGTATGAGGGGTGCCATTTTATACGATGAAAATTTTACTTGTTTTTTTCAAAATGAGGGGTGACATTTTATACGATGAAAATTTTACTTGGTTTTTTCAAAATGAGGGGTGACATCTTATACGATGAAAATTTTACTTGGTTTTTTCAAAATGAGGGGTGACATCTTATACGATGAAAATTTTACTTGGTTTTTTCAAAATGAGGGGTGACATCTTATACGATGAAAATTTTACTTGGTTTTTTCAAAACGAGGGGTGACATTTTATACGATGAAAATTTTTCTTGGTTTTTTCAAAATGAGGGGTGCCATCTTATACCATGAAAATTTTTCTTGGTTTTTTCAAAACGAGGGGTGACATTTTATACGATGAAAATTTTTTTTGGTTTTTTCAAAACGAGGGGTGACATTTTATACGATGAAAATTTTTCTTGGGTTTTTCAAAATGAGAGGTGACATCTTATACGATGAAAATTTTTCTTGGTTTTTTCAAAATGAGAGGTGACATCTTATACGATGAAAATTTTTCTTGATTTTTTCAAAATGAGAGGTGACATCTTATACGATGAAAATTTTACTTGGTTTTTTCAAAATGAGGGGTGACATCTTATACGATGAAAAATTTTCTTGGTTTTTTCAAAATGAGGGGTGACATCTTATACGATGAAAATTTTACTTAGTTTTTTTCAAAATGAGGGGTGACATCTTATATGATTAAAATTTTTCTTGGTTTTTTCAAAATGAGGGGTGCCATCTTATACGATGAAAATTTTACTTTAAACCCTTCAGAGAAAAAGGCGACCGCAATCGTATAAGGTGTCACCCCTCGTTTCAAAAAAATCAAGTAAAACTTTCATCGTGTAAGATAGTGAAAAAATCAGTTAAGCGGGCTTCTTCGCTTGGCGGTACTCATGACATAGGCGGGCCTCTTCATCGGCGACGGTAGTTTTGACTATGTTCCACATTGGATGCATCATTTCAGGCAGTAAATCGAAGAAAGCCAGTAGCAACGATCGATTTGTCTCGCTGGTCGGAAAAATGAAAGATGAAATGAACCGATTAATCGACATTGGAACTAGTAAACTGTCGCAAAACTTCCAAGAATACATGAACGTTCGAGACCCGCCGCCCGATGAGGCCATCATCACGGTGAGTCGGAAGAGTAGTACATACTAGGCCGTCAGGAAAGTCGCTGCTGTGATTTTTAGCGTTTGCACGGTGCAAAAAAGATGAGGGTGCGAGTGACAGCCGAAAAAAGCTATTGCACGGTGCGAAAAGGAAGACATTGCACAGTGCAACGTGAACTTTTGCTTTCGCACAGTGCATATCGCAAAAATCACTCGAGCGACTCACTTGCACTTACTTACCAAGGCGATTAGTATTGCCGAGTCTTTAATAAGGCCATTTTTGATGATCAAAGCCAGCATGTAGTCGTGTCCCAGTGGTTAAATGGTCAGAACTGCTACTTTTGAATTGCGCTTTTTACGGCGTTTAAAACGAAATGTCAAAAAAAATTTTAAGTCCTGCAGCGAAACAAAGTCCGCAAAATTGCAAACAGTAAAATAATTATTAGTAAGCATGTAGAATGTCACCATTATTTTTTCCCGTAGTTATTGGTACAGTAGACCAAGAATTTTTTTGGAAATTTCGTTTCCACGCCGTAAAAAGCGTGATTCAAAAGTAGTGTACTGCACGTCAAATCGAAAAAGCAAAAAGAGGGAACTCTTCAAGTGGGCACTTCGTCACAAATTTGGGGTCCAAAAAATCTTTTCTGATCGATTTCTTGTCCAATTTGGCAAAGCCCTGGTCTTTTTGGCAAAAGTTGATCATGTTCAATGTCTCTGAATTTTTTAAGACTTATTTTCATCGAAAAAATCTGAAGAAAAATTTACAAAATAATTTTTCCGATAAATCTTTGGACGAAAAGCCAACGTACAGAGTTCCCTCCTCGATTTGACGTGCCAAGTTTAAAGGACCAGAACAACTACTTTTGAATTGCGCTTTTTACGGCGTGTGAAACGAAATGTCAAAAAAGTTTTTTTATGTCCTGCAGCGAAAACAAAGGCGGCAGAGTTGCAAACAGTAAAATTATGATAAAATTGTCGGGACTTTATGGCGGTAGTAGTATTAGTCTACAGCGAAAGTAATGAGCGCTCTGTCGCGGGGCCGATCGCGTCGGCAAAGTGAAAAAAAAATTTGATTTTGCCGCGACGCAGTGCATTTTCTCGGCGGCGATGCGGTCGTTGATGCGACAAAGTGCTCATTATTTTCCAGACAGACTGATAGTATCAGTCTGCAGCGAAAATAATGAGCACTCTGTCGCGGGGCCGATCGCGTCGCCGCCGAGAAATGAATTGTGTCGCGGAAAAATCAAATTGCTTTTCATTTCCGCGACACGGCGACACTCTCTCTGCTCATTATCTTCGCTACAGACGGATATTACACACGCGATAAGCTGGTTGTTTTCTCAAATTTTATTGGTGTGTTGTAGACATGGCTCTCGGGGCGCGCGAAGGAAATTTGAAGCGGCCCGGCCCGGAGCCATCTCTAATCGACTGAACCCTGAAAAGCATAATTAAAAATTCCAGCGCCGGCCCGTTACTGAAGAGCAGTATGAGCAATATCGAATGGTTCAGGAGCAATTTCAATATGTGAAAAACGAAACAGTCGCGGAGACCAAACAGGCGTTGGCTGATTTGATCAATTATTTCCAAACCACGCCGAGGTTGGACATTGGTAAGCGAAATTTTTCGCTTTGTTTGCAAAAAAACTTGTCGCGCGGCGCTGCGACAACGCACAATGCAAAATGAACGCTTATGAAAGGGACAATCAAAGCACAGTGCACGTCAAATCGGAAAGGAAAGTCTTCAAGTTGGCGATTCGTCTTTGACACTTCGCAACATTGAAGAAAAATAATTTTTTGGGTGTCAATTTGCCATTTCTTGTTCGAATTTGCCGAAAAGTATCGCAAATTGTTGGATAAAATTTTTTTATGATTTTTTGGCATATATTTTGCCGTTTTTCGTCAAATTCTGGATATAAACGTTAACCAACAAAAAAGGAGGCGGGAAGAAAAATAATTTTTTGCAAATGTTGCACAATGCCAGACGACCATCTCCCCTTTTTCGATTTGACGTGCTACGTCGATTGCGAAATTGAAAACATTGATTTGGCCGCGACAATTCATTTTCTCGGCGGCGACGCGGTTGTCGTTGCGATATTGCTTTTATAAGCAATGTTTTTTTATACTTTGTAACCTCTGTTATACGAACCGTCGTGCAACGAAACCACTGTAAAACGGGTGTCAATTTGCTATTTCTTGTTCGAATTTGCCGAAAAGTATCGCAAATTGTTGGATAAAATTTTTTTATGATTTTTTGGCAGTTATTTTGCCGTTTTTCGTCAAATACTGACTTTAAAGGTAAATCAAGGAAAGAGCAGCTAGAAAAATAATTTTCGCACGTGTTGCGAAGTGTCAAAGACGAATCGCCAACTTGAACACTTTCCTCTCTTTTGCTTTTTCGATTTGACGTTCAGTGCGCTTTTGTTTCGCACTGCGCCGATTGTTTGTAGCACGAAGCCACTTCGCGACGCCGACCGCACCGTGCAGAACAATTATTATTCGATTTTCAGACGATCCCGAGCACTTGATGCATTCGGGAAGTGAGCAAAAAATCGACAAGATGATTACAAATGGTTCGGCCGCCTTGATTGAACATACCACCAGACATATCGTTCGCGTTTATCCGGATATTGGACGGGTCTCTTCCTCAAATTTTATTCCAATGGTAAATTCACTCTTACAAGGGAAGTAAACCGAGTGCGATGCTCAGGTTTCCTATTTCGAACATACCTCAGGCATAGGCCGCATATTAATTACTGAAAATTTTAGCTCGTGCTATGCAGGGAGAGCCAAGATGTTCAACGATCATTGCGGCCGATAGAGAATAGGAAAGACCCACAAAAAAATTTTTTTCTCGAAATCCGACCAGTCGATTTTTTTGAAATTTGACAATATTACTATACTCTACTTCCCTATCAATTCCTGAAAATTTTAGCCCGCGCGTTACAGTGAGAGCCCAGGTATTCAACGATCTTTAGGACCGAGAGAGCACGCGAAAGGTGGAGAGCGGCCAGAGGGAAAAACACTTTTTGGCTATATCTTTGGCAGTTTCGCGCGGAAAAAATTGATTTTTTTGTGGAAACATTACACTCTACGGTAGAAATAGCCGTGAAATTTTTCACACCAAAATTCGCAAAAAAATGTCACATTTTGGCCATCTTTTGATCTAAAAATCTCGGTCGTTTCTGCATAGCGCGAGCTTGGAGTCACACATATGTTCTAGAATAAATTATTCTAAATTTGTGAAGAGTTCCATCAATTTCTGAGCGCCGCACTTGGGGTACTTCCTCTGTTAATAGAGTTAAAAATCTTATCCTCTTAAATTTAAAGTTCAGACATGGCTAGGGGGCCGGGCTTTTGGCACTTCGAGGGCCCACGGCCCGGACCGGCCCTTTCGAAATTTTCAAAGCCCGGCCCGGCCCTAGGGAACTCATGGCCCGGTGCGGCCTTGAGGATTTTCAGGCCCGGCCCCTAAATTTTTTTTTATTTTTTTGAATTTCCCGCCATTTTGGCAATTTTTTGGCATTGTGTTTTTTGGCCATATGCGGGCTATGAAGACGAAGAATAACCTTATAGCGTTGCTTGCAGTACTCGAATTAGTCTAAAAACTTTTAAAAAAATTAGAAATCATCAAAGACCAAAAAAATATACAGAAGTAATAGTCCTTTAAAGGCTACAATTACCTGTGAAAACAGAATGCCAAGATCAGGCAAACGCCAAAACCAAACTTTTTTCCAGAAGGGGCCGGGCCGAAATTTTACCGAGCCCGAAGCCCGGCCCCAAAGAATCAGGTCTGGCCTTAAGCCCGGCCCCAAAAATTGTCGGCCCGGCCCAGCCCTTTTCGAAATTCCCGAAGCCCGGACCGGGCCGGCCCGGCCCCAGCCATGTTTGTTAAAGTACATGTACTATACATATATATTGCGTTCACTGTATACTTTTCCCTTCAGTACTTCTGGACGGCGGGTTGTCAGATGCTGGCGTTGAACTTCCAGACGCCCGGCCTCCCCATGCAAATGAATCAGGCGCTGTTCGAGGAGAACGGACGATCCGGCTATGTGCTGAAGTCTTCTTGTGTGCGGAATCGCAACCACAAAATGAGTGTGCACGATCGAACAATTTTGTCGGCCGATTCGCTGGAAATTTGCGTTCATAGTCTGCAATTTGTTAATTTGTTGGTCAACAGATATCGGAATTCGCTGCGATTTCAGGTGAGATTTTTTACAATACTCAAAAGTCGCTGGAGTGATTTTTAGCGTTTGCACGGTGCAAAAAAGGTGAGGGTGCGAGCGACAGCCGAAAAAAGCCTATTGCACGGTGCGAAAAGAAAGACATTGCACAGTGCAAAGGGAACTTTTGTTTTCGCACAGTGCGTGTCGCGGAAATCGCTAGACATGGATCTCGGGCCGGGCCGAAAATCGGGCCCGCGGACCGTTCCAAATAGATAGTCGTGTATGACTTCTCTGCCAGTATGATGGGGTTTCGGCACCTTATTTTTGTCCCCGGACCGTTCCGAATTTGCGCCCGGTCCGGCGCTGGGCCATGCGTGGTCGGGACAATAATGTGGACTGGTCGCAGCAAAATGTCTCGTCTCGTTGGGGTCCGCGACGCGATAATGTGCGATTCCAAGGCGCCTCAAGCCCTTATTTGCTCTCCCAACAGACTAATAGTACTGTGTTTGAAATTCTCATTATGAAATATTACTACTCGCGCCATAAAGACCGTGGAATTTCATCGCTGATGTGGCGCGGGTGCGGTCGTCGAAAAGTGCATGTCGCTTGGGTAAAAATGGGAAATCGCCGCGACGGCGGCGAAAAAAAAACAAAAATGCACCGTGCAAAACTCTACGGAGGACTAGCGCGAATAGTATATGTGTTTGCATTCTCAGATAGCCATGGATTTGTACGACTTGCCCAACGACACAATTCGAGACCAATACGCGACTCCGCTGATGGCCAGTGTTGATGGCGGGTTCAATGTGATGTTTGTGAAAAAGTTCACCAAATTCCACAAAGTAAGCGACAGAGAAGAACACGGCAGATGTTCGTTTTCAGATCATCAAACCAGAGCATGCCATGCTACATATCAGATTGCTTGATGAATATGGCGAAGAGCTCGGTCAGCGGTTTTTGGCGGTTCACAAAATTCAAGCAGGTGAGAGGGGTGGGGGGCGTGGGCAGGACTGCAGTTACTAGATAAAAGGCATTCAACAATCTTTGCGGCCGAGAGAGCACGCGGAATGCGGAGAGCGGTCACAGAGAAAAAAACAATTTTTAGTCGTATCTTTGACAGTTTCGCGCAAAAAATTGATTCTTCGCGAAAGAGCTAGGAATGTCGCGTATCGCTTACAAGGGAAGTATGCTAAATGCGACGCTCAGATTTTCTTTAAATTTGACGGACATGTCAGACATAGGCCACATATCAATTCCTGAAAATTTTAGCTCGCGCTTTACTGGAGCAGTCGAGATATTTAACGATCTTTGCGGCCGAGAGAGCACGGGAAACGTGGAGGGCGGTCAGAAAGGAAAACATTTTTTGGCTATAACTTTGCCAGTTTTGCGTGGAAAAAATTTTTATTTTGGGAAAACATTACCCTCTATGGTAAAAATAGGCATGAAGCTTTTCGTACGAAAATTCGCAAAAAAGTGTCTTATTTTCGCCAACTTTCGATCAAAAAATCTCGGTCGTTTCTGCAAAACGCGATCTTGGAGAGTCGCATAGGTCTCAGAAAAAATAATACCAAATTTGTCCCCAGTTTCATCAAAATACGAGCGTCGCACTTTGATCGTTTTCCTTGTAAATTGTCTTTTCAACCCAAAAAAAAACGTTGTAAAACGATAGACGAGTTCATCTCTCATTTTTCTCACAATCTTTCGTTTGGGGGCAGATCGGCTATTAGTAGAATTGTGATTTTGACAGAATTTTTCAAAGTGACGTCAAATTCCTGTCATTTTCGTCAAATTGCGTCAAATTGCCGTTGCGTGGGTCGGAAACTGTCTAACGATAAAACAAACATTATTCAAGGTAGTATAATGCCTTCAAACATGTTCAAGACCATGTAAACATTAAAACAACAGCTTATAACAACAAAAGGAGTATTAGCCTATAAAGCCTAACAATAGAAAAAATGAGAACGGGCGTTAAGTACCTAATTGGCAGCTAAATTTTTGTAAATCGCTAGCCAAAACCTGGATTGGCTAGCTAAAGTGTCAACTCCAAAAATTGCTAGCCAAACGGTTGGAAAGGGTGCAAAGCATCTAATGACAGCTCTTTAAAATTTGTTTAAACTTTTTGTCTAGCAATTTTTGAAGCTTTAAAACGATTCTGACACTTTGTCTAGCCAATCCAGGTTTTTGGCTAGCGATTCTAAAAAATTAGCTCTCATTTAGATGCTTAACACCAGTTCTAATTTTTTTGGCTAGCTATTTTGTGCTTCATAGGCTAATAGCTAGGGTTGTGCCGCCCGTCAAGTTGAAGGTCTGTCAAGTTGTCAAATTGCCGTCATTTTCGTCATGTCAAATTGCTTTGTCATTTTGATTTGTCAAATTGAATTTTTTGGGGAATTTTTTAGAATTTTGCCAAAAAAAATCGAGAATTTTGTCCCACAACGAAAATAGTCCCGCTGAAAATTCTTGCAATTTACTGCAAGAAGCCTCCAATTTCACTGACTCAATGCATCAATGAGAATTTGGATGATAGTGAGAGCGGGAACGGGGAAGAAGATGCTCCGAGATGGGTCTGCTTAACTCTTTTTGTTGTTATAAACTGTTGTTTTAATGTTTATATGGGCTTGAACATGTTTGAAGGCATTATACTACCTTGAGTAATGTTTGTTTTGTCGTTACACAGCTTCCGACTGACGCAACGGAAATTTGACGTAGTTTGACGCAATTTGACGAAAATGACAGGAATTTGACGTCACTTTGAAAAATTCTGTCAAAATCGCAACCGTAGCCGATCTGCCCCAAATGAAGGGCAGCCCTTTTTTTGGGCATACATATACAGTATCAACAAAAAAATATATTTTTTTTCTTGTTGTTGCAGGCTATCACCACGTAATTCTTCGCAATAAAAACGATGGGCTTAAACATGTTTGAAGCCCCAACAACGTTTTGTTATTATTTGACAGCTTAAACTCGAAAAGACGGCAATTTAGCACAATTTGACGCAATTTGACGAAAATGACAGCAATTTGACGTCAAGTTGCCGTCACTTTGAAAAATTCTGTCAAAATAGCAACCGTAGCCGATCTGCCCCAAATGACGGGCAGCCTTTTTTTCTCGGCGTACATATACAGTATCAGCAATAAAAAAACATATTTTTTTCTTGTTGTTGCAGGCTATCACCACGTAATTCTTCGCAATAAAAACGATCGAAACGAAGGTCCGGTCTCTGTATTTGTTCAGTTCAAGGTTCAGACCTATGTGCCAGCGTATCAGGCCGAGCTGCGCGAGAATTACGTCTCTCCGTTGCGGAATAAGAAAGAAAAAGCTGGTGGGCCAAATTTAAATATTTTTTTTTCGAATATTTTTTTTTATATTAATTTTTTGGACAAAAAAAATTTTTCAGATGAAATAAATCGACTGGTCGATCCGATGCGCGGAAATTCCTCGAAACGGCGAAGAAATACGAGCACTGGGAACGGCGTGGAGCTGCTCAGCACAGCCATGTAATAGTATTATCTTTGAATTAAAAAAAATTTGAATAAATTATTTAAATTTTCAAATTTTCAAATTTTCAAATTGAAAAAAAATTTTATTTTGAGGTATATTGCGAATTATTTTTACGATTCAAGATCACAAAGACTCCTCCGACTATTCCGCCTCAGGCAACGGCAGCAGTTCCGTGGCGAACCGATGCGGCCGTCGCGGCCGAAAGTCCACCAAATTGTTGCGATCCAAATCCACAACTTCGCCAAAGTGCAAAAGCGACGCAAATGCCCTGCGGCCCCCCTGAATTGGTGGTGGGCGAGTTAGGCGGATCACATAACCCGTGAGAAGAGAGATCAGGCAGAAGAGGAGGGTGCAGAGCCGGAGAGTCCTCATTTTTGGTGCGATCTGAAAAGGAAATTGAAACACCATCAAAATCTAGTGATGGGATGTGTACTAGTCCCTCTGTAAAGTGGCTGGGGCAATTTCTGCGACGTGCACTGTGCGAAAACAAAAGTTCCCTTTGCACTGTGCAATTTCTTGCTTTTTGCACCGTGCAATAGACTTTTTTGGCTGTCGCTCGCACCCTGACCTTTTTTGCACTGTGCAAATGCCAAAAATCACTCCAGCGACTTTCCGGACAGACTAGTAACAAACAACATAGCAATAATGTATGTATAATATTCGGTTAACAACCAAAACGGGCATGTTTTAACGAGGCAGTACAATTAATTTTGAGTCGCGCTTTTTACAGCGTAAAAGACAAAAAAACTTTTTTATGTCTTGCAGCGTTTTTAAGCGTTTTCGCATTTTAACAAAATTCTTTTCTTTGTATTTTTGCATTACAAATGTTTTTGCATTTTTCCTTTCCTAAGTTTTTTTACAATGCAATCGAAAAAAATCGCGTTGTGCAGAAAAAATCAATTTTGTTGCTACTAGACCGTCTGTAAAGTCGCTGGAGTGATTTGCGCGACATGCACTGTGCGAAGACAAAAGTTCCCTTTGCACTGTGCAATTTTCTGCTTTTTGCACCGTGCAATAGACTTTTTTGGCTGTCGCTCGCACCCTGACCTTTTTTGCACTGTGCAAATGCCAAAAATCACTCCGGCGACTTTCCGGACAGACTAGTAACGAACAACATAACAATAATCTATGTATAATATTCGGTTAGCAACCAAAACGGGCATGTTTTAAAGAGGCAGTACAGTTAATTTTGAGTCGCGCTTTTTACAGCGTAAAAAACGAAAAAACTTTTTTATGTTTTGCAGCGAAAACACAGACGGCCGAGTTGCAAACAGTAATATAATTATTAGTAAGCATGTATAATGTCACTACGAGTTTGTCCAATTGTTATTGGTACTGTAAACAAAAATTTTTTTTGACAATTTGATTGGCACTTCATAAAAGGCGCGATTCAAAATTAGCTGTGCTTCCACCGTAAAACTTTGCAAAGGTCATGAGAGAATCTCTAAAAATTTGAATTTTAATACTATGTTATAACAAGGAAAGTGCCCCAAGTGCGATGCTCAGATTTTCCCTAAATTTAGCACACATTTCACTTATACGTCACATTTCAATTCCTCAAAATTTGAGCCCGCGCTTTGCAGGGAGAGCCGAGATATTCAACGATCGGCCGAGAGAGCACACAAAACGTGGAGAGTGGTCAGAGAAAAAACACCTTTTGGCCATAGCTTTGCCAATTTCGCGAGGAAAACATTGATTTTTTGTGGAAACATTACCCTCTATGGTAGAAATAGGCATATAATACCAAAATTCGCAAAAAAACATCTCATTTTTGCCAGCTTTTGATCTAGAAATCTCGGTCGTTTCCGCAAAGCGCGAGTTAAAAATCTCACGTATGGCCTGGAAAGTGGAAATCTTAATTTGGCTCACGTTTTCACAAAAGCTAATGCTTTCATTATTAAAAACTTTCCAAATTACAAGAACCTACCTACTACAACAAGATCGATGACTATAACGCGCCCGCAAACTCTCCCGCGACTTGTTCCGCCAATGCTTTAGGGGAGTGAAAGTTTTTACAAAAACATGATCAGCGCAGGCAAAACAAAAATATCGCAATTTAAAGCACCTCCACGCCGAGTTTAAACCGCGTTTCTGATGAGTCAAAGCGATAAAAAATTTCTGCGAAGTTTTCGGTCATTACAATTTTTGCGACGACTAAAAATTCGGCAGGGTAAAATACGTCAAAACAAATAATTTTCAACAACTAATCCGTCGGAAAGTCGCTGGAGTCAGTTTTGGCGTTTGCACTGTGCGAATAAAGTGAGGGTGCGAGCGACAGCCGAAAAAAGCCTATTGCACCGTGCAAAACGCAAGAAATTGCACTGTGCAAAGGGAATTTTTGTTTTCGCACAGTGCATGTCGCGTAACTAGTGCGTACGGTGTGTACAGATCACAAATGACGTTCTAAAAATTGTGATTCCAGCTTTACACAAACAGCCGGGTATACTAGGTCGTCCATAAAGTCACTCGAGTGATTTCCGCGACATGCACTGTGCGAAGACAAAAGTTCACGTTGCACTGTGCAATTTCTTGCTTTTACACCGTGCAATAGGCTTTTTTCTGTTGTCGCTCGCACCCTGACTTTTTTCGCACAGTGCAAACATCAAAAAATCCCTCCAGCGATTTTCCGGACGGACCAGTAATGAGTGCAAAAAAAAGTGTTTTGGCCATATCAGGCTGCCGGGAAAATAATGTGGATACGTCGCAACAAAATTTCTCAAACGCCGCGAAACGATGGCGCGCGATTTGACGGACTTCCGGCGAATTAGAATGCCCTGTTTACGACCCAAAAACCGAATATGGAATCGACGTTTTCGACAAGGACATTGCAGTTGAATGGCCAATTACGGACCCCGAAAAGATCATTGTCAGCGAGAGGGACTGCCAGCATCCGGGTCTGAGAAGTCTTCGAGATGCCCTCAAGGGATGAATTTTTGAAATTTGAGATTTTTTGGAATTTTGAATTTTTTTTTTTTTTTTTGCAAATTTTTCGAATTTAAAAATATTTTAAATTTATTTTTGAATAAAAAATTTATTGCACTGTGCAACTTTTGCAATTTTTTTCTCCTGCACTGTGCAATTTTTCTCTTGCACTGTGCAATTTTTGCAATTTTTTCTCCTGCACTGTGCAATTTCTGCAATTTTTTTCTCCTGCACTGTGCAATTTTTTCCTTGCACTGTGCAATTTTTCTCTTGCACTGTGCAATTTTTGCAATTTTTTCTCCTGCACTGTGCAATTTTTTTCTTGCACTGTGCAATTTTTGCAATTTTTTCTCCTGCACTGTGCAATTTTTCTCTTGCACTGTGCAATTTCTGCAATTTTTTTCTCCTGCACTGTGCAATTTTTTCCTTGCACTGTGCAATTTTTCCCCTGCACTGTGCAATTTTTCTCTTTTTTTAAATTTTTTTTTCATTTTTTTGCAAATTTTTTTAAATTAAAAATTTTTTTAATACTCTTTCATAAAACACAATGATGTTTTGTTATCACAACTTGTTATCCCCCCGACATAAATCAAATGGCCAAAAATTGTTTTTTTCTCTGACCGCTCTCCGCATTTCGCGCGCTCTCTCGGCCGATCGTTGCATATCTCGGCTTTCACTGGAAAGCACGAGCTAAAACTTTCAGGAATTGATGTTTTAAAAAAACTGTTTCATTTAAACTAAAAAAAGAGTTCTTTTCCGAAAATATACCCCTACCTAATAACGTTGACTTGTTCCTCCATCAGACTTTTCCCTGTTAATTTTTACAGCGTCTCCTCGTAAAGTTACAACGTAAAATATGTTGTCAACTCTTTCACGAGACCTTTTCCCGAAGTTCGAAGTAATTTTTGATTACTGCAGACAAAATTTTACAATTTTTAAAGGTTTTTTTTGATCTTTTCGTCTTTTTTTAAAGACTTTTTACCAAATTTTCTCGCTTATCGACCCGAAAAAGACGAATCGACTCAGGTCAAGGTCGGTTTAATATCTAATCAGAAAAAAGATGCGCAAAAATCGTTTATTTCCCCGGGTTTTCGGCTTTTCACCTACTATAATATAAAAATCGCGCCAAAAAATCTCAAAAATATGTCCATTCCTACTGTAAAAAAGCGATTCCAACCCGAAATTGAGAGTGTGAAAGAGATTCCGGACTTAAAAATCATTCGCCCTAAGGCATTCCCCGATGATCGGGGCTTCTTTTGCGAGACCTACAACGTGGAAGAGTGGGCAAAGGTCCTCGATTTTCATGAGGTTTTCAAACAGGTAAGGTGGTGTTTTCTTGGGTTTTTGGTAGGGCAGTGATTTTGACAGAATTCTTCAAAGTGACGTCAAATTGCTGTCATTTTCGTCAAATTGCGTCAAATTGTGTTAAATTGCCGTCTTTTCGAGTTTAATCTCTCAAATAATAACAAAACATTGTCGGGGGCTTCAAACATGTTTAAGCCCATCGTTTTTATTGCAAAGAATTACGTGGTGATAGCCTGCAACAACAAGAAAAAAAAAGTTTTTCTTTGCTGATACTGTTTTATATGTACATTGAGAAAAAGAGGCTGCCCTTCATTTGGGGCATTGCAAGAATTTTTGGCCTCAAAATTTTTTGTTGCGGGAAAAAGTCACAATTTTTTGACAAAATTCTAAAAAATCGCTGGAGTGATTTTTGGCCTTTGCACTGTGCAAAAAAGTTGAGGGTGCGAGCGACCGCCAAAAAAAGCCTATTGCACCGTGCAAAAAGAAGTTTTGTTTTCGCACAGTGCATGTCGCGGAAATCACTCCAGCGACTTCATGGACGGACTAGTAATGGCCAAGTTAACGTGAATTTCAATGAAATTTTATCTTCTTTCAGGACAACCACTCCTTTTCCAAGTTCGGAGTGATCCGAGGCCTCCATTCCCAGCCGGGAATGGGCAAACTGGTCTCGGTGGTGAGCGGGAAAATCTTCGATGTCGCCGTTGATGCTCGTGTTGACTCGCCAACCTTTGGCCAATGGCATGCCGAAATTCTGGATGCCGAATCCAAAACCAACTTCTGGATTCCGCCCGGATTCTTGCATGGATTGCAGGTGAGAGATTAAATTCAAGGGAGCGGACTTTGATTTACCTATGCCTGAGGTGTGTACTAAATTTAAAGAAGATCTGAGCGTCGCACTTGGAAGTACTCCTCCTGTTAACTCAAAATTTGACCGTTCAGATTGGGCAAGATGAATTTTTCCGGGAAAATCCCAATTCTCCCAAAAAATTCCCATAAGATTTCAGGCCCTCTCCCCGGAAGGTGCGCATGTGACCTACAAATGTACCGGCGTTTACGACCCAAAAACCGAATATGGAATCGACGTTTTCGACAAGGACATTGCAGTTGAATGGCCAATTACGGACCCCGAAAAGATCATTGTCAGCGAGAGGGACTGCCAGCATCCGGGTCTGAGAAGTCTTCGAGATGCCCTCAAGGGATGAATTTTTGAAATTTGAGATTTTTTGGAATTTTGAAATTTGTTTTTTCATTTTTATGCAAATTTTTTGAATTTAAAAACATTTTTAATTTATTTTTCAATAAAAAATTTACTGCACTGTGCAATTTTTCTCTTGCACTGTGCAATTTTTCTCTTGCACGGTGCAATTTTTGAACTGCACTGTGCGAAATTTTGCTTCCCCAAAAATTTCGAAATAAAAATTTGTGAAAATCCGGAATGACATCATTTTGAGTCTCTATTTGATTCGCTTTTTTCGCGTCGACATCATTTCCTCAACCCGAAAATGGCAAAAACTCTTTTTCCCCGCAACTTTCGGGTAATTGGCCACAAATGGGCCGGATTCATTCTTTTCGGGTCGTATTTGTGCTGCTTTTAGCGTGTAAATCTAGAATCTATACAGGGTTGATAAAAAATTTTGGAATTTGCGACGTCAAAAGTATCAAAAAGCATCCCAAAATACAAAACTTTGTATAAAATTTTTTGGTCGATTTTTCGGTCAATTTTTTGCGATATTCAAAATAAAAAACTGTCATCCGATGCGAAGTGCGGAGTAAAAATTTCCTACAAAAAATCAAATTTTTCGTTGGAAAATTGAGAGAAATATGGGAGAAAAAAGATTTTTCTCTCACCGTCTCTCCTCATTTTCTATAGTCTCTCGCCGCAAACA
The DNA here is from genome assembly GCA_025436335.1 of Bursaphelenchus mucronatus. NCBI lineage: Eukaryota > Metazoa > Nematoda > Chromadorea > Rhabditida > Aphelenchoididae > Bursaphelenchus > Bursaphelenchus mucronatus. The sequence continues at coordinate 778,842 of CM046358.1, read as the reverse complement.
TCGCTGAATATCGCGGCTCAAACTGTAAAGCGTGAGCTAAAACTTTGAGAAATTAATTTGCGGCCTATATAAACTATTCCGTCCAAATTTTCAAAAAATCCGTAAAAAAAATTTTTTTTTTGATATTCTTGTTTAGACCCAAAATTTTCCAAAACCTTTTCCCAAAAAATCACTCCAAATTTGGTGCGTTTTGCGTTTCCGTCACAACCGAAACAATGTGTGACCGAATTCCTCGCGTCTCCTCGCACTCGGGCGGCCTTGGTTTGCCCTCAGGCCTTTCGGGGCCGGGAATAGCGCGCATTTCGCGGAAACGGGGCGGCCGAAAGATTAGTGGCGAACGGAAAGTGTAGGCGAGCGAGTGCCGCGGGAAAAAACATTTTTGCGGACCCGCGGCCTTCCCTTCAACCGGCCCCAACCGAGCCCCTCCACCCTTCTGAAGCTCAATGTCCTTCGGGTTTATGCATTTTTTGGGACGCAAAAAACGGGGGGAATTATAAAGAATTTGGCTTTCTTTCTGCATTTTTGTCGCGTTTTGCTTAGGAAATGTACCTAATATTTTTTGACTCGAGCGATGTCGACTCTCTGAGGCCCAATTCCCATATTTTTCCAAAAAAAATCCGATATTTTAGAATTTCTCAAAAATTTCCGGAAAATCCGTCATCCCGACACATTCAAAAATTTTATATATCAAATAATTATTCTTCAGAATGACCTCATCTTAATCCACAGACCAAATTTATGTAATTTTTTCTCATCTTACTTCAAATTTCCACAAAATACGTCATCACGACACATTTAATTACACAGTTGTCGAACTTATTTTTCTTCGAGATTTATTTTTGGCCTTCAGGCAAGCCGTCAAAAATATTTTTAACACAAATTGTCCTCTTTATCCCGTCATTTCGACGCGACCGATGACGCATTTTCTAGAATTTTTGCAAAGACGCGAAAAATTTTTGCGTAAACCACACATTGTATGGGTTATTAAAATGGGCCGCAAATTGAAAGGATTTCCTGTTGTCTGGTCGCCCAAATTACTCTCGAGTCGGCGGGCATTCGATTTTTTTCGTTGTTTACGGACCCGGAATTTCGAGTTTTAATGTCTTTTTTTGGGGAGGGATTCCCCTGGTGTTCCGCACGATTCCGGACGCATTTGGGCCTCACGTCGCCACTGATGTCCGCGAGAATATTGAGTTTTGAGCTTTCGCGGAGGGAAATTTTCATTATTTTAGCCGGCTTTTATGGATTTTTGAGGCGTTGTCGGATGTGTAATATAAATTTTGATGGGATTTTGATTTGAAGACCTGTCTTATAGATTAAAATAGCATTGAGAAGGAATTTAAAGAAATTTCAGGCCGCTTTTAGCCGTTTTAGCCAAGGTTTTTGCCTAGTGTAATGTAAATTTTATGGAATCCTTGATAAAATCACACATTTTTTGCCGAATTTAAGCCAATTTAATCGTTTATGGGATGTAAATGCCATATAAAATTTTTCAAAAAGGTAAACTCAAAAGATTTCTGTAAAACAGCGACTTTTTTGCCTAGTACAATATAAAATTTGGGGTAATTGCAATAATTTTTTTAAAAATTTGATAGGAAATTGATTTTTGGATTGTAAGCATGCGATATCAAGCCCAATCACATCGCAATTCAAACATATTTTCGCAAAATGTCGTCTTTTTTAGTGTAACATAAATCTTGTCTTGATTTGACCTCTGCCCCTCTCTATTTTTTGTTTTTTCCCATGAAATTTCGATTGATCACCGGCTCTCAGTGTCCGGCCATCAAATTCCGCGGGTCCCGCAAAGAAATGTTCTTTTTGTTTGACGAAAAAAGCCCTCCGGCAAAAAGAGCGCCCCATCCGCCGAGGGCGGCCCACAGAAACAAAGGCGCCCGAAAGAAAAACGCAATTTTTCCGCTGTTGGGGCCGAAGGAGAAATGGCCATGGCTTTAGGCCTGATTAGAGCGGCCCCCCCGGAAAAAACGAACGGCCCCCGACGGATTTTTGTGGGGCAGCGGGGGGAAAAAAGGTCGTAAAATATTTTATGATTATGCACATTCCCTCCAATAATTTTTAATTGATTGCCCTGAGGCACACGGAAAAACCGGCGGTGTTTTTGCGGCCTTATCGAGAATAGGCTTATTTTGTGGGTCCGGATGGGTGATATCTACTTTTAAACATCTTGAATTTGATGTTTCTTGGATATAGCAGTGCTGACAGTGCTGATTTTCTATTGATCTTGTATAAGCGATCTGTCTAGACCATTATTCAAAATTTCAGCTTGATCCTTCCAGACGCTGTGAAGACATGTGTTGATCTTGCAGGGAAAGAGTCAGGAATATAAGTAGAAACTGTCATAGACAAACCGTCTCTAATCGTATATGCCGTTTTTACAATTTTTTAGCCGACCTATGTAGAATAAACGGATTTCCAATGTCCCAAGTGTCAATTTTAGGCCAACTCTTCAATAACGAATACATTTTTTGGCTCTTAGCGATTTTTTTCCGATCTGTAGCGAAAATAATGAGCACAATGCCACTGCGCACGTCAAATCGAAAAGGGATATCTTCAAGTTGGCGATTCGTCTTTGACACTTCGCAACATTGAAGAAAAGTAATTTTTTGGGGTGTCAATTTGCCATTTCTTGTTAGAATTTGCTGAAAAGTATAGCAAATTGTTGGAAAAAAATTTTTTATGATTTTTGGCATATATTTTGTCGTTTTTCGTCAAATTCTGGATATAAACGTTAACCAACAAAAAAGGAGGCGGGAAGAAAAATATTTTTTTGCAAATGTTGCACAATGCCAGACGACCCTCTCCCCTTTTTCGATTTGACGTGCTACGTCGATTGCGAAAGTGAAAACATTGATTTGGCCGCGACAATTCATTTTCTCGGCGGCGACGCGCTTGTCGTTGCGACATTGCTTTTATAAGCAATGTTTTTTTATGCTTTGTAACCTCTGTTATACGAACCGTCGTGCAACGAAACCACTGTGTAACGGTTCATTTCGAACCGAATCTACAGTAAACCCTTCCCAAGTCGCTTACTGTACTCTGAACCCGGCCGGAAACACACTGCCCAACTTTTGAACGCCTCGCAGTCATCATCGCGCCATTGTGTGTGTCTTATTCTTCTTCTTTTATTCCCAATCTCCGCATATTCAATGCGGATCGCTGTTTACGCGACCCGACCGCCCGGATTCTATAAACCCGCTGGACTCGAGTCGGTAAACATTCGGCCCCATACAATAATACCCATTGACTTGATTCCCCTTTTTCGCGACGAATACCAAATGAAGGATGGGGTGTAGACACGGCGACGGGTTTTAATGGCTGTCTGAATGTATTTTAGAGAAGATGAAGATGACTGGGAGGCTGTGTCATCTTGTTTTGATATTTAAATTGATATAGAGCGTAGCCAGAATGACTAATTTTATGATTTATATATTTGGGGAAAATAAAATAATCTTTTTGCTTTTTTTGCTAGCCAAAGCCACACTTCGCTGTCCTCATATAAACTTCGTGGATAGTCTCCTTCGATCTGGCTTGCCCTAAGTTGAACCACTCAATCTTTGAAACATAAGTTAGATGGGGTTTTGTAAAGTTTTCAAATTTTCGGCTTTGGTTAAAATTCCTTCAGGGCCAATTAAGGGCATGTGCAGTTGAAAGCAACTACAAACAGAGGTTTTGAAAGGACGAGCTAGTGTGGGTCTAGCTAGCCTAAAAAAACAAAAAATAATTTTATTTCCCCCCAATTGTCGTTTCCCTCGATCGTCGACGTTGCAAATGTTTTGATTTTAGGTTTTAATCGCTTTTTGCAATAAATTTACCCTCCTCCTCCGTTGTTTGCTGACCCAACGCCTTTTGTAGCAATGTTTATACCGCTCAAATATAACTTTTTGAACCATGAAGTTCCGAGCAGCGCTTTTTATTTTTTCATTTTTCACTAATTTTGCTGAGAGATCAACCGTTCCGAATTTTCGCGAAAGCAGCTCTCCGTTTTTGCAAAAACAACACAGCCTTAACCTTCAACTGCGGCTTATCTGTGCGTAAAAAACAGGAATCGTGTATGAGGGGGTTTTTGATCCTTGAATTTGGATGGGGAATATACAAGAGTAAGAATGATCACGTTATCTCCGTGCTCGACCGTGTTCGCATATTAATTCTTTGGTCGTTGAATAATTTTGCGGTAGATTATGCAAAGAGTTAGGTATATAATCGAGCCAATACTTTGATTTTGTATACAGTTGACCCTCTTTACAACGGACTCCGGTACAACGAAACCTCTCTGTAACGAACAATTTCATAAGGCCCATTAATCAGATTGAGGCTGAATTTAACCTCCGTATGACGAAACCCTTTAACACACAAATTACAGTAAAACCTCTTACAATGAGGGAACAAAATATTTGTTTGTTATGCAAGGGTTTTGCTATATGGAGGTAAAATCAGCCTAAAACTTACCTTTAAACTTTTGAAACTGTTTGTTATAGACAGTTCCCGTTGTACGTTGTTCAGAGGGGCCACTGTATTTGTCCCCTTGCGGAATTGTACAGAGCTTCTGCTGTATATCGCATGAAAACCCGTATTTTTATGGATTTCGATTTTTGTGTACGCTTAAGTGCTCCTAGTCGCAGCTAAAAATAACCGCTCATGTAACGGGAAAACTCTGCTGCATGCGTAATCATTTATCTAGGATAAACACCATCCCATCCAGAAGGTTATCTCTTCCCACGGATCCCATCCCAGCCCTCCTCTCCCCCCAACATATGGCCAAATAACCCTGTCTTTATTGGGGGCTCTCATCTTAACCCAATCATTCCCCTGCAATGCCCGTTTTATCATCCTCGGCATTTCGGGCCTTATCCGCCGGCCCCATTGTGTTCGGCGTTCGTTCCCACCTCCATTGTTCCTGATCCTGCAGCTAATCCATTCAAATTTTTGGAGCGTTTTAATTCGCCAGCCATTCTCTTCTCTTTGTTTTTTCGGAACATTCGATTATTCACTCGAATGAGTTTTGTGGGATAGAGTAATGTGATTATGGCGCCTTGCTACAAAACTTTATTAGTCCCCACTTCCGGCGGAAAATGCTACAAAGATTAAGGGGGAGAGAGAAAGCGAAAACGGAGTAATCGGAATTGTTGTTGAGGGGAGTTTGACGCATATAACAAGCACTTCAAAAAGGCTACGTTTTAAAAATGGGTCGGCTTGTTTTTATTCGTATTACATCTCAAATGTAGCAGAAATAGCTGCCAGAAATCGATTTAATTTTAGAACACGTCTTGCACTTTTATACCACATTTGTATAAATGTGCGCAGAAACCGCACCGGAAGCAGGGGGCCGAACGGCGCCGCAAAAAAAACACGCGTAATGGCGCGCGACATTCGCCCTTTTGTGGGCCCCGGGTCATGGTCCACGTGAAACGCGGGAATGCGCGGGGGAAAGCGAGAGAAAGAGAGCGGCACTTTGGCGGCACACTTTCCTGTCTCAGCACTCACTTAAAACCGCCGTGGCCGTCTCCTTCGTCCACACATCACACACGGACACACTCACGCACACACACACACATACACATGTTTGGGCCGCAGAGACTTCCTTTGTCGGCAGGACAGAGGGCGCCACGCATGCAGGCGTCTTTTCCAAGGGCCTTCTTTCGTCTTGGACGTCTACGCATTACCCCCCCCCCCCCCCCATCCAGCGTCCGTGGAAGCCGGCGGGGCCACGGACGTCTTGGACGGCGTTGTTGTCTTCATTTGGTTCGCTTTCCCTTCCTTGCTCTTTTGTGTTGTTCCGGCGAAGACTTGCGCTCGTCAACCGTCTTCACCCTTCCCTTTTTTTTCCTATGCGCTTTCCCGTCCCCTTCATCTCTCCCCCTTCTCGTTTTTAAGCCCGCAAAAGCGCCTCAGGCCCGATGGCGTCTAGCGGGGCAAAGGCGAAGGACCGAGTACGGGAATGATAAGTGGGAATGTCGTCGTGGCGGTTTTAGCGCCTCATGTTGCAACAATATTCCCCGAAACATTTCAGTTCGTGCCGTGGATTAATGCTTTGTTCAGCGCTGCTCCGTCTAATCCGGCTCGAGCGATTACGGAACGCCCGGGATTCTCGCATAAACAAGGTCATGTCTGTAGGTATTCTTCTAAATTTGCATCTATTTTGGTGCAAACGCGAGAAGATTGGCGAACAATTTTATATCCACTTTTGCGTCAAACTTCAATTGCTTTGCTTTTTGTACCAAAAAATGTAGTGTAACTTTTAATTGTAGCGCATTGTTATTAATAGGACTCTTGCAGCTAAATGTATCGATTTTTGTGAACAATTTCGTGTTCTATTCTGCGGGTTTTACGAGTATCGCATTTATTTTTCTAATCAATGTCTATTACAGTGCGTTCGACCGACACCGCTTGTCGATAGAATCCCGCAGAATCGCCGCAATCCCCAACCAAATGAGCGCGTTTCGTGGGCGTGCGCATTGATGTGGCCGACGCACCCGTGCCGCGACCTCAGGCCTCGTGAACATCGCACTCGACGGTTCGCACAGCCCGACATCCTCGCCCATCCACGCTCCCATTCGTCAGACGTCATTCCAATTACGAGTTTTGTCAATTTGGTCGGGTGAAGCCTATTCGTCCGCCGAACTTATCGCATCGCCATCTCTTCGACTTGGCTTTTCAATTTTCACGCCAAACAATTTTCCTCTCGCGAATAATCACGCGGCTGTGGCGTTCCGGGCTGAATCGTTGAGTGAACACCGGTTGCGAATTCACCTGCGGGCAAGACGGGGCGTGCTGCGTGTGCATGATCGAGAGGGTGCGCCGCACATACAATAAGCCCCTTCTCACGCGGCCGCCGACACAATGACGGCGGAAGGCCACAATGTGGACGCGAGTATTATGTCGCTGGACAAAAAGGACCATGGCCATTACTTTGTGAAGAAAACGTTCGGCAAACCGGTAAATTGCCATCACTGTTCGGAGAAGATATGGGGAATGCTTTCGCAGGGATACGTTTGCGAAGGTAACTAGTTTTTTTGTTGTTACTATGCTGCCTGAAAAGTCGCTGGAGTGATGTCGCGGAAATCACTCCAAAACGACTTTACGGACGGACTAAGCATTGCTATTGTTACTGATTGTTTCTTTAAATTTTCGCATTTCTAATCAACTACAATTTCAGTTTGTAATTTTGTCTGCCATGATCGCTGTTTGCGCACCGTGGTGTCCTACTGTAGCGGCGTTGCGCTACAACTCATCAAGGTGCGTACTCATTAGACCAGACTGACCCTTTTTTCAGAATCCGGTGGCCCACACGTGGTCGGAACCTTCGACCTCGGTGAAGCGAAAATTTTGTTGTGTATGTAGAAAGCGTACGGACGACGTGCTGAGTGTAGCCTGCGAAGGTAAGCCCGTCAAGCTGAATGCAATATTGAATGTTTAGTCTGCGAGTATTACGTGCATTTGGAGTGTCAGGACTTGGCGGTTAGCGATTGTCGCGAAGCCGCCACATTTGTGCCTTCGTTGGACAAGGTGTCGCACAAACAGTACCATCACATGCGCGAGGGGAACGCTCCGCGTGATGCGAAATGCGCTGTGTGTCGGAAAACGTGTTACTCATACGAATGTTTTACGGGAATGCAATGTGAATGGTGTTCACTTACGGTAAGAATCGTATTTGGAATAGGTGTAACAATAAAAGGTGTTGACAACAAATTTTATTGTTTGATACAGTAAGATGTCTGTACAACGAATCGGAAGGGACAAAAAATTACACTTTATTCGTTATAGAAGGGTTTCGTTATATGAAGGTTAATTTTAGCCTATAATAAACAGGTGCATTCACTATAAAGCGTCTTTGTTGTATCAAGTTGGTTGTACTAGTCCATTTACAAAGTGGCTGCAGGGATTTCGGCGACGTACTGTGCACGAAAAGTCAAGGTGCGAGCGACAGCCAAAAAAGCCTATTGCACGGTGCAAGACTCAGGAAAATGCACAGTGCAAAGAGAACTTTTTTCGCAAAGTGCATACCGCAGAAAGCACTGCAACGACTTCACGAACGGATTAGTACAGAGCTTTCACTGCTTTGGCAATAAAATTCATCATTTGATGCTTATTTTCGGATTTTAAGGCCCACGCCGTCTGTCTCGCTCAGGTCAAGCCTGATTGCGACTTTGGAGTGCTCAGGAAAATAATGCTTCCGCCAAACTCGGTGACGATTCCGCGGACGGAATTGCCAATGGAGCAGCTGTTGAATATTCACGGACCTCACGGCTCCACTTCACCTGGAATCGGGCCCAACCACGACGGGAACCGAAAAGGTAAACAGTTGGTCCCCGTTTCCCGCAGAATTAATGACTCTTCTACAGGCGGCGTAGTTTCAGTATCATCGCCGTCGCGCACCACCGCCGAGGACAATGCGTTCGGCGAGGAGAAGGAGAAAGAGGATCATGAGCTGATTCGGATTTACGACGGGAACAGTTCCATGCGAAATCAGGTGTTTCGAACGGCGCAGATCCCAAAGATGGCGAGCGTCGAACAAATACGCGACATTGCAATGAGGAGATTTCACATAAACGACAACCCCGAGCACTATTATGTGACACAAGCGCCTTTTGAGTTGGGAGGGGAGGAGGAGAATTTGGAGGACCCGATTCCGCTGCGGAACATGAAGCGGCCGGAGGGCAAGAGAGCTCAAATCTACCTTCGCTATCGCGACGATCCGGACAAAGCGGCGGTCAAGGTTTACGGTGGATGGTTACGGTAAGGAGACGACTGTCGGGAAGTCCAATCAGTTTCCTCTGAATGTTATAGATTTTCGTTTAGGATACCAGTAACCTTCACCGAGATCACCGTGACCAAAGATACCCTTGTTCAGGACCTCTTGTTCAACGCGCTGGAGGACTTTGGCATGGAAGGAGCGACCTGGAATAAGTACACCTTGGTTGAGGTCTCTCTGGAGAAAGGGGTGGCGGAACGAACCGCCAACCCGCAAGAGAACATGCTACAGTTGATCCGAAATCTGCGAAAAGACTCACTTCGTCGATATCATGTTGTTAGGTTCTATATACAAGAGAAAGAAGACCCTCACGATCATGCGGTCTTCGTAGGCAACTTGCCTCCATCCTTGGCACAGCGGACCTACGAGCGGATCTTGCTGAAGCTGCTGGGAGCAAAAGGTATGCAGTCTTCTTGTTTATGATCTCTTCGTATTTTAGAAAAACCTTTCACTGCCATCGGCCCGATTTACTTCGAATACGGCTCGTTGGTCATCACCTTCAACACGCCCAAAGCGGCGACGTCGGCGGTGCAAAAGCTGCAGAATGCGGTCTACGAAGACAAAAAGTTGATTGTTTTATGTCTTCCCAACATTCAGACGCACATGTTGCCCACCGACATCGAGCCGTTGTTGGTTTTGGTGAACGTGAAAAGCGGCGGCTGTCAAGGAGCTGAATTGATGACGGCGTTTCGAAGAATGCTGAATCCGTTTCAAGTCTTTGATGTGTTAAAGGGAGGCCCGTTGGTTGGGTAAGCTCGACCTTACCTTATACGTCGTATTTTAGTCTCTACGTCTTCCGGAACGTCCCGAAATACCGTATCCTCGCGTGCGGTGGCGACGGCACAATTGGTTGGGTCCTGCAATGTCTCGATATTGCAAAACAAGACGCTGCGTGCTTCTCGCCGCCTTGTGCGGTTGTGCCGTTGGGCACGGGCAATGATCTGGCCCGTGTGCTACGTTGGGGCGGCGGCTACACCGGCGAAGAGAATCCGCGCGAAATCCTGCAAGATGTGATCGAAGCGGAAGAGGTTCGACTTGATCGATGGGCGGTGGTGTTTCATGAAGAGGAAAGGTCGCAACCGCCGACTGGCGGAGAGCAATCCGCCGACCCGGATCAAATGATGTCCAATCCGGAGGATCAGACATCAATGATCATCATGAACAACTATTTGGGATCGGGATTGATGCCGATGTGTGTTTACAATTCCATAACAAGGTATGAATCGAATTTTACGGCATGTAAAATCGCATGAATGTCTTGTAATGTTGGAAAATTTAGCGCGATGCCAATCCGGAAAAGTTTTCTTCTCGTCTCTTCAACAAGACGCAATACGTCAAGATCGGCCTTCAGAAGGCGTTTTTCGAGCGAAACTGCAAGGATCTATGGAAACGAGTGGATCTGGAGGTGGACGGGAAGCCCATTGAACTTCCACCGGTCGAAGGAATTTGCATATTGAACTTGATGAGCTGGGGAAGCGGTGCGAATCCGTGGGGATCGGCCAAAGAGGAGGGCAATTTCCAGAAACCAACGCATTACGATGGTCTTCTGGAGGTGGTCGGGATTCCGGATGTGACCCGATTGGGGTTGATCCAGTCCAAAATGGGCGCTGGAATTCGAATCGCGCAGGGTGGAAGTGTAAGGATTTTTTTGAATAAAACTAGGGGTTTGGGAGCAAATACAGTAAATCCTGTACAACAAACTCCCTTGTAACGAAACTCTCGTATAACGAAAAATTTTAGAGTGCAAAAAGCAATAAATTGCACAGTGCAAAGCGAACTTTTGTTTTTGCACAGTGCATGTCGCCGAAACCACTCCGGCGATTTTGCGAACGATCTACAAGGACAAAGGAAAACTTTGTACAACTCTCTATAATAAAACCAATATTTTTTGGTTCTTTATGCATCCCTTTACAGGGGTTTGAGTTAACCTTTGTCACAGTAGCCCAATGAAAACCGTTTTTATTTTGCAGATCAAGATCACAACTCGCGATGAATGGCCGGTTCAGGTGGACGGTGAGCCGCACATTCAGCCGCCCGGCACGATTACAATTCTCAAGTCCGCGTTGAAAGTGAGTGTCCCTCTAGTCTTTGAACTACTTTCGAATCTAGGCGAAAATGTTGAAAAAATCGAAGAAGAAGCAGCGCACCAACTCCAATCACATTGCTCAAACAGTGCGCGCGGTGCAAAGCGAAGGCTCGCCGTGTGCGTATCAGTCGCCGCATTTGGGTGTGTCCAGCCAAACCTCGCACGGCAAGTCCACGCCCGAGGACATTCAGAACACGGACGACGATCAGGACGAGTTCCTTTGAGCGTCTATAGCACCTTAGTGGATGCAAAAGTTCTTCAGTCCAATTATAATCGTTAGTTTGAGTTGCAACGGATTGTTTTGGCACCTCTACACTTAACGGTCCCCGTTCAACGGAACAATCCAACCCAACCCCTTCTACAACACCCCTCAACTGCCTTACGATTCGTCGGACCAAAATAGGATAGAAAAAGTTGCCATTCGAAGTTTCAAAAAAAAAACACTCTTAATTTATTTTTCCGAACACAAATTCAATTCTCACGTTCTACATTCACATCGGGTTCAAACGGAAAAAATTGATATATGTTCTGTCTCTCTCACTCTCTGTCGTTCGTTATGACAAAGGATTTTGAATCGGCCGAAAAAAATTTTTGATTTGTTATAACGAGACTTTTTTTGTTCGGCCCAATAGTAGGCGGGCCAAAGACTCTTGACACGTCTGCACAGTGCGGCGTCGCGCGAAAAATTTGTCGCCCAGCGACGAGTAAAATTCACAATGCGCTGCGGTCACGCACAGTGCAAGATGAATTGTTTTGAAAAGGGCAATCGCGCAATGAAACTGCACAGTGCGTTTTTCATTTGCACTGTGCTGATTGTTTGTCGCGAAAAGGCAGATCGCGACATCTGCCGCACCGTGCGAAAGCATGTCAACCACGCACAGTGCGAAATGCATTCTCTGCACCGTGCGAAAGCATGTCAACCACGCACGGTGCGAAATGCATTCTCTTGAAACTGCACAGTGCGTTTTTCATTTGCACTGTGCTGATTGTTTGTCGCGAAAAGGCAGATCGCGACATCTGCCGCACCGTGCGAAAGCATGTCAACCACGCACAGTGCGAAATGCATTCTCTCCACCCTGCGAAAGCATGTCAACCACGCACGGTGCGAAATGCATTTTCTTGAAACTGCACAGTGCGTTTTTCATTTGCACTGTGCTGATTGTTTGTCGCGAAAAGGCAGATCGCGACATCTGCCGCACCGTGCGAAAGCATGTCAACCACGCACAGTGCGAAATGCATTCTCTGCACCGTGCGAAAGCATGTCAACCGCGCACGGTGCGAAATGCATTCTCTCGAAACTGCACAGTGCGTTTTCAATTTGCACTGTGCTGATTGTTTGTCGCGCAAAGCGACTTTGCGACGCCGACCGCACTGTGCGAAAGCATGTCAAGACTTTTTGGCCCGCCTTATAATAGATATTCTCCCCCATCGTCCGCAGTTTTCTCCATTCTTCCTTGGATTTGATTACAAAACGATTACTTTTATTATATCACATTCAAATCAATGACTATTTTTTGTGGTTTTACTTCTTTGTCAAATCTACGATCTCAAGAATTTAATAAAAGTTATGTGAATAGGAAGTTTTGAAAATTTGAAGGTTTACTTTTACAAGGGAAGTGAACAAAGTGCGACGCTTAGATTTTGATTGAAACTTGGCGGAAATATAGATTAAGGTTATCTAAGCCATATGAGAGATTTTTAGCTTGCACGCTGCAGAAACAATTGAGATTTTTAGGCCGAAAGTTGGCGGAATGTGGCATTGTTTTCCGAATTTGGAAACGCCATCTGTTCTGGCTTTGGTTTCGCAGCCTGCGCCCTTTTTTGCCGCAGGTTAGGCTCATGCCTAAATTAAGCTTAAGCAAAGTTAAACTAATTCACGGGCCGCAGAGAACAGTGGGCGCAGGCTGCGAAACAGGGCTAAAAAATGAAGTTTTGCCCTGAATGTTGCCACGAAAAATTTTAAACTTTTTTGTCCTGTAAAAAGTAGTGTTTCCACGAAAAATCAATTTTTTCCCTATAAAAATGGCAAAGATACGGCCAAATTTTTGTTCCTTCTGACCGCTCTCCGCATTTTGCGCACTCTCTTGAGCACAAAAATTGTTGTATATCTCGGCTCTCTCTGCAAAACGCGAGCTAAAACTTTCAGAAATTTATGTCGAGCCAATACCCAAAACATGTGCAGAGTTTAAAGAAAATATAACAATCTAAGCGTTGCACTTGGGACACTTCCCTTGTTAGCAATGCTTACAATTTATGGCTGTCTTTGAGTACCACATACCCCGAAGATATCGCGGCCCGATTGATGGTGACGTTCTGAAACAGATTAACATTGATTATCACATAAGCCCGAAAAGATTCACCATAGTTTCGAAGCGCAATTTGCCCTCTTCTTTGTAGACGATGACTTTCAATTTATCTCCCGGATAAACGGGCGCGCTAAAGCGACATTTCAGCGATTTCAGCCTTTTCCAATTCCCCTTTGCATAATGATCCATAATGGCTTGAACGGAGATACCAAGAGTGCAGATTCCATGAAGCAGTGGGTCTGGAAATCCCTTTGCTTTGGCTACTGCAGGGTCAATGTGGAGGGGGAACTTGCAGCCGTTGCATTGGCGGAATATCGCCGCCTGAAACGAGAGAGCGTTCAATGTCCGGTTCAGACTCCTAGTATAATATTTCCATAAAGTGCGTAGAGTTTTTTATCGCTAGGAGAAAAAATGCGTTTTGCACAGTGCATTTTACCTTTCCGCGCAATCGTTCGCACCGTGCATCAATCGCCGCGACATTTTACAACCGCGTGCATTCGCACAGTGCAGACCGCTTTTCAAGTTTGCACTGTGCGAAAGCCAGCAAAATGCACGGTGCGTGAGCGACAATTGTGGAGAAAAAGGCAAAATGCACTGTGCGCCGGGCGATAAGCATAAGTCTACGCACTTTATGCACGCACTAGTGGTCGATCAGGAAATATGTCTACTTTGACCGGTCAACATGACCAATCTGACCGATCTCCATCGGTTTGTCAGGAGAATAGTGACTCCACTGTCGCATTGAAAATAGCATCGCGGAAAAAGCAAATTGTTTTTCACTTCAGCGATGCAATCTAATCTGACCGGTCGTTATGAGCACTTTGAGCAGCCAAAATGACAAAATGACCAATCTGACCGGCCAGATTTTTTAAGATTTGATCCGGAAGACCGGGAGAAGCTATGATCCAGGAAGGCTGGGAGAAGCTATGATATATATAATAGTATGTACATATAGTAAACGTAAACGATAAAAAATTTTTTTATTTCCCTAACTTACCTGATTGACTGAAGTTTGGATCTCAAACGCCTTGTCGACTTTCAACGTGTTGTCGATTCGTTCTAATGGAATTTCCGCGGCACTGGTCGGTTGTCCACCAAATCCGCCTCCATTCCTCTGATATATCGCAAATTGCATGAATGCCAACTTTTTGTTCGTCTTGATGTCATAGCTTTCAACTATCACACGGCGCTATCTCAGAGGTATTTTACACTTACTGTTTCTAATGACGACCGCAGCATTGTTCTTGTCCAGCACATCCACGACTTTAACTTCCTGTCGAAGCGTTGTGGAGTTGGGAATTTGGTCGACGACTTCAAGATATTGATCTAGATGGAGAAGGTCGTCCAGGTCGCATTCAACGCCTGCAAAATAGTATTTGGGACCTACATCTTTTGGCTTCCGTAAAAGGGTTACCACTCCACGTCAAGATTTTGCGCTCAACAGGGTTTTTCTCAACACGAAAATTGGCATTCTGCTTCCCTCTTATCAGAGAATCCAAAAAATCCGTCTTGATGATGGATTTTTTAGACGAGGTGATACGAAAGGCGAAATATTGTGTAAAATGAAGAGATTTTTTATCTCTAAACTGACTCCGTATATTTTTTACATGCTAGGCTCAGAAAATCCGCCATCTTCTAGACTACAATATGTTCCTGTGAAACGTCAAACAGGGGGAAAGGAAACTCTTGGAGAAATCGCCCAATTCGCAACTTTATTTATGCGTTGTTTGTTTAGGTTTCAAACAGATAGAAGGCGAACAATTTTTTATGTGAACTATATATGGTGAGGTTAACCAAGAGGTCAGCTTCAAATTTATGTATGCAGTAACCCCATTCTACCTCACGTTCAATGTGCAATCAGCAGACATGGCAAATCGGGCAGAGTTTAGGCCCGGCCCGTTTTCAAATTTTTTGAAGATTGGCCCGATTTTTTTTTTGAAGCACGGCCCGGCCCGGTGAAGTTTACAGGCCCGGCCCGGCCCAGTTGTAAAATTTCGTTTAAAAAATATTGAAAACTGCACGTTGCAACCATACAGGAAACGATTTGTCTTCGCGGTTGGACAGAAAACCCGCCAAACCACCTTTTCTGTCGAAAGCAAAGTCTTGTTTTCGCAAAAAACCAAAATGCCAGACGAACAATTGGCATCGCAATTTTCGTGTCGGGAGCAAAAAATCGGAACCGGGCCTCGGGCCGAAATTCAAAATCTTGGGCCCGAAGCCTCGGCCCGAAAAAAACGTCGAGCCCAAAGCCCGGCCCGGTAAAAGGTAGGCCCGGCCCGGCCCGTTTTCAAGATTTCCAAAGCCCGGCCCGGTTGCCATGTCTGGTAATCAGGTTATCTTTGGAGTAAAAATTTCTTCTCAACCTGAAGCAGAATGCCAAGAATTTTTTATTGCTTGAGCAGGGGTGGTCACTTTCACCTATTTTTCCGATTTTGGGCCCGAAGCCCGGTCCGTCAAAAGCCCGGCCCGGGTAGAGTTTTTTTCAAGCTCGGCTCGGCCCGGCCCGTCGAAAGCCAGGCCTGGCCCGGCCCGTAAAAGCCCGGCTAGGGCGCGATCTGCCAAAAAATCCGGAAATTTCGGGCCCGGCTCGGCCCGGTTTCAATTTTCCATTTTTGAGTCAGCCCGCCGGGACGGGCCGCCGGGCCTGGTGACCACCCCTGTGCTTGAGCGCTTTTATTTTATTTTTTCTTGACGTGCACTCCTTCTGATGACGTGTTTTACCTGGGGTTTTATCCAACGAAAAAGATTGCATTCCAAGAGCCAGCAAGAAGAGCGGAGAGATTTGAAAATCTTCATGCTCCTCGTACAGCAAATTGAGGTTCTTCTTGACATCGGCGTTGCCTGAAACCAACAGCAAAAGTCAACGGCAAACATTTGCTTTTTTGACTTCAGCTCTATTAAAACGTCTGCTGTGAATGATTTCTGGCACAAATTTAAAATAATTTTTTTAAGAGTGCTTTGCAGAAATGGCCGAGATTTCTGGATCGAAAGTTTGCCAATGTCTGGCATTTTTTGGCGAATTTGGGCGTGAAAATTCTTACACCTATTTCTACCGTAGAGGTTAATGTTTCTACAAAAAATCTTGTTTTCCCGCGCGTAACTGGCAAAGTTATAGCAAAAAAGTGTTTTTCTCTCTGACCGCTCTCAGCCTTTCGCGTACTATCTCGGCTCGCAAAGATTGTTGAATATTTCGGGTCTCCCTGGAAAGCGCGAGTCAAAATTCTCAGAAATTGATATATGGTCAGTGCCTGGAATGCGTGTAGAATTTACTACAGTCCGTTCGCAACGTCGCTGAAGAGTGCGAAACAAGGGTGCGAGCGACAGCCGAAAAAAGCCTACTGCACGGTGCGAAAAGCAAGAAATTGCACAGTGCAAAGGGAACTTTTGTTTTCGCACAGTGCATGTCGCGAAAATCACTCCAGCGACTTTATGTACGACCTAGTATACCCGGCTGTCCGTGTAAAGCCGGAATCACAATTTTTAGAACGTCATCTTTTTCAAAGGCAAAAAATGTAAAAAAGTTTGATGACTTTCGTGCCGGGACTCAAGATTTGAAAATAAATTGTAATTTAGTGCATATGAACACTTGACCATTCAGTATACCCATGCCAAATTACTCTAGCGACTTTACGGATGGACTAGTTACTGGTCCAAGGTAATGTTTCCAGAAAAAATCAATTTTTTCCCCGCGAAACTGGCAAAGACACGGTCCAACGACTTTACGGACTGACTTGCAAAGAAAATCTGAGTGTCGCACGTCAAATTGTGTGTGCAGAATGTGAAAAAAATCTGAGGGTCGCACTTGAACTACTTCCATGTAATTCATAGCCAGTTGGATGGGACGAAACTTACATGACAACGCAAACAAGACCCCGTGGTGCTCGTTGTACTCCTTGAGCACGGGCGGTGATCTGTATTTCTTAGCCACTTCTAAATTAATCGGCATTTTGTTCCCGCGAACACCCACTTCTCTCTCTGTTATCATTTACTTTTTGCACTTTTCAAAGTCGGTGGTCTTTTTGCGAGATTTTTTTTTTAAAATTTTTTATATATAGTTTTATTATCGTGAAAAGAACAGCGGAAACGTTAATTAAAGTTTTGATTGGGTTTGGGTGGGCTGTAAATCGACGAACGCATTGCTGATGTTCAATTTGCCGGTCTCTTTTACCTGAAAAAAGGAAAAAATTGAAATTTTTTGATAGAAAAATGCGTTTCACATGGTCAATATTAAAGTTGAGCCCTCAAACTCGGTTTTTGGGGATTTTTCGACATAAAAATCTTGAATATTTTTACAAAACGCGATTGAAAATGTTACACGGGATCAGACATGGCAAAACGGGCCGGGCCCGGTACCCTTCGGGCCCCCGGCCCGGCCCTTTTCAAAATTTCCAAAGCCCGGCCCGGCCCCGGGGTACCATGGGGCCGGCCCCTTTTTTTTGTTTAAAGTTTTTACTCTAAACTAACATCATGACGTTGTTCGCAGTACTCGAATTAGTCCAAAAAAGTTTTAAAATTTAAAAATCGATCAACCCATACCCAAGATATTGTTGATTTTTTTTTATATTATCCATGATTTGTCTTTCGGCGAAAAAGATGTTCAGATATTGGAAAGATATGCAAAAAGCTGAAAAGCATCAAGAATTTGAAGATTCGGAAATGATAATCAGAACCTGAAATTTTTTGTCCCAAATTTTGATGTTTATTTGATTTTTTTAATGGTCGAAAAATCGAAATGAAAAAATTAAATATTATACTTACTCTGACTTGAAAATGCACTCGATCCTTTCGTTTCCAAAATTCGAAGATCAATGTTTCCCCAACATACGCTGTCGCTGTAAATCTGGCCTTGATGGCTTTGAAGTTCTTGACATCTCGTTTTCCAAAGTTGTCGATGACTAATCGACTAACAATTCCGATTACACACAGCCCATGGAGAATGGGGCGGTCCAGCCCCATGGGTTTGCCAAATCCCGGCTCAATATGAACATAGTTCAAGTCATCCGAGGCAATTCTGTATAACGCGGCCTGAAAAGTGGATTTTTTGAAATTTCAAGTAATACTACTGTAAATTTACAGTAATAACGCACAATAGTATTGCTTGTTTTCTCTTCAATCACCAGGTCTGGCTGTTCTTTCGGGACTGCGACACATGGCACATCAACGATACTATTCTTTTGTCCATTGAAGCCACCAGCCCCCAAATGGATCATGTTGTAAATCCCATAACTCAGCTTTTCATTCGTATCCGCGTCGTACATTGTCGCTAAAAACGAGATTTTTTGATTTGAAAAATGAAAAGAAATAATAAAAAATAATAATAATACATACAAGCAGGCTAATTTGCGTGTTTGTATGTACTAGTCCGTCCGCCAAGTCGCTGAAATGATTTCCGCGACATGCACTGTGCAAAAACAAAAGTTCCCTTTGCACTGTGCAATTTCTTGCTTTTCGCACCGTGCAGTAGGCTTTTTTTGGCTGTCGCTCGCACCCTCACTATTTTTGCACAGTGCAAACCTCCAAAAAAGCTGTTTGCACTGTGCAAAATGTTCAAATGCCGACGCAGCGACGTAGTTAAAAAAAACTTGCGTCGCCGCGATACGTCGGCGCACAGTGCAAACAAACAAAGAAATGTTCAAATGCACAGTGCAAAATGTAGGTTTTTTGTGCACGGTGCGGCAAGCGACAAATGTCCATGAATTTTGTTAAAATATTAACAGTAAAGTCACTGAAATCATTTCGGTAACATGCACTGTGCAAAAAACACTGAGAGTGCGAGCGACAGCCGAAAAAAACCTATTGCACGGTGCAAAAAGCAAAAAATTGCACAGTGCACAGTGAAATTTTGTATCTGCACAGTGCATGTCGCGGAAATCACTCCAGCGACCTTGCTAGTATTGTAAATGCTGAAAAAGCTGAAATAAAAGCAATTTTTTACCTTCTCTAACCACAATCGCTGCTTTCACTTTATCAACGACTTCCGACACTTTCCATTCCGTGCGTATTCTGCAGCCGGCCGGGATCGGTTTGAAGACCTCGATGTATTGTTCGGCGTGCAAGATTTTGAACAAATTCCACTCGACTCCGGGCGTCGTGTCCAATGGAAAGACGGCGGCATGACGGACAATGTAGGTGGGCAGAACTTGGAATTTCGGGTCCTTCTCGAAAATGTATTGCAATCCATTTTCGGGGGTTGCGCCAACTGAAAAATTTGGGTATTATGATTGGACTAGGTATGGCCCGGGCAGAATGTCGGGCCCGGCCACGGGCCGTTTCAAGTTTGTTTTGGCCCGTAGACATCAAGTCGCCCCGGCAATATAACATTGCTAAGATAGGATAAAAAAAATTTTAGAAAAGTGCTGCAAACCTTTTGAAAATGATCGCAGATAGTCGTGTATAATTTTTCTGCCAGTATGATGGGGTTTCGACGCCGTATTTTTGTTTGCTACCCCAATTCTCGCTTCCACACTCAGAATTTTAGTTATTACAGGCCGAGGGCCAAAAGCTCGGCCCGCGCCGTTTCAAATTGGCTTTGGCCCGGCCCATGTCTAATTCGAACATGGCAAACGGCCCGAGAATTTTCGCAGATCGCGGTCCAGCCCGACAAACAATGGTCCCGTCCGTTTTCGAAATTTTTAAAGCCCGGCCCGGTAGTTTCAGCACTGTGCGAATGAAAAGCGCAGTGCATGTCAAATTGAGAAGGGAAAAAAATTGGCTTTTCGTCCCAAGATTTATCGGAAAAATTATTTAAAAATTTTCCCGCTAGGTATTACCGGTCAAAACAAGTCTGAAAAGAATCCATATAGCTTGAAAATGATAAACTTTGACAAAAACTACCGGGTTTTTACCGGGCCGGGCCGCCACGTCGACCCGCGGGCCGGGCCGAAAAAGTTCGGCCCGGCCCTATGCCGCTTCAAATTTGCTTTGGCCCGGCCCACAGCCATGTCTAGTCAAAGCAGGTCTGAATAGAATCCATATAGCTTGAAAATGATGAACTTTGTCAAAAACGACCTGGTTTTTACCAAATTAGACGAGAAATCGGTCAAAAAATATTTCTCGGATCCCATATTTGAGACGAAATGCCAACTTGAGCAGTTCCCTCCCTCTGGCTTTTTCGATTTGACGTGCGACGCTCAGATTTTCTTAACTAGTCCGTCCGTAAAGTCGCTGGAGAGATTTCGACAAAATGCACTGTGCGAAAACAAAAGTTCCCTTTGCACTGTGCGATTTCTTGCTTTTTGCACGGTGCAATAGGCTTTTTTCGGCTGTCGCTCGTACCCTTTTTTTGCACAGTGAAAACACCAAAACTTTCTCCTGTGACGTTGCGAACGGACTACAGCAGCTATCTTCCTCCTGTTTTTCGATTTGACGTGCACTGTGCTTTGGTTGTGCTTTTAAAAACAAAACGATCGCACTGTGCGTGGTCACAGCGCACTGTGAACGTACTCGTCGCGGCGCGACAAGTTTTTTGCGGGACGGCGCACTGTGCGAACATGTCAAGGCTTTTTTGGCCGCTTCGGGCCGAAATCCAGATCTCGTTTGGCGGCTTCGGGCCGAAAGCCAGATCTCGAACCCGACGCCAGGGCCGGTAAAAATTAGGGCCATTTAAAATATATATGGACTAAATAACTCACCAGCCAAAGCATACGTTATAACGTCCTTGAAGGTGGCTGTCTGAATAGTTATCGGAGGTTTGTAGGACTTGGCTTTCACCACGTCCACCGGCAATTTCTTTGCGGTACTTTCTGGTGGCGCCGCTTCTTTGACGGCCGTCTTTCGCGCAGGTAAATGAGAGCTGCGGAATTTCGACATATTCTGGAGAAAATCTAAAGGAAAAAATATTTTAGCAAATGGGTTAAACGAATTTCAACGAAAGTTCGAAAAAAACAAAAGGGCTTTGAGCAAAATACTGCGCTTTAAAGTTTACAGTGTAAAAGGCGAAAACATTCTCTCCAAAAGTTTACAAAGCAAAGACATCAGACATTCTGCTTCAGGTCGAGAAATTTTTGCTCCAAAGATAACCTGATTACCAGACATGGCAACCGGGCCGGGCTTTGGAAATCTTGAAAACGGGCAGGGCCGGGCCTACCTTTTACCGGGCCGGGCCTACCTTTTGCTTTCGACAGAAAAGGGGGTTTGGCGGATTTTCTGTCTAACCGCGAGGACAAATCGTTTCCTGTATGTTTGCAACGTGCAGTTTTCAATATTTTTAAAACGAAATTTTACAATCGGGCCGGGCCGGGCTTTCGAAATTTTGAAAACGGGCCGGGCCGGGCCTACTTTTTACCGGGCCGGGCTTTGGGCTCGACGTTTTTTTCGGGCTGAGGCTTTGAGCCCCAGATTTTGAATTTCGGCCCAAAGCCCGGTTCCGATTTTTTGGCACCGACAAAAATTGCGTTGCCAATTTTTCGTCTGGCATTTTGGTTTTCTGCGAAAAAAAGATTTTGCTTTCGACAGAAAAGGTGGTTTGGCGTGTTTTCTGTCCAACCGCAAAGACAAATCGTTTTTTGTTTGCAACGTGCAGTTTTCAATATTTTTAAAACAAAATTTTACAACCGGGCCGAGCCGGGCCTGTAAACTTCACCGGGCCGGGTTTCGAAAAAAAATTTCGGGCCAAGCTTCAAAAATTTTGAAAACGGGCCGGGCTTAGGGCCAAAAGGAGATTTGCCATGTCTGAAGGACATGCTCTACAAAACAATAAAATGGCTGAAAATATATTGTACTTTGAGCAGCATATGTCCCTGGCGTTTTACTTCGAATTTACAAAGGAAGTGCCCAAGTGCGACGCTCAGACTTTCTTAAAATTTTGCACACATATCAGGCATATGCCACATATCGATTCCAGAAAATTTTATCTTGCGCTTTGCAGGGAGAGTCAAGATATTCAACAAACCTTGCGGCCAACAGAATACGCAAAATGCGGAGCGTTTAGATTAGACATGGCTCCCGGGCCGTTTCAAATTTGACTTGGCCCGGTCCGTAGATATTGGAAAATTGCTAACGCAACGACCTAAAAATTTCGGCCGTTTCCGAACCAAGAGTTCCTACAATTGTGGAAATATTCATCTCCACGGTACAAACAGGCATGAGACTTTTCATCTTGCAAAAAAGTGTGACATTTTTCGCAAGTTTCTGCAAAGCGCGAACCAGGAGTCCCTCTTAGAAAAAGAAGTATTCTAAATTTGAGCCAAGTTTCATCACAATCTGAGCGTCGTACTTGAAGCATTTGCTCTGTTCTGTCACAACTTCTCGCAATCAATTGATCCCTATTAAAATCACAACTGATAAAATTTTCGGCTTTTTTGGCACCTTGGGTTTAAAAGGCGCGGCCATTCGTTCCGACTACCAAAAGTCTGCCCAAAATTTGTTGAAAAGCCTTCTCGATTGATGGATAACGTCGCGCGATCACGCCTCTTTTCCAGATGTGTCACCGAAACTTTTTCAGAAAAGAGTCGAAAAAGTTTTTATACATAGATGAACCACCGCATGTTTGCACTATTAAGACCACCCGTGCGGTCGGGAGTTGCAAGATATGATTGATGGGAACTTGGGGGGAGATACGTCGAGGATGCTCTGGGACGTACAAGTTGTAAAATTAGAGAGTGCCCTGAGGGAGATTTTCGATCAAGCTTGGCACAGTTTAGACTAAATTTTTTAAAATGTGCTTCTGCAAAGCGCGGTTCAAATTGTTCAAAATGTCAAACCGTATCCGAACGATCTGTCCATAAACGATCGATATGGTTGAAAACAATTTTTTTGGTGGTTACTGTATTGACACGTCCGCACCGTGCGCCGTCGCGTAAAAACGCGCGGCGATGAGTAAAATTAACGGTGCTCTGCGACCACGCACAGTGCAATTGTTTTGTTTTGAAAGGACAAACGACGCACTGTGCAGTCAAATCGAAAAAGCAAGAGGAAGATAGCTCTTCAATTTGGCATTTCGTCACAAATATGGTGTCCGAGAAATATTTTTTGACTGATTTCTTGTCTAATTTGGTAGAAACCAGGTCTTTTTGACAAAGTTTACCAATTTCAAGCTATATGGATTCTTTTCAGACCTGTTTTGACCGGTAATACCTAGTGGAAAATTCAAAAATAATTTTTCCGATAAATCTTAGGACGAAAAGCCAATTTGAAGAGTTCCCTTCTCGACGTTGCAACGTGTCCGGCCCGACCCGATCGAGGGCCTGACGCAAAAATGGAAAATTGAAACCGGGCCGGGCCCGAAATTTCCGGTCCGGGCCTGGGGTTTTTTAGGCCAGGCCCGGCCCGGTTTTTATCACAATGCCAAACCGTTTGGCATTCATTGTTTTCGTGCTTGGAAAACTTTTTTTCTACCTTAAATAATGTTTAGTTAATCGTTAGACAGCTTCCAACCGAAACCACGGCGGCAATTTGATGAAAGTGACGACAATTTGACGTCAAGTTGACGTCACTGTCAAAATCACAACCCTAGTTATAACAAAACGGCAACGACTTTTTTGGCAGGTCGCGCCCTAGCCGGGTTTTCACGGGCCGGGG
Organism: Bursaphelenchus mucronatus; assembly: GCA_025436335.1. NCBI lineage: Eukaryota > Metazoa > Nematoda > Chromadorea > Rhabditida > Aphelenchoididae > Bursaphelenchus > Bursaphelenchus mucronatus. The sequence goes on along the minus strand of CM046358.1, from coordinate 755,165 downwards.
CGGGCCGCGTTTGTAAAAACGTCTACCCGGGACGGGCCGGGCTTTTGACAGACCGGGCTTCGGGCCCAAAATCGGAAAAATAGGTGCCAGTGACCATCCCTGACTAAGAGTACCAAATTTCAAAAAAATTAATTGGTCTGATTTCGAGAAATTTAATTTTTTTGTGGATCTCGGCTCTCCCTGCAGCGCGCGAGCTAACACTTTCAGGGGTTAAGACATTTGATGGAGTTTCGCACAACTTGTTACAGTTTTTTTTTTGAAGGGAACATTCAACGGTTTTTTATTTGCTTTTGACCACTTGTGTGGTTTACACCAACATAATATGAGACAAATCAATTCGTCAAATCTTTGCCCTTTTAAAATTGTAATTTGCCCACCGAAATTATTACAATTGTTCGGAAATAAAAATAGATAATATAATAAATAAAAAAATAATTAAAATTTTTTTGGGAAAAACAAAAAAATAAAATGAAAAAAACAATAAATAAATATAAACAATTACGCTTGTTTGAAGATAAAAAAATTTAAAAAAATTAAAGTAATACAAATCATAAAAAAATCGAAAAAATATTTAAAAAAAATTTTTTAAAAAAATACAAAAAATTTTAAAATGATAAAAATGATAAATAAAAATCAAAAAATCGTAAAATAATTTAAAAAATACGCTTTTAAAAAAGTTAAAATAACATAAATAATAAAAAAATCGATAAAATAAAAAAATAATTAAAAAAATTGCAAAAAAGTTTTTTAAAAATTTAAAAAAATCAATTTAAGGAAATAAGAAAATAAAAAAAAATAAAAAGAATACAAGTCATAAAATTAAAATAGCATAAATCATAAAAAAATCGACAAAATAAAAAAATAATTAAAAAAATTGCAAAAAAAATTTAAAAAAAAACAATTTAAAAAAATAAAAATAATTAAAATAACAAAAAACATAAAAAAATCGACAAAATAAAAAAAATAATTAAAAAAATTGCAAAAAAAATTAAAACAAATTAAAAAAAAACCAATTTAAAGAAATAAAAAGATAAAAAATTTGAAAACAATTCTCAAAAAGTCACAAAAAATCGTTCAAAAACAATATTTACTTAAAAAAAATCAAAAAATGTTATTTATGACTCAACAAAACGCCCACATATCCGATTCCGACCAGCACACCGATGGTCAAAAGAATGGCCTCCACCACGATGATGCCCAAATAAAACATGTAACGGCGGATGATTTTGCGGCGTTCGTTGTCTTCGGCTTCGCTTTGGACGGAGGCTTCGGCCGCGTTGTGCTTTGGCTTCTTTTTTTTGCGTTTTTTCTGAAAAAAAATGTTGAAAACAATGTTTTTATGGGGAAAATGAAAAGAAAAATCAAAAAATTTTTTTTTTTTGAAATTTGCGGGAACTCAAATTTTTGTTTTCGAATCAATATTTAAAATGCGCACTAAGCAGAAACACCAAGAAACACCACGCGGCAAAAAATCCGCAGAATTTGCACGGTGCGGTTTTGCACGGTGCAGCGAAAATCTCGAAAAAATGCTTCGCACAGTGCATTTTGACGTAAAAACATTACTTTGCACAGTGCGTTTTTGCTTTTTTTGCTCTGTGAAAAAGTGCACTAAAAATAAAAAAAAATTTGTTGCCTTTTTCAACAACAATTTCATAAAAAAACTGTAAAGCGTAAGCCAAAAATCTCAAATATTTAAAGTCCAAAAAGAAGTGTAACCTCAATTTATCCCTTATGTCATCAAAATCCACAATTTCCTTCAATGTAGAAATGGCTTTCCGGCCGCGCCGAAAATCGAGGCCGATAGAGCTGGGCCCGGCCTCGGGCCGTTTCAAATTGGCCCGTCGATATCAAGTCGCCTGGCAAATATAACATAACTAAGAAAATCCCGTCCGTTTTCAAAATTTTTAAAGCCCGGCCCGGTAGTTTCAGCACTGTGCGAATGAAAAGCGCAGTGCATGTCAAATTGAGAAGGGAACTCTTCGAATTGGCTTTTCGTCCTAAGATTTATCGGAAAAATTATTTAAAAATTTTCCCGCTAGGTATTACCGGTCAAAACAATTATGAGAGAATCCATATAGCTTGAAAATGGTAAACTTTGTCAAAAACTACCGGGTTTTTACCGGGCCGGGCCGGGCCGGGCCGCCACGTCGACCCGCGGGCCGCTTCAAATTTGCTTTGGCCCGGCCCGCAGCCATGTCTAGTCAAAACAGGTCTGGAAAGAATCCATATAGCTTGAAAATGGCAAACTTAGTCAAAAACGACCAGGTTTTTACCAAATTAGACGAGAAATCGGTCAAAAAATATTTCTCGAATCCCATATTTGAGACGAAAGCGCGTTGGCCCGGCCCGGAAGCCATGTCTACTCCAATTTGCCCTCAAAAACCTTACCACCGGTTCATTGAGGGCCTCATCCTTCTCGACGGTGACCAGATCATTGTTGCCCTTCTCCTTGATCAGCCCTTCGATTGAGAGTTCGGGCTGAGTGGGCGAGGTCATTTCGGAAAAGAACCGCCGTTCCGTGGGAGAGAGAGATAATCGAATCAAATTTTGAAAAATTTTTGGGAATTTTGAAAATTTGAATATTCAAATTTTTGGAGGATTTTGAGGAATTCAAATTTATTTAAGCGTTTCTGTGGGAAAAATTACAAAAAAAATTTGAAAAAATGTCAAAGTTTCAAAAAAAAATTGTGAATATGCAAATTTCGGTGAAAAAATTTCTGTACAATTACCAACTATACCCCGTAATTTACATTGGAAAATTTAAAATCATACTAGTCCTTTCGGAAAGTCGCTGGAGTGATTTTTGTTGCTTACACTGTGCAAACAGCCTCAGGGCGCCAAAAACGCCTATTGCACGGTGCAAAAATGCAAGAAATTGCACAGTGCAAAGAAAACTTTTGTTTTTGCACAGTGCATGTCGCCGAAGTCACTCCAGCGACTTTACGGATGGATTAGTAAAATTATAGTTTAGTTTTTACGTAAATTATTCAAATTTTTAAAAGATTTGGGTAAGATTAAAATTGTGCAAATTTAAAAAAAAATTTGACGAAAACTATGGATTAATTTGTATTTTTGGCAAAATTTTCAAGGATTTGAAAAAAAAAGCTAATGAGTTTTTAGTTTTTTTTTATTTCACTTTGATTTTTCGCAAAAATTATTTAAATTTATTTACATAAATCAAAAATTATGCAATTTTTTTAAACTCGACCTTTTCGATTCCCCATTTTTTAAAATTTATCGCATTTAAAAAGATTTAGCAATGTTTTTCGTATTTTACAAAAGTTTTTATTTCAGCTTTTGCATAAATCAATTAATTTTTCGGAATTTTTCGTCCTCAAAAAATTGCAAATCGCAAACGACAAATCTTTTTGATAAAACTGCAGATCGGAGCTGAAGAAGTCATTGAATCCAATGTAGGGAATGAAGCCGTATTCCCATTTGTTCTCCGGAAATGTTGATTTGGTCCTTTCGAAGGCCTCTTTCAATAAGAAATCCCGTTCCGAACTTGTGTAGCATTGGCTAAAAACTAATAAATTTACCAACAGGGGAAGTAGTCTAAGTGCGACACTCAGATTTTGATGAAATTTGGCGCAAATTTCGAATAATTTTTTTTAATACCAGGTGAGACATTTTTAGCTCACGCTTTTCAGAAATAAACGAGATTTTCCGGTCGAAAATTGGCAAAAATGCGACACATTTTTGCGAATTTTTTGATTTGAAAAGTTTCATATCTATTTTTACAGTACTAGTCCATCCGGAAAGTCGCTGGAGTGATTTTTGATGTTTGCACTGTGCGAAAAAGATCAGGGTGTGAGCGACAGCCGAAAAAAGCCTATTGCACGGTGCAAAAAACAAGAAATTGCACAGTGCAAAGGAAAATTTTGTTTTCGCACAGTGCATGTGGCGAAAATCACTCCAGCGACTTTACGGATGGACTAGTCCAAGGTAATGTTTCCACAAAAAATTAATTTTTTCGTCGCAAAACCTTCAAATTTATAGACAAAAAGTGTTTTCCTCTGTGGCCCCTCTCCGCATTTCGCGTGCTCTTTCGGCCGCAAAGATCGTTGAATATCTCGGCTCTCGCTGCAAAGCGTGAGCTAAAATTTTTAGGAATTGATATTTGGTCTATACCTACTATGCGTACAAAATGCCAAAGCCAAAAAGTATTTTTTTTCTATGACCCATCTTTGTACTCCGTTGGCTGATCGTTGAATATCTCGGCTCTCTTTGCAAAGCGCGAGCTAAAATTTTCAGGAATTGATATGTCATCTATACCTTAAATGTGTGCAAAATTCAAAGAAAATCCGCACTATGAGTACTTGCCCTATAAATTTAAAGTCTTGTACAAACATACCGTATTTTGCTTTGTGCTGTGCTGTCAACCCCAGTGATTGTAAAGCACAAATCTTTCGCTTGTTCTAGCGTTCTGTCTTCGTATAGCTCTTTGGTAATGCAGTGAATCGTCACAAAGGGGGCCGTAACGTATTTTGCAACGCAGTTCTCCAAGGCATTTGAATTGCATTCGCCTTGACCATGTTGGCATTGCAGCTTGTCGGACTGGAAATGATAAAATACGGTAAATACAGTATTGTTTGCAAAACGCGAGAGAATTAGGAAAACCTTTCATATGCAATTTGACTTTCCGGTGTTTAGAGCAGGCAATCGTTTCCAAATCGTTTCATGAAGACTTTACAGCCCCGGTAAAAGCCCAAATTTCTTTATATTATTCTCAAATAAGGATTGTTGTGACAGCGAGGAGAATTTCTTCAGTGAAAAAAAATTTATTTTCGAAAAAATACGTTTTTTTCAGAAACAACTAGTATTTGAGCATAACAGTACTTGTCCGTTCGAAAAGTCGCTAGAGTGATTTTTGATGCTTTCACTGTGCGAAAAACGTCAGGGTGCGAGCAACAGTCGAAAAACGCCTATTGCACGGTGCAAAAAGCAAGAAATTGCACCGTGCAAAGGGAACTTTTGGTTTTGCACAGTGCATGTCGCGAAAACCACTCCAGCGACTTCACAAACGGACAAATAAAAACCTCCGATCAAATGACAAGAAGATCATCTGAAGAAATTTTATTTCATGTTTTCGTGGCGGAACCAAAAGTCTGGTTTTTATTAAAATTGCACGGTGCAAAAAGCAAGAAATTGCACAGTGCAAAGGGAACTTTTGTTTTTGCACAGTGCATGTCGCGAAAACCACTCCAGCGACTTTACAAACGGACAAATAAAAACCTCCGATCAAATGACAAGAGGATCATCTGAAGGAATTTTATTTCATGTTTTCGTGGCGGAACCAAAAGTCTGGTTTTTATAAAAATTGCACGGTGCAAAAAGCAAGAAATTGCACAGTGCAAAGGCTTTACGAACGGATTAGTAAAATCGTGGAAATCGACCAATAAACCTAAGTGGGACAAGTTTCAGAGAGCTAAAAAATTGGTTCGTTCCGTTCGTAAAATCGTTGTAATGATTTTTGGCGTTTGCACTGTGCAAGAAAGTCGGGGTGCGAGCGACAATGCGAAGGGAACTTTTGTTTTCGCACAGTGCATGTCGCGAAAACCACTCCAGCGACTTTGCGGACGGATTAGTAAAGAAACTCGGATAGCGACAGCCAAAAAAAGCCTATTGCACGGTGCAAAAGCAAGAAATTGCACAGTGCAAAGGGAACTTTTGTCTTCGCACAGTGCATGTCGCCGAAATCACTCCAGCGACTTTATGGACGACCTAGTATACCCGGCTGTCCGTGTAAAGCTCGAATCACAATTTTTAGAACGTCATGTGTGATCTGTACACACCGTTCGCACTAGTTCCGCGACATGCACTGTGCAAAAACAAAAATTCCCTTTGCACTGTGCAATTTCTTGCTTTTTGCACGGTGCAAAAGATTTTTTTCTGTTGTCGCTCGCACCTGACGTTTTTTTTGCACAGTGTCGCAGAAATGACTCCAGCAACTTTCCGGATGGACTATCAGTCTGTCGGGAAAATAATGAGCACTTTGTCGCATCAACGACCGCATCGCCGCCGAGAAAATGCACTGCGTCGCGGCAAAATCAAATTGTTTTTCAGTTCGGCCGACGGGATCGGCCCCGCGACAGAGTGCTCATTATTTTCCCGACAGACTGATAGTACTAGTCCGTTCGCAATGTCGTTGGATAGATTTTTGGTGTTTGCACTGTGCGAAAAACGTCAGGGTGCGAGCGACAGCCAAAAAAAGCCTATTGCACGGTGCAAAACGCAAGAAATTGCACAGTGCAAAGGGAACTTTTGTTTTTGCACAGTGCATGTTGCCGAAATCATTTCAGCGGCTTGGCGGACGGACTAGTACTTACAAACACGCAAATTAGCCTGCTTGTATGTACTATTATTATTTTTTATTATTTCTTTTCATTTTTCAAATTAAAAAATCTCGTTTTTAGCGACAATGTACGACGCGTTACGAATGAAAAGCTGAGTTATGGGATTTACAATATGATCCATTTGGGGGCTGGTGGCTTCAATGGACAAAAGAATAGTATCGTTGATGTGCCATGTGTCAAAAAAAAGCCTATTGCACCGTGCAAAGAGAACTTTTAGGTTCGCACAGTGCATGTCGCCGAAATCTCGCCAGCGACTTTGCGAACGGACTAGTATTTACATGCATGTAGTGCTAACGTATTTAAAAATCATGTTGGAGTGAGACCCTGTTTGTTGTGCAAAAGCGCGATCTCTGATCGCATCGACAGAAAAAACTCACAATATACCAGGAGTTGCCAAAAGGGATCAGTTCAATGTCAATGTAGTCTTTATAGTCCGTATAAGTGAAAACTAACTCGCTCAAAATAAACTCCATACTCGCAGGACATCGGCTTGAAAACACCAAAGAAATCTTCAACTTTTGGCTTTCATTGTTCGTAGTAGTGTTACAAATATCTTCAAAACGACAACGCTTTATTGCCCTCTCATTTTTGCAACGTAGTTCGGGTAAAATGGAAAAACAATTGAATTCGGCATGGAGAACATTTAGTTGGACAAAAATTAGCAGCAAATTTGTTGAATAATTCATTTTAAATCGAATGCAGCTAATTAAATCTTTTGATTTCATTTTTTTCTTGAATCAAAGCCTCAAGGTTTGTGAATCAGATTTTAAATTTGCTCTTGATAACATATTATGTATAACATATTACGTCTTTTTAACAAACATTCAGCGCTTACTCATTTTTAGATCATACCAGATGGGCCAAAAAGACTTGATCTTGGCGTCAAAATTTTTCGTTGCGGGAAAAATTCACAATTTTTTGGCAAAATTCTAAAAAATTTCCAAAAAAAAATCAGTTTGTCAAATCAAAATGACAAAGCAATTGGACATGACGAAAATGACGGCAATTTGACAACTTGACAGATCGTCAACTTGACCGGCGGCACAACAATGGGCAATGAGACACATCACACCTCGTATATGTGTATATTTATATAGTTGAAACACCGAACTACGAACCGGGCAAGATGTGCGGGCGTCTGTTGACAAGCACCCCAAAAACGTAGTGCGATCGATTCCTTTTTTGGAGTTTCAGACGGACCCACTACAAATCCGGGAGCATTTTCGTCTGGATCGCATCCAAAATGCACGTCAATACATAGGCCTACATCCGGGATATTGTACACAAATTTTACGGACCATTTTTGGTTGTGTTTGTTCAAGAGTGTGACAAAAATTACAGATGCTCAAAGCCACAGAATGCGATATAAAATGAGCGAATTTCGTATGATCGTGGTATATCGACATGAACCATTGTCTTGCCCTCATCATATTGCTACTGTCAGTTGGTTGTTTTGGCCAGGAATGCAAAGACCAGCTGCCGTTGGGCTGTCCAAACGTCTATGATTACTGCACATCTCACAAGCACTTTGTGTATCTGAAGGAGAATTGCCAACTCTCTTGTCAGCAATGCCAAAATGATTGCAAGGACTTTGTAGCGTAGGCGTTTGGACTCTTTTTCGAACACAGGAAGTGCTCCATGTGCGACGCTCAGATTTTGACGAAATTGGGCACAAATTTGGAATAATTTTTTTAGGACATATGTGAGCATAACTTGCGGTTCGCAGAAGGGATGGAGATTTTTAGCGCGAAAGTTTGCGAAAATATGGCGCTTTTTTACGGATCTTAACGTCAAACCTCCATGCTTACTACTAGTGCGGTCAGGATGCGAGCAACAGTCGAAAAAAGATTTTTGCACGGTGCAAAAAAAAGAAATCCCGTTAAGAACTTGTGCAGCATTGGCTAAAAACTAATAAATCACTAACAGGGGAAGTAGTCCAAGTGCGACACTCAGATTTTGATGAAATTTGGCTCAAATTTCGAATAATTTTTTTTTAATACGAGGTGAGACATTTTTAGCTCACGCTTTTCAGAAATAAACGAGGTTTTTCTTTCAAAAATTGGCAAAAATGCGACACATTTTTGCGAATTTTTTGATTTGAAAAGTTTCATATCTTTTTCTACAGTACTAGTCCATCCGGAAAGTCGCTGGAGTGATTTTTGATGTTTGCACTGTGCGAAAATGATCAGGGTGCGAGCGACAGCCGAAAAAGCCTATTGCACGGTGCAAAAGCAAGAAATTGCACAGTGCAAAGGAAATTTTTGTTTTCGCACAGTGCATGTCGCGGAAATCACTCCAGCGACTTTACAAATGGACCTGTATAAAAATCATCATGTTAAAAGGCAAAAAAATATAAAAAATTTGGGTGAGTTTCGATACGATAAAACGGATAATTTTCAACAACAACTCCGTCCGGAAAGTCGCTGGAGTGATTTCTGATGCTTGAACTGTGCGAAAAACGTCAGGGTGCAAGCAAAAGTCGAAAAAAGCCTATTGCACGGTGCAAAAACCAAGAAATTGCACAGTGCAACGTGAACTTTTGTTTTCGCACAGTGCATGTCGCGAAAATCACTCCAGCGACTTTACGAACCGCAAACATTGCCGAATATCTTGGCTGCCTCTGCATAACAGCAGCTAAAAGTTTGAGGAAAGGATATACGGCCAATGCCCGACATGTGCGCAAAATTTTTTTAAAATTTGAGCGTCACGCTTAGATTACTTTCTTGTAAATGATACTATTTGCTCATAAACTTTGTCTTGATTTATTTTAGTTGTCGCTCGGTCAAACAGATTGGAGGTTGCGACGAAACCACACGCTACGACCACGATATTGTAATGAGATGGTGTCCGAGGACTTGCGAAAGCTGCAACGACAAAGCCAGAGTCCCCAAGAAGACGGCTGCCACAAGTGCGCAAATTGCCAGAGTCCTTAAAGCGTTGGATGATCTACTGAAAGACGCGAAAGAGGGTTGGGAGGGCAAGATGCCACATTTGGAAGAGGAACTTGACGACGCATTGAAAGGGAAGGACCCGGATGACAAAGAATGTGCAGAGAGTAAGTTGAGGTCTGTTTGGGGGCTGACAGACAATAATGGGACGCTAAGATTTTGACAAAGCTGGTGTCCTTCGAAAAGAACGCTGACATAGGAGTAATCGAGGGTGTTGATTTAGATAATCGTACTCTTTTTGGCTAAATTTTACATTTTCACAAAATGAAAAATGTCATAATATCATTTTGCGACATTTCTCTAAAAATAATGGATTTAGGGGTAATCGAGTGTGATGATTTCAATAATCGTACTCATTTTGGTTAAATTTTACATTTTCACGTAATGAAAAATATCAAAAAATGACATTATGACATTTTTCATTATGTGAAAATGTAAAATTTAGACAAAATGAGGGCGTTTATCGAAAGCAGCACCCTCGATTACCCATATTTTACGGATTGTCTGACGTCTTGGGTTTCTATCCTTCTTCCCAGCCAAAAAAAACAAGTCCCTCCCACAATCGGTTTTCTTGGCCTGGCGGGAGGGCAGTAATCGAAATCAGCACACTCGATTGTCCTTAAATCCAGTATTCAATCAAAAAATGACATTATGACATTTTTCATTATGTAAAAACGTAAAATTTAGACAAAATGAGTATGCTTTGCAGGAATGACCGAGATTTTTAGGCCAAAAATTGTTCTGCAAAAACACAAATTTTCGGATGAATTGGGCACATTTATGGCCATAAAACATTTCATTTTGCTTTGCGTACCGTACTGTCGACAACGTTTTCTGCGCATCTACCGTGTTTCAAAGATGCGGTGATGCTGTCTAGTCCTGCTATGTATTTCAGGTCTTGAGTCCGGTCCCTGGTCCTGTCCAGAACAGGGTCCGGTCCGGCTTCAAAAAATTTCGTAATCTGAATGATTTGATTGATGCAATAATTCCGGACCTGTTTTGAGATCGTAGGTGCTGTCCGAACTAGGCATGGCTTTTGGGCCGGGCCGACGCAATTGTGGAACTGCCCGGCCCGGAGGCGGCCCGTAATAACAGTAATTCCGAGTCGAGAAGCAAAAATTGGGTTAGCCAATAAAAATTCAGTGTCGAAAGGTCTATTATACTGACGGAGAAATCATACACGACTATCTACAATCATTTTTACAAAGTTTGCAGCACTTCTCTAAAATTTTTTTTTAATATCCAAGTTATATTATATTTACTGGACGACTTGATATCAACGGGCCGAGCAAACAGGAAAAAACATGATGCCGGGCCAAGCTAGGCCGGCCCGTGGGCAGCAATTTTCGGTCGGCCCGAGAGCTATGTCAAGTCCGGACCGCAATATTTTCTGTCCGTTCTGGCTCAATATGACCCAGTTTTGTAAAAAATTCTGTTTTTACCCCCCCCCCCCCTTCCCCCCCCCCCTTCTTTTTTTACTTTACAATGATTGTAGCCATGAATCCCAACTTCAAAGTGACGCTAGACATTTCGGAATTTACCGAACTAGCAAAGAACAAGGGCGATTGGAAGCTGGACCACACCTTCTGCACCAACGGCATTCAATTCCGCGTGATTCCGAAGTACGAGGCGTGTGCCGATCCCGACGGATGTTTGGCGATGAACACCGTCGCCAGCTACGCGAAAACCAACTCCTGGACCGCCACTGTTCGCATGGAATTTATCATCTTCAACACCGACAATACGAAGAACATAGTGAGGAAGATGGGCGAGGTGTTGACCCAGGCGAAGACGTCGAAGGATACGGGCAGCCTCGAGAAATTCAGCGTCCTAACGGATCCCTCAAAGGGATTTCTGCGGCCGGACAAACAGTTGACTTTCTCAGTGGAAATGAATATTTTGGACTTTCGGAAAACTTGAGGAATTCATCATGTGACGCAATACAGTATATTACCGCATTTCAAAATCAGGACTTGCTGGAAAGTAAGGCATGTCGCATAAAATAAATTATGTAAAAAAAATCATTTTTCGTCCAAAGATTTATCGGAAAAAATGATTTTGTAAATACTGTTTGCAACTCTGCCGCCTTTGTTTTCGCTGCAGGACATAAAAAAAATTTTTGACATTTCGTTTCACACGCCGTAAAAAGCGCAATTCAAAAGTAGTTGTTCTGGTCCTTTAAACTTGGCACGTCAAATCGAGGAGGGAACTCTGTATGTTGGCTTTTCGTCCAAAGATTTATCGGAAAAATTATTTTGTAAATTTTTCTTCAGATTTTTGCGGTCAAAAAAATCTCAAAAAATTCAGAGCTTGAAAATGGCCAACTTTTGTCAAAAAAGACCAAGGTTTTGCCAAATTGGACAAAAAATCGATGAGAAAAGATCTTTCGGACCCAAATTTGTGACGAAGTGCCAACTTGAAGAGTTCCCTCTCTTTTGCTTTCTCGATTTGACGTGCAGTACAGCCAATTTTGAATCGCGCTTCTTACGAAGTGGGGGCCGAAATGTCCGAAAAGTTTTCAAAGGACCATATCTCTTGTCATTCCGCTTTTCACTTAAAATTTAACGTTACAGTCGACCAATTTTCCAAGCACTTCCGTTTCGAAACATTTAAGTATAATTGCACTGTTATGGCGGCTGACTTGTTTATTAACCTTCCAAAGGAGAGGCCAGTTGTCGGCTTACGTTTTGAGCCCACCACAAAATTGTAGGAGTGTCCGCGATGTTTGGTTGCGACACACTTCACGTTGACAGTGTTTTTTGCCTTTTTCAAGAACTCTTCATTTTGCGACGTCTTGAAAAGTGAACCCGTAATTTTTTGAAAACGTATGTTAAAGGGCCAGAACAGCTAGTTTTGAATTGCGCTTTGGGTGTGAAACGAAATGCCAAAAAAAGTTCTTTTTATGTCCCGCAGCGAAACCAAAGGCGGCAGGGTTGGAAACAGTAGAATAATTATAAGTACGCATGTAGAATGTCGACAATATTTTTTCCGTTGTCATTGCTACAGTAGACGAAGAAACTTTTTGGACATTTCGTTCCCACGCCGTAAAAAGCGCGCTTCAAACGTAGCTGTACCGCACCCTGCCGACGAAAATGGGGGTGGTCCCGGGGAGGTTAACCGTTTTTTTTCCTATTTTTCCCACCTCACTTGAAAATACGTTGCAAAACTGTTGCGACAAGCCCAGAAAAACAATAATAATTGTGCATCTCCTACATCTCCCGCTACAAAATCCAATTCCCTTTTAAAAGGCATTTGGATTTTGTGGCCGGCTTCGAAAAAATATGAGGAACTGATAGTCGTATAGTAACACATATACAATGTAAAACCAAGCATAGCAAGCATAGCTTTTTCGAAAAAATACCGGTTAATCCTCTTCAAGTCAACGGAAATGAAAGCTGAAGCATAGCGATGTATAATATAATTTAAAAGAAACTTTTGCAGATTTTGAAATACCACAAAATTTGGTGACAAAACATAATTTAATAAACAAAAACGTTGATGCGAAAAGTTTGTTAGGAAAATGCCAAGTAAACAATTAGTAGGAGCACTTTGACGTAGCGGCCCCTCAGAGCTCAGTGAGTTCTTGAACGGGTCGAGGATTAGTCTAGACCCCGGCGTACACCGCTACGCACTATCGCCGACACACACCGACTACATGCCGTAGGGCCTGCAGGGAAAGTGCTCCAGGTGCGACAGTCAGATTTTGATGATATTTAGCGCAAATTTAGAATAATTTTTTTTGCGAGACTTTTTTTTCCAAATGTTGGAAAAAATGGTCATTTTTTTGCTTATCTGGGCATGAAAAGTTTCATATCTTTTTGTACCATAGAGAGTAATGTTTTTTAAAAAAAAACATTATTTTTTCCGCACAAAATTGGAAAAAATACGGCAAAAAATTTTTTTTTTCTCTGACCGCTCTCCGCGTTAAGCGTCCTCTCTCGGTCACAAAGATTGTTAAAGATCTCGGTTGCCACTACAAAGCGCGAGCTAAAACGCTCAGCAATTAATAGGGGACCTTGTCCGATGTGGGTGAAAGGGCCAGCGATCTTTGCAACTATCCAAGAGATAGATTTCAGTTGCTTTTAAAATTCGAATGTGCGCGTTGTCAGAGAATGCAAACGAATTTTTCCTCGCATTGGCGGAGACGCCATTTTTCGGCGGAGACATTTAACGTCTTTTTTGAATGGCCAAAACAGCTACTTTTGAATTGCGCGTTTTACTGCGTGCGAAACGAAATGTCAAAAAAGTTTTTGTATGTCCTGCAGCGAAAACAAAGGCGGCAGAAGTGGAAACAGTAAAATAATTATTAGTAGGCATGTAGAATGTCACCATTATTTTTTCCTTTGTTATTGGTACAGCAGACGAAGAAACTTTTTGGACATTTCGTTTCGCACGCCGTAAAAAGCGCAATACAAAATTAGCTGTACTGCACGTCAAATCGAAAGAGAAAGAGGGAGCGAACTGTTCAGGTTGGCATTTCGTCCCAAATATGGGATCCGAGAAATCTTTTTTGACCGATTTCTTGTCTAATTTGGTAAAAAACAGGTCTTTTTTGACAAGGTTTACCATTTTCAAGCTATATGAATTCTTTTCAGACTTGTTTTGACCGGTAATACCTAGCGGGAAAATTTCAAAATTATTTTTCCGATAAATCTTTGGACGAAAGGCCAATTTGAATAGTTTGCTTTTCAAGTTAACGTGTACTGTCCTCTTAAAGGGCCAGAACAGCTACTTTTGAATCGCGCTTTTTACGGCGTGGGAACGAAATGTTCAAAAAGTTTCTTCGTCTACCGTACCGATAACAACGGGAAAAAATAATGGTGACATTCTACATGTCTACTATTAATAATTTTACTGTTTGCAACTCTGCCGCCTTTGTTTTCGCTGCAGGACATAAAAAACTTTTTTGGCATTTCGTTTCACACGTCGTAAAAAGCGCAATTCAAAAGTAGCTGTTCTAGCCCTTTAAAGGAAATCTGGGCGTCGCACTTGGGTCCGTTCTCTTGTTAGAAACTTTTTTTTCGGGTTACTGTAGTCTCAATATTGTTTTTTTGGCAAACATTGAAACACATATTTTTAAAAGTAATTTTGTAGTAGTAAGTAAGTAGCAATTACTTTTTTATATTACAAGCCAAAAACCGCGTTTTCGGAGTTAATACTAGTCAACAGAGAGGAAAATAATTACCATGTTCGCCGAGATTTCAATACCAAGATTTGAGGCCCCAAGACGGGCACAGCCTTGTCGTCTTTGTCTCTGCTAAAGACTTGAACGTTGTTCTTGCGGATGATACCGAGGTGCACATCAAATTGAGAAGGGAGCTCTTCAAATTGCCTTCTCGTCCTAAGATTTATCGGAAAAATTATTTTTTAATTTTCCCGCTAGGTATTACCGGTCAAAACTAGACATGGCTCCGGGCCGGGCCCGGCCGAAAATTTCGGCCCACGGGCCGGGCCAAAAAATGTCCGCCCGGCCCGTTTCAAATTTGCTTCGGCCCGGACCGGCCCGTTTTTTCAAGTCGCCGGGAAGACACAAAATTATATACTAAGATAGGATAAAAAAATTGTTAGAAAAGTGTTGTAAACCTTTTTAAAATGATCGTATGTAGTTTTGTATGCTTTCTCTGTCAGTCTAATGGGGTTTTGACACTCTATTTTTGTTTGATACCCCAATTTTCGCTTTCAGACTCATTTTTTTTTATTACGGGACGGTTCCGGGCCAGGCCGCCACGTAGACCCGCAGGCCGGGCCGAAAAAGTTCGGCCCGGCCCTGGACCATTTCAAATTTGCTTTGGCCCGGCCCGCAGCCATGTCTAGTCAAACCAGGTCTAAAAAGAATCCATTTAGCTTGAAAATGGTAAACCTTGTCATAAAAGACCTGGTTTTTACCAAATTAGACGAGAAATTGGTCAAAAAATATTTCTCGGACCCCATATTTGTGACGAAATGCCAACTTGAACAGTTCCCTCCCTCTGGCTTTTTCGATTTGACGTGAGCTATATTTTCCTTAAAGGACATACGGTCTCGTATCCAAACTGGCAATTTTTGACGTTTTCGTATATCCGTCTCCGATAAAATTACAGATACGCGAATCACTGTACGAAACACAGCCTTTTTCTCGTTTTTTGTATGCACAATGTCGTTGTCAAGATTTTTTTAAAGTTTTTGGACCGTACTGTGCAATGGTATGTTGTTGTCTGCTCTTGTAACTTTCATGAGTTCGAGAGGACTTGACCAAAGTATACAGGAAAGGATTTTGTTGTAAACTCGCTGGGGCCGGAGTTTTGCGGCTTTGAAACAAAAAAAATTTGGTAAAAAAATTCTTTGCAAGTAGTGCTTTTTGTACCTCTCAAACAATGGGGAGACCCTGGAAAGGGGAATGGACCCGGGCGGTGCAAAAATTGCCCTTCTGGCCATCTGTATGTGGGCCGAATCGAAGATCGGTCCGTAGTAGACATAGTAGACATAGCTCTTGGGCCAACGCAAATTTGAAACGGCCTGGAAAAAATTCTGAGTCCAGAAAATACTTAGAATATGCGGGCCGGGCCGAGGAAAATTTGAAACGGCCCAGGGCCAACCTTTTTCGGTCCGGCTCGCGGGCCGACGTGGGTTATTACGGACACGGCCCGTAATAACAAAACTTTTGAGTCAGAAAGCGAAAATTGGGGTAGCAAACAAAAATAGACTGTTGAAACCCCATCAGACAGTCAAAGAAAGCATACAAAACTAGATACGACCATTTTAAAAAGGTTTACAACACTTTTCTAACAATTTTTCTTATCCTATCTTAGTAATTCTGTGACTTGAAAAAACGGGCCGGTCCGGGCCGAATTTGAAACGGGCTGGGCCGAGTTTTTTCGCCGAAATTTTTATTTATATCGGTCATGTACAGTTATACATGGCTCCCGGGCCGAACCAAAGTAAAATTGAAACGGCTGATTCGGGGCCGGGCCGACCTTTCAGCCCGGCCCGGAATCAGCCCGCAATAACTAAAATTCAGAGTCTCAAAACGAAGATTGAGGTTTTTTTCGTAAGTAGTACTTTAAAGTTTTTTAACTTTTTTCAATGCACAGTCGATTTGCACCACCTGAAGTAAAAGAAATCAAATTATTTTTTCCGAACGGCTTTTTGTCGCTTAAAGTCACCGTTTCGCACTCGAATTTTACTATTTCTGCGCTTCTTCCTACAAAGTTTTTAATAAAACCCCAAGTACAATATCATGTTTTGTATTTAGTCTGTAGCTTTCAGAATGTTTGAGCGTTCCGCCGTAGTGACGGCCCAGTCCGTCATGGAGTTGTGTGAGCTCGCCGAAGCCCTTCAAGAGGACCCATACATAATGTGCGTTCAGAATCTTCAACTTCCCATCGCACTGTTCTCGATGTACGCAATGTGGCGGATAACACGGACAGTGCGCTACAGAAAAGTGGTTGGGATTGCGTCGCCGGCTCTTCGAGTGAGTTCATTTATCGTTGACTGCAAAGTCCGTTGATCTGTGTTTTGCGCCATTTTTTTATTTTTTTAATTTCCCGCCAATTTTAAAATAATTAAAAATTCTTGGCATTCTGTTGCAACGTCATTGAAAATTACAAATTGTAGTGTGAGAAAGAATTCTACAATCATCATCTGTATTTTCAGTTTAACAAATTTTAAATCTTTTTTTTAATTTTCAAATTTCCCGCCAATTTTACAATAATTTAAAATCCTTGGCATTCTGTCGCAACCTCATTGAAAATCACAAACTTTGGTGTGGAAATTTTTTTACAGTCTTCAAAAGTATGTTGAGTGAAAATAAACTCAAATCTTTTCGAATTTTCATTTTACCGCCAATTTTAAAATAATTAAAAATCCTTGGCATTCTGTTGTAACCTTGTTGAAGATCACAAATTGTAGTGTGAGAAAGAATTCTACAATCATCATCAGAATTTTCAGTTCAACTAATCTGAAATCTTTTTTTAATTTTCAAATTTTCGCCAATTTTACAATAATTTAAAATCCTTGGCATTCTGTTGTAACCTTGTTAAAGATCACAAATTTTAGTGTGGGATTTTTTTTACAGTCTTCAAAAGTATTTTGAGTGAAAATAAACTCAATTTTTTCTGAATTTTCATTTTCCCGCCAAATTTTTAAATCTCTGGCATTCTGTTTCAAGCCGAGGAAAAGAATTCTGCGGTGTCGTGCAAGGACTAGTGATACCCTTAGACTCATTTCTAGCTGCATTTTTTTCAATTCTCTTATTTTCAGACTCTTTTCCTAATAATTTGTGTCTCCTTTTACCTCCGTGGAATTTTTGCGTTCTCATTTTACCTTTACACAATGCTACGGGTGCATTTCTATGATGGGCCTTGTCACGTCGCATGGACTGTGAAGGAATGTATTACGGTTAGACTGCCGACCTATTTCGCTCTTTTCACTGTTTGTCTAACTCATGTAGCCTTAATGATGGATCGATTAGGAGTTACATTTTATCGACGACATTATCAGGGAGGCTGGATCGCTGCTTTTCTATATTCTACAACGGTTGTAAGGCTTTGATTGAGCATGGACATTTTATACGATGAAACATGTTTTTGGATTTTTTGTCGTATGAGATGTCGCTTTACGTTCAAGGATTAGCTATAAATTGACAAATGCTTTGAATTTTTTGCTGAAAAATTTTTGTGACATTTTATACGAAAAAAACCTGTTTTATAGCCGCTTTCGAAAAACAAAATTTTTTCGTATAAAATGTCACTTGCATTCAATAGTATCAGAAATTTCTTTCAAGACGTAATGGAGTACTGGAAAAACAGTCCGAGGCGACAACCTTTGCTTGAAACCTCTTTTGCCAAAAAAACATGTTTCATCGTATAACGTGTCATTTTCAGATATTGCTTTAACTTTCCAGTTTTTTCCAATCGTTTTCTTTTCAGGTGTCACTTTCAGCAATGTCGTGCTTTTACATTTACGGTAAAGAAGACTTACGGAAATTTATTTTTGCATGTGTTACAAGTTCAGCGGAAGCGCAATACAAATTAGTGCAAGTGATGCTAACCCTGGTTGTTTTGGACTTGATTACTGCGTTTGGGGACACTGTGGCTTTTTTTGAAAACCGTAAACGCTTTTTTAAGTAAGTTTAATGAGTTTGTGGAAGCGGAGGATATTTTATACGATGAAATGTGTTTGAGAGTGTTTTATCGTATAAAATGTCGCTGTGACCAAAAAAATAATTCCACAAGAGTAGCAGTACTTTTATAATTATTTTTTTTGTTGACATTTTATACGATAAAACATGTTTTTATACATTGTTTTAAATGATACATATTTCATCGTATAACATGTCACCTCCAATTTTTTCCGCCTAAAATTTGTTTCTAGTCGCAAAGATGTTTTATTTACTATACTAAATTACAAAAAAAACTCATTTTCTCCTCAAAACACATTTCATCGTATAAAATGTCTCTTACCTCCAAATTCTTTAGCAAAATCAACTATTACGAGTTCTACAGTCTGGACAAGTCGATGGACCTGCGCGAGAACCGCCTATCAATCCGAGTTGTTCTTCCCATGTCCATTATTCACCTGTCTTTAACATTGCCATTGGTGGCCTGCTTCCCCATTGGGCGCCTCTTCGAATGGCAACAACCAGCGTCGATTCTGCTGTTCGTAGAGCTGATCAGTATGATCCAATCGCTCTATTTTTTAATGTCGCCCATCATTTTGTGCTTATGTTATGTTTGTGATGAAGAAAATGCAAGGGACGAATGGCTGGGAACAAATCGGCAAAGTCATGCTGATGAGCACTTTCGACAACTCCAGTTTCAACTCAGGCTGTGAAACCTCAAACCACGGTGCATTATCTGTTCAATTTTGAAGCAACTGCCACAATTTGAATAAATTTGAAGAATTTTTGAAAATTTGCATAATTTGAAAAATTGTTGTATTGCTTGAAAGGCTCAAATTTGGAAAACCTTGTTTATATTACAACCCGACTTTTCCAAAAATACAAAATTTGAAAAATTGTTGAAAATTTGCATATTTACAAAAATTTGCATAATTTACAAAAATTTGCATAATTTCCAAGACTTACACAATTTTATCAAAAAATATCTCTTTTGGTTTCTGATACCGCATCTGCAGAAATTTTTTTTTCGAAAATTTGCATAATCAAATATTTGCATAAATCGAAAAATTTGCATAATTTTTAAAATTTGAATAATTTCATCAAAAAATCAGCTTTCAATAATTTATGACGCCGCATTAACAAAAAAAAGCTTGTTTCAAAAATTTGTATAATCAAAAAAATTTGCATATGTAAGCGCAGACAAAAAAACAACGCTAAAAATTTCTGCATATTCGCGTCGGAGCTAGTACAAAACATAACGCCAATTTTCCCTCTCTTCTCACCTTTCAATCGCCCCAAACGCATCGCCAATTATGGGAGGCACGGTAGACCAAAGCTTCAGCGCACTGCTCTGTTGGTGGGCGACTTTCCGCCTCTTACTCTCCTTATTGCAACATGGCCAAGAGAATACAACCTTGGATGAGAAGTTATTCGTTCAATATACAACATGCCTGTCCTGGGGACTAATTCTGGCCGCGTTTTTGTTGGTTTTTAATGGCGGTAAATGGCGTCCACACAAGAACTACACCCAATTTGGTGCTGTCTTGGTAAGTTTTCAACCGATTTTTTGTTGGAATTTTGAAGTTGCCATGCAATTTTTAGCGTATAAATGTCTTTGCAAAGTCGCTAAAATTACAGAAACATTATCTTAACCTTCATTTCTCAAAAAAATCAAAAAGGGACATTTTATACGATGAAACATGTTACCGCAAAAACAGGCTTGATCGTATAAAATGTCCACAGTATTGGCCGAACATAAAAACCATTGTATCTCCAATACGCTGAGGCAAATTTAGGGTGACATTTTGTACGATAAAATCTGTTTTGAACAAAAATATTTTTCAACGTATAAAATGTCACCCAGGTTAGAAAATCTGTTCTTCATATATATAATGAAAAAATATGTCCGGAAGTATTTTACTTTCCTATTTTCAGCTGCTCAACATTGGCGCGTTAACGTTTTACGCCACAAGTATGAGCTTCAAGATCTACGACCACTTCGACGAATTCGTCATGATGCCATTCATCTTCCAAGGCTTTGTTGTGGTGGCACTTCTCGTTTATTACAGTTGTCTGATCAGCCTGTCAAACATTTTTCTTTCCATCGCGCGTTTTCCAAGACAAAAATTCGAATACGCCAAGATGGTGGAGATCAAATCTGTCAAAGATGTTGAACCTTGATTTTTTTTTTTGTTTTTTATGCAAAATAAAGGATCCTTTTGAGATTTTATTTAATTTGAGTTTTGAAGGTCGGAAATGCAATTTGTCTTCAGATTCCGAGGGGAGACGGTGAAAGCCCGTTTTTTAGGATATCTAAGCGCTCTTCCAATCTAACGCAGTCTCTCATCGAAAAAACTAAAAAATTCGCTGGAACGAATCTTTGGTCTTTGCACTGTGCGAAAAACGTCAGGGTGCAAGCGACAGCCAGTAGAAGCCTATTGCACGGTGCAAAACGCAAGAAATTGCACAGTGCAAAGGGAACTTTTGTTTTCGCACAGTGCATGTCGCCAAAATCACACCGGCGACTTTTTTTAGTAAAAGGTATCAAAAAGTATCCTCGATTTTTCCATTGTTTCTTTGGACAAAGTGCTCACTATTTCCCCGATAAACTGATAGAATAAGTTTTTATTGGCTTTCAGGTGTAACGCAACACGATAAAAAAAGCGTTATAAGACAGATGCACTTCATCTTCTGTTTTCCGAAGATCGCGTCCAAAAACGGCAGAAAATATTTTTTCGGATAGAAAAACAGAGCAACGCACACATTAAAACTCGAAATTCCGTTTTCCACCCGAAACATTTACAATGAAATTGCTAGCCCAACTGCAAGGCGTTGAAGTGGGTCATTTTTTCGCATTATTTGTATAGTAATGGACGCTTTGAGGGGTAAAAAATGTACCGCACATCTTTCAGGGAAGATATCTTTACCACTTTTTTATCTGGTGGACCGTCTTTTGCCTGCAGCTGTCTTTTAATTCCGAGGACGAATTCGAAGGCAAATTCTTCGAGAGATATTCCACTTACACCAATCGGATCACTTGGACTATTTTGCTGACGGCCTTCACTTTACTTCAGGCACTTGCCGACTCCGATTACGGTAAACCCAACTACACTTTGTTCAGAATCGTTTTGGTAAGGTTTTTTGGACTTTGAAGGAAGATGACGTCATTCTTAAATAAACTTTTTAAAAATTTTGAGTTTTAAGGAAAGTTAAATATTTGGAATATTAGAACCAAAAACGCATAAAGAGTGTTTCAGTGATTTTTTGAAAAAAAATTATTAAGTGCAATTTATACGATGAAATATGTCTGACCGGAGAACATTGTATCAGACAGGTTTGATTGTATAAAATGTCTTTAGTAGGTGCTAGAGATAACATGAAAAATAAATTAATTTTGCTCGGACTTCAATTTGGTGACATTTTATACGATAAAAAATGTTTTTTGGAAGAAATAATTATTGGACAGCTTTCGTCGTATAAAATGTCGAAAAAAATGGTTTACCTTGAGGCGCAATTTGAATATTTAGACAAAGTGACATTTTATACGACAAAACCTTTTTTTCAAGAAATAGTGCATGGACAGCTTTGATCGTATAAAATGTCACCTTGTCAATCAAAAAATACAAAATCCAGCATTCTTTCGCTTTTTGGGCGTTTACGGCCGTATACGGTAAACTTTTATAGCCAAAATAATTTTGGAAACAGGTTTCATCGTATAAAATGTCTTATTTATATAAGACTTAATTTTTTTAATAACTTTCGTTTCAGGCTGGGAACATCATCGGGCTAGCGCGTTTTGCGTACTGGTCGATCTCCGTGATCGTCGAGTCCCATGACGAATTCATTCATGCCCCATTAGCGACAAAAATTTATATTAGTTCAATTATCGCAGTGTATGTCGGAAGTACTCTGGAATTTGCTCTGATCTTTTTCAAATACACTGGACGTCCATTTGGAGGAAAAAAGGAGGAAGAAAATGATGTGTTAGATGATTTTTATTTGAAATATTGAATTTTTGAAAAAAAATTAATAAAAAAATCGTATTTTAGGGTTATGAAGATGTTTTATTTGAAACCTGCAGAAACCTGACATATACCTTAGGAAGTACGTGTCAAAATTTGCGCCAGAATTTGAGCTTCGCACTTTAAAAGTATACTGCGCGAACAAAGTTTTGTCCCCCCCCCCCTCTATCTCGAATACCAGTGGACCAATTGGTACCAAATTTCAAACTTAGTTTATTTAAAACGTACAAACAACTAACAACACACCGGGGTTCAATATATTACCGTAGTAAAAAATCTAGATGCATTTTCCTAAAAACGCCAAGAAAAACGGGAATAAAGTTCTGTTCTCCAAACGTCTACCCATGCCCGAATACAGATCCTGAATCATTTCTTTGTCGATCCCTTCAGTGCATTCCAGAATGCGCCGCTCCAAAGTTCCCTTGTCGTAGAATTGGCCGTATCGATTTACTTCGTCCTGAAGGACCTTCCATACATTCTGAATCAAGTTTAGATCAGGTGATCTGGCCGGCCACTGGGCTACAGTGACCTTGCTGTATCCAAATTTGCGCCAGAATTTGAGCTTCGAACTTTAAAAGTATTTTTAAACCCCAATTCATTGCAATTTCAACTCGAAATGTCTCTTCAGCTCCTGCAAGTGTGATGTTGTGCACCTTGTGCCATTTTCACCACGACAGCTGTAAATTTGTCGGTTGCGAAATGTTGGTAATTTATTTAATTCTTACTTTTTTATGAGCGCCGTTTTTTCGATTAATTCCGAAAATTTTCGTAAATCGCTCACTTTCGGCCTGTTTTTACATTCGTGCCTGAGGGCAATTGCGTCCAGAAACGACGAAACATGTACACTCTCGTTTCGTTTTATGGTTCGGAATGGGAAAAGTGAAAAGTATGAAAAAAAGGTATACGAAAATGGGGGTTTGGGATATTATAGTAGAGTAGGTGCGGGGTGCAAAGAAATGTAATTCTCTCAGCGGACAATATTTTCAGTTTCTTCAAATTTTAGACATATCTTGTATATAGGCCATGTGCCAATCACTCAAAATTTTAGCTTGCGCTTTGCACGACTAGCCGAGATATTCAACGATCTTTGCGGACAATACAAAAAACTTGAAGAACAAGAAAAATTTTCAAATTTTAAATACCCGACCGGTCGATTTGTATTAAGTTTTGGTCGATTAACTTCGAATTGGTCTTGTATTTATTGCTGAAAATTTTTGTAAACGCTTTGCAAGCACAACCGAGATATTCAACGGTCCTTGCCGACGAGAGACTATGAAACATGAGGAGAGACGGAGAAAATGTCATACTTTGTCATAGAAAAAGTATTTTTTATAGAACTATCAGTCGAAATGACGTATTTTACAATCTATTTTGAGCTCGCATGACGTTTAAATCCATTAATGTTCGGCTTTTTCATTTCATTTACTTATTTATTCCTATATGACTCAGAAATTATATTAAGGAAAATAGTTATGCTACGTGTTTCACAATTGAAAACCGAAGATCCGTTGTTGTACACTTGGGTGATCAGGTTTTTGCAAAGACCATCGGAGCATTCCAAACTTGCGCTTCCCATACGGCGTGCCAAAAGCACTCTCTCACTTCCTGTTCCTACTTTACAACGCACCTGACACACTGTGCAAGATATTCTTTGGCCAAAAAAACCTTGAAGCCATGCGATTTATTTTCGTACCAAAAATCTTGTTTTGACCTCATTTCCCACTAATAAAACCTTATTTTCCGCTAAGTCTGTCACGAAAGTCGACGTCATGGAGCGTGATGTCCACTCAGTTTTTCCATGTGATACGATAGGTTTTCTCTCGGCAACGTCTTTATCTGTGCCCCCAGTGCGACACTCAGGTTTTGATGGAACCTGGCACAAATTGGGTGTCGCGGACACGGATTCTTTATACTTTTGAGAATGAGGAATATTGGAAAATTTTTGGATTACTGTCGATTTATCGCTAACTAAGAGCGATAAATTCAAAAATCGTATTCATTTGTTCTGTTCTTGACTTTTTTCCTTAATATGTACAGAATTTTTTTTTATGCGATACAAAATTTTTGTGGACGGAAGAACTGAAAAATTTTTTGTGCGAATTACAAAAATTTGAGATCCGTATGTGTATGTCGGGTGTTGCCCACTTCGCGTAAATGAAGTCGAACTATCGCTTTATTCGATTTTATGTTGATTGCGTCAATCTTTAGGTTATTGATGACATAAATTGTAAAAAGCAGCATAAATTGTTTGCTATTTATTTGTTGACGTTTTGAAAAAGTTTGTCCCAAGCTTGCGCAAACCATTACACATTTCTTCACCGTCCCGGAATTGTCGTATTACGATGATTTTGGAGCTGACACAAATCGGTAGTTCCGGTAGTTCCCACTTTTCCGGTAATTTTGCCGTCACGCGAAGTGGGGAATGTCACTTGCGCAAAGTGTTCCACACGCGAAGTGGGTTTCTCCTCAGTATGTCATCGGCAATTTTAAAAACATAACATCAAAAATTCGAATTTTTAAATTTTATGACAAAACTGGGTATGTCCGCGGGTTGGGTGCCCGCGAAGCGACATCTCCGCGAGTGGGTCACTAGCACAAATTTAGTATTACTTTTTCTAAGACATTTGCGGGACTCCTACATAGCAAGCGCTTTGCAGAAACCACCGAGATTTTTAGACCAAGAGTTGGGCCGGGCCGCATCGGGCCTAGGCCCGTTAATTTAAAAAAAAAATATCCCGCGCTTTTTTCAGAGTAATCGAATGGCTTTGAAACTTTGGCTAAGCCTAGGTTTAGAAGGGTGCTGACCCTTCAAAATGTTATCAGATTTTTGATATCTCTCCAAAACGAGATATCGCGATTGGCGGGAAAAACAAATTCAAATAAACGAGCACAGGCCCGGTGCGGTCCGGCCCGTTTGCCACCACTGGCCCAGTGCAGGCATCAAAAATCACTCCAGCAACCTTCCGGACGGACTACTATATATTTCTGCTGCCTTCACAAACCACGAGCTCCAATCTGTCCAAATTGAAATGCACTGCAGTCGTAACAATCGCACATAATTTGAGGACAATCGACCACTTACGCGTTGAGCTCTCGTCATGGCTTTTCCTCATGTCAGAAATATCAATCTCCGCTTTCCTGCGCTCTACATATGGTATTTGGGATCTGCTAAAACATGCATTCTGCCCTTCTATTCTTTGCATTTGCCATTTCAACGATCGTTAATTCGATTCTGGGAACCGAAATACCACAATGCCATATAAAATTCCTCCTCGGGGTAAGAGGGGAGAGGGGAGGACGGGCGTGGGAAAAGGGCCCCGAGGAAAGCGTCGAGACGTCATCTCACGCTGATAATTTTCAGCCCTAATTCTCTGAGATTATGCATTGTTAACGCGAGGCTTAGCGACGGTTTTTGAAATGGGTTTGGTGTTATTGCAGAGGTGGGAATATTAGACATGATTATGGGAGTGGGGCGGAAATTTGGCAATTATTTTGGCCAATATTTTATGGGGAAAGCAATGATTCTGTAATTTGATGAAAATTGAAGACAATTACTACTCGCGACATAAAGTCTGTAGAATATTGCACGGTGAATTTTCCTTTGTTTTTCGCGGCCGTCGCGGCGATTTCCCGTTTTTACCCAAGCGACATGCACTTTTCGGCGACCGCACCCGACGTCAGCGATAAAATTATACGGACTTTATGTCGCGAGTAGTACTAGTATTTCCATAAAGCACGTAGTCTTGCGATCGCTAGGCGAAAAAATGCATTTTTGCACAGTGCATTGCACTTTTTTGCGCAATTTTTTGCACCATTCATCTATCGCTGCGACGCAGGCTTTATCAACAGCGCTGTTAAGTGCATTCGCATTGTCCAGACCGCTTTTCAAGTTAGCACTGTGCGAAAACAGCAAAATGCACGGTGCGTGAGCGACTAATAGGGGAAAGAAGGCAAAATGCACAGTGCGCCGGCGATAAAACGCCGAAAAAGGTCAATGCACTTTATGGAAGTACTAGTAACATTGTAAATTACAAAGACATCTGGGATTTTTAGCTCAAGTTTTGCAGAAATGACTGAGATTTTTAGGTCGAAAATTTGCAAAAATGTGACACATTTTTTGCAAATTTTGGCATGCAAAGTTCCATATCTATTTCTACAGTAGAACGCAATGTTTCCACAAAAAATCAATTTTTTCCGCGCAAAACTGGCAAAGATACGGCCAAAAAGTGTTTTTCTCTCTGACCGCTCTCCGCATTTCGCGTACTCTCTCGGCCGATCGTTGAATATCTCGGCGCTTGCTGCAAAGCGTGAGCTAAAATTTTTAGGAATTGATATGTGGTATGTGCACGTAGTATGTGCAAAATTTAAGGAAAATCGGAAGATATTAAAGAAAAAAAACAGAGATTTTTTTCTAATTTTCCCGAAACTTCTCGTATATATCAAAATAAAAGAATCCTATTTATTTTGGCCCTAAAAATAACCTTTTTTCATCCGCTTTCGCCTTTCCCTTTCACGCCTGTGCCCATATTGGGGCCATCTGAGAAGGGGGAAATTAAGTATCCTCCTCCTCTTTCCGAACTCAAATATTTTTTTTTGTGTCTTTACTGTGGCCTCACACAAATTTCGGCCCGCGTTTCGTTATGCATTCGGCCATTGAGTTGAGTTATTAGCGGAGGCTAATTGGGACGGAGATGATTAATATTTTTTTTTGTTTTTTGGAGAGAAAAAATAAAAATGTTGCAAAATTTCGCAATTTTTTTGATTTTAGGGAAAAAAATTTACGGATTTTGATGAAACATGGCATAGACTTAGAATAGAACTTTGTGGCTCATATTAGTCCGTCTGCGAAGTTGCTAGAGTGATTTTTGGTG
Organism: Bursaphelenchus mucronatus; assembly: GCA_025436335.1. Taxonomy (NCBI): domain Eukaryota; kingdom Metazoa; phylum Nematoda; class Chromadorea; order Rhabditida; family Aphelenchoididae; genus Bursaphelenchus; species Bursaphelenchus mucronatus. Next base: position 727,871 of record CM046358.1, on the reverse strand, counting down.
TTTGCACTGTGCAAAAAACGTCAGGGTGCGAGCGACAACCGAAAAAGGCCTATTGCACGGTGCAAAAAGCAAGAAATTGCACAGTGCAAAGTGAACTTTTGTTTGCGCACAGTGCATGTCGCACAACTCACTCCAGCGACTTTGTGGACGGAGTAGTAGACTAACAATGGAATTTCTTGACTCATCTCAGTCCGTCGGGAAAATAATGAGCACTCGTCGTATCTTGGAATCGCCCATCATCGCTTCGCGGCGCTAGGGAATTTTTTGCGCAACTGCGACAAGACGCGAAATTTTGCTGCGACGAGCGCTCGTCATTTTCCCGGCAGACTGATATTTGAGACGTTTGGCTTGCGAGTGATAAAAAACTAGATTTTTTGGTAGAAAATTGACAAAAAATTTTTTCGGTAAAAAAAATTGGCGAAATTCAAAAAAAATTTCTTACAGTAGTTTAATTGCAATTTTTACCGGACTGTTAGACTAGGCCATCAGTCGTAATTTCTGGTGTTTGCACTGTGCGAAAAACGTCATGATGCTAGCGACAGCCTCAAAAAGCCTATTGCACGGTGCAAAAAGCAAGAAATTGCACTGTGCAAAGTGAACTTTTGTTTTCGCACAGTGCATGTCGCAAAAACCACTCCAGCGACTTTCCGGATGGACTAGTAATGCGTTAGAAAATGCTAATCAAATTTTCTGCCAAGTTCAGCAAAATCAAAAAAAAATATTTATTTCGAAAATTAAAAATCCCGTTTTTGACGTTAAAAACACCCATCCCGCATAAATTTGAAAGGCCTGCGAATTTTTTGGTCGAAAAACCCCTAAATTTCATCTTTTTTTTATCTTCTGTTTCAAAAAGTGTCGTTTTGTCGCAAAGTGAGTTAAATGTTTTTCTTCAGAACATGAGCTTCTATCCCAGCCTTTCCCACCACCAAAAGTGACATGTTTTTCCGTGTTTCCGGCCTCTCTAACTGGAAAAAGGTCAGCGGACGAGGCTACTTCCTTGTTTCATTGCTTTTTGACGTACAATTCACTCGGTTTTAATTAGTTTTTTTGCTATTAAAGCGATGTGAAATAATTGGGATTTTAACCGAAAAAAAACTTTTTTTCAATGGGCAAAATTTTTGACTTTTTTAAATTTTTGCACTGTGCACTAAAATCAGAATTTTTTTATTGTCTTTTAATTTTTTTGCACTGTGCAAAATAAATCTTTGGTTCGCACAGTGCCGCAATTTTTTTTAATTCGCACTGTGCACAAAAATTTTTCTGTTTGCACAGTGCAGTAAAAATCAAAAAAATTTTTCGTTGCACTGTGCAAAAATTTCTATAACAAATTTTCGCACCGCGCATTTGTACTCTCAATGTTTGCACTGTGCAAAAAGCATTTTATCTTTACTGCACTGTGCAAAATTTTTTCCAAATTTCTGCACGGTGCATAGAAAAAAGATCTTTTGCCGCACAGTGCAAACAAATTTTCTTTTTGCACAGTGCAGTAAAAAAAATTCACCGCACTGTGCAAATTTTTTTCCAAATTTTTGCAACAAAAAAAGAAATTTTATCGCACAGTGCAAATCGTTTTCTTCTTCAATTTTTGCACAGTGCAAACAAATTTTCTTTTTGCACAGTGCAGTAAAAAAAATTCACCGCACTGTGCAAATTTTTTCGAAAGTTTTTGCACCGTGCAGACAAAAAATTTCTTTTTTGCACGGTGCAAAAAATCTTTTAAAATTTTTTTGTTTTTTTTTAATTTGCCCTTTTGTCTTTATAATATTTGGACTCCTTCTTTTCTCCAGACAGTTCTCTCGCAAAGTACACAGCAATTAAAATTTTTAAAGATTTTCAGCCTACGTGGGGTCCAAAATTGTAAAAAAATATTGTTTAAGACGGCTTAAAATGCACTACAACATCTTCAATGCCCCAATATTCAAATTGTACCATTCAATTTTTCGAATACATTTACAATGTAATGCACAATGCTGTAAAGAGCTTATCTTTTTGTGGTTTCAATTCCTCGGATTAGTTAAATGACGACTTATTTTGAGGCAGGTGTTGAGGGGCTCCGGTTACGCATTTGCACGCAGACTATAATTAGAGAAATTAGAGGCTCTCCGAATGACATTTCAGGAGTTTTTGGCCTTGGACTTTCAGCGATAAACACGCAAGTAAAGGCTCCGATTTCAGCGGAGATTGAAGTTTGATTTTTTTTTATTTTTTTCTAAATTTAAGACATTTTTTGCACTTTGCACTTTTCCAAAAAGTCTGCACGGTGCAAAAAATTGTAGAAAAGTTTAAATCTTCGCACAGTGCACAATTTTTTGCTTGAAATGTGCTAAATTTGTGTTAAATTTTTAAATTTCTTTGAAGTGCCCTCAAAAAAACTTTTTTTTGGTCTTATTTTTCAGTTTTCTATCAGTATGTCGCAAAAATAATAAGCACTTTGTTGTAAAATACCTCAAAATAGGTGATAAAATCTCCTATGACCTAATTATTTTTTTAATATTGTTTTTATAAGCAAAGTTTTCTACTAGTCCGTCCGAAAAATCGCTGGAGTGATCTTTGGTGTTTGCACTGTGCGAAAATGTCAGGGTGCGAGCGACAGCCGAAAAAAGCCTATTGCACCGTGCAAAAAGCAGGAAATTGCACAGTGCAAAGGGAACTTTTGTTTTCGCACAGTGCATGTCGCCGAAATCACTCCAGCGACTTTACGGATGGACTAGTATAGAAAGGCCTGCAAATTTTTGGTCGAAAAATCCTAAAATTTCGTATTTTCTGTTTTAAAAAATGTCAACGAGAAATTTCCGAGGCCACAAAAGTCAATTTCATGCCAAAAGAAACCTCGCAACAACAAATGTTTATATAATAGACAAATTTCTGGGCTCTCTGAAACTTATTCTCCTGGGTTTTGACTATATTTTGTTGATCGATTTCTGGGATCTTACTAGTTCGTCCGTAAAGTCGCTGGAGTGATTTCAGCGTCATGCACTGTGCAAAAACAAAAGTTTTCTTTGCACTGTGCAATTTCTTGCTTTTTGTAGGTTTTTTTTGGCTGTCACTTGCACCCTGACGTTTTTCGCACAGTGCAAACGCCAAAAATTATTCCAGCGACTTTACGGGCGGACTAATAGTCTCTCGGATGCGCACAACAACAAATTGAGGCAACCGAAAGCATCGTCGCCCTAAACTGTCGTTGACCCCAACCCTGCTTTTACGTTGCAAGCAATTCTTTATGACTCATGATAAATGCATTTGTTTGGATCAAGTTTACATCATTTCGCATCTCAGCTTTCGCTCGTATAAAAACCTACGAATTCTTGAACCCCCTTACCTCTTGGTTTGCCATTAAAAATTATGTATATAAACTCTCCTCCCTCAAGGTAAACATTAAGAACTTGTTTTGCCTTCTAAATGCCGAGGAATTTGGTATGTATGTCCAATGTTTGAGGACATGCAATCCGACTGCGAGAAAAAAGAAAGCCGTAAATTAGGGAAAAAAGTTTCAGTTTTAAGTTTCCCGGAACGCCCGCGCGGTTGGACAAACGGAAATTGTATTAAATTAGGATTAAAATTAGAACCGCCAGAGGGGTTTTGAACCAAGGTTGAAAGTAGAGGTTTTACTTGTGTTTTCACAAAGTGCACAGAGGTCTGTCGGCCTTTTATCGCCGACACACAGTGCATTTCGTCTGTCTTCCTTTATCTGTCGCTCACGCACCGTGCATTTTGCTGGTTTTCGCACCGTGCAAACTTGAGAAGCGGTCTGCACTGTGCGAATGGGCGCAGTTGAAAAAAAAGCTTACGTCGCGGCGATTGATGCACGGTGCGAGAAATTGCGCAAAAAGGTGAAATGCACTGTGCAAAATGCGTTTTTTGGCCTAGCGATCAAAAAATTTTTTCAGAAGTGCGTAGACTATTTGTCGCTAGTCGAAAACTCCATTTTGCACAGTGCATTCCCCCTTTTGCGCAGTTTTCGCACCGTGCATCAGAATTTGTTTAATATCTCGGCTGCATCTGGAAAGTGAGAGCTCAAATTTTTATTACACACTTGAACCAGTGTGTAATAAAAAGGCAAAATTTTAAAAAAATCGACCGGTCAGATTTTAAGAAATGACATATGTTTTTGAATTTTTTCCGATTGCTCTTGACGACAAAAACCGTTGAACATCTCGGCTGCATCTGAAAAGTGTGAGTTGAAATTTTCAACGATTAAGACATGGAGTAGTACTAGTCCGTCCGTAAAGTCGCTAAAGTGATTTCCGCGACATGCACTGTGCGAAAACAAAAGTTCACTTTGCACTGTGCAATTTCTTGCTTTTTGCACCGTGCAATAGGCTTTTTTCGTCTGTCGCTCGCACCTTAACCTTTTTTGCACAGTGCAAACGTCAAAAATCGCTCCAGCGACTTTCCGGATGGCCTAGTCTTAGTACGTATGCCAAGTTTCAAAAAAATCGACCTGTCGAAATTTAAGAAATTTAGTTTTAATTTTTTGTTTTTTTTGCAATTTTTTCGATTTTTTTCAATGAATTTGAATAACTTTACAGTCTATTCAAGTCCTTCTCTAGAATGTCACTTTAATTAGCTTTAATTACCCATTTATTTTCGTTGTTTTCCACCCTCAAATCCAATCAAAAATTTAAGGAAATCAATTAACCTTTCACAGCACTTTCCATAATTTCAAAATGACCTTTATGCTTTCAAAACTCCTTTCATTGCTCTTTATCTTTCTGTATTTTATTTTTAAGTAACCTACACGTCATGAGCGATGAGCTTTTTTCCGCATTACCCTCTAATTATAATCCTATTTGGCCGTTCCATTTGGCCATTCCCACGGTCATTTCCAATGGGTTTGAATGACGTTCCGCTTCCGTTCGTCAGCACACGTTCGTTTAAAGGGTTTTGATATTATTCAATGGGTTCAAAGGGCACAAAGTTTACGAATGTCAACGAAACAATTTTTTTGCAAATTTGATGAAACTCGGCTTAAATCAAGCTTGAAATTTTTTAACTGAGCAATCAATTTTATGTGCAAATCGCTTCCTTTTTTTAAACTTGCGACAACTGCACAGCGCAAGCCGCTGCGATGATTTTTTTCTGTGCACGGTGCGATTTATTTGCAGTCGTCCCTTGCACGGTGCAATGTTTCAATTTTTGCGCACTGTGCGACGACTTCTTTTTTTGTTTGCACTGTGCGCCCAATTTCGCATTTTTTTAATCTTATTTTTCCGGACTGTGCGACAACATTTTTCGACTGCACTGTGCCAAACCAAGACTTACCTTGCCGGTGCGATTTTTTTTTGCACTGTGCGCCCAATTTTTTTTTTTTAATTTTTACTTTTTTTGCACTATGCGACGACGTTTTTGGTTTGCACTGTGCGCGCAATTTAGCAATTTATTTTTCGCACAGTGCGTCAATTTCTTTTTTTTGATTGCACTGTGCAAATCCAAAATTTTCCTTTGCACTGTGCGATCCTTAATTCTCCGCACCGTGCATGCACCCCTCAAACGTTCATTTCGTATCTTTCCCAACTTTCTCCAATATCAATTATGACGTCATGCCCTCCAAGTACATTAACCAAATTGTATCGAGTTTATAGCGCGTGTCGAATGGATATATTGACTTAGTATTCAACTTGCCGAACTTTCCATTTTCTTCTCCCTTTCATGGTGGCCTCGGGGCGTGAAAATGTTTTCGAAATTTTTTATGCGTTCGTACGTACGAACACGTATGATAAATCGCGTCCGTGGGTTCAATAACCCGGCGGTTTATGAGGTGAGCGCTCGGAATAGACCATGTATTATATTATACATGATGCTATTCGCGGATTTGCGCCATATTTCTTTCGTTGCGGCTTTGCGGGCTCTGTTTTATTATGCGTTGGATTTTTAATGGAGAGAGTGTGTTTTTGATTAAAAGCGGGTTTTGATTTGTTGCTGCAGTAGATTGTGTTTGAAAGGTCCAAACGAGGTCTATTCTAGCAGTAGTAGTACTGTAGGTACGGGATGTAAAAGGCTCATACACTTTTGGCCATATCCTTGTCATTTTCGTTCTAAAAGAACTGATTTTTTGCGGAAATATTGCCCTCAGAAGCAGAAATAGATTCAAAATTTTTTTTATCAAAATTCGCAAAAAAATTTTACATTTTTCCAACTTTTTATCTAAAAATCTTGGTCGTATATGAAAGAAAAACGTTCCAAATTTGTGCCAAGTTTCATCAAAATGTTAGCGTCGCAATTGAACAACTTTCTGTGTAAAATGTCATGGAAGCTCCAAAGAGATTGTAAAATACGCTTCGATAAGGTTTTTGTTTCATTTATTATATATAATACCAAACATGGCAAGGGCGCCGGGCTTTGGAAATTTTGAAAAGGGCCGGGCCGGGCCCAACTCTAAACGGGCCGGGCCGAGGGCCTAACGTTCTTTTGGGCCCCTTCGGCCCGGCCCTTTTTTTCAAAAAAAAAATTTGTCTTGCAACGAAAAATTTAGGTGCCAAATTTTTTTGGCATTTTGTTGTAATTTTTTTGCAAAAAAAATTTTTTGACTACGGTTGTTTAAAGTTTCTCTTGCTTTCTCTAGGATTTCGACGATGGATTTGACAATCGAGCAGCCCATCTGAAGTATTATATTCACTCTTATGACATGAATACCTGTGGTTCGATTTTTCGACCTTTAAAAAAATCAAATAAAATAAAAATTTGGGACAAAAAATTTCAGGTTCTGATTATCATTTCCGAATCTTCAAATTTTTGATGCTTTTCAGCTTTTTGCATATATTTCCAATATCTGAACATCTTTTTCGCCGAAAGACAAATCATGGATAACATCAAAAAAAAATCAACAATAAATTGGGTATGGGTTGATCGATTTTTAAATTTTAAAACGTTTTTGGACTAATTCGAGTACTGCGAACAACGTCATGATGTTAGTTTAAAGTAAAAACTTTAAACAAAAAAAAGGGCCGGGCCGGGCCCAACTTTAAACGGGCCGGGCGGGGGGCCGCAAGGATACCGGGCCTGGCCCTTTTTGCCATGTCTGCTCCAAAGAGGTTGTAAAATACGCATTGTCAAAGTTTTTGGTGCATTTATTATATATAATAAATATATATAATAAATAATAAAGTCAACTCGACGGAGTATTTTCCGCGGCACGCACTGTGCAGTTCTTTGCTTTTTGCACCGTGAAATACGCTTTTTTTTTGATTTTCGCTCGCACCCTCACTTTTTTTGTGTAAACAAAAAAAAATAAAATTTAGATACCCAAAAAATTATCGACGAATCGCCAACTTGAAGACTTTCCTTTTCGATTTGACTTGCGCCGTAAAAAGCGCGATTCAAAAGTAGGTATACTGTCCCTTTAAAGGGCCAGAACAACAACTTTTGAATTGCGCTTTTTACGGCGTCTAAAACGAAATGTCAAAAAAGTTTTTTTATGTCCTGCAGCGAAAAGAAAGGTAAAATAGTTGCAAACAGTAAAATGATACCGTGCACTTTGCATCATCCCAAATGGAAAGGTAATTAGAGGAAATATACCATTTTCCTGAAAAACGCCAGAACAACAACTTCTGAATTGCGCGTTTTATGACGTGTGAAACGAAATGTCCAAAAAGTTTCCTCGTTTACTGTGCCAATAATTGCGGAAAAAAAATAATGGTGACATTCTACATGCTTATTAATAATTATTTTACTGTTTGTAACTCTGCCGCCTTTGTTTTCGCTGCAGGACATAAAAAAATTTTTTGACATTTTGTTTCACACGCCGTAAAACGCGCAATTCAAAAGTAGTTGTGCTGGCCCTTTAACAGGGGAAGTACCCCAATAGAGGGTAACGTTTCCACAAAAAATCAATTGTTTCTTCGTCTACTGTACCAATAACAACATTCAAAAATAATGGTGACATTCTACATGCTTATTAATAATTATTTTACTGTTTGTAACTCTACCGCCTTTGTTTTCGCTGCAGGACATAAAAAACTTTTTTGACATTTCGTTTCGCAAACAAAGCGCAATTCAAAAGTAGCTGTTCTGGCTCTTTAAACCGGCTAAACTCTTTCCAAAACACTTTTTCGTTTTGTAACATTACATCATCGTTGTTTTCCTAAAAAAACCCCGTCCAGAAAGCTCTTGCAATTCTCCTAATTGGGTCGAGACCAAAAACTGGAGATATTCAATTATTTTTCCTCCCATAACTTTACTTTTCCCTGAACCATGTGATGAGAGCGATTACAGATATTCTCCTTGTCGGAGAGAAATTAGGAATATGGGAAAAAAACGGTGGTATTATTGAAATTCTCGAACTCCCAAGATAATGGGAATGAGTAAACGAGCGGTTAATCCGCTGCGCCGGGGATTAACGTAATCCCAGGGCGTGTGGATAAACAGACGGCGACGTTTTGGTCATATGCCGGTAATTGGAGGGGAGAACTTGATAGTTGGGGATCGAGAAATGAAATTTTGAACCTTTTCTTTGTCTACGAATTACGGGAGAGAGGTGTCTCAAGTGCAACACTCAGATTTGCTTTCAATTTTGCACACGTTTTGGGCATGCTGGTCCGTCCGTAAAGTCACTTTCAAAAAAGTTGTTTACTGATTTTGCTTTCCAAAAAAAGTCTTTTTTGCGTTTTCGCTTTTCAACAAAATTCTTTGAATTTTTGCTTTACAAATGTTTTTTTGCATTTTTGCTTTCCAAAGTTTTATTTCGCAATGCATTCAAAAAAAATTGCGTTGTGCAGAAAAATTCAAATTTTTTTACTACTGGTTCGTCTGTGGCGTGGTTTGTGCGACATGCACTGTGCAAAAACAAAAGTTCCCTTTGCACTGTGCAATTTCTTGTTTTTTGCACCGTGCAATAGGCTTTTTTCGGCTGTCGCTAACACCATGACGTTTTTTGCACAGTGCAAGCACCAAAAATTGAACGGACTAGTAGGCCGCGTATGAATTCCTGAAAATTTTAACACGCGCTTTGCAAGGAGAGATTGGATATTCAGCGATCTTTGCGGCCGAGAGTACGAGAGGTCAGAAAAATAATTTTTTTCGAAATTCAAGCATTACCTAGCAAGAGTACCTGTGCAAAGATTCAAAGCCGGCGAGAGAGCGCGCGAAACACGGAGAGTAGTCAGAGAGAAAATCATTTTTTGTCGGATCTTTGCCAGTTCTGTACGGGAAAGAATTTTTTTTTGTGGAAACATTACCCTTTGCAGTAGAAATAAGTATGAAACTTTTCACGAAAAAATTCGCAAAGGAATTTCATTTTTTTGCTAACTTTCAATCCAAAAATCTCGGTCGTTGCTGCAACGCGTTAGCTAGAAGTTTAGCATATCTTTTAGAAGAAATAATACTAAATTTGTGCCATGTCTGTGATATAAACCTTAGACTTGGTCCTAAGCTTAATTCCTCCGCGATTTTTTTTTGGAAATTAAAATTCTTTGAAAATAGTCAAAAATGACGTCATTTAGTAAGTTAATAATTCTCCAAAAACAAGATTTCCATGTTCCTTGTGTCAAAAATCCGGCCGTGGGAGCCATTTTTAGCGAAATTAAAATGGAAAAAACAGAAAAACGCCAAAATTTTTAATCTCCCTTCAAATGATGTGATCTGCCCCTTAATTTGCATAATGTTTCATTTCTTTCCACCTGCGGCACTTTCATTTCCAGCCCAATTTAAGGACGTTTATTTAATATTTCGGAATTATTCAATTTTGCATAGTCTGCTGGTCTGTGTTGCATGTGTCATGTCATGCTTCATACAGACGGCTGTCAGTTCCAAAAGATGGGCGGGAATTTTGAGGGGTTCAAGTTGCAATTTTTAGGGAAATTTTGTTTGAATTTGATAAAAAATTACTTTTTTGAATATTCAAATTTTTTAAAATTGAACAGAGTTTTTAATTATGCAAATTATGGAGCATTTTAGCGTAGATTGAAAGATTATTTGGGTTAATGGCCTCAAAAAGATAGGAAATTAATAAAATTCCAAAAAATTTGATTAAATTTGCATATTGCAAAATTATGTAAATTTCGGGTCGTCAATGGTAATTAAAGTATGATTTTTTTGCATAACTCGTCTTATTATGATATAAATTGTAAAAAAAAGTAAAGTTTCAAAAAATTTGCATGAATTTGCATATTGCAAATTATGCAAATTTTTTGAATTTTTTCAAAATTTTATGGTTTTGCGATTTGACTATCCCATATGTAAAAAATATTGAAATTTAGAAACCTTAGGAATTTGCCTAATTTAAAATTAAGCAAATTTTTTGAATTTTTTCGAAATTTTATGGTTTTGCGATTCGATTATCCCATATATAAAAAATATTTTAAAAGTATGCAAATTCTTTTAAATATTCTAATTTCTTTGCTTCGCCTTATTTTTCGTTGATAATAAAATTAATTATTATTCCAATGCACAATTTTTTTATATTTTCCTCAAAAAACTATAATTTTTCCATGAATTTTCGAGTTATTGAACCTTGTTTACTCAAATCCCCTGGGGCTATTTAATTACCGGCGTATTCAAAATTACAACCTGACTGTAATTACTTTATAACTCCTTAAACCAAATTATTTTACATTTCAAAACATTTTTTTGAAAATTTTAAAAAAATTTCGCGTAATATTATACTATATATATTAATTGTACATTGCTAACGTCATAAACGTATATAGCACCCGAGAAATGGCTGAAACCGGACAGGTGTTCATTATTCATTCCGTTTTTGCAATCTATAGCCGCAGGGTGTATTAGAGGAAAGGCCGGGAATAGCCGAGTAGCCGGTATTTTTAGTTGCTTTAATGTGCATTCGTCTGTGGCCCGGAGCGTGTTGCAGAGTATGTCAAAAGGGGTTTGGAATAGTTTTTCATCGCTTTTTTGGGATGGACTTTCGGTGCAGCGGAGCGGAATGGCCAAAAGTTGAGTGGTATGGAGCAATAAATAAGGGACAAAAACTGAGTCGCAAATAGTGGTCGAATAGAATAGTAAAAAGTTAATTTTTGGTGGATTGAGTGGGTCAAAGTCTAAAAAGGAGTGCGGTTCTTACGCCAGCGACTTTACGGACGGACTAGTATAGAAAGGCCTGCAAATTTTTGATCGAAAAATACCAAAATTTTACATTTTTTTATTTTCTGTTTTAAAAAATGTCAACGAGAAATTTCCGAGGTCACAAAAGTCAATTTCATGCCAAAAGAAACCTCGCAACAACAAATGTTTATATAATAGACAAATTTCTGGGCCCTCTGTAACTTATTCTCCTGGGTTTTGACTATATTTTGTTGATCGATTTCTGGGATCTTACTAGTTCGTCCGTAAAGTCGCTGGAGTGATTTCCGCGACATGCACTGTGCGCAAACAAAAGTTTCCTTTGCACTGTGCAATTTCTTGCTTTTTGCACCGTGCAATAGGCTTTTTTTCGGCTGTCGCCCGCACTCTGGCGTTTTTTGCACAGTGCAAATCTCCAAAAATCATTTTAGCGACTTTCCGGACGGACTATTAGTATTTTCACAGCGCGCATGGACATTTTGTCGCCTTACGCACCGTGCACAAAAAACCCCCATTTTGCACGGTGCATTTGACCTTCCTTTGTTTTTTGCACCGTGCGGCAATCGCTGCGATGTAAGGAAATTTCAACTATGTTTTGCACTGTGCAGGGTCGGCGCCCGGAATTTTGCACCGTGCAAAGGGCATTTTTGAGGTTTGCACTGTGCAAAAAGCGTTAAATTCACAGTGCGGCGGCGACAAGCGTGGGAAAGTGCAAATGCACTGTGCAATGAACGCGACAAATGTCCATGCACTTTGTGAAAATACTGATACTGTGCAAATTCCGGACGTCGACGCAGCGACGTGGTTGAAACTTGTCTGTGCCGCAGCGATTGTCGGTGCACAGTGCGAAACAAAAAAAAAGGTGAATTGAAATGCACAGTGCAAAACAAAAAAAGGTGAAATGCACCGTGCAAAATGGACTTTTTGTGTACAGTGTGGAAATCGACAAAATTCATGCACTTTATGAAAATAGTACTAGCAATGTCAACCATAGTAACATTTTCCAGCCTAATTTGAGCCCAAAATCCTATTTTTGCCCTCCAAAATTTCCTCATTTCCCACCGCATTTCTCTCTCATCATTCCTTGCGAATTTTTGATCGCCCACCGTCGCATGCCATTATATAGCACTTGTCGTCGTCTTGTGGTCATCATTCGCTTCCTCATTTCCCTTTGGCTGCTTAATTTTGCATGAGGAATGAGGATTAGAAACTTGCACTTGAAGGCGCCCCATCGCTTCTCAAAATGGACATTCAAAAACAGAAACAGAGCCTAAGGGTGATACGACTTAAAGAGGCGAGAAGAGAAATTTGGACGCCATTCCTTGGCCTATTTTTTCAAAAAAAATTTTTTCGGTTTTCACCGATTTTTTGATGGAAAAATAGGGGTTTTGTGAAAATAACCATGTGTTTTTTGCTATTTCTTCCGAAAGTCGCTGAATGTCTTTAGATTTCGATGTTATTGTGGGCGTAAATGTATTATGATGTGGAGTGTGGGGTCTGGAAAGGAGGAAAGTACAATTAAAGCAAAAATAATGTAGTCGAAAGTCGAAAACAAGCCGGATTTTGCGATTTCTCGGCGCTTTTTCTGTTTCAAAGTCAGAAATTGAAAAAGGTCCGTAAAATTTTTACTCTCTTGAATATTGCCTTCAAATTAAGGGCACGTGCGCTGTCTGGAAGACAGATTAACTACTGAAAATTTTAGCTCGCGCTTTGCAGTGAGAGCCGACATATTCAACAGTCTTTGCGTCCGAGAGAGCACGCGAAACGCGGAGAGAGGTCAGACAAAAACACTTTTTGGCCATTTTTTTGCTAATTGTCGGGGAGAAAAGGTGATTTTTTAGAGAACTGTAATATTCTGCAGTTACTGTAGAATGCCAAATTTCATTTTCGAAAATTAAAATGTTTTTTGCCAGAAAACTCGAAAATTTCCTTAAATGACCAGTTAAAAGTTGTGCAATCCCTTAGAAAATTTGAATTTGCATTTTTTTCATTTTTTATTCCATTTAATGTTCAAAAACCTTAAATTTCCTCCATTTTGTATTCGTTTTTTTCATAGTTATGAACCCAATTTCTTTAATTTCCTCGACGTTTGCAAAATATTTTTAAGCCGGCGGAGAAATCTTCAAGCCGCTTCCAGACGATTATCATTTACAATATTCATCATCGTATCATTAAGTCTGTTTGGGCAAATTAAATATGACGGGAGGGAAAGTGAATGTTTACTTCTTTTTTTTTGTAAAATACGAGCATATTTTTTTTTATTTCCAATTGCTACAACTATATACCGCGCAAAAATAAAAAAAATCTACATAAAACAATGAGTGATATAATCTTGTAGAAAATGGTGGCCCTAGAGACATTAGAAACATATTTCGCCGAGGAATCCAAGCCTCTGATCTTGGTCTATGCAATAAGTGGAACGGTGATGATGCTGCTCATCGTCGCGGTCGTGTTTTTGATCCATTCAAGAAGAACAAGGCTCAATTGGTAAGTAAATAATTTTTTTTGTGTTTGTGAAATACGAACATATCGTTTGGAGTAAAATACGAGAAACAACGTTGTCACTAGCATCTTGCGTAATTTTGGTCATAAGAAAAACACGAATGGTCCGATTCTCTTCGAATTTTAGCACGGAAATCTCAAAGGGTTATAGACAATATCCTGAAAATTTTGGCTCGCGCTTTGCAAGAGCGGCCGAAATATTTAACGATCTTTGCGGCCGGGAGAGTACGCGAAACGCGGATAACGGTCCGAGAGAAAGACACTTTTTGGCAATATCTTTTTGAATTGCACATGGAAAAAATTGTTTTTGAACTCACAGATTGCACTGTGCATATCACGAAAAAGTCCAATTTTTCACTTAAAAATTACAAAAAAAATCTCAAATTTTTGGCAATCTTTCGATCTAAAGACGACGGGAAAAAATCTCGGAAAAATCTCGCATATCAGTCCGTCCAGAAAGTCGCTGGAGCCATTTTGACAAAACGCACTGTGCAAAAAACCAAGCGAGAACCAAAAAAAGCCTATTGCACGGTGCAAAAAGCAAGAAATTGCACGGTGCAAAGCGAACTTTTGGTTTCGCACAGTGCATGTCGCGGAAATCACTCTAGCGAATTTGCAAACGGACTAGTAATAAAAAAATTTGATTTTTCTGCACAACGCGATTTTTGGATGCATTAAAAAATAAAATTTTGGAAAGCAAAAAAGCTAAAAAATTGGAAAGCAAAAATGCCAAAAACTTGGAAAGCAAAAATGCCAAACAAAATTTGAAGAGCAACGGACGGAGTAGTAAAAATTTTCAAATAAAACCTATTGCACGGTGCAAAAAGCAACACATTGCACAGTGCAAAGGGAACTTTTGTTTTCGCACAGTGCATGTCGCTGGAAATTTATTATGATCCAAAAATCGAAATTTAAAAAAAAAAAATTTTTTTGATATTTTGAAGTCGCATAGTTGAATTTTCATATTGGTCTCTGATTTTTCACTTACTTCCACACACGCTACACTACATTTTCTTCTATTTCTGGCCGTTTTACACACTTTTCGGCCAAATTTTCGATTGTAAAATTGGTTCCGTTAACATTTTCTGCAAAATTAATTTTTTTCAAAAAATTGTAAAAATCTCCCCTTGTACTTCCCATTTACAATAACATTCACCCCTACAATTACTGGTCTCTAACCTTTTTGCCCCTTTTTACACAAAGAAACATTACTTTAGGTACGAGCAGAACTTGTTGGAAATGGCGCACTCACCCCCACATTACATGCGATGCAAGGCGATGCCGCGAATGGACACGGAAGACGAGGAGCGCCTGGATATGCCATAGTAAGTCGTGCAAAATTAATGAGGGGAGATTACTCTGTAATTACTCGGAACGAGTGGTTTTTCATCGTTTCCAAAGAAGGAAGTTACAAAGATCGCCAAAACGTTGTAAAGCAGTATTTGTAACTTGTAATGGTGGAATTGGGGGTTCCAGAGGTTAGATTTGGCATTGCAATAGCCAAAATATTGTTTTAGAGACAAAAACATTTTAAATTTTTGATATTTCCGCCAAATTTATAGATCCTTGGCATTGTGTTGCAACCTTTGAAAATTTAAAAACAGAACCTTTCAATACCAAAAAAGTCTATTTTGACTACTGTTTGTCCTTTTAGCCATAAAATTTTTTTTGAATTTTTGAATTTCCCGCCAAATTTAATGTTATTTGGCATTGTGTTGCAACTTTTAAAAATTTGAAAAACAGGACCCTCAAATACTGAAAAACGTTTATTTGTCAATTTTTTGCCTTTTTAGCTACAAAATTTTTTGAATTTTTTGATTTCCCGCCAAATCATGAAATCCTTGGCATTCTGTTGCACCTTCAAAATGACTAATTAATAGTCGAAATGTTAAAATACAGTGTTTATTTTTGGTCTTTTATCACTCTTTGAAACGATTTTTCAAAATTTTTTCTTTTCCCGCTAAAACTTTACATTGGCATTATGTTTCAACCTCCGAAGTTAGTCGTCCAATTCCCTAAAACCCTAAATTGTCTCTTCCAGCAGTGCTTCGGACATTGAGCGGAAGCAATCGCGGATACGACGAGTGAAACGAGAGCCCATCGGAGATGTGAGCAACATGTTCCACGTGCCGAAGATGACCAAACATACCAGCATGTTCAGCAAGTTCAGTCAGTCCGACATTGATCGAGGGTTATATACGACGAATGTAGGTTGAGTTTAGAGAGGCTTTGAGGTTTCTCTTGGGAAGCTGCAAATCAATTTGAGCTCTGTAATTTTTCGATATTAATTAAGGACATTTTCAAGCTTAAACATGAGATTTTTTGTCGCAAAATGACCGGATTTTTGTTCTGTTTAGCCCAACTAGTCCTTCTGGTCCATATTTCGATCTATGAAACTTGAAATGTCAAAAGCAGAGTCAAGATATTAAAAAATTGCTCCAAAAAATTCGCATTTTTAAGATTTTTCGGTCAAAAAATTTCAATTTTTTCAAGAAAATACGCGATAAATACCTTCCATAGGTCTTTGAAAATTCTAATTTTGATGCACACCAAGTTTTTCTCAAATCCCAACAACTTTTTGTTCGGCCGCTTTTTGGGCCGCTCTTATTTTTAGCTTCAAAATTCATTTCTATAACCTTTTTTATCGATTATATTTTCCTCAGGTTGCCGAATCCTCCTACGACGAGGATTCTGGCTTCTGCGGCTCTCTGAAGTTGGCTCTCTACATGGACACGAACCTCAACTTGCTGACCGTTTGCCTGAAACAAGCGACCGATTTGGTGGCCAAGCGTCAGGACGGCTACCCCAACCCCTACTTCAAGGTGTGTCTCGACGTGCCCGACCAAACCCGCCCCAAAACCGAGCAACAGACCCGCGTCGCGAAGAACACGTCGTCGCCGGTCATCGAGGAGGACTTTTTCTTCCAAGTCTCCATGGAGAAGGTGGGCCAGTCCCGGTTGGAGGTCATGGTCTACGATTACGACCAGTTCTCGGTGGACGAGTGCATCGGATATTGTTGGCTGACGTTGGGGAGGGTGGCGATCTCGACGATTAAAGAGCAACCGACCATTTTTTGGGCCGAGGTTTTGCCTTTTGATGATGATTCGGGGGTAGGTTTGGGAGGAAAAACGTTTGAAAAAATGCCAAAATTCGGAAAATATCATTTTTTATGACCGAGAAAAAGACTAAGCCTAAGCAGCCTAAGGCTAAACTTACTTTTTTTGACTTAACCACACTTTTATGGAGTACAGCGTTAAATTTTACGCATTTTTAAAACATTAGGGAGAAAAAACGTAAATTTCAAAAAAAATTTGAGAATTTCAGATTTTTATGGAAAAAAACGTTAAATTTTATGCATTTTAGGGAGAAAAAACGTAAACTCCAAATAACAAAATAAATAAATTTATGACTGTTTTATCATCAATAAACAGCTATAGAATAATACAAATAGTACAAAATAATGGTTTTTTTGGCTACCTGTTCCAAAGGTCCTAAAATGTGCTCCTAAGCGCGAACAGTCTGTAGCCAATATAATGAGCACTTATCGCAGCAAAATGTCGAATAATCTGAGCACCAAATGACGCGCGATTCCAAGGCGCGACAAGGGCTCGTTCGCTACAGACTGATGAGACTAAGCCTAAGCAGCCTAAGGCTAAACTTACTTTTTTTGACTTAACCACACTTTTATTGAGTACAGCGTTAAATTTTACGCATTTTTAAAACATTATGGAGGAAAAACGTAAATTTTAAAAAAAATTTGAGAATTTCAGATTTTTATGGAAAAAAACGTTAAATTTTATGCATTTTAGGGAGGAAAAGCGTAAACTCCAAATAACAAAATAAATAAATTTATGACTATTTTATCATCAATAAACAGTTGTAGAATAATACAAATAGTACAAAATACTGGTTTTTTTTGGCTACCTGTTCCAAAGGTCCTAAAATGTGCTCCTAAGCGCGAACAGTCTGTAGCCAATATAATGAGCACTTATCGCAGCAAAATGTCGAAAAATCTGAGCACCAAATGACGCGCGATTCCAAGGCGCGACAAGGGCTCGTTCGCTACAGACTGATGAGACTAAGCCTAAGCAGCCTAAGGCTAAACTTACTTTTTTTGATTTGGCCACATTTTTATGGAATAAAGCGTTAAATTTTACGCATTTTTAAAACATTAGGGAGAAAAAACGTAAATTTCAAAAAAAATTTGAGGATTTCATATTTTTATGGAAAAAACGTTAAATTTTATGCATTTTCAAGACATTAGGGAGAAAAAACGTTAATTTCAGAAAATCAATTTATGACTTTTTTTATCAACAAAAAATCATTTTTTTTTCGAAATTTTGAGGATTTCAAATTTTTATGGAAAAAACGTCAAATTTTATGCATTTTTCGAAAAAAATCTAATAAAAAAACGATTTTCTCGACGTCTAATTTCACCCAAAAAAACTTTCAGACGGGCTTTGGCGAAGTCCTCTTCTCCTTGACATACCTCAGCAAAGCGCAACGACTCACCGTCAACGTGTTCAAAGCGCGCAATCTGAACACCGAGAACATGGACACGTTCTCGTCGAATGCGATCCGCGTGTCGATCATGAACAACAGCGAGAAGCGGTTGAAACGGAAGAAAACGTCGAACAAAAAGAACACGAGGAATCCGCAGTACAATGAGTCGTTGAGCTTTGGAATCCCGAAGAGCTCGTTGTGTGATACGATATTGGAGATTGAGGTGAGCACATATATGGGGACGAAACTGACTGTCTTATTATTTACTATTTATATGAGCGGCATATAAAGTCTTGACATGTTTGTGCAGTGCGCCGCCGCGTGAAAACTTGTCGCGAATCTTCAAACGGCGACAAAAGAAGATTCAGGGTGCACGGCGATCACGCACAGTGCAAAATGAATTTTCTGAAAAGGGCAATCAAAACTTATGTCAAAAAACTGCACAGTGCTTTTGCATTCGCACCGAACAACCCCTTGGTTGTTCGTTTTTTGTCGCGCAAAGCCAATTTTTGATGCTGACCGCACCGTGCAAAAACATGACAAGACTTTTTGGCGCGCCAAGCAGTAGAAGGTCCAAAACATTCGACTGACACCTTAAACAGACAAACAACGAATTTTAAATTGCGATTTTTACGGCGTGGAAACGAAATATCCAAAAAGTTTCTTCGTTTACTGTACCAATAACAACGGGAAAAAATGGTGACATTCTACATGACTGCTAAAAATTATTTTACTGTTTGCAACTCCGCCGCCTTTGTTTCCGCTGCAGGACATCAAAAAACTTTTTTGACATTTCGTTTCACACGCCGTAAAAATCGCGATTTAAAATTCGTTGTTTGTCTGTTTAAGGTGTCAGTCGAATGTTTTGGACCTTCCACTGCGTGGCGCGCCAAAAAGTCTTGTCATGTTTTCGCACGGTGCGGTCAGCATCGAAAATTGGCTTTTCGCGACAAAAAACGAACAACCAATCGGCACGGTGCGAATGCAAAAGCACTGTGCAGTTTCACCGCGCGACATAAAGTAGCTATTTCGGCCCTTTAACTGTTATAAATCAAAATGCTCAAAAAATCCATCCGCAGTCGACAGGATTCGAACCTGTGCGGGCAGAGCCCAATTGATTTCTAGTCAATCTCCTTAACCACTCGGACACGACTGCACACTTCTAGTATTATAAAACATGGAAGACCTTATGAGAGCAAGTTTTTGAGGTTTGATGTGTCAAGCAACAACCCTTTTGCCTTATAATTTTCTCTCTTTATCGAATTGAGCCTCCATCGCAAACGGATTGACACATTAAGACCTTGAACTGTGTGCTGTAAGCTGTGATAGATTCGGAACGGAATGTGCAGTCGTGTCCGAGTGGTTAAGGAGATTGACTAGAAATCAATTGGGCTCTGCCCGCACAGGTTCGAATCCTGTCGACTGCGGATGGTTTTTTTGGTTGCGTTTTATGTCTCCAATAGTAGAATTGGCTGCGGGCGGGCCAAAGCAAATTTGAAACGGCCCAGGGCCGGGCCGAACTTTTCGGCCGCCAAGGTGCAAGCGACAGCCGAAAAAAGCCAATTGCACGGTGCAAAGAGCAAGAGATTGCACAGTGCAAAGCGAACTTTTGTTTGCGCACAGTTCGTGTCGCGGAAATCACTGTTTTATGTCTCCAAGAGTAGACATGGCTGCGGGCGGGCCAACCTGGCTGTCCGGCCTGACCCGGAACCGGCCCGTAATAACAAAAATTTTGAGTCTGAAAGCGAAAATTGAGGTAGCAAACAAAAATAGAGTGTCAAAACCCCATCAGCCAGGCAGAGAAAGCATACAAAACTATATACGATCGTTTTAAAAAGGTTTACAACACTTTTCTAACAATTTTTTTATCCTATCTTAGTAATTTTGTGTTTTCCCGGCGACTTGAAAAAAACGGGCCTCCCACAACATTACATATTAGTCCGTCCGGAAGGTCGATGGAGATTTTTGGCGTTTGCACTGTGCCAAAAAAGTGATGGTGCGAGCGACAGCCGAAAAAAGCCAATTGCACGGTGCAAAAACCAAGAAATTGCACAGTGTAAAGTGAACTTTTGTTTTCGCACAGTGCATGTCGCATATATCACTCCAGCGGCTTTACGGACGGAATAGTACCTCTCCGGGCTCAAAATGTCATTATGTCTTCTCAAAAGCATGTTATTTCCACCAACATCTTCCTAAAACCTCACTTTCTATATCATTACATCCATTTTCTTCGCAGGCGATCCACGAATACGGCACTTTCGGGATGGGCAGCAAAGTCCTCGGCCGAATGGAGCTCCCTCTCCACCAATGCAAAGACTTGTGGCGGGCGATAATTCGCGAAGAGAAGTCACAAGCACGATGGTACCCTTTGGAGGCACCACCTCGATAAACGTTAGTATTGATATTGTACATTCCTTTGGCTGTATAGTTGTTTTCGGTTGTATTTATTATCAGACATGTCAATAAAGAGTTTATTGCATCAAAGTAGTCGTAATATTTACGATGGTAATTGCATATACGTTACATTCTTCGACCTTTACAGAAGTCTACATACGTTATTAATTGCCTTTATTATAAAAGAATGAATTTTTATTGCATTATAATCGAAAACCCGTCAATATTAAAGTGGTTGATATGTTTACAAAGCGAAAACATCATAAATATAACTACACGATAGTCTGTCGATACCCTCGGGCACCAATATTCGAATTGTTCGTATTGCTCTCCAAACTTTCTCTTCGCGTCGGCGGATCCGGAACTCCATTTTGCCCGGCCCCATCGTCCTCATCAAAGCTGGCGTTAAAAAAGCGCCTGGGGCAACAGAAACATTGTTCTGACATTTTTCGAAACATCTTGTCGTAGAACTCAAGATCCCACAAGAATCGCGGTAGAAAGTGCCAATTCTGCAGAGGAGGCGGTAAAATTCCCGGATGAGAGTCTTGCAGCCAATTGATGGTAATGAGAGTGGCGACAAACGCCACGAAAACACCAACGACTGCGAACATGACAGCGGATGGTAGGAAGGAAAGGGCCAACAAAACGGCGGGGAACAAGAAGAACACGTTCAAAATGTAGATTAGTGCGAACCAGCGATACTGAAAGGTAAATATATTCGCGAAAATTTGGATTGGACCTACTTGAGCTGTAGTGTTCCCCAAGATTTTGCAAAGTCGCAAAGGAATCCTTCGGAGGAACGGAATCGGATAAAAGAAAATGACGCCGAGGACATTGAAAAGGGTTTGGCAAAGGGCGATTTGCAGAGTCCTGAAACGGCAATGTGCAATGCCCGTCAAAATATAATTGCGAAATCTCGGAATGTCAAAAATTCATTGATTTTGTTTTTGGCACTACGCAACAAATAATGAAGGCTTGGTAAAAATAAGAATCCTTTTTTGTGAATTTCTCCGAAAAAACATTTTTTTCGCGTGTTGCGAATCTCCACCGACAAATCAATAAATATCTGGACATTTCGAGATTTTGCATTTTTTTGTTGAAAATATTTTGACGTGCAATGCAACGTGCACTGTGCTCTGCGGCCTGTAAATGCATGGTTTAGGCTTAGGTTAGGCTTAGGCTTAGGCTTAGCCTCGGGGCCAGGCTTACAAGGAAAGTGCTTCAAGTGTGACGCTCAGGTTTTCTTTAAAGGCGTAGACCACAGATCAATTCCTGAAACTTTTGGCTTGCGCTGTGCAACCGCCATATTCAACAATCTTTGTGGCCGAGAGAGCACGCGAAACTCGGAGAGCGGTCACAGAGGAAACCCCTTTTTGGCTATAACTTTGCCATTTTTGCGCCGAAAAAATTGATTTTTTATGGAAACGTTACCCTCTATTGGGGTACTTCCCCTGTTAAAGGGCCAGAACAACTACTTTTGAATCGCGCTTTTTACGGTGTGGCAACGAAATGTCCAATAAGTTTTTTTCGTCTATTGTACCAATAACTATGGAAAAAAATTATGGTGACTTATGGTGAACGAACAGTACAGCTACTTTTGAATCTCGCTTTTTACGGTGTGGTAACGAAATGTCCAAAAAGTTTCTTAGTCTATTGTACCAATAACAACGGAAAAAGCGTATTGTTGACATTCTACATGCTTACTAATAATTATTTTACTGTTTGCAACTCTGCCGCCTTTGTTTTCGCTGCAGGACATAAAAAAACTTTTTTTGACATTTCGTTTCACACGCCGTAAAACGCGCAATTCAAAGGTAGCTGTTAGGACGCTTTAACTTAGGCCTGAGCCTAACCTGTGCGCAGGTTAGGCACAGGCCTAAGTTTTTTTTTCGTCTATTGTACCAAAGATGAAAACAGCAAATTTTTCCATTTTGACTTTTGTATGGTTTTGCATCAGCAGATTATTTTTTCAAAAGTGGTCAAAAGAGTTCTTTGTTGTTTGAGACATACATATACATCGCAGAGTTGTTTTCCTATTTTTCGATTGTTTTTAAGTGAAAACAGATTAAGATCAGCAACAGTGTCAACGTAAGGCGCTAAGTCGCTGAGTAATTTTTAGTGTTTGCACTGTGCGAAAAATGCCAAGGTGCAAGCGACAGCCGAAAAAGCCAATTGCACGGTGCAAAAAGCAAGAGATTGCACAGTGCAACGTGAACTTTTGTTTTCGCACAGTGCATGTCGCGGAAATCACTGTTTTATGTCTCCAAGAGTAGACATGGCTGCGGGCGGGCCAACGTGGCGGCCCGGCCTGACCCGGAACCGGCCTGTAATAACAAAAATTTTGAGTCTGAAAGCGAAAATTGAGGTAGCAAACAAAAATAGAGTGTCAAAACCCCATCAGCCAGGCAGAGAAAGCATACAAAACTATATACGATCATTTTAAAAAGGTTTACAACACTTTTCTAACAATTTTTTATCCTATCTTAATAATTTTGTGTTTTCCCGGCGACTTGAAAAAAACGGGCCTCCCACAACGTTACATATTAGTCCGTCCGGAAGGTCGATGGAGATTTTTGGCGTTTGCACTGTGCAAAAAAAGTGAGGGTGCAAGCGACAGCCGAAAAAAGCCTATTGCACCGTGCAAAGAGCAAGAAATTGCACAGTGCAAACTGAACTTTTTTTGTTGCACAGTGCATGTCGCTGAAATCACTCCAGCCACTTAACGGACGGACTAGTAGTAAAAAAAATTGCTTTTTTCAGCACAATGCGATTTTTTTTTATTTTTTTTTTTAAATAAAACTTTGGAAAGCAAAAATGCTAAAACAATTTGTAAAGCAAAAATGCCAAAAAAACTTTGGAGAGCAACGGACAGAATAGTAAAATAAAGTGAACTTTTGTTTTCGCACAATGCGCGTCGCGCAAAAAAACTCCAGCGACTGACTTTACGCACAGACGAGGTCCCGACAGACAATTGGCTTACTCTTGAAGCTGGGATGGGTCCGCCGACAAAGCGGCTAGCACACCCGACGACGTCGTTCCAACATTCGCTCCGAGCAATAACGGATAGAGCTTCTCCAGCGGAATGACTCCAATTCCGACGAGTGGAGTTAGCGCCGAACGGAACACACTGCTCGATTGTATGATTACCACAACAATCGCGGCGACGAACATGATAAAATAGCCGGTGAACCATTCAAATGGGTGTGGGAAGCGCTTCTCCAACAGGCGACGGACCCAAACCGCGGCGCGTCCCTCCAACAGGGCTTGGTTTATACGAACCAAGGCGGTCAAGCAGACTCCTAGACCAACGATGGAGCAGCCCAAGAGGACCAGTCCCACGGTAGAGTCGGACCAGGTCGAGTAGGTAAACATATGGGTGTAGGGGCCTAAAACGACCGAATATTACCGTATAGAGCTGACAGAAACCTTACAGAAGACCAACTCTTCCCCAGTTTTCAAGTCAATACATCGGAAGATAAAGGTATCTCTATCGTACGTCACGTTCCCATCTTTGCGACTCATCGATGTTACACGTGTTAACGCTTCTTCATCTATCTAAAATACATTAATTTATCTCGTGATTAGTGATTCCTAAAGTCGACAAATTAGCGTTCACCTGCACAATCAAGCTCAACAACGGGTCTGTCAAGTATTGCAATGTCTTAATTTCGCCGGACCTGACATTACTCAACGGCTTCACCAAGACCCCACTGAACCACTCCATGAAGCCAGTGGCCATCTCCAACGGTAGCACGGAAGCAAAGTTCATCAGATTGTAAACATCGTTCATTGTCGCGGCAGCGAAAGCGCGACGAAATTGGTCGCGATTCCCGGATTGCCCCAGAGAAACGAGTGCGTTGATTAGAGAGGCGCCAATTTCCGAGCCAATCATAATCGGGATGGCTTGATGAACAGAGAGTACTGTAACAAGAGGGAAATAATTTAGAGCATTTGAAAATTTTAACTTTGCTCTCCAAAGTTTTTTTGGCATTTTTGATTTGCAAATTTCCTTAGCCTTTTTGCTTTATATTGCTTTATATTTTTTTTAGCATTTTTGCTTTACAACTTTTTTATAGCACTTTTGCTTTACAATTTTTTTGGTAATTTTACTTTGCAAAATTTTCTTAGCATTTTTGCTTTCCAAAGTTTTATTTTACAATACATTCAAAAAAATCGCATTGTGCAGAAAAATTCGAATTTTTTTACTACTAGTCCGTCGGTTAAGTCGCTGGAATGATCTCAGCGACATGCACTGTGCAACCAAAAAAGTTCACTTTGCACTGCGCAATTTCTTGCTTTTTTGCACCGTGCAATAGGCTTTTTTCGGTTGTCGCTTGCACCCTCACTTTTTTGCACTGTGCATGTTGCCCAAAATCACTCCAGCAGACGGTCATAAGCCAACTTACAATCGCCAGCCACCATCCCCACCAACACACTGATCAGAGTTGATCCACTTTGTAGAACCAATGTAATGGCCATGCCAAAAATCGCGGAGGAAATTGGATTGTTGAGAAATGGAGTCTTCTTCAGATTCTGACCTAAAAATCTTTCTTGACCACGACCAGCAACCCGTCCTTACCCATTCCGCTCCCCTCCAATCAATTGAAATGCATCCGCCAACAATGCCAACATACAAATAATCCCAAAAATGACGAGGAAAAACAGGAAGATCTTTATGGAGGTGAGTGAGATCAGGTACGCCTTTTCCGAAGCCGGGAGATCTGAAGTAATCGCTCCATATAAAGCTTTATGCTCAAAGGACCAAAACAGCTACTTTTGAATTGCGCGTTTTACGGCGTGTGAAACGAAATGTCAAAAAAGTTTTTTTATGTCCTGCAGCGAAAACAAAGGCGGCAGAGTTGCAAACAGTAAAATAATTTTTAGTAATCATGTAGAATGTCATCATTATTTTTTCCCGTAGTTATTGGTACAGTAGACCAAGAATTTTTTTGGAAATTTCGTTTCCACGCCGTAAAAGTAACTATAGTGTCCCTTTAATCCCTCAAAAAAATCCTTCAAAGTCGCTGGAGTGATTTTTATTGTTTGGAATATGCAAAAAAAAAGTGAGGGTGCGAGCGACGGCAAAAAAAAGCCGACTGCACGGTGCAAAAAGCAAGAAATTGCACAGTGCAAAGAAAACTTTTGTTTTCGCACAGTGCATGTCGCGAAAATCACTCCGACGACTTTCCGGATGGCCTAGTACCAATAACAACGGGAAAAAATAATGGTGACATTCTACATGCTTACTAATAATTATTTTACTGTTTGCAACCCTGCCGCCTTGTTTTCGCTGCAGGACATAAAACAACTTTTTTGACATTTCGTTTCACACGCCGTAAAACGCGATTCAAAAGTAGTTGTTCTGGCCCTTTTAAGGAAAATGACTTATTTCCCCTAATTACCTTTCCATTTGGGTCCCACAGGCGCTACTCCCAACTCCTCGTTGGTGACGGTCCATTGCACGCGTTTTGCCTTTGGCGACTCCGCCGGTCGCACTGTTGAGCGCATGTTCAGCGAATTACACAGCCCATGAGAAGTTTTACAATACTAATTACTGGGTTATTAGTATCTAAAAAAATTTTTATTCGATTTTACTCAATAAAATCAAAGAGTAAAAGTAGCGGTATTCGAAGTGAAAAGCATGAAGTTCACGGGCAAAAAAAGTTTTGAAAGCTGTTTACTCGAATAAAGGGAATGAAAAATAAAAATAACAGACCGCGTTTGTCGGATCGCTATGACCATAATCATTGTGGATGACCTGGTTTAAAAGGGCATGTAAACGATAAAGGGAAACTAGAAATTTCGAAGGAGGGATCAAGTGTATAACCCCGGGGAAATGAATATCAACCGCACGTGAATTGTCGTCGCGGCTGAATAACAACATAATAGGTGGGTCCAAATGCCTTGACATGTCTTTTCATCAACCGGTCGTCATCGCGAATCGGCATTGCGCGACAAAAACGGTATTTGAATGAAAAAATTAAAAAAGGGAGCGTACTAGCTGTTCGTAACGTCGCTGGAGTGATTTCGGCGACATGCACTGTGCGAAAAACGTGAGGGTGCGAGCGACAGTCGAAAGAAGCTTATTGCACGGTGCAAAAAGCAAGAAATTGCACAGTGCAAAGTGAACTTTTGTTTTCGCACAGTGCATGTCGCGGTACTCACTCCAGCGGCTTGACGGACAGACTAGTACTGTGCGATATCATTCGCGCGGCATTACCTATACTTGGCCTGTTCATAAAATTTATTTCGCGCTATACGTGGTCTGCAGTGCTTTTACATCATCGCCTTTGGAAGACATACGACAAGACGGATATGCTACTCGGCGCAAAAAGTCCTGGCTATTTGCACTGTGCGGTTTTTGAGAATTTGCACTGTGCGGTTTTTGTGAATTTGCACTGTGCGGTAAGAAAATCGCAAAAAACGGCTTCGCACAGTGCATTTTGACCCAAAAACATCATTTTGCACGGTGCATTTTGCATTTTTTGCCTTACGTCGCGCGCGATTCCCAATTTTCTCAACGACAAATCATTTTTTTCGGCGCGCGACAAAATTTCGGTGCGATTCTCAGGACTTTTTGCGCCGAGTAGTACTACCCCATCCAAAGCGTCTTGAGAATTTTCTGCGACTCCGCACCGTGCACTTTTTTGTCGCACAAAAAAAATTGATTTGTCGCAGCGAAAAATGAAAATCGCGCGCGACGTAAGGCAAAAAACCGGAAAATGCACAGTGCGAAACGATGTTTTTGGGTCAAAATGCACTGTGCGCGCACTTTTTTGGCAGATGCACTGTGCAAAATGTGTTTTTCGAGGAGCGACGTAGTTTTTGCGGAAAAGTGCACAGTGCGAAATTCTCAAGACTCTTTGGATGGAGTAGTAGCGAGGAGAGCACAGTGAAAACTCTGTACAACAAACTTCCGTACAACAAGAGCCGTCTACAACGGACGATTTGAGACTCTTTAGGATGAAATTTTAGACATAGCATCGTTCTAAACAACGGAGCGTTTCTATAACGGCAAACTTTTAGATTGCTTACGATTTTTTATACATACATATATGTATTTACATAGAAGTTATGCCCATTCCCACCCCAAAAAAAATTCTCTCCCAATTTCCGCAAAATTAAAATTCCAAAAAAACATCGGTCCATGATACGAAACGAATACCATGCAATGACCTTACCCCGGACTGGGTAACCCCGTTCGAGTCCTTTGACCGCTCGATATTTGTGGAACGTGATCTTAATCTTCAAAGAAGAAGAAAAGAGACGGGTGTGACTTTACCCTAACCTCCCCCTCTCGCAATGTTACGGAAAATAAACAAAGAGAGTAGCCCATCTCCATAATATAAAAACCCTCGGAAATGGGGATTTTATAATATTGGAATTTTCTATTTATATGCAAAACGAAGGGATTTACGGGGTTTCAAAACAATGTGGAGCAAAAATGGGAATCTTTGGAAAGAAAGGGCATTTCTTCAAGGGCTACCGTTGACAGTACTTGCAAAATCCGAGCCAAGCAAAGGGCAACGAGTGGAGTTGCACGTCAAATCAAGGAGAGAACTGTTCAAGTTGGCTTTTCGTCCAAAGATTTATCGGAAAAATTATTTTAAAATTTTCCCGCTGGTTATTACCGGTCAAAACAAGTCTGAAAACAATCCATATAGCTTGAAAATGGTCAACTTTGGTCAAAAAAGACTAGGGTTTTGGTTGATTCGATCGCGTCGGTTTCGCTGTTTTATGGAGTGTACTCACAGAAGCCGGCATTTATTCAACCATTCGTGGTGCTCAGCGTGAGTTAGGACGTATATTCTTGAGCAAGGGGAGAGGGGGAGCTTTTTGGGACCATAGGTACCAAAAAAATAAGAAATTGGTCAAAAAAGATTTCTCGGATCCCATATTTGTGACGAAATGCCAACTTGAACAGTTCCCTCCCTCTGGCTTTTTCGATTTGACGTGAGGTGTATTTTCCTTAAAGGATATACTTTGTGGAAACATTACCCTCGGCGGTGCAAACAGGCATGGAATGCCAAAAAAAAATGTCGCACGTCAAATCGAAGAGGGAACTCTTAAAATTGGCTTTTCGTCCAAAGATTTATCGGAAGAATTATTTTAAAAATTTCCCGCTCGGTATTACCGGTCGAAACAAGTCTGAACACAATCCATATAGCTTGAAAATGGTCAACTTTTGTCAAAAAAGACCTGGGTTTTGCCAAATTGGACAAGAAATCGATCAAAAAACATTTTTCGAACCCCATATTTGTAACGAAATGCCAAAGAGTTCCCTCTTTTTTGCTTTTGGATTTGACGTGCCACGCTCAGATTTTTCTTATATTTTGCATTTTTTGAGCTCTGCAAGAAGAACAAACCTTGATTGGGAAATGGGATTTCTAATTTCAAAATACGTAGATATTATATAAGCGCCGTAGTGCTTACAAGTACCCCAAATGCGACGCTCTGATTTTCTTTAAACTTGGCACACATGTCAGGTATAGGCCACGTATCAATTCCTAAAAATCTTAGCTCACGCTTTGCAGGGAGAGCCGAGATACTCAACGGTCTTTGCGGCCGAGAGAGTACGTGAAACGCGGAGAGCGGTCACAGAGGAAAACACTTTTGGGCCATATCTCTGCCAGTTTTGTGCGGAAAAAATAGATTTTTTCGAGGAAAGATTACATTATACGTTGGAAATAAGCATGAAACTTTTTAGGTTAAATCTGGCAAAAAAACTGTCACATTTTGCCAAGCTCCGATTTAAAAATCTCGGTCGTTTCTGCAAAGCGCGAGCTAGGAGTCTAACATGTGTCTTAGAAAAAATAATACTTAATTTGTGCCAAGTTTCATCAAAATCTGAGCGTCGCACTTCGGGTATTGTTAAAAGGGCACGTCAGAATGAAAATAGAGTAAAAAAGGAATTTCGTCAAACTTGTTACAAAATATCAAAATTGATTAGTTCTGAGACGAAATGCAACAATTGATGGGAACAATAACAATTTTCAAAAATTTATCGCAAAATATGTGCAAATAATGAACCATGTTCCCAATGAGGACCCCTGGGGAGAGAGGTACCAAAATCCTTGTGCATCCATCCAAAACCGTCTGAACTTACCGTTCTCAGATCCGAAAACGCCGAAGTAAAGCAAAAAGAGAGAAATAAGTGAATTTTTAGCTCAAACTAGTTATAAAAGATCTAAATCAAAAGATTGTAACCCTGGAATCTGATCTAAAACAATTGCGATTATCTCATACCAATACAATTAGACATTTCAAGATGATGGACGAAAAGAAAGCTAACCAATATTTTCGTGGCATTTCGTCATTTTTGCAAAATCAATAAAGCGCGCATCGCCACGAGTTTGACGAAATTCCCCTTTTATTCTGACGTGAAGGGTACCTTTTTTGGTAATTTTAAAAAAATGATCCCAAAATTGACCCTTCTTCCCATTTTAAATACGATTTATACACACAATAACCTTTTATGATTCGACAAAAAACTTTATCCCATTCGAAAACTTGCCCGTAGATCGCACAACAAAAGCAGCCAAATCATTGGGATGTCTTTTATACGTCAAAAGTTTTGACAATGCCCTCTTACGTCATACCCCACGATGTAAACACCCATGTTGACTCAGTGTTACATCACCCGCAGGTTGAGTGGTTTGGAAATTGAAAACTTTGATCCGATTACGCTTTATCAATAATACAAACAGAACGATGATCGTTGAGGTGCTATGGGCGATCAAAACAAGATTCGGAGAATCAGGTGTGCGAAAGAGATGCACCATGTGAATGGAGGGTTATCTAGAGCGATAAAATCATACAAAAAATGTTACAATATTCAGACTTTTTTTAAATTTTCATTTGGGCAAAGGCCACAAACCAATTCTTGGAAATTAATTCGAAAAATGCACTCATTTTTCCTGAATCTTACATTTTTACTTCACTGAGTAATGTAAAAATGTAATTTTTGGAATTTTTTTTGTGAATAGTGGATTTCGGGGTTTTTAAGAGTGCTGATTTTGAAAATTGCACTCATTTTTTGGAATCTTACATTTTTTACTTCACTGAGTAATGTAAAAATGTAAAATTCAGACAATTGCTCGTACTCATTTTTTTTTACTTTTACTTTACGTTATCTAGAGCGATAAAATCATAAAAAAAGTGTTACAAATGCGATGCTCAGATTTTTTTCAAATTTTCACTTTGGGCAAAGGCCACAAACCAATTCTTGGAAATTAATTTGAAAATTGCACTCATTTTTCCTGAATCTTACATTTTCACTTTACTGAGTAATGTAAAAATGTAATTTTTGGAATTTTTTTTGTGAATATGGGATTTAGGGGTTTTCGAGGGTACTGAGTTCGAAAATGGTACCCATTTATTTTGAATTTTACATTTTCACTTTACTGAGTAATGTAAAAATGTAAAATTCAAGCAATTGCTCGTACTCATTTCTTTGATCTTACATTTTTACTTTACAGAGTATTGTTTTATTTTGATTTCGTTTCGAAATCAGCACCCTCGATTGCCCCTAAATCCACTATTCACACAAAAATTCCAAAAATTACATTTTTACATTACTCGGTAAAGTAAGAATGTAAAATTTTTTAAAAATTCTATTTTTTACAAATATGTTAGGGATTGAACATTTTTTCAAGAATTTTGGAAATCTGCCCATTATGGCATCTGCCCATTGTGGTTTCTGACCGTTACACGTCAAATCGAGAAAGCAAAAGAAAGGGAACTCTTCAAGTGGACATTTCGTCACAAATTTGGGGTCCGAAAAATATTTTTTGATCTATTTCTTGTCCAATTTGGCAAAACCTTGGTGTTTTTTGACAAAAGTTGGCCATTTTCAAGCTCTCTGAATTTTTTAAGACTTATTTTGACCGAAAAAATCTGAAGAGAAATTTGCAAAACAATTTTTCCGATAAATCTTTGGACGAAAAGCCAACTTGAACAGTTCTCTCCTCAATTTGATGTGCGTTGCCTTTTTGACACTTTGTTCCTAACCCAACAAACCCGATTCAAAGTTGTTCATGCTTTGCTCCCAAAAGGGCACAGTCTATGCATTAAGTCTTAAAAATTTTAGCTCGCGCTTTGCGGGGCCGCCGAGTTAATTTAACAAGCTTTTCTGAGAGAGAGAGTACGCAAATCGCTGAGAGCGATCAGAGAAAAAAGAACTTTTTGGCCGTACCTCTGTGAATTTTTCCCTGAAAAATTGGAATTTTTTGTGGAAAAAATCTTCAAGAAGAGTTCAGTCTGAAATTTTCCATGCATAGCCTCGGAGAACGCCGAGAAAATTACCTTGGTTCCCACCCACCAGTTTTTCGACCCCAACAGGGTGGTGTAAGTCAAATCGAAAAAGCAAAAGAAAGGGAAAACTGTTCAAGTTGGCATTTCGTCACAAAAATGGGTTCCAAAAAATATTTTTCAATCGATTTCTTGTCCAATTTGGTAAAAACCAGGTCTTTGTTGACCAAAGTTGGGCATTTTCAAGGTCTCTGAACTTTTTGAGAATTGTTTTGACCGAAAAAATCTGAAGAGAAATTTGCAAAATAATTTTTCCGATAAATCTTTGGACGAAAAGCCAACTTTAAGAGTTCTCTCCTCAATTTGACGTTTGGTCCCCCCCCCCCCCCCTACGCCCTTTCTGTAAGCTCAAAATCTTGTTTACATCTTTTAAAATATACTGATTAAAATCTCCTCCAAACAGTTGTTTTACCAAGTGCACATCTCCCACCGAAAACTGGTCAAAATTGTATGAAGCCGCACTTTCAGAGCAAAAGAAAAATTTAAGCTTTTATTTAAATTCAGGGGGTAAAATCGCTCCCGAAACATTAACCACGATGAATATACTGAGATGATTGAGAGAATAATTGAAGCGTGACCTCGTTTCGCTCTTTTTACCCCTTGTTTTCGGAGTAAATCCCTTCCGCCCCGAAACATTTCCGCGGCTTTTATGCAACGGATTATATTATATTTGCATAAGAGCGATTTTTGCACCGATTTAGAGGTTTTGTTGCAAACTAGAGTGGGATTTTGCCGTTTTTGCAGAGTGATCGAGGATTTTGGAGAAGATACCAAGCATTACGGTGAAGAGAAGAGGTTGGTTTTACAAGGTGTTCAAAGAAATGTGCCGGTTATGCTTTGGCTATTTCTTGCCGCACAGTCACGCTACACAGAGTTCCCAAGTTTTTCCGCCACCGATCGATAGAACAGAGCAGAATTCTAATTGTTGCACTTTAAAGGAACAATATACATACATATCAGTTGAAATGCATCCGCCAACAATGCCAACATACAAATAATCCCAAAAATGACGAGGAAAAACAGGAAGATCTTTATGGAGGTGAGTGAGATCAGGTACGCCTTTTCCGAAGCCGGGAGATCTGAAGTAATCGCGCCATATAAAGCTTTATGCTTAAAGGACCAAAACAGCTACTTTTGAATTGCGCGTTTTACGGCGTGTGAAACGAAATGTCAAAAAAGTTTTTTTATGTCCTGCAGCGAAAACACAGGCAGCAGAGTTGCAAACAGTAAAATAATACTTTTTAGTGTCGCGTAGAATGTCACCAATACGTTTTTTCCGTTGTCATTGGTACAATAGACGAAGAAACTTTTTGGACATTTCGTTTCCACACCGTAAAAAGCGCGATTCAAAGGTAGTTGTACTGTCCCTTTAAAAAGTAGATAAATATTCATTTTAAAGTTTGTCAAGGATTTATCAATCAGTCGGCAAAGGTCTGGCGGAGGCTTTCCTTATCGGCGGAAGCCATAGCTCAGCTTCAGATAAAGATACAAAGCTGGCAAATGGCTCAAAACAATTCTTATGTTTAGGGTCGTTAATTTCACATAAAAACGGCTCTTTTAACTCGACTTTTATTTCTGAAGGTCTGAGATCATCTTACAATACAAAACTACATTGTTTACGCTAATATTTTGCAAAATCTTAAGGTTATTGGTCGATTTGCGACCACTTTGCTCCGGGTTTTTTGCAACAGTATGTAAAATACGTTCTTTCGTGGTACTTAACTCATTTTTCCCTCAAATTTATTTAAAATTACTTTTATTAATTTAATTTTCTCTCTCAGAGTATATACCTGTGCATCACAAATCATAATTTACAGTTGTCGAAAAAAAGTCTTAAATTCACTGCGATTCGACGGACACCTCATCCGGTCCAATCGCATCTTCGCTGCACTTGAGCTCGCGAAAATATTTGGCGCATTTCACCGCCACATACACATACCAACAATGGGCCATCGCCGAGAGCAGAACGAAGAAGAAACAGACCGACGCCACCAACGAGACCACTGAAATTTAATGCATTTGAACTTCAGGGTGTGTCAAAATTCGGGGAGGAAAGTAGAGCCCCATAACTTTTTGCACAATGCTCGTCGAAGGTTGAAGTTTGGTACACATAAACTTGAGTAATATCAGTTTTTGCCCACAAAATATTATTTCTTGAAAGGCCAGAACAACTACTTTTGAATTGCGCCTTTTACGGCGTGTGAAACGAAATGTCAAAAAAGTTTTTTTATGTCCTGCAGCGAAAAAAGGCGGCGGAGTTGCAAACAGTAAAATAATCATTTGTAAGCATGTAGAATGTCACCAATACGTTTTTTCCGTTGTTATTGGTACAGTAGACAAAGAATCTTTTTGGACATTTCGTTCCACGCCGTAAAAAGCGCAATTCAAAAGTAGCTGTACTGTCCCTTTAAAAGTGCAAATTCTGCCGCCCGGTTTTTTACCGTGCGGCAGAAATTTGCCTTTTCGAATGAATTCCCACGATTTTTGTCACATTTTTTGTCTGATTCCGCTTGAAAATTAAAATTTTGCTAAAGTTGTTCCTGTTCAAGGGCCAGAACAGCTACTTTTAAATTGCGCTTTTTACGGTGTGGAAACGAAATGTCCAAAAAGTTTCTTTGTCTACTGTACCAATAACAACGGAAAAAAATAATGGTGACATTCTACATGACTACTAAAAATTATTTTACTGTTTGCATCTCTGCCGCCTTTGTTTTCGCTGCAGGACATAAAAAAACTTTTTTGACATTTCGTTTCACACATCGTCGAAAGCGCAATTCAAAAGTAGCTGATCTGGGGCTTTATATGTTCATGTTTTTATGTCGCTCCTTGATTCTTACCCGATTTGAATTGCAAGGACAGCTGATGAGCGGCGTCCGACAGGCGTTTGTGCATTTCCAGCTCCAGATCTTGACCGGAATAGGAGTTGGGATCGAGCGCCGCCGATGCCATGGACGTGGCAAGCAGAATAAGGAAGGATGTGGTGATTATCTGCAACAAGTGGAGTTGCACGTCAAATCGAAAAAGCAAGAGCCGCTGTAGTGATTTTCGCGACATGCACTGTGCGAAAACAAAAGTTCCCTTTGCACTGTGCAATTTCTTGCTTTTTGCACCGTGCAATAGGCTTTTTTGGCTGTCGCTCGCACCCTGACATCTTTGCACAGTGCAAACGCCAAAAGTCACTCCAGCAACTTTCTGGACGGACTAGTATTCAAGGTTTTTACATTGCGCTTTGCAGAAATTATCAAGATTTTTAAGCAAAAAAAAAATTTTGCAATATTTAAATCGAAAATAAGCTTGTTGGGCTGTCGCTCGCCCCCTGACTTTTTTTGCACAGTGCATGTCGCCGAAATCACTCCAGCGACGAACGGAGCAGTACGCGCCGTTTTTGATTTTCCATTCGAAAGTCGCCAAGTTTTTGTCGCGCAAGCCATTTCGCGTTGCCAACCGCATGGTGAAAAGCCATGCCGAGACTGTTGAACCCACCTACTAAAGCAAGAGGGAGGGAACTGTTCAAGTTGGCATTTCGCCACAAATATGGGATCCAAAAAATCTTTTTTGACCGATTTCTTGTCTAATTTGGTAAAAAAAAGGTCTTTTTTGACAAAGTTTACCATTTTCAAGCTATATGGATTGTTTTCACACTTGTTTTGACCGGTAATACCCAGCAGGAAAATTTTAAAATAATTTTTCCGATAAACCTTTGGACGAAAAGCCAATTTGAAGAGTTCCTCTTCGATTTGACGTGCGACATTTTTTTAAAATTTTGGCATTCTATGCCTATTTCCACCGCCGAGGGTAATGTTTCCACAAAGTATATCCTTTAAGGAAAATACAGCTCACGTCAAATCGAAAAAGCCAGAGGGAGGGAACTGTTCAAGTTGGCATTTCGTCACAAATATGGGATCCGAGAAATTTTTTTTGACCGATTTCTTGTTTTTTTGGTACCAATGGTCCCAAAAAGCTCCCTCCTCCCCCCTTGCTCAAGAATATACGTCATAACTCACACTGAGCACCACGAATGGTTGAATAAACGCCGGCTTCTGTGAGTACACTCCATAAAACAGCGAAACCGACGCGATCGAATCAACCACCAAAAATAATAATTCCCAATCCCACGCCGTCTCCGAATATCCGGCCAGTTTCATCATAAAGTTGGAGACGATGAAAAATGTCGACACAAATGTGATGATGTATGTGACGGTCTGAAAAAGATATTTAAAGATATAAGTTAAGCTCTACTTTCCTCCCCGAATTTTGCCACACCCTGTATAAGATATTCACCTACCGTAATATGCAGCCTGCCGCAACAGCATCGGTAATTCTCATCCAGCTCCGGCTTCGTTGAGCCCACGGATTCCGTGTCCGATGCCCCTTCCGACATCACAGCCGCATCTTTCGTACAGCTAAAATTAAGTGACCGGTAGCGAGGCGAGGGATTAATCGCCAAGTGAATTTTAATCGCAACGTCAAACAAAAGACGGTTGGACGTAGCCGCGGGGGTTAAAAGACGGAAGTGATTCACGGCCATCGTGGGAGAGTCTTTACTGTTGGTTTACTCTTAGAATAAGGGGTGTTATAGTAAGTACTATGTGCAATACCAAATTTGTTGTATAAAAAGATCTGTTTGTGGAGATCTAGGTATCTCCACAAAGTCCTCACAGACATCACATGTCAAATCAAAAAGGAAAGTCATCAAGTTGGCGATTCGTCTTTGACACTTTGCAACATTGAAGAAAAGTAATTTTTTGGGTATCTAAATTTGTCATTTCTCGTTCGAATTTGCTGAAAAGTATCGCAAATTGTTGAAAAAAAATATTTTTTTATGTTTTGACAGTTTTTTCGCCGTTTACTTTCAAATACTGGCTATAAACGTAAATCAAAGAAAGGCGGGAGTTAGAAAAATAATTTTCGCACGTGTTGCAAAGTGTCAAAGACGAATCGCCAACTTGAAGACTTCCCTATCTCTTGCGTTTGGATTTGACGTGCATCAGAGTTAAGAGTCATAAAGATTAAACTTGTAGTTAATATTACAATTTGCATAAAGTGCACGTAAATTTTTTTTTCTTTCGCACAGTGCAACCCTGCAAAAAAGCCTTTTGCACTGTGCAAATTACGGCCGCCAAAAGTTGACGTCACTATCAAAATCACAACCCTAGTTACAACAAAACGGCAACGATTTTTTGGCAGGTCGCGTCCTAGCCGGGCTTTGACGGGCCGGGCTTTTGACGGACCGGGCTTCGGGCCCAAAATCGGAAAAATAGGTGCCAGTGACCACCCCTGATCGCTCTGACCTTTTTTGCACAGTGCAAACACAAAAATCACTCCAGCGACTTTCCGGACATACTATTTAATAATCCTGATTAAAACACGTCGAAATCAGTTTCTATTTTTTTTTTTTCTTTTTGAACTGTGAAAGCAGACCGTCCAAAGTGCTAAATATATTGTAAAATTAATAATTATGTTTATTAGAATCACCGCAATGGGATCAAGCTCAACATTAAAAAAGAAGGGCGTAGACCGAAAAATAATTTAAAAGTCATTACAATTCTGGAAAAGAAGTGGCAAACTTGTGACAAAAAAAAAGACAATTTGAATGTAAAAATGTGGAAAAAACGTCCGAAAATGAGATCAATTTCAATTTGTTTGACCAGGATTTTTTTTTAATTTCGAAATTAAAATCAAAAAATATAATTAACTAAAAAATTGGTAAATTAAGGAGCTATATTCCTAAAAATTTTAAAAATTATGTACAAAATATAAAAATGTCAAAAAATATCGAAAATTCTGAGGTTTCAAGCGAAAGCAAAGTAATGTTGCTGCATTTCGTACAACTTGTTGATGGGCGACGAGGAGTATTGTTCGTTGGGATAGGGGATCGGCTGGGGTTGGGGAATTGCCGGAGGCATTTCGGACGAATCGCATCGAGCAATGGAACGGACACTCAGATGGTCCGAAAAAGATTCCGAGTCTGAATCTGAAACAGAAAAGTGTTTTTACAAATTCGCTTTGAAAATTTTTTTTGCATTTTTGCTTTCCAAATTTTTTTTTATCTTTTTGGCTCTACAAAAAGAATTATTACTGAGCTTGCTTTCCCAAAAAAAAAGTTTTTTTTGCATTTTTGCTTTTCAAAAAGTTTTTTTGAATTTTTGCTTTCATAAGTTTTATTTCACAATAAATTCAAAAAAAATCGTGTTGTGCAGAAACATCAAATTTTTTACTATTAATCAGTCGGTAAAGTCGCTGGAGTGATTTCCGCGGCATGCACTGTGCAAAAACAAATGCTCATTTTGCACTGTGCAATTTCTTGCTTTTTGCACCGTGCAATGGGCTTTTTCCGGCTGTCGCTTGCAGCCTGACGTTTTTTGCACAGTGCAAACATCAAAAATCACTCCAGCGACTTTCCGGACGGACTAGCATGAAATTCACTTTTTTCTCTCATTCCACCACCCTTTTTTTGCAGCCAAAAACTTTGAAAACTCTTACCATAGTCCTCCTCACTTTTGATGGATCCCATGCTCTTCAATTCCTCCTCTCCGGCGACACTTTTGGCCTCGGAATCGGTGGAAGTGACAGCACTTCCCACCGAATTGGCGCCCTTTTGCCCGTCCTTTTTGCGCTGGTCCTTTTTCATTTTGGCTCGTTGGTTCTGGAACCACACCTGGACCACGCGGACACTCAGCCCGGTCTCCTTGGCGAGCTGTTCGCGGACCTAAAAATAAAAATTTAAAAAAAAATCAAAAAAAGTTTGAAAAATGACGAAAAAATAGCAAAAATTGCGATTTCTCAAAAGTCGAGAGACAGATTTTTTCAAAATTTGACAAAACTGCTTTGCATTGAAGACAGCTAAATCACTGAAAATTTTAGCTAAATCCTTGCGGTGACAACCGAAATATTAAACAATAATCGGAGACTACGGAAAATGACGAGAAACCGAAAGAAAAAATGCTTTTTT
Organism: Bursaphelenchus mucronatus; assembly: GCA_025436335.1. Classification (NCBI taxonomy): domain Eukaryota; kingdom Metazoa; phylum Nematoda; class Chromadorea; order Rhabditida; family Aphelenchoididae; genus Bursaphelenchus; species Bursaphelenchus mucronatus. The sequence continues at coordinate 689,197 of CM046358.1, read as the reverse complement.
GGCTATATCTTTCCGAATTTTTCGCGGAAAAAATCAGTTTTAAGTAGAAATATTGTACTCTGCGTTTTAAACAAAATGCCAAATTTTAAAATTGAAAATTGCAAAAAAAATTTTTAAAATCTTGATAATTTCTGCAAAGCGCAATGCAAAAATCTTGAATATTAGGCCGTCCGTAAAGTCGCTGGAGTGATTTTTGGTGTTTGCACTGTGCAAAAAAGTTGAGGATGCAAGCGACAGCCAAAAAATCCTATTGCACGGTGCAAAAACCAAGAAATTGCACAGTGCAAAGGGAACTTTTGTTTTCGCACAGTGCATATTGCGGAAATCACTCCTGCAACTTTACGGACGGACTGGTAGGTCATATTACATTTGAGTATAAGTTTTTAATTCCAATTCTCACTGAAATCGACGACATTTTTTTGAAATTCTCACCTTTCTGGTCGGCTTTGGCCCTTTTTCGAAGGCGTATTTGAAAGCCTTCCGTTGAACCGCATTCAAAATTGTTCTCGGTCGTTTTGGTTGCTTCTTGTCGCGACTGCTGCCACATGAGTAGTTGGGTTCCATTGAGATTGTCGGCATGTATCCGCTTTCTAAAATACAAATTTTATTTTTGAAAAAAAAAATCAAAATTTTTCCTCCAAAAAATCAAAAAATTCTTACCACAAGAGTTCTGCGGCCTCATAATGGCATTGTAATCCTCCGAACAGATGATTTGCCCATCCACACAATGATATCGGTCGCCCTTCTTCAATTGTTGCCCACAACAATAACATTGGAAACAGTTGATGTGGAAGGCCAAGTTCAATGTCCGATAGACCATGTCGGTCGATTTGAGGACCACTTGACAACGAGCGCACTTTGGAACAAACATCCTGAAAAAAAATTTTAAATTTGAATTTTTTTTTAATTTTAAAAATTTTTCGACAAAAAATCGGTGATAATATAGATGACACTTTGCAGACATTTAAATTGATAATGTATGGGGCGTATCTGTAATTTTTAGCTAATTTTTCGCTCAAAAATTTCGTAAAACACGGCCAAATAAGTGTTTTTGTCTGACCGTCTCTCCTGATTTTCCATACTCTCTCGTCCGCAAAAATTGTTGAATATCTCGGCTCTTACAGCAAAATGGGCGCTAAAATTTTCTGGGATAAAAGTGTACGCAATATAGACTATGTGGACGAAATTTGACTAAAATCTCAACGTTCAATTTCGAGAAATTCCTTTTATTGCAAAAATAAAAATTTTTGGAATTCTCCTATTTTTCCGCCAAAAAATCGGTCAAAAACCTTGTTTATGGGAATAAGACTAATTACTATTGTACCCATACGTATTTTACAAGCATTTTTTATTTTCAAAAATTTCATTTTTCATGATCTCTTGCCCGCAAAGATCGTTGAATATCTCGGCTGTGAATGCTGAGCGAAAGCTAAGATTTTCAGGGATAAAGTTGTAGCCCAAGCAGAGGATTTAAGCCAATTTTTGAGACAATCACAGGTTTTGTTTTAAAAAAATTTCATTTTTACCAAAAACGATGACTTTTCGGAATTTTCCAATTTTGTCCATCAAAAAATCGCTCAAAATTTTTTTGATGAGTCCAACATTACTGATAAGCAAATTGAAAGGCACTATGGCGACTTGCGTATTTTAAAACCCATTTTTATTTTCAAAAAATCCCGTTTTTGCATCCCCTCTTATAGCCATCTTACAACTTCCCCATCCCTTTCAAGACGCTTCCTTTTTTCTATTTATCCCCCCCCCCCCTCTTCGGGCTACGGTACGAATGCCCTGAGGGCCGGATGCGCAAACAAATTTCGGCTTTTCTCATAAACCGCCGCATTTATGGCACAATGAGTAAACAAATACCGTACGCTGAACGTGTTTGTGCGCTTGTAAATTAAAGATTGCCAAATCGGAAGCCATAAATCTGCTGAATATTCGAATTGTTATGCTGATACGGCAATAGAATGAAGGGAAATAGATGAGAGATTAAAAAAATGGAAATAATTTTTGGTATTGGTCGTGTTATTACAAATAAACTTTATTGGGCCCTCTTGCACTTGATGTACATATTTTAATTTTGATTTTTTATGAATAATCAAAGTGTAAAACTCTCCATCGTTCTGTAGAATAGACAAAATTGAAGGCCAAATCAAATGTAAATTTAAAAAAATCATTGAATTATCACATTAAGGACATTTTATACGATGAAACGTGTTTCAAGGTCAAAGATTCAAAAAGGTGTAATTAAGAGTTTAATGGGGTTGAATTATATGGCCAATAGAGGAGTATCGTAGCGAGTTTGATTGGAAACCCAAAAGGGGGACATTTTATACAATGAAAAGTGTTTTTGTGGTAAAGGTTGGCGGAAATTATTTTTTGAGATTTTTTTATTTTAGATCATGCGTTGCGGCGACCGCTGAGATTTTAGTGAAATTAAATACTCTATATTTCAATCTTGCTGCAATTTTTTTACTTTGGAAATCACAAATTTTTTTTTTCAAAAATACCGTCCCTAATTTTCCAACTCCCCCCCCCTTTCCTTGGCCCAACAATTCCTCCCCCGTCCTCTGCGATCCCCTTCAATTCCTCCTTATTTGTCAGCAGCATCATTTGGACCCGCTCTTTTCGCGCTCTTGAGTGGAGGTGTCAAGCCTCGGAAGCCCCGTACTCGGACATATCCGGACTTGATTGATCTTGAGCATGACAAGACGCCAATTTCACGGGCTTGACAATCAAGAGTGAGGATTAGCGCTCACCGAGGCGCAAGGATAATATTGTAGTATTACGCAATTTTCGATGGGGTCAAAATCGCGATTTTTTTGATTTTTGACTCGGCAACGGATTAAGAATTGGTTTTTCAGGGCAAAAATCGAAGAACTTTTACATTTTTCCTCAAAAATTTCCATAATTTCAAAAATTTTGCAAAAATGTAAAGTTACATCTAATTGTAAAATATTTTAAAATACGTCGAATTGTCCATACTTACTATTTCCCACTATTTTCTCATTATTTTCCTTCATTTTTCCCATTTTTGCCCGATATTCCCCATTAAACTGCATTTGCACGGTGCGAAACACATTTTTCCCCGCACTGTGCAATCAAAAGCACTTTGTCTTCACACAGTGCGAAATATGTCGCTCTTTCGATTTTCCCGCCAAAACTGAGCGAAAACAAAAGGGGCACAAAATGTGCAGTCGTGTCCGAGCGGTTAAGGAGATTGACTAGAAATCAATTGGGCTCTGCCCGCACAGGTTCGAATCCTGTCGACTGCGGTTACACTTTTTGGATATTTGCCATGTTTTGTAGTAAAAAGTAAGGTGCATACCTTTTGCAAAATACGGTTTGATCGATTACAGTTCATGTTTTGATCCTGAAAGCAGTAAATACCCAAAAAAATCTGTTTTCTTGCTTAAAATCCTGGTTTTATCCTCATAGAACAAACTAAATCTCCCTAACAAATTCGTAGGCCAATGTTATCCCCTCCCTCACTATTACAAACAGTCCGCACAAAATTCCACACCCAAACTAATCGAAAATGGCTCGACAGTGGGATCAAGACCATTCTTTATGGGCCGAAACTCGCCTTGTCCCCGCTCCACAACACACATATCGTTTCTACAGGAAAAATGTCTTTATGTCGGGGCGGATTACGGGCGCATAATCTCCGCGGATTAGAGCAGGGATTTGCCTGTCAGGGAACACGTGAAAGAATGGGGGTTTCACACAAAAAAAAGTGTAGGAGAAAGAGGGAGCGGAAGGAACGGATTAGACTTTCCACTGAGCTTTGGCTCTCTTTGTACGGTGGTCCACACAGTAGTTGTGGTTTAGGGGGGATAAGCAGGGAATTGGTGGGATCTTGGAGAGAAATTCTAGAACTTGGGAGAAATGGAAGGACAAAAGAAAAAGTCAATTTCGCAAAAACGGCACGACATGTCGCAAAGTAATATATATTATTTGATAGGCAATAGAACGCTCTATAAGCTAAGCTAAAGACTAATTTTTTATACCACTCCGTATTTTGGAAAAATCACTTTTTCCCAAAGGATTCGAAAATTAGGCAAAATTTTTTTTTGGCCAAAAATAAAAGTTATGGCCAAGAGATGCATCAAGTCTTGATGGTACAAAGGAATATGCGCCTCGGGCTATAAGTGAGACGACAAACAAGATTTCTAAGACTTAACGTATTTTACCCACAACCATTTCTTTCCGAAGCCCCTCAAAAGCGAAAAAAATAAATTTTGATGACATTTTCTGACCAAAAGCGGAACTTTTGGCCATGCAGCGGCAAAATCTTTTACCCTATGGTATAATGAATGCCTTAGGCTATAACTTAAGCCTAAATTCATCATCCTAACCCAGCTCGAACCTCAGTTATAACCAATTTTTCGAAATCATCTAAAACAATATGCGCCCTCAGAAAAACCTGCCAATCCTCTACCGTAACCCTGCCCTCTAACCTCTATTTAGCGCATTCAAAGGCCCTGTTGACCTTATCTCAAACCTCTTTACCGACAATTTCCCCCGGAGGGACGCAATTTTCGCTGCTTCTTCTTTTCTTTCCTTTTGTGATCCCAATCTCAAGGCGCGATTAATTAGCGGCTCAAATCTTGCCGAGTGTTCAGGATGAGGGGCACGCAATCTTGCCACACTTTCCGATTATTGCGAAGGGCTTTGACCTTGAACATCGGGCGGAGAATTGAGAACTTTTGAAAATTTTTTGGATTTTTTGATATTGTAGTAGATAAATCGATGAAAAATGAGGTCCGAAGTATTTCTATCGACGTAAAATTAAAAATTACCGCAGAATAGGCCGTTTCGCCTTCGAAAATGCAACTTACATGTAGTAATCGTCCTTGCAATACATCTTGTCCGCCTTGAAATAGCAACTATTACAATCGGCCATTGTTCGTCCGCAGGCGCAGCACCGCAGACAAAACTCGTGATACACGTTGTCCAGCACACACAAAAGGTATCTGAAACCGAAATTTTTTATTCTTTCAAAATTTTTATTAATCATGATGGATAATATCCGAAAAATTTTTTTGGTGTATAGTGCAATATAATTTAGTAGAATGGGTTCAAAGCACCTCTGTTAACTCAGTTTTATCTGTTCGGACCGCTTTTTCCTATCGGAATGGGGATATTATCCGATAAAGAATCTGCACTGTGCGGTGAAAAAATCTCTTTGACCGCACAGTGCAATCGGCGGAAAAAAAACAAATCCGCACTGTGCAGTGGGACTTCCGCCCAGATGTCATGCTTTGAGGCGGGAAACAAGGTGTGTTGGGGGGAGAGCTAATCGGCTAATCAAGAAATCCGAGAGATATCGAATATTCCATCTCTCCCCCCCCCCCCTTTTCTCTGGACAAAGGTGAGTAGGGGGAGGGGAGATAATCCACGGGAACGGGCCCCGGAAGGCCTCGCGCATCAGCTAATCCCCCGCAGATTCCGGAGGGCTTATCAGAGAGAATGTTCGTGTTTGCGATACTTGAATTTAAGGCTAGGTCCGTAAATTTATGAAATTTTGGAATTTTTTGCAAAAAATTGATTTTTTGCACCATAAAAAGTAAAAAAAATTAAAAAAATTCAATAAACAGCCTGTCAATTTCTTCTTTTTAAAGTTGATTACTTTTTCATACTCTTTGATTACATTTTGAGGCTTTTGAAAACTTTTTGATCACTTTTGATACTTTTGGATACTTTTGGATCACTTTTGATACTTTTTGAAAAAAATCAAAAAAAAATTGTCTTTTGACTTTTCAGCTTTTCAAAACTTAAAAAATATTTTGTAAAATACGACCGCTTTATTCAATAATTAAAAAAAAACTCTAGTCCAACTTCCCAAACCCCCTTTCACGTCCAAAAATGCAAAAATACGCTCAAAACCCCTTCTCCGAGCGCACCCAGCATTTCCGGTGCCTCCAGCAGCGTAAGCGGCTTGGAATCGATTGAAAACGCCGCATGGGATTAGCACCTTATTTTTAGACGCCGCTGATAAGCCGCCCGCAAAGCTCAAGGTGTTCCCGTGGAGACGGTAGGGCAAAGGGCGTCGTGTTTGTTTACTTTTTGGGGATAAGCGTATGTAGTTTTTGAGTTTTCAGTTTGCTACCAATACTACACTTGAATCTTGTAGGGAAAAAGTTTGGAGATCAATGAATGTTCATTGCTCGAGCGAAAATTCAAATTCACCGGTTTTGCAAATCTCCGGAAATCGCCTTGAAAATTGCGGTTAAGACAAAAATCAGGGCGGTTCCGGAAACCGAAATGTAGTTTCGTTTAAATATACCACGTCAATTCAACCGAAAAGCGACATTTTATACGAAAAACTCTGGAGTTTCCCAAAAAATCACCGCTTTTTGAAAAATGCGGTAAATTACAGTAACCCATGCGGAAAAATATATTTTTTTACTGTCCAGATGGTAAGCACAAGGCGATCGTGGTGTTTCTAAACGTATGCTGCTTCAACTTGTCGATTTTCAATTCGAAAAAGTAATTAATTGGAACCGACTCATCTCTTGGGATGGATAATATAATTGATGTCTAGAGAAAGAAAAAATGCTTATCTCGGCTTGCAGTTGACATCATACGAAACAATATGACATGTAGTATCCATAACCACCTTGATGATTGATCAGAGATCATTAGCTTTTTTGGCTAGACAAGATTTTTGAAAACTGCGCCTTCTTTGCAATGGATAATATAATTGATGTCAAGAGGCTGACTAACGCTGTTTCTTTACAAACCATGAATCTGCCAAGGAGGCGTAAGTCATGTATTTACCAAATATACGTTTTACTCTTGCCAAGTTCTTGAAACTTTGCTTTTATCAGCGATTCTTTGACCTCTGCCCATCTTTAGGCATGGATAATATAATTGATGTCTAAGACAACAAAGCCTCGTCATATATTTTGCGGACAGACTAAATACCGTTTAATGTGGGTCCTTCTATCGTACACTAAGAGGATTTCCGATCACTCCCTTCCACTTTCCATTTATGGAACGTTTTCCAAAATTTTTTAACCTCAAAAGTTGTTGATAAGAAAAAGGTTTCAAGATGTCGAAGGAAATGCCCTTACCTGTCGTTGATGTCGAATCCGCATCCACTGCAGGCCTTGTAGAGCATTCGGTCTGAAAAGGGTCGCCGAAAAATTACTCAAAAATTACAATCGCGAGGCCAAAAAAATGAGGGAGCGGCGGCGAAAAAAACGGGGCTTATCACCGGCGCCCACACTTCCAGCGCCACTATCTCATTCTCTTCCGCGACTACTGCCGACACTGTTATCGGGCGGCGCAGATTCGAGGGGTGAGGCCCTCCGGGCAGGCAAAACATTCGAAAACTCGTTGGTCGAATGGAATACCAAAAAATAGCGAAAATCTGCGGAAATACAGTAGGATTTTCGAGATTTGTTTTGGGTGTGCGACCATATAACGCGCCTCTACGTAGTGGCGATGAGTCATGTTGTTATGCGAAGGACTATTTTTGTCAAAAAATGACTTTTTTGGTGGGAAAAATCAAAAAAACAATTTTTTTACAATTTTGGCTATTACTCAGTAGCCCCTCGACGTATTGACTGGAAATTTGGCCTTTTTGGAGAATACTGTAGCATTAGACATTGGTAACAATTTCAGCCCGCGATGTGCAAAAATCTCTGAGATATGAGACTTGGAAATTCAAAAAATCTCAAACAATTTTTTTTTCTAAAAATTAAGTTTTTTGGACGAATCATGTCGCAAACAGGTCATAAATTAGTTATAAATTTTTTACTACCCATTTTAAACCAATTTAAAACTTAAATAAAGCAATTATAACACCTAATCCCATTGAAATTCCCTCCATTTTACACTAAAAGTCAACATAAACATCGGATAGCGAATCCTTTTGGCAAACCCCAAACTTTACAACGACCGCTCGCACGCGACCAGTTTTTTCAGTACGGTGAACCTTTTGTGCACCATGCAAAGTCTAATGTTTTGTAGAAAACGGGGTTAAAAAGCTTTTCAAGGGCTAGAAAATTAAGATTACGATTTTTAACGCATTGTAGAGATTTGTAGTCCGCGTTTTGCAGAAATTACCGAGACTTATGGGAAAAAGTCCCAAAAATTCAAAATTTTTTGCAATTTTCAAATTTAAAATTGGCATTCTGTTTTAACTGAAAGTTTTCTACAAAAAAATCAATTTTTTCTGCGAAAAATTCAAAAAAATATCGCTAAAAGACTTTTCCTCCGTTTCTCCCGTCTTGCATAGTCTCTCGCTTCCAAAAAACGTTGAATATCTCGGCTGTGCCCACAAAGCGTGAGCTAAAATTTTTATGGATTAATTAATGGCCTATGCAAAGTATTTGACCCAAATTTTGAGACATTTGATCTATCGCTCTTTGAGAAAATTGATTTTTGACAAAAAAATTTAATTTTCCCCGACTAAAACTCATTTTTAGCAAATTTGCTATGCATCCCTTAAAATCTGTTGTACTCGTTCCTTGCCCTCTAAAATTTGAACTTTTACAGGACGAAAAGAAGATTAAAAATTTGCATTTTTTATGTTTTTCTCATTAAAACGAATGGGCCAGGTTGGGGAAGTCAAGGCGAGGGACCCTAATCAATTCCCATAAAAGGCTCGTTGTGTCTACAAATGCACAATGTGTAAATGTAAAAAACGTGTTTCTCGAGACATAAATAAAGACCGAAAAATTGTTTCAGAAATTTCAAAGGCTTCGAGATTGAAAAATTGAGATTTTTAGAACAAAAGGGCCCAAAAATTTTTGCAAATATTTTTTAGTCGCTACTCAAACAGCTTACGGTATTTGGGAAAGTTGTTATATACGGCGAAAAGAGGAAGTCTTAGCCTCTATAGTGCTACGAAAGCATTATCATAATCTTCAATAATGACAAGATATTTGCCAAACATTGAGACCTTGTTTTAGACAAAAAAAAGTTAAAAAACATTAAATTTCTCAAAAAAAATCATAATTTAGAATATGACTGAGGATTTTAGAATACACTACAAGCCTCGCTGATTAATTTTGGATCTAAAAACCATTAATTTTTTGCGATTTTTTGCAATAAAAATAAGATTTTTCAAAATTTCCTCGATTTTTGATGACTTTTTAGAAAATTGCGCGATAAATTGCAAATTACTAGCTATAAAAACAAATTTATAGACTTACTAAACCGTTAGTGTCTTCAACATTCCACAAACAACATATGACTTCCGTATTTTACCTTGTAACATCAAAAAATCCCAAAAACTTACCGTCAATGGCGGGTTCTGGGCCAATCTTCCCGCGAAAGCCGAGACCCATCTGCGGAGGCGCGGCCAGCCCGAACAGCGGATCCTCTTCCTGCATCTTCACGACTAAACCAAATAGCCCGCTCCTCGCCCCATCCGCCTACCGTACACGTCGTGGGCGGAGCTTCGCGGCAGATGTGGCCCGCGGCCAGATAATCGCGACGTAATAAACGAGTGTAATGAAACCGCCTCACCTCCAGTGCGAGAAGAGTGCGATAATTGGAAGCAAGAACAGGGGGATTACGGCGCGCGCAGGTCATGTCGGAATGGATAATATAAACATCAAGGGATTTGGAGGTGAAGACAGAGAAAATTAATGTCATAAGTCATGTTTTGGTGGAGAAGAGGCTTGAAAACCTTTTTGGTAACTTGTTTCTTAATCGGAAACTGAAATTATTCCCTAAAAATTCCGAAAAAACATTTTTATTTTTTAATTTTTTGGTTTTTCGCACAGTGCAGCCATTTTTTGCACAGTGCAGCCATTTTTCGCACAGTGCAGCCATTTTTCGCACAGTGCAGCCATTTTTCGCACAGTGCAGCCATTTTTCGCACAGTGCAGCCATTTTTCCTCGATTGCACAGTGCAACAGACAAAACGAAAAAACGCACAGTGCAAACAACTTTTCCATCAATCGCGCGACGTTTTGCACGGTGCGTGATTTTTCCTCTTTTTTGCACGGTGCGGTGATTTTTCCTCTTTTTTGCACGGTGCGAAAAATCGAAAATATACTGCACGGTGCGGCGGAAAATAAAATTTTTTGGTTGTCACGCACAGTGCAGAATTTTTAAGTCATTGCACAGTGCAGTCAAAAGCTTTGAAATAATTTTTTGCACCGTGCGGAAAGTTTTTTTGCGCACTGTGCAGTGGTTTGGAAAGTTCGCACTGTGCAATAAAAAATAAACCAAAATTTTTTTGCACCGTGCAGTCCGAAATTTTTTTCGCACCGTGCATGAATTTTTCCGCACTGTGCAGTGATTAAAAAATTCGCACCGTGCAGTAAAAAAAATTTTTTGCACTGTGCAACAAAAAACCAAAATTTAAAATAACCGCCAAAAATGGATTTCAAATTTATGCAATCATCATTAGAAGTCAATAAAATATCCAAATGCCAACATCTATTCGGATTTATTCTTGTCTTCCTTGAGGGATTCGATGTGTTTGATGGTGTCATCATCATGTTTGACCTTGACCGTTCTGGACATTTGCGTTTTCTGCGAGTTTGGCGCATCCGGTTCGGGTTCCTGATCATCGCCCGGGGATTGCGTTTTTTTCACCGATTTTTTCGAATTTCCTTTTTTCGATCTGCCTTCTGGTTTGCCATCCCCATTTTGGTCCGCTTTCTTTTCATTCTCCTTGGCGGCCGGCTTGTCGGCGGCTGCAAAACGGATTTTTGAGTTACATTTTTTTCAAAAAAAAAAAATTTATTTTTTGCCACTTTATATCTCCGTAAATCTTCAAAAAATCACTTTTAAATTATCAGCGCCTTCTTAAAAAACCTCCTTCTCCACTTACGCCAAATTTCATTAAAATCTAAAAAACTCAATTTGGGTCCCGACACGACAACTTGAATTTGCTCAATTTCGGGTTATAACACTCGGAACTGCTTTCCCATTAAAATATATGCTCGAACAAAGCATAATCAGATATCAAATCAATAAAAAACAGTCAAAAATGATTGAAAATCGACTTACATCCACCTTCGTCCTTCTTCTCCGGCTGCGCTGTCTTCTTGTCAACGGTTTTACTGTTTTGAGGCTGAAAACAATGCCCAATAATTGAGTCAACACAGGCACCGCCGTATTTTACAAATTTTTTATATTTACGGACAAATCCGACATTTTTTATTTCAAATTCCCGCCAATTTTGGCATTCTGTTTTAGGTGGTCGAAATGGTTGGAAATTGCTTGAAATCGATGAGAAACACCGTGAAAAGGCTTATAGTTGCTTTTAAATTTATATTCAAGAACTTAGAAGTAACTTATAGACATTAACTTATATTATACATGGCAAATGTTCCTTTTCTTGGTGAAATTAAAAATTTTTTTGTCCAAAATGTCCTAGTTTAATATTGAAAGTGCACCGTCCGGCCATACTCTTCGTATTTTACACTACATCTCCTTTCTTTTTCCAAATTTCCGCTTTTTCTTACCTCACATTTTGGCTCGTTTGCCACTGGCGCTGGCGTCGGCTCTGCGGGTTTGGTGATCTCGGTTTGCCTGGGAACAGGCACGGCAGAGGCCGGAGTGGGCCCGACCGCTTTCTTTTTTCCACACAAACCAATTATTGTGAGCAGAAGGCCGAGCAAACTGATAGAGATTCCCAACTCCGAGATCATTATGTTCTCGCACTGACCTCTTACCAAATCGAAGAGAAAATTAAATGAAAATCGTTGGAATTTTGAAATTTTTATATTTATTTGAGAATTTATGCAAATTTTTTTAATTTTGAAAAGCATTTTTTTACTATGACTTTTCGCACTGTGCAATAAAAACTTTGCTTGCACTGTGCAATCGATTTTTTAAGATTTTCCGCACAGTGCAGTCAAAAATTTTTTTGCACGGTGCAGCCATCTTTCCCCGTTTTTCCAACGCACGGTGCAGTCAACTCTTTCTCTTTCACTCCGCACAGTGCAACTCTCTCTTTCACTCCGCACAGTGCAACTCCCATTCTCAATTTCCCACTGCACCGTGCAAAACCCGCGACAAAAAAATCATTCCGTCGCACAGTGCAATCAACACTCTCTTTCACTCCGCACAGTGCAACTCTCTCTTTCACTCCGCACAGTGCAACTCCCATTCTCAATTTCCCACTGCACCGTCCGAAACCCGCGACAAAACAATCATCCCACCGCACAGTGCTGTCAACACTCTCTTTCACTCCGCACAGTGCAACTCTCTCTTTCACTCTGCACAGTGCAACTCCCATTCTCAATTTCCCACTGCACTGTGCGAAACCCGCGACAAAACAGCCATTCCATCGCACAGTGCGCTCGCTGACTTTTTCTTTCTTTTCCGCTTTCTCTCATTCCGTTTTTTTTTCTCGCACAGTGCGACCAAAATGACTCATTTGCACAGTGCAGTAAAAAAATTGTTACAAAAAATTGCTTTGAATTTCATTATTCTGATTCCCTTTCCCTTTGGTCCGGTGTTTCGAAAGCGTGCTCATGTGGTCGAGCGGTTTGAACAGTTGACTCGAAATCAACTGATCTTAGGTTCGACCCCAGGTGCCTGAATAGCTCTATTTTTTTCTTTTTTTCATCGAAAACTGCAAAGATATTATCTTTAATCGTTTTTATATAATTCTTCATACATTTTTACGTCTAAATAACCGTCATCTTTCCAGATTTCGGACTAGAAACCCCCAAAAGAAGTTTTTTTTCTCATAGAAGAGGTTTTCACCATTTTACTCAACAATTGGATTGTATATATTTCACCGTTATGGAATCGTCACAACGTCCGGGACAAAATCTACTTGCAATATGCACTCCACCATTCTTCAACCGACTTAAGTGGAATATTTTGAGGCCAGGTCATGGATAATGTTATATTTTGGGATTTTTAGAAATTTTAATACAGTTTTGGAGGGAATGAGGCTTTGAAACACGAGGAATGAACTTTTCATTTCATTTCGAAGGTTTTAAAAACCGAAAAATCCTATTTCCCACAAAAATTTACCGTTTTTATATTATACTAGATCTAATCCCAAAAAATTTATGACAAATTATCCATGCTTCCTGGACCCACTGGCGATCTGGATCGCAAAATTGAGCGATTAACTAATCTCTATGGCGGTGAGAACCGCGGGCACTTGTTTGACACGTCTTCGGAATTCTGTTGGATCATTTTTCCACACAACGATCTTAATATCAGCACATTCATTGTAAAATACGATTGGAGGTCTGGTGATGACCTTTGGACACGCTCACTGAAATTTAAAGGAATCGTTCGCAGTTGCAATAGAATGCCAAGTTTGCATCAAAAAATCTAAATTTTGATTTAAAAAAAAAGTCTATCGTGTTTTTCAACCGCAGTTTCTAGAAAGATCTTTACTTGTGAATCAAACTTGACAAGGCTTTTGTTGTCTAAATTTTTACCTAAATACGTATATTATATATCAAATTTGCTGACTAAAACTATGTTTTGATCATGGATCATATAAAATTTGCCCAAACTATTCATTTTATGACGCTATTGGCGATAATATTCTATTGGAATGAACTAACAATATTTACCATGGAGCTGATGGTCATTTCTGGTGTAAATTTAAATTTACGTCAACCATCGTATAAAATGTCCCCTGCAAACCGCGAAAAATTGGGCGCAACATGGGCAAATCGACGCACAGTGCGTCATTTTAGATTCCCGTAAGCCTTGAAAAGATATTGCATACATTTTTTGGCACTTTTTACTACTTGCAACACAATGCCAAACATTCGTGTTGATGCCAAAGAATTGTTTAAAACCCTCTCTAAAAACCTCAAAACGAATTAAATTTTGCAAGAGATTGTAGGAGACGCACTTTGTGGTTTGTAATTCGTCAATAGCCCGGTTCAACGAAAAAGTTTTATACTCGGAAAGTGCGAGAAAACAAGAAGCCATAAGCGGTCGTCAAGGCAGCCGAAGGGAAAAGCGGCGTTTCCTCGCAGGGCGTGCGAGAAACTCAACGTACGTGTGAGCTGTGCAAAGTCTATGGCTTTACCGAGTAACTGTTTTCATTATTCGAAACGATTTTGAAATTTTTTGAGAAATTTCTCCTTATTTATGCTAAACTTCGACGGTTTATGGCGAATAAACAGGTCTAAACTATTGCAAATAGACTTTATCCGATGTGACGGACCGTACTTCATCTTATTCTACCTTGAAAAGCACAATATTCGGACTTCCGACCGATTTTTTTGATACTTTTTGACATTTTTTTCGATTTTTTGTAATTCTTTGCCAAAATTTGATATTTAATGGTACATAAAGTGGTCTAAGATACTTCAAACACATTCTGCACACTACTATCGACTTTATTGTGCTCAATTCTACTCTAAACATTACAATACTACGCCTGTTTGTCTGATTTTATTCAAATTTTCCCTAAATCTTTGCTAAATTCCCGTTTTTTTGACAAAAATACTATTCAAAATGGACCATATCCGCATCAGAGGCGATGAACGTACTTTGGAGACAGTGCTTATTTGTTTTCACTCCGTTTTTGGCCTAGTGTCTATGGCTGTGAACGGCTTCGCGTTGTACAAGTCAATTTTTTCGGCTGCTGACATTTTGGGTGCTTACAAATTGATTTTGATTAACCAATCGGTGGTCAATTTTTTGCTGGCGGCCTGTGTCGTGTTTCTACAGCTCAGGTAGGTCATTTGAGACGATTTGCAGAGATTTTTTTACTTTAAAATGTTTTCGTGGTAGGACCTAAGTTTGAAATCTTGAAAATATCATTTGTAAAGTTGATTTATGAGATCCTAGAAGTGTATTGTGCCCTAAAACTACCTGTTTCCCCTTTTCTAATCAATTTTGGTCCAAAAAATGTTTTCGTGGTGGGACCCAAAATTTTCGCACAAACTGGTAAAATTCAGCTACCAAGTAATTTTAAATTATACCACAGGATACATAAAGGCATCTTCTGCCAACATAGATCCTCATTTCCCCTTCAAGCTTAATGCTTTCGCGGTGGGACCCAAAAAACAAAAAAAAAATCCTGAAAAATTTTAAAAATCTCGTTTTAAGCATTTTATGACACCGAATAAACCCCGTAAATCTTCAGAATATTTATTACGCCCTTTGGCAATGTCTTTGCCGTCCTTGGGTTGGCCAGTTTCACCAATCATTTTATCGCTTTCTTGGTTTACACCTTATTCGCCTCGTTATTTTTGGATTACTATTTTCTACTGGTAATTGGAATGGTTTACAACTGCCATTGGATCCATAAATGCAGATATGGCCCAAAATGACGTCATTATTCCTTGTGGCGGCGGCCGTCATCAGTTTCGCGGATTTTGTAAGTTTTTAGAGGGATTACTTTCTTTAAAGCGATATTTTGATCGTAAAAATGTTATATGTAAAAAAAAAGAGATCCTAAGGTCAGGAATGAACATGTTTTACCTTTTCTAGTAGTCAAAAAATACATATCGCATGTCATTTTGGAAAATTGCACGGTGCAACAAAATTTCTACCGCACTGTGCGGAACTCAAAATTTGCACAGTGCATAAAAGCGACAACATCGCGCAAAGAAAACTGAAAATTGATGTCGCTTGTCAAGAATGAGTTGATTATTATCTAATAACATTTTTTCCCATCGCAAAGGGCAAAAATCAACATTTCTGCACGGTGCAAATTTTTTGTAGCGCACTGTGCATAACTTTTGGTTTTTGCACAGTGCAACCAAATTTTTTTTGGATTTGGATCTTGCATCTAAAAGTGGAAAACCTAAAAAAAAATTTTTTTTTATACCGTATTTTAGGTGCTCTCCGGCGTCCTTTTCTACGAAGATGAAGATCAATCTCGGCAATTTTCGCGGAACAAAACTCATGAAACGGTCTTGAATCGCCACATGGTATTTGCTGTCAGAGTGCACGAGAATGTCATAAACATTGTCGTGAACTATTTGGATGCCATTTGTATGGTTCTCTGCATCGCAATGCTGATCTTCTTTCGGTATCGGATTCGGGTTTATTTGAAGCGACACGAACAAGAATTGACGTATATTCAGAGCAAATTGATCAATGTAGGTTCCACGGGGCTGCTTAAAACGTATTTTACAGACCAAATTTAATTTTTGAAATGTTTGATTTTTTGCACTGTGCGAAAAAGATTTGGTCTGCACAGTGCAGTCAGATTCGAAATTTCGCACAGTGCAAAACAAAGTTTGACCGCACTGTGCCAGAGCCATTTTTTTGACTGCACAGTGCAATACAATAAATAAAAAAATCGCACTGTGCAAAAGCGACAAGTCGATTGCACTGTGCGACGAAATTTAAAACGCTGCAAGGTGCAAAAAATGCCTGTTTGCATCGCGCATCAGCGACAAATCGAGAGCACAGTGCAAAAAAAAAGATATTATTGACTGCACTGTGCAAAAAGAATGTCTTAATGCACGGTGCAAATCAATTATGTGCGCACTGCACAGTGCGATGAAATTGGAAATGCTGCACAGTGCAAAAGACTTTCTGACTGCACTGTGCAAATCAATTTTGAGCGCACTGCACAGTGCGATAAAATTGAAAACTGCACGGTGCAAAAAGAATGTCGGACTGCACTGTGCAAATCAATTCTGAGCGCATCGCACGGTGCGACAAAATTGGAAATGCTGCACGGTGCAAGCGCGACAAGATCGATTCTTGCATAGTGCAGAAAAAAAATTTTGCACAGTGCAGTTTCTAATTTCGAATGTTTTCAGTTAATTATCATCCAGATCTCCATCATGGTTGTTTTGGTCGCGATTCCCAGTGGATTCTACTTTCTTCTCTACGAATATCTTCGGGAGGCCGGCTGCGACTGCATCATTTTCATCGTCATCGCGTTGGCGTTGTTTCTCTTGCCCATTTTCGTTCTCCGAATGCTCCGCACAGTGCGACACTCGCATCGACTGCACAACGATGACAATTTGAGTGTGAGTGTCGCGACATCTCATCTGGAACACGATGCACCTTCAACGTCGACGATACATCGAGATTTATCATAGTGATAACAAATTTTTAATAGTAATTTTTGTGAAGTTACGAAATAAATTATAAAAAAAACATTTTTTTTTCCGCACGGTGCAGTAAAAAATTCCCTTTTTGTTCGCACTGTGCAGCGGCGACAACTCATTTTTTTCTTTCGCACTGTGCGGTTGCTTTCCAATTTGTCAATTGCACAGTGCGAAACCCAAAAAATTAAAGCGCACTGTGCGATTTCAGCGACTGCAAGATTTCAATTCATCGCACTGTGCATGCCTACTTTCCAAACTGCACTGTGCAAGAGCGACAACTTTTTTTTCTTTCGCACTGTGCGATTACTTTCCAACTTGTCAATTGCACAGTGCGAAACCCAAAAAATTAAAGCGCACTGTGCGATTTCAGCGACTGCAAGATTTCAATTCATCGCACTGTGCAAACGAAAGGGAACGAATCCAAAGAACGCACAGTGCAACTGTCGCGACAAACATTTCTCTTCTATTTGCACTGTGCAAGGATTCATTCAATTTCGAAATGCACTGTGCGAAACATATATAAAAATCAAAAAGCGCACAGTGCACCTTCAGCGACAAAAATTTTTCTTTTCTTTTGCACTGTGCACTAATTTTTTTGAGACTGCACAGTGCGCTAAGGAAAATTTTATTTTTTTGCACGGTGCAGTGGGAAAAAATGAAATTTTCGGTGTTTTTGGTATTTTTAATCCGAAAAAAAATATCAAAACAGATTTATTGAGTCATAATACTGCTTTGGCTGCTGTTTACAATAAAAACAAACGATAAATTGAAGTTTGAATTGGGATTTTTTGCAAAAAAAATCTAAAAAACAGCATAAAATCTCAAAATTTTGTCTTTTTTGGACTTTTTAAGTATCTTTATGACCCGGAAATTAAGCAAAGTTACAAAGACATATTTTACCTTCTAATTTATATATTATGTTACATTTGTAATCACAAATCATAAGTCAAAATGTGCAAGAAACAAGACACTTTAAGAGGACGATCCAGTTTGAAAACGTCGTCTTGGCGGTTGTTTATTCAATGGTCTTATCAATTTTATCAACACACCAACAGCAAAATTCGATCTACCTTCGAAAAAAGCTAATTCTTTTGAAATTTTTTGCGTTTTGCGGGTCTTTTGGAATTTGCACCGTGCACAAGAGTGATCAGCAAGAATTTCAGCACCTTTATTAATCATCAATTCTGTCGCAGCGTATTTTCCAGCGATTTTTTGTGAGAAAAAATGGAATCAGACGAATATACACCATTATTATATAGGTAAGCACTAATTTTTTTAATTTTTTTTAACTTTAGGACGTTTCTAATATCCAAATGACAATTTTGAGCTATTTTTCGTTAATTTCCGGAGGCGGTTTAATCGAAAAAAATGAAGAAAAATGTTTTTCGCACAGTGCAACGAAATATTTTTTACTTCCGCACCGTGCAAACTCAGTTTGAAGTCTATTGCACAGTGCAACAGAAGCGACAACTCTTTTCACTGTGCAATAAAAAACTTCAGAAATTTAGCACTGTGCGGAAGATTTTGGCTTTTCCAGCACCGTGCAGTTTGCCGACTTTTTCATCGCACAGTGCGAAAGTGGCGACAAATTTTCTTTTCGTGCACTGTGCAGTCAGCACACTTTCTGCACCGTGCGGGTCAGTTGATCGTGCAGTGCGAAAATGGCGACAATCTTTCTTCAATTGCCGTGCCAGAGTTGCGACAAACTTTGATTTTGGAGCGCACTGTGCAATTTCCCCATTACGCTTTTTGCCGCACAGTGCAAACCCCCGCGACGATGAGCTTTCTTCTTTTTTTCACTGCACTGTGCGTTTTCATTCGCAAGCAAATCCGTTCGCACAGTGCGGTGGGAAATGA
This sequence comes from Bursaphelenchus mucronatus, assembly GCA_025436335.1. NCBI lineage: Eukaryota > Metazoa > Nematoda > Chromadorea > Rhabditida > Aphelenchoididae > Bursaphelenchus > Bursaphelenchus mucronatus. The sequence goes on along the minus strand of CM046358.1, from coordinate 670,361 downwards.
TGGAAGAAAACGAAATTGAGCCTGGGGATGTAAAGTAAGGTAAATTTCGGGTAAAATACGGTAAAAATCAATGTGTAAACTACTGTTTCGGCCATTACAAAGTACATAAAACATGTTTTTGTCATGAAAATAGCCCGGAATCCGCCTCAAATTCAATTTTTCGATTGTTTACCGAGTCATTTCCGTAATTACGGGGCCAGATTCCTTGGGTACGACGACTTTCCTCCGTGATAAGCCGCATTCCCATCCCTTTCGGTCGCCATGCCAACGCGGAAAGCGGCTTTTGCGCCGCACCGTTCGCTGCGACGTGATCCCCTCGGGCCAAATTTGTATATATTGATAGGCAAGGGCTTCTATCGGCTTTATTCTCACATTACACACCATTTCCTAGGGTTTCTCGACAAATATTGACGGATTTTTTTCCTGTATTTGACTGAAATTATATTACACATGCCATCGTATAGGTAAGAAATGGGGTTTTCAGTGTTTCAAAATAAGCTATAGCCTCGAAATGACTTGTAACGAATTTAAAAGGGGGTTAAATTAATTTGAAATCGTATTTTAGCCAAAAAATCAATATTTTTGCCAAAAATCGGAATTTTTTGGTAGAATTTGAGGATTTTTGCAATAATCTCAAGTCTAATATCAAGATAGCGGCCTGAAATTTTACACATTGCCCTTTCAGGCTCAAAAAATTATGGCTGCATAGAAATTTCAGCCAAAAATGTTTACTATCACCTCAAATACGACGATTTTCCCTTGAATTGTCATCCTTTTTCAGTTCGCTCCCAACTCTCACCGAGATCAGTCAGATTCCGGACACGGCGACGAGTCGGGAGGACGACACCAATCGGAATGCATACCCATCAACTTCGCGGTCAGTTCATGGTGCTGTTGCCGGAGGCGATCGGTCGAAACGTCGTGGGACCACGAAAAGAAAGCCAAGACCTCGAACCGGCAGTGATAATGATGTCCGCAGACTAAGGTGGGTGGATTTTTTGGACTATTTTTGGGTAAAATGCGGGATAAGTTCAATTAGAATCCAAAAAGTTGAGGTTGCTTTCAAAATTTATATTGTAATTGGGAAAATTGATAGTTTTTTTGTCCTTCTTAAGGTTGAATTGGCAATACAACTTTTTTTAAGGCTGTTTTATGGTAAAATACATCTAAAAACATTAGATTTGGGACACTGCAGTGAAAAAATTATATTACACTTGACAAAAAATTGATGATTTTTTGCTTTTTAAACGTATGTTTTGCAACAAAGCGCAAGCTAAAGCGTGTTTACAATCTTTTCCATGTGTTTTCTTGAAAATGATACTCACACCACACTTTGAAATATCAGATTTCCTTACAACACACCTTACACTTGATGTCAATCCAAATTTGTGCTCTAAAAACGAGATTAATCCGGCTGAACGGATGTGCTAATCTGTATCAGACACCTTCTAGTCTGTGTTGACAAATTTTGCAAAGTTCTGGCGGATTGCCTGAGGGTTTTTGCCTAAAATACCGAAATTTGCGGATATTTTGGAAGTTTTGGCGATTTCACGGCTATTCAAGTGGAATTCCGATTCAAGGACGGCACGGCCAGGTAGCCTAAGATGCTTTACGCCGTTGTAAAGCGTACGGCGGGCGTTGTGGTCACTTCCGGCGGGCCAGTGTGCCATTTTCGTCGTTCCATTGTTCCGAAAAAGCTTCGAAACGAAAGAATTCGAATTTGGAGACGAATTTTTGGATTTTTCCGAGGCCGAATGGCCATGCGACGAAGCCGCGGCCTCGAAGCTTATTTGCTCTCGCTTCGGGACGCCCTCCGCGTCCCATGTTGTCTATGAGGAGCCGGCGGCTTATACTGCTGGTGGGCTCTTTCTTTTTTTATTAGTTCACGGCATTTAACCCCGTTGGAAGAGGCCCTCAACACTTTCGGTTTTTATCGAAAGTTCCGGCCAAGAACATTGGAATTATGGATATTTGAATTTCCCGCAAAAAAATTCAATTTGTCGGATTTTTCGGTCATTTTTTGGAAGAAAAACGGAAAAATCTCGAAGAAATTGACCTTTTCTTTCGGATTTCTTGTCGTATTTTAGTGGATATGGCGTATTATTGTCCTGTGTACCTTTTAAATTCAATTTTTCTTCAATTCACATCGAGTTTCATTGATTTTCCGCTCAAAAACAGTTGTTTTTTGCGAATTTTTTGGATTTTTTTTTATTTTTCATCTAATTAGGTAATAAAATTGTCCAATTTAGCTAAATAACCCCAAAGGTATCTGTTTACAGCTATTTTCCTTCAATTTTATATCGAATTCCTAAATTTTCGAAATTTTTTATTTTGTTACCTAAAATTATATTATCCATCAGAGAATCGAGCCTTCTTCTTGTCTTTGCTTGTTTTTTCGAAAGATCCAAGGTCGATACAGGGATTTCGAGTTGTTTACATGTGATTTGGAGGATATTGCGCAATTTGTGCACTCCTTGGCCATGAATAATATAGGTTAATGGTCCCAAAAACAAGGTGTAGATGTCCTTTTCTGTTGGGAAATCGTTGATAGTATGTGGAATACGTTTTGTTTGAGGTGTGACGCAGCACTTGGCAATTGAATTGAGGGGAAATTGGAGGAAATTTCGAAATCCCACGTATTTTTTGCCAAAAATATTGGGAAAGGCGAGAAATTTTTTATAATTTCTCGGGGATTTCTTGCATAACAAGTTGGCCTATGTCAATTACATGTCTGGAATTTCTGTTTACCCCAGAAAAATCGCGTTTTCATTTATTTTCGGACAATTTTCTCCAGCTAAACCATGGATAATATAATTTAGGTGAAAAGTTGACGATATTTCGGATTTTTTTTTGGAGAACTGTCGATTAAAATGTTGCTTGAAGGTACTTTAGAGTTGTTTGATTTATTTTTGCCTCGTAATTCGGGGTTCGACATGGATTTTGAGACGCAATTTTCCATTGAACTCGTGTATAATGTGATTTTGATGTTTTCTCCTGAATCTTTTAATATTTTTAGGGAAATTCTTGCTGGATTAGTTGTCTAGGACCATGTTAGAGCTGCTGATTGACTTTTTGTTTTAGGAATTTTGCGATAGCATCAATTTTTAATAATTTTTTTATCTGTCTGATGGATAATATAACTTTGATAGTTTCTCCAAGATTTTTTGATATTTCTGGGTAAACTCTTGTTTAATAAGCTGCCCAGGGTCATTACGGAACTACTGATTTACTTTTTATATCCAGAGAAAGGTTTTACATACATTTTTTATCAAATTTTCAATCAGACTCATGTACAATATAAGTTTTGCAGAATTTTGTATAATTTTCGGGCCGAGAGCTTAGCAACAGTTTGTCCCCAAGTCAAACATCAAGACGTAGAGACTGGAGGTCCTCTAAGCTACTTCCAAAGGTTTGAAAACTTGCAAGTCAAAACGAATATCACGGCCAGGTGTTCGAACTCCCCTCTCAGTCAGGGGTTTCGGCCCAGAAAACTCGGGGAGACCGGGATTTTGAGATGCCTACGTGATTATCATACGATGAGTGTTTATATTGAGGGCTTTGGGTTGATTTTACATCAAAATTATCATGGATAATATAATTTTTTTAATGGAAATGAGATTTTTGATCGTATTTTTGTTTAGAAACAAGAATTAGTTGGTCCAAAGTTAAATGAGAGCAAAAAGTTCGGTTGTTTTCTATATTTGAGTCGTTTTTTTGAGCAATTTTGGCCTGTTTTCTTATCAAATTCGGATCTGAAACGAGTTGAGTCAGCTTGGGAAACCCTAAGATTTGTGTCAGATGAGCGGAAGAGCATTTTGAAACGGGGTATTTATTAAGAAGTACTTTGGAGCGATTTGAAGATTATTTTTTGAAGTTTTTCGTCTTCTGTCGCTATGTATAATATAATGATGATATTGATATATTTGTTTTGATTTAAAAATTGATAGCATCAAAATACGATGGCATTTCTCATGCCAAACGTTTTCGACACTTTATTTAACCGATTTTCCCGCTGAAATTGGGATTTTTCAACCTTGACCATTAAAAGTTGATGTAATCCTTCATTTTTTTGATAGTTTGGAAGTATTTATAGGTAAAATGCTGTTTATTATGGGGCGTAAAGTCTTACCTCTTCATCAAAGGCTCCTGATCTACGTATTTCACCCATTTTCCCGTGAAATCGAGAGTTTTCGACCTTCTCCATCAGAAAACTTATATTATCCTTGATTTTCTTAGCATTTTGTAACTCTTACTGGGTAGAACCCCGTTCTTTTGTAGCCTAAGATCTGAAATTTCGATTGCATATTGTGGTACCATGTGTTTTACTAATTTTTCCGCTGAAATCGAGATTTTTTGACCTTCACCATGAGCAAATCCCAAAATTTTAGTCGCCTAGCCGTCAGAACGCCCCGCATCGAGGCCTTAATGAATAAAAAATGTCGCCGCCGACGACCCCGCGCGTCGCTGACCCCGTCCACGTTGATATGGAGGTCGGCGACGGCGCGCACGACCAAGAGACGGACGTCGCCCGACCAAGTCATATAACTCAACATAAGTCCAAAACCCCAGAACATCGGTAGGGGAATCGGTTTATACTAACTGTATTGCGAGTAGTAGAAGCTATGCAAGATTATTTTGGGGAAATTTGAAAAATTTGGTATATTGTAGTAGGTAAAATCACCTAAAATAAGGTGAAATTTGATAGTTTTGGATGAAGTAAAGGTGTGAAATGGGTGTTGAAGGGTAGGGTAACTATTTCGGTTTATTATTATAGCAAATTCAGTGGTAGATGGGTTGATTTTTAGAAACATTTATCTAAAATAAGGTAGAGTTAGCTATTTTTTGATTTGAATGGGATTAAAAGTTGGCATAAAGTTGCTTTAGGGTTATAAAGTAGCTAAACAGTGCAAAAAAAATTTTTTTTTGATTCTTACTATAAAATTCTATTTTTAGGCCGTTCATCGCCTCCCCATTTATGCCGATAACCACCAAGTCGAAAAACGAAGTCGTGGAACAGCCCCGCAAAGTCAAAGAGCCCCGAAGCCGCTCACCAACCAAATATGGAGCCCTAGTCCACAAGAGATCGGACGCAGACCAACGAAAAGCCGAACTTTTGCCGCTGCAGGCTGCGCCCGAGCCTTCGCCGGATTTGCTCACCGTAACGCCGGCGGACCCGATCCCGCCCCGGAAACGATCGGATTCGGAGTCGTCGAGGAGTTCCGAGAGTTCGGAATCGTCAAGCAGCTCGGATTCGTCGGACTCATCTTACACTAGGTTCAGCGACCTCACCAGGAAACAATGGGCCACCATGGGAATGCTGGCAGTTGCGAACTTGTGCTCAACGGTCGCCTTCTCATGCATAGCACCGTTTTATCCGGGCGAAGCCACCGACAAAGGCATGAACTCGACGGAAATTGGAATTGTCTTTGGAGTTTTTGAATTGGTCATGTTTGTCACAGCACCATTGCTGGGAAAATATGTAGGTGTTTCGGATGACTTTTGAGGCCTATGGAGAGATTTAGAGCGTATGAAAAGCGTTTTGGATAGGAATTTAATCCAAGTTTATATAATCTATGCCATGGTGAATATAATTTTTGGAGATTTTTGAAGCGTTTTTGATTTGAAAGTGTAGAAAAGTTTCCGAAGATTGATTTAGAGGGACCTGGAGTAATTTTTAAACAGCTTTTTGAGCAAATTTTTGATGAGTTATGTCATGGTGAATATAAGTTTTGTTGAAATTTGATGTCATTTGAATTTTAAAAGGATCGGTCTTTTCTAGAATTGGGGTAAGAATGAAATTTGTTTGTGTTTTGGTAAGATTTTGTGGAGTTTTTATGAAGTTGTCATAGGTAATATAATTTTTGAGGAATTTTTGAGAATTTTGGCCTTGAAATTACAGATTAAGGGTTAAAATACATACTTGCGGGTTTTGAATTATGTAGAGAGGAAATTTTGAACGAAAATATGCAAGTATTTATCATGGTGAATATAATAATTATTGCCGATTTTTTTTGCTTTTATTGATGTAATAACTAAACGTAGAATATTTTCAGATGACCACAATCGGGTCGAAACGCATGTTTACGGTGGGTCTGTTCATGACCGGTGTGACGGCCATCCTCTTCGGGTTCCTCAATTTGCTGCCGGCGGGTGGGCTTTTTTTCTGGGCCTCGTTGGTTATAAGATGCCTCGAGGCATTGGGCGATGCCTGCTTTGTCACTTCCTCATTTGCCATCAGTGCCAAATGTTTTCCCGGACGAATCGCGACGGTTGTGGTAAGTGTTGAAAATGGCAGCTTGCGCCCTGGGTTTGGAAATTGAAAAAGAGAGAATTTAGGGGTAGAAAACGTTGATGAAATCTGTTGGTTCATTTTTATTACAAGGTTTGGAAATTGGAGTAAAATACGAATGGTTTTACGGCTTTTTTCATGGCGGCTCGCGCCCTGGCTTAGTCAGAAAAGTGACTTAAAAAAATAAAAAAAATTGTTGTATTAAGATCAAAAGTTTAGTCAGTACTTTTAAAATACGGATTTTTTTTGTAGCTTTTCACTGGGCGCAGGCTGCCGAAAAAATTGCCATTTTTTGATGATTTTTGCTAAGTAAATTTTTTTCAGGGTCTAATCGAGACATTTGCGGGTCTGGGCTACACCGCCGGACCGGTGATCGGCGCCGTCTTGTACGAATACGGCGGATTTCAAATGCCATTTTTGGTGTTGGGATTTTTGTTAATTTTGGCGACAGTAATCTCGATTTTTTTGGTGGAAGACATAGAGGATGAGGAGGCCGAGGACACGAAAGGAATGCTGGGAATGCTGAAAATGCCCGTGATTTGGCTGATGGTGTTCGCGGTGGTGATTTGCGCAATTTCGTTGAGCTTCTTCGACCCAACTTTGGCTGCCCATCTGGAATCGGTAGGTTATTAAGTTTTGCGATGAATTAGTGCTTGGATTTTTAGGAAACTGGGGAGAAATTTGGAATAGAGTTTTCGAGAACATGTTCGAGGTATTTTACTCGCGATTTGAAAAAAAATTGTGATTTTGGTCGAAAAATTACGATTTTTTTTTTGATTTTTAAATTGAAAAATTGGATATTGTTTAGAACGTAGAGTAGATTGCGTATTCAAAAAAATTATGGTTGAAAATATGCCCAAAATTGGTTTATTTCCTCTGCACTGTGCAATCAAAAAAAAATTTTTTTTGATTGCACAGTGCAAACAAATTTGATTTTTTGGATTTTTTTAAGTAGGAAAGGAATTTTAGAAGTGATTTTTACTACATTGTGATTTTGTTGTGATTTTCGCCAGTTTTTTACACTTTTTTCCCCTTTTCAGTTCAATTTATCCACCACGATGGTCGGCCTAATGTTCCTTTTGTGCGGCGGAATCTACACCCTGACCGCACCGCTGTGGGGTCTCATCATCGACCAATGGAACTGCTGCTACCTCCTGATGTTCTTCGGGTCCTCGGCGACGGTTGTTTCCATGCTTTTTGTGGGCCCATCTCCCATCTTCCACATGGAGAAGAACTTGGTCGTGATTGGCCTAAGTTTATCGCTGTTTGGAGTCGCCGCAGGAGCACTATATATCCCAACCTTCCAGAACTGTCTCAATGCTGTAAAGTGAGTCGGGATTTTGTGATTTTTTGGGAGAAATTTTGGGATTTTTTTAGAAAATGAGGTTTTTTGAAGGGGTTGGGTAAAATAAGGTGGATATTAGATGGAGGAGGGGAGTTAAAGCCGGGAAATTGTAAAATTCGAGGCGAATAACGATTGATTTTGAAAGTTTTTTGAGAGAAGTTTCGAGATTTTTTGAGAAAATTAATGAATTTTTGAGATTTTTTGGTAAAATACGGCGAAGATGGAAAAGTGGAGTGTCGGATGGAAAATACGTACTCCGTATCTGCTATTACATATATGAAGAAGAAAATAAATGTTTTTCAGAGATTTTTACCTAAAACAAGGTAAATTTTTCGTGGAAATGGGGAATTTCGGATGGTAAAATACGAATCTTGGATATAAACTAAAATAAAATTAAAGTTAACAACAAATTTTTTGATTTGTTTGGAGAAAAATGAAAACTAAAATATGGAAAATTTTGTAAAATACGACATGTAAGTTATATTTGTTTTTCAGAAAAAGAGGATACGAAGACAACTTCCAGACTTATGGCTGCGTCTCGGGTGTTTTCCAGGCCGCCTTTGCTTTTGGGTAAGCGAAATTTTGAAATTTTTTGTGAAATTTTGAGATTTTTTGGGAATTTTTGGAATTTTTTGCGAATTTTTGAACATTTTTGCGATTTTTTTTATTTTTTGAAAATTTGTTGCATAAAAATAGGTTTGAACTCATACGCATGCTTTATAGAGCCTTCATGGGCCCCACACTCGGCGGATTCGGCGTTCAACAGATCGGATTCGCGTGGACGACCTCCATAATTGCCGTAATCAATGTGTTTTTCCTGGTGATTATGCTCATCTTCTTTGCCATCCGCTGGTACAATGGCGACATTGAGGAGGAGTCGGCATCCGAAAGTAGTGACTCGACCAGCGAACGCTCGCAGAAGGCATAATTTTTGAGAATTTGAATAATTTAAAATTTTTTTTTGTAATTTTTGAAAAATTTTTGTAACCTTTATTAATATTGTAATAAGTTTTGGACGGACAAGGCGGGATTTGAGGTATGGGGAGGGCCTAGAGGTCAGAGAAGCGCTAGAATAGTGTTTTAGAAGATTTGGAAAAATTTGAATATTGAAAAAATTGAAAATTTCGGAAAAATTAAAAGTTTTTTCATGAAAATTTGAATTTTTTGGAATTTTTGGAATTGAAAATTACTGGAAACTGCGAAGTATCGTAGAAAATGCTACTAGACGCTATGGCAAGTCGAGATTTGTTAATTTATATCAATTTGAAAACGAAAAAATTTTAAAAATTCCGAAAATTTGGCATTCTTGCCCGTTTTTCGCATTGTTTGGTCTTAAACAGTAATGTAAAGTACGAGCAAACAAAAATGGCCCCTCGATCTATCCTCCCCGCCGAGGATCCCACCTTTTCCAGCCAAATTTCCCTCAAATTTCCTTCAATTTCACTAATTTTCCCTCGTTTTTTACAAAATTTTTTTTATTTTTATTTCAAATTTCCCAATTTTAACAGGTTTTATTTTGTGATCCAGCTAAAGTGTATTTATTTTGTCTTTCCACCCCTCGTATTGTTATCATCTCTCTCCCACCCTCCCGACTTCTATCTTAAACATACGATACTGGTATTCGAAATTGGAATTTTTGCTCCGAAACTCAAAATAACGTCGATTAATTTGGATAAAACGCGATAATTGGAATTTTGAGGTTGTATGGATTGTATTTTTAGTTGTTTTTGATCGGGAATGTTCAAAAAATTCAAATGCCCGCCAAATTTTGGCATTCTGTTTCAAGCCTCGGAAGTTGAAAACGACGACGCACGTAACGAAGGTGCTCTACGAACTGCGCCCCAGCTTGGGAACTATAAAGTGTAAAATCGCAGGCTACAGCCGTGCACTGACAACGATAAATAGAGCCTTCACGCCAAATTTGGGCTAATTCTAACCAGTTTCCGCAAAGTTAATATAAGTTGTGGCCAGAATAAGGAACTTTTACTAAGTCTTGAAGTTGGCGATTCGTCTTTGACATTTCGCAACATTGAAGGAAAATAATTTTTTTGGGCATCTAATAGGGTTGTGCCGCCCGTCAAGTTGTCAAATTGCCGTCATTTTCGTCATGTCCAATTGCTCTGTCATTTTGATTTGTCAAATTGATTTTTTTGTGGGGAATTTTTTAGAATTTTGCAAAAAAATTGTGAATTTTTCCCGCAACACAAAAAGTTGAAGCCAAAAATTCTTGGAATTTATTGCCAGAAGCCTCCAGTTTCACTGACTCAACTCATCAATGAGAATTTGGATGATAATAACAGCGGGAACGAGAACGAAGATTTCCCGAAATAGGTCTACTAAACTCCTTCTGTTGTTATAAACTGTTGTTTTAGTGTTTATATGGTCTTGAACATGTTTGAAGGCATTTATTTTATCGTTTGACAGCTTCCGACCGAAACAACGGCAATTTGACGAAAATGACAGTAATTTGACCTCAAGTTGACGTCACTTTGCAAAATTCTGTCAAAATCACAACCCTAGTATCTAAATTCACCATTTCTCGTTAGAATTTGTTGAAAAGTATCTCAAATTGTTAGTCTAAAGGACCTCTCCATCAACTTTTTTTATATTGTCTATGGCAAAAATTGGTGTTTTTGTCAAAAAAAGCGACATTAAACTAGGTAAAAAGTATAATGTTTACTTTCATTTGCTATGAGGTTTCATAAAAATCAATTCGCTATACATAGTTACATAACTTAAAATCCTTTACATCGCTGAGATCATTGATATCGAGGTGGTTGATACATATTCTGCTGCATTTGAGGCGGCAACGGGCGCATTTGGATCAGATTCGGATTCATTACGGCACCGGGAGGCATAACGTTCGGCTGTGTGACCATTAGGCCCTGAGGCATTTGTTGCATGAACTGGCGTTGGGACATTTGTGGGGGCATACCTTGAACTAAAGTAAGGTCGTTATTCGATAGAAAAATACTTGGAGAATAAGATTTTTTACGATTACAGTCCATCATGGCGTGTAGTAACTGATTAGACTATATTTTTCATCAGGTTCCAACTTTTTCAATATGATTTTACCTTATATTACACTTGGCCAAATAATGTTATTCATGGCAAATTTTAATCTATTTTCTGTGATGTTTACCTCCTAACCGTCCAAAAAGCCCTATAGACTCTAGTCATCACAACAGTCTACATTTTCTATCCAACATCTAAGAATTTTACATTATTCATGATCTTAGGATCCTATTTTAAATATTTTTGATGACAAACTAGCTCAAATCATGCGTTTTTCTTGTCGATTCAATATCATGCTACTGTGCAAGTCCTAATATTGATATTTATCGCCATTTCAACCTTATTTTTAATAAAACTTCTATTAATTTCCATCTTCTCTCTACTACAATATCCGGCTCTTTCAGTTACCTTGTTGCTGCTGCTGTGGATGTGCTATTCTCATCTGTGGATGTTGTTGGAACTGTTGCATGTTTTGGACTTGTTGCGGATGCATTTGCATCTGATTCGGATGATATTGAACTCGTTGTTGTGCTTGATTGCTCTGTTCCGCTTTCACTTGTCTAACATTGAAATGATGTTGTTGTTGGGGCTGTTGAGGAAGTTGTGGGTAGTTTACCGGTATCATCGAGGGATTTTGAGGGTGTTGATAGAGTTGTGAAGGGTTCTGTGCGGCTTGAATATAAGTGGGTGGAGCGTGTTGCATAGATGGCTGTGGTTGTGTAAGTAGGTCCTAAAAATAGTAGTTGTAATCATATTTTTCCAAGAAAAAAAAATCAGACGACATAACCCTGTTCGTATCTTATAAGTTTACATGAAAAAGTGGTTGTTTTAGAACCAATTTATTTTTAGCCCGGGCGCAAGCTGCGTGAAAGACTCACTTGTTATGTTCTAAACCTATATTCTTATTGTTCCATAATCAAAAAAAAAGTATTTTAATATTTTACTGTCTGGCTTTATTTTCATTTCAGTCCAGGGCGCAGCCTGCGCTAAAAAAATTATGCGGTTTTCGTATTTTACCAATCCATAACGCAATTTCTGATAAACATAGGTCCTTATAAGGCCCACACAGACCTCCCTACTTACAGTTTTGATCCTTTTTAGCGGCGGTGGTGCCAATTCGGGGACTTGTTGTACCGGCGGTCGCACTACATCATCATCTTTCATAAATTGTCGACGTTCGTATGGGATTTTATCCCCATTGAAGACGTCCACGGTTGGGAACGGCGGTTCTTTGAAGAACGGATGTCTCAAGGCGTCGTCGGCAGTCAATCGTCGCATCGGGTCCATGGATAACATCTTTTCGAGCAGGTCGAACTGCTGATTGTCGGTTGGAGTTTCTTTGCCTCCATATACTTTTTCAGCGAGCAGTTGGCGAAACTGAAAGCATTGAAGATTATTTTAGCCATATATTCGGGAAAACTTTCAAAATTCGAAAAAAATAAAGTTCCCGCCAAGTTTGGCGTTCTGTTGTGTCGCAAAATGTGAAAAATAGTTGAAAAATATATACCTAATAAGGCTCTAGGGAAACAATTAAAATTGGCGTTCAATTTTTATCAATTTTTTATATTATCCATCAAGGATAATATAAGAAGGCGATAAAAAATTCAAACTAACGCCATTTTGGCTTGTAAATTAGCTTTTAGTGCCTTCTTCGACAGATTATAACTACTCTTTATCATTCTTCGGCATGAATTTTCCAAAACCAACAACGACCAAATTCAATACAATATAATATCGCACCTATTCCTTCTGAATTCCGCTTGCAATTTCAAGTATTCCGGCATATTCTTCAGATCAGGCCATTCCGCTTCACTGGGATATCCCATAACATTGAAGATCTTGCCCAATTGTTCTTGATTGTAAGGTGTTTGCGCTTTGAGGTCATCGTCTCGACTCAGAAACACCGGTTCATTCGTCAACAGTTCTCCGAAAATACAACCAATCGCCCAGATGTCGATGGCTTTCGTATAATGTTTGGCGCAAAGCAAGAGTTCCGGCGCTCGGTACCAATAGGTCACCACGACCGGGTCCACTTCGTAGAACGACCGTAGCGGGTTGTAGAACAGTCTAGCGAAACCCATGTCCGCGATCTTGACCCGTCCCCGGTCCAAAAGGTTCTCGCAATCGCCCATTACCAAAATATTCGCCGGCTTCAGGTCGCGGTGGAGAATCCAATTACTGTGCAAGTAATTGATGCCTTCGAGGATCTGATACATCAACGATTTTAGCATTCGTCGCTCCACGTGGAACGGGGTCTTGTTCTTTCGGCAATCTCGATGCGTTTTGATTATGTTCCAGAGATCGTATTCCGCGTAGTCGAAGAGCAACCAGACTTTTCGCTCCGGCGTCAAGAAGACGTGTTGGAGCTTGATCACATTGGGATGGCTGAAAAACATAAGAAACTTGTACCTTGTAGAGGGGTTTCAAGAAATGGGGAGCCGTTCTAAAATCTCTCAAATTCCAGCTTCCCTGAACTTATTCTGAATAATTTAAAATTTTTTTTTGTAATTTTTGAAAAATTTTTGTAACCTTTGTTAATATTGTAATAAGTTTTGGACGGACAAGGCGGAATTTGAGGTATGGGGAGGGCCTACGGGCCAGAGGAGTGCTAGAATAGTGTTTTAGAAGATTTGGAAAAATTTGAATATTGAAAAAATTGAAAATTTCGGAAAAATTAATGTTTTTTAGTGAAAATTTGAATTTTTTGAAATTTTTGGAATTGAAAATTACTGGAAACTGCGAAGTATTGTAGAAAATGCTACTAGACACTTTGGCAAGTCGAGATTTGTTAATTTATATCAATTTGAAAACGAAAAAATTTTAAAAATTTCGAAAATTTGGCATTCTTGCCCGTTTTTCGCATTTTATGGTCTTAAACAGTAATGTAAAGTACGAGCAAACAAAAATGGCCCCTCGATCTACCCTCCCCGCCTAGGATCCCACCTGGTCCAGCCAAATTTCCCTCAAATTTCCTTCAGTTTCACTAATTTTCCCACGTTTTTTACAAAATTTTTTTTGTTTTTATTTCAAATTTCCCAATTTTAACAGGTTTTATTTTGTGATCCAGCTAAAGTGTATTTATTTTGTCTTTCCACCCCTCGTATTGTTATCATCTCTCTCCCACCCTCCCGACTTCTATCTTAAACATACGATACTGGTATTCGAAATTGGAATTTTTGCTCCGAAACTCAAAATAACGACGTGTTGGAGCTTGATCACATTGGGATGGCTGAAAAACATAAGAAACTTGTACCTTGTAGAGGGTGTTTCAAGAAATGGGGAGCCGTTCTAAAATCTCTCAAATTCCAGCTTCCCTGAACTTATTCCGCCTCTCGATACTCTCTGAAGCTTTGAAGAATAAAACTATAGTTTCCCAGTGTTCAAAATGTAATGTTTCAGATCCCTAAAACCGAAAGCGCAATAAATATTACACTTACTTCAGCTCTCTCAACAAAGTGATTTCTCGGACCGAAGACATCGTAAATCCCGCAGTTTCAATCATTTTCAATGCGAAATATCTCTTTCCTCCTTGCTCTGGTCTTCGCATTCGGGCCTTGAAGACATGGCCATACGTGCCCTTTCCAACCTATAAATTAATAAACGTAGCAAAAAACTAATAAAAATAAGAAAAAACGGTAAAAAATCATAAAAAAAATAAAATAATAATAATAAAAAAGCAAAAAATCGCAAAATTTCACCTTGCAATTCTCGAATTCGAACTGATCCTCCACATTGGCGCGACGTTGTTCCAGATCTTGCCGGAATCGAGCGTCAATCATGCCGTTAGTTGCTTACAGTTCTTTTTATCCATTTCCAAAAAAAAGGGAAGAAAAATGTCAGAAAATTATTGCGTCCAAATGGACGCGCGTTTCTCTTTTCGAAAGCGGTGATTCTCGTTGCGTCAGAGTTTTGCGGAGAACGGAGGGTCTTGCAAGAAAGACCAGATTAAAAGAAGTTTCTTTTGGACTGCGTAGTGAAGAGATGTTAGGACACTTATTTAAAACATGACGAGATCTTTCTTGTCTAAATTTTCCATGAGTTTCATGCAAAAGATTGGCTTGCAGGATAACGACCGACTCTGTAAGCTACGTATTTCGAAATGTTCACCGGTCAACTTCACTATCATAAATAAACTAGATTAGACAATAAGGTGGAAACAGAGATCAAGGATACCTGTTTCTGGATGTCAAAATGTATCTTACAATGTACCTTGTATCTTGTTAGGTATGTATATTAAGACTGTTGATATTGAAGAGCGAAGGTTGAACTTTTGCCGAATCAAAGTTTAAGCTGGTCACTCTTCAAAGTATCCTCATGGCACTAATATTACCTTTTATTATTAGGTTCTGCGTCTCCTTGATCTCTATTTCCACCTTGTTATCTAACTTATTTATGATAGTAGTTAATCTTTTCGAAAACGTAGCTTACAGAATTGTTCGTTACCCCGCAAGCCAATCCATCATTGATAGTTCATAACCGGTAACTAATAACTTCTTATCAGCGTGACTATAAAAAAATCTGCATCGAGTTTGTAAACTTATTGAACAGAATATAAATCCAAAAGTAAAATTATCAGTCTTTTTCCAACCCTGTTTATTTAATTTTAACTAAAGTAAAACTCAAGTAAATAATTATTATATACACTGAAGACCTAATGTCTGCAAAATGTTAAATATGGTTAAAAGATCTTATAATCTTATCCAGTCTACTGATATCGGGGTTGCTGATTCATAAACTGTTGGTTTTGCCCTTGCATCATTTGGGGATTGTAGCCCTGTCGCATTTGAGGCTGCATGTTGCCTTGTGGCATGTTTCCTTGCGGCATATTTCCCTGCGCCATGTTGGGGTTGCCCCGCATTGCCTGCTGTTGGGCGTATTGACGTTGTTGCATGGCTAGAAGCAAAATTTACACACAAGCTTATGGCAAGACGTTGTGAACTCTCAATTTTTGCGATCGTCCAGAAACCGTACCACGGTACAGTTTCTGTCCAGAAACAGAGTCACTCTCAAAAACTTGTATCTACCTTGCTGCTGAGTCATCATATTCTGCTGCGGCGGCATTTGTCGCATTTGCTGGGGTTGTTGTTGATGTGGTGGCATTTGTGGTGGTGGCATATTCTGGCCCATGAATTGACGCTGTTGTTGTAGATTGGGATTGGGCATTTCTTGCTTTACTGGCGCAAACTGTTGGGGCTGCATGTTTTGTTGATCGTAATGGAACGCATTTCGCTGCGGGTTCATTTGCTGTTGCGGCATTTGTTGTGGAGCCATTTTAGGCTGCGGTGGGTTGTTTTGCGCGAACCCTTGCATGGAATTCATTGGCATTTCTGCAAAAATGAGCTGAATTCGAAAAAATTTTAAATTTCGGAGGTGTACACTCTACTTCCCGCATTTTCGTAAATTAGTCATTAGGAACTGTAATTTTCTCGTAGCGGTGTTTGAGCTCGCCTCGGTACCTATAAACCCTTACAAAACCCTCCTTTATTATCAAAATCATAAAAATATCTGTTTCTGGCAAAAATACAGAGAAAGTTCTTGTTTAAAATAAGGTCCAAAACCACGATTCGTGGTTGAATTTATGTTCGTCAATACCGTCTAAGCCGTTAAAACGCTCTTGCTTGTTTCAAAGAATTATTACTTTACTATTATGGACAAATGCATCGAAATTCTCGAGCAAAATAAGAAAGCCTCCCAAAATCTTCTCAAATCAGGCCGAACCCCTTTAAAGATGCCCTCTAGGCACCCCTATTTACTCTCCCTCACACTTACGTTGCTGCGGTGCCTGTGGCATTCCCATTTGCGGGTTTCGTTGAGGTGGTTGATTCTGCATTTGAGGTGGTTGTTGGGGCTGTTGGTTCATCATGGGCGCGTTCTGCTGATACGACATGTTCATGTTCTGCTGGGACATCATGTTCATCGGTTGGGTTGGCATGGAATGTGCGGGCATTTGCTGATGTTGGACTTGGGTGGCCTGGACATAATCTGGTGGTGGGGGCGGAGCGGGTTGAGTCTGCATCGCTGGTGGATTTCGGAAGTTCATTGGCTCTTGTTTTAGTTGAAAGGGGTCCTGGAGTTGAGAACATTGATTTGAATTCAATTTAAAAACAAAAAATCTCAAAATATAGATAACAGAAAAGGGTAGTCAAATGGCAGCTCTAAGAATTCGTTAAAATTTGGCTTACACACTGGATGATTCAATCGCTGGAAATTTTAGCCGGCAGTTTATGGTCACTACCGAATCATTCAGCAGTCATTGCAGACAAGAGACTAGACTATGAAAAAACGAAGAGAGACGGTCAAAGAGAAAAATGTTTTTTCCGCAAACTTTGAAATTTTATGCAACACATTATTTCAAAGAAAGAGTTTGGTGTTCTTTCCCACTAATATCAAAGCATTTAAGGGCAAAAATTCGCGAAATTTCAAAGGAAAGAATTATAGGGGGTACCCTGACGTCCTTCAAATTTTTTTTCGCTTTTCGAGTCCAAACCCCTCAAAGACAAGTGTTTTTGATATCAAATTTGGAAGTCGGCTAATACGAACTCCCTACCATTTTGATTCGTTTATTGGCCGGGCCTTCAAGTCCACTTTGGGGTTGTTGTTGCATTACATTGTGGAGCGGTGGTTGGATATGCTTCGAAGCGGAGGCTTTATCATCCGCGTCGTCATTCATGAAGCTTCTCTTTTCGTATGGGATATTTCGGCTGGCAAAAACATCTTCCGTGGGGAGGGGTTCCTCCTTGAAATAGGGATGTTCCATTGCGTCGTAGGCGGTGATTCGTTTCAGCGGGTCCATGGTTAGCATTTTTTGGAGCAAATCGAATTGCAGGTTGTCGGTTTTGATCTTCTTGTGTTCCATGTGATTTTTGAGGGAGCAATTGGCGAAACTGCAGAGCAACATTTGAAAATTTTGCAATTTTTTATGTTGTAATAGACAAAAAATTAAAATTTTTTTTCAAGAATATCTTTTTTAATTCTGATAACGACTTTTTTATTGAACAAGAGTCGTATTTTTGAGCATTATTTTACTAAAAATAAAAAAATAACAAAATAAAAGTCGGCTTTCCCAAATCCCCTCCCATTCCCTCAGAACGTACTTGCTTCTCTTGAACTCCGCCTGAAGTTTCAAATACTCGGGCATTTTTTTCAAATCGGGCCAATCCGCTTCGGTTGGGTAGCCCATAACCGTGAAGATTTTGTTCAATTGATCCGGATGATAAGGACTGGAGGCTTTGATGTCCTCTTCACGGCACATGAACATGGGTTCGGACATCAAAAGTTCGGCGAAAATGCAGCCAATGGCCCAGATGTCGATGCCTTTCGTGTAATGTTTTGCGCAGAGTAAAAGTTCGGGGGCTCGGTACCAAAACGTGACCACCACCGGGTCCAGATCAGCCAGCGGTTTCAACGGGTTGTAGAACACTCTAGCAAAGCCCATATCCGCGATCTTGACGCGTCCCCTTTCCAAACCCGTACCCTCGCCCATGACCAAGATATTCGCGGGCTTCAGGTCGCGATGTAGGATCCAGTTTGAGTGCAAGTAGTGGATCCCATCCAGGATCTGATACATCAAACTTTTGACCATTGACTTCGCCACAATTATCTGTTTCTTGTTCGTTTTGCTGCTCCGATGGGTCTTGATTATGTGCCAAAGATCGTGCTCGGCGTAGTCGAAAAGGAGCCAGACTTTGCGTTCGGGCGTCAGGTAGACTCGTTGCAGCTTGATTAGTTGGGATGGCTAAAAAATTCAAATTATGACCGACTTTTTCAACATATTTCAAAAAAAAATCAAAAATTTTTTTTTAATTGCCAAGCTCACTTCAGCTCTCTCAGTAGCGATATTTCACGGCATGCGGACATCGAAAATCCAACTCCTTCGATCAATTTCAACGCAAAGTACACCTTGCTTTCCTTGCCGGGCTTGTTCAGAGTGGCTTTGTAGACGTGGCCATAGGTTCCTCGGCCAACCTAAAAGTCAAAAATTGATCATGAGCCACTACTAAACCCTCATTATTTCTAAATTTGATCGGTTATCGACATTTTTTGCAAAATTTAAATAGAAAATTTTTGGTAAAAAATTGTGAAAGAACAAAAATGTGCATCGTATTTTACAAATTTAAAAGCTCGCACAATCTAAAAATCCCATTTTCTTTCTACATCAATAACAGGCTTTTTGTCAAACAAAAATTTCACAATTTCACCATTTTTACCTTATTTTAGCCTAAAATTAGACGAAAATCTTTTTACCTTGCTGTTTTCGAATGTGAATTGCTCTTCAACTTTGTCTCTGGTCCTGTTTAGTTCTTCCCGGAAGCCGGCGTCGATCATGCAGCCGGTATTCGACATCTAAAAACAGAAATTATATTATACATGACTAATAATATTTTTTCTCGATCTCAATGTCTAAATCAATGTAAAACGTGCGGAATTTACCTTAAATCCCAAACTAGGACATTAAATATTACCACGTGTTTTAACCAACAAAATTTACAAAAAAGTTATATTACACATGACAAAGACGTGTAATCTTTTCTCGATTTTAATGTCTATATCAACCGAAAAAGGCGCCAAATCGTTCCTCACGTCGTCACTAATCCATCGAACATAAAAATACATCAAAAAATCATCAAACTTCAAGTAATCATGGTCAATAACCGCGTAACATAAAATCTTAAAATCTTTGCAATTTCCTTTGATTATCTTATTAAACTGTTAACAAATAAGTTACAAACAGTGCAATCAACAATATGGATCAATAATTTATCCGAGTTTTTGGGCTTTAAACACTGGCTGGCCATCTTTATCATCATCATCATCCGAATTGTCGGCTTGGAAAACGGGCTTCGGCTGGGTCTTGGCGTAGGCTTTGTTGATGTACAGGGGGTTCTTTTCGGCCTGAAGTACAAGACTATACCATATTACAATTTAAGGGCATACAAAAAAATTTGAGTCCCACCACGAAAGCCTTGAAAATCAGGGGAAGTCTCAAAAAGTAGCTAAAATCACCGGAATTTAGCCAAATAATAGTGACTCCCATTCCATACTTGCCTAGAAGCTCGTAATAACCGTTTCAACCCAAAAATTTCCAAAATTTTTTATGTCCCACCACGAAAGCCCTGAAAATCATGGAAAGTCTGAAAAACCCCTCTAAATCGTCCAAATTCCCTCCAAAAGCACTACCTACCTCTTCCGCATGCCTTAAAATGCTCTGACGGATGTCATCATCTCCAATGAACTCCTTATTTCGATTGACTCCCAATTGTTGTGCAATATACGAATGCAAGGTCGATCCGGCTGCCGCAACTCGGCCGCCCTGACCCGGTCCGTCTTTGGGGATGTCAGCGGGCGTCCGGAAGCTGGGCCGCTGCGAATTGTTGTACATTCGGAGGTATTTTTTGAGGCGGAATTCAGTGACTTCTTTCTCTTCGGCATCTTCTCCTTTGGCTTGGAACATCTCCAATGACAAAGCTGAAACATGATTTTAAAATGTTTAAAACTGCTTAAAACGAAATAAAACCCCTACTAATACCGGTATGGAGGCTTAAGTTTAGAAAAAACCTCGAAAAATTATCATGGTTAATATAATTTTTGGCCAAAAAAATCTAAAAAACAGTTTGAAATGATTATTGATACGTACTCCTAACACTAGGTTCAAGCAGAAAGCCAAACAAAAACTTGAAAAAAATTCAAAACTTATCATAGATAATATAATTTGATGTCGCAAATCGTCTAAAAAATTTTTCAAACTGTAAAATACGGCATCAAAATCCATCGTATTGCTATTTCTTCTAGTTTTGACCCAAAATTTTCTTGAAATGAGTTCAAATATACACAAGTTTCAAAAACAACATGTATAATATAATCTGATGTTGAAAACAATGAAAAAAATATTTCAAACTGTAAAACACCAGGCTATGGCGCTGAGTGTTGCATTTTCATCAATTTGCAACACAAATATCGGATAAAAAATTTAAAAATCATCATGGATAACATAATTTTTTGCCCAAAAATCGTTCAAATCATATCCAAAATACAACAAAAACTTGTCCAATGCACGTAGAATTTCGTATGCTTCCTTTTCATACCCAAAAGTCCCAATCAATCCCAAAATTATTATCAAAAACCCCAATTCTTCGCGTTTTTTTCCTCAAAAATTGACCAAAATCTCAAAAAAGCTTCCAAAACTTACGAGCCAGGATCATTTCCTCTTTGACGACCTCCGTGGCCCTCGGGCGTCTGACCTGTTTGTCCACACACAATCTGACGCCTCGCTGACTGAACTTTGTGTCATAATAATTCTTCACCGTTCCGTCGCTCAAGCCCACCAAAATCTGTTCAATCTTGGGATGCCACAAGATCTTGATGCATCCTGCGTTCGGGTATTCAATTTTGTATTTCAGGTCGAGGTCTTCGGTCGAGAAAAAGAGCAGAGCGCCGGAATAACCGCCTTTGACGAGGGTCTGGGTGCCGGTGAAGATGAAATTCGTGTCCGGACTGTAGCCGCAGTCGGTTCTAAAATTTGAATATTAGTTTGGAAAAATTTCGAATTTCGCCAAAATTTTTTTTAATTCCTCAGAAATACAAAAAATCGGAAAAAATCGCAAAATCACCAAAAAGTCCGTAAAATCCTAATCCTTCAAAACCCACCGTGAAAATACAGCATCCAGTCCTTCCACACATTTAATTGGCTCTTTGAACTTGGCCAACTCCCAGATTTTCAATGTTCCGTCCACTAAAAATAAAAAAATTACTTTCCGCACTGTGCACATTCAAAAAAAATTTTTTTCGCACCGTGCGAATCCGAAACAAATCTTTATGCACAGTGCAAAGCAAAAATTTCTCTTCTCGCACTGTGCAACCATACTTTTCAACGCACAGTGCAAATCAATCAAAGAGAAATATTGCAGCGACAAATGCACTGTGCAGCCCAAAAAGTTCACTGCACTGTGCGATCGCAAAAAATTGAAAAGATATCTTGCGCACCGTGCAACTCGCAAATTCATAGCGGTTGCACTGTGCCAAACTTAAACATTTCTTTCTTCCGCACTGTGCAGTTAAATTTTTTCCTTTTGCACTGTGCGAGCCAAAAACGACTTTTCCGTTGCACTGTGCATTCTCAAAACTCCTTTCGTAAATTTCCGCACCGTGCACTTACTGCTTCTGCTGATCAATTTCTTATTGTCCAACGAGAACTGTATGCATGTTACCGTAGCCTTGTGTGCTTTCCGATTTTGATACTGAGTACTGACGTACAATCCTCCATGTTTCCACATGTGAATTGAGCCGTCATCGCAGCCGGCGGCGATCAATTTTCCATCGCGCGAGTAGGCACAGCAATTGGGGATGATTCGTTTGCCCCCGGCGTTTCGGCAGCGAATCACTTTCTTCTGGGTGTTGATGACCTTGGTGACTTCTTTGAAGTCCTCGGTGCTCCATAAACGGACAGTTCTAAAAATCGAAAAAAAAAAATTTTTTGAGAAAAAATTTTGCAAAAATCTCAAAATCACTTACCCATCATCGGAACAGGTCATAAACTCATTTTTATCGTATGGATGCCAGCATCCAGCGTTCACAGCGGCCGTATGACCTTTTGTGTTATTCACATCCACCAGGTATTGATCGCCTCTCACGGACTCGGCCCATTGTTGGCCATTTCGATCTAAGATCTTCATAATAGCCTCTCCGGTCGTGATGAGAAGCCGTTCGCCGTTCATATTGTAGGACAGACTGTTTATGACGTGACATTCGGCTGGCAACAGCTCTCTGTACGGTTTCAACAATTTGTCCATCTTTTGATAATCATGCAAATTCACGGCATATCCTTGAGTACCAACCGCAAATTTGCAGCCCTGAACGTCTATCGCTAGCGCCGTAACGGCTTTGTCGGAACCTGTGCGGATTGTGACTTCGGATTCGGCTGGGATCAATGTTGCTACTGTCAGCTGAAAAGAGTCAGTAAATGGCGAAAATTGTTCAAACTTGTGATAAATGGTGCTACGCTGCTTCACACATAAATTCACAGCTATACGAACTCGTAAAACGCCAAAATCTACGTGTTTCCTCATCAGCTACCTAGTGTAATATAATTTTTATCGCCCCCATCAAAAATCAACCTTTTAATGATTTCCACAACAACGCTGCGGCATATTCCAGCTATTGAGCAACTAAAACCCAAGAAAAAATTTCAAATACTTACAGGTTCATCGTATTCTCCATCTGACTCCTCATCTTCAACTCTCTTCCGTTCTGCATCTGGATTGTCAACCACAACTGACTTATCCACTTTAAAACCTGAAGGAAGAGCTGGTCCAACATCGTCGTCACTGTCTTCTTCTGCCGGCGCAGTTTGAGTAGGTTTCTGAAAGAATTTATATTATACATGGTGAGCCAAACAAAGTAATCCAACTTTCTTGTGGCTTCCTGTTTCAAATTAACTCAAATTGCTAATAAAACAATCCAAGAGCAAAATCAAACAAAATCAACGCGTCTATATCGATTAAATAACCCAAACTTACCTCAGGAATCGAGATTTTTTCAATTCCTTCTCTAGCCTTCTCCGAACTCGTCGATGCGTCTGGAATGATGTGTGCCGACTCCTCTTCATGTTTATACTGTGGAGCTTGGGCCAAAGTCTGTGCCATTATCTGTTCCAGGTCGAAGGTTCGGGCTTTTTTCGTCTCTATGGGACGTTTTCGATCGCCTAAAGACAGAAATCCAAACAAGTAAGCTAAAAACTTACTTGACGAAGAAGAATCTGACATTTTTGTAACTGTAAATGCCTGCGGATTGCTCTAACAACAAGAAAAAAAGACTCGCCAAAAAATTCCAAAAAAATTTGGAAATATTTTTTCTGGAGAGAGAGTTGACACAAGATAAAGTTGTGTCAAGTGTTTCGCTGTGGGTAAAATACGGCAATTTTATCCTTCATTTCAAATTCTTTTACTTGCTAGAACAAATTTCTCTTATTTTCATACATTTCCATTCAACAAACCATCAAACTTATACTCTTTTCTCATCAAATACCTCTAGTACAATATCATCAAGTTTACTGTGGTAAATCAAATATAATCATGGATCAATAAGTGGGTAAAATTACAAACATCTTCATAATAGATTAGAAACAATTAAATTAAAAAAACCAACCAAACAAAGAAGAGAAATCAAAAATTATCAGACATCACCTAGTATAACATAACTTTTTCCGATTTCTCCAAAATATCGAAGCAAATCTTAACCAAATTAAACACAGATCTACTCCCCGTCTTCCTCATCATCTTCGTCCATGTTAATATCGATTTCGTCTGGGTTGTCGGTGACATTTTCCGTAACTGTTTTACTGTCTCCTCTAACAAAACTGATCGGTCTGACGTCCGACGGACGGCGTTTGGTGTTCTCTTCGGCTGCAATCTGTTGTGCTCGGGCTTCCAGGACTGCCATGGAATCAGCGGCCGACAATTCACCGGCTTTTTCCGCTTTTCCTCCAATTGTGGCCAACATTTGGGCACTCATGTAGTTTACATTGATGTTATACGAAGCCTGGACCGATCTCTTGACTCTCAGCATCTCGCGAAGCGTGTCTTCGTTGCCATGAGCCACTTCGAACTCTTTCCAGGTCTCCCAGAATTGGCCGTGGACCTAAATTTGAAAAATTAGAGGAAATTTTTGTAATTGTCAAAATTTCGGTGCCAAGTAATTCAACCCCACTGCATCGACAAAACAAGGCCATATTTTTTCATTAAATTCATCTTATCGTGTAATTTCAATCAAAATCATCCAAATTTATATTATCCATGCCCAGCTCCGCCAAGTGTCAAAAACAGCATTTCTCTTGCAAAAAATAAAATTCTATCTACTTTACAAATAATTAAGGGCTACCCAAGCCTAAAAAATCCACATTTCCAAATAATTTTCATCACGATCATAAAAAATTATCTTATCCATGATCAGCCCTTTCCGTTGCCAAAATATCAACACTTAACCTCTGATATCAATCCTAAGCTGTCTGGAGGCCAACTTTGACAACAATCCCACCCAAAACAACCTCTACCGCAACCATTAGCAACAAAATTTTCTAAAAATTATCTTATCCATGACCTACAGTCCAAAAAAACTAGAAAACTGCCAAAAATCGTTTTAAAACCCACTCTTGGATCGCAGATCTCCGCGCAATGGGCGTAAATCGCTCTAGCCCTGTCAATTTCACCCAGATTTCGTTCAACTTGAGCGAATTTCAAGGACATTTCTCTTGAACTGTCCTCCGGGAGGGCTTCAATTGCCTCTTGGAAAATCGGTCGACTACTGGTGATTCCGAAGAATTCTATGGCCTTCTTCAGGTAGATATTGTAGACCACGAGCATGTCCGTCTCTTCCACGCTCTTCGCCGCTCTGCTGTAGATGGCCATGGCGTGGCGGGACAGGCCACATTCCTCCTCCAGTTTAGCGTAAAGAAGATAAATTCCTTTGGCGAATTTCGGCGGACAGTTCTCAAGGCATTGTTCGAAGAGGTCGCGGGCTCTTTCCAGCTTCTTTCCACCCTAAAAATAGAAAAAATCATCAAGTGTAATATAAAAATTCAAACTGATAAAAAATTTTCCATGTATAATATAAAAATCGTTTCCAAAACGCAAAAATAATGTCCCAAATTTCAAGACCGGCTGCAAAATACCATAAAAGTCATGATTCTAACCTCTAAGCCCATTAAAAATTTGAAAATCGTCAAACCCAGGTTGATCTCAAATTTTATCAAGTACAATAAAAAATATATCCTCCAAGCCGCAAAATTCATTTCAAATCAAAGAAGACCCCTACCAAACATCATTAAATCTAATTTTCATTCTAAATCGTTCCCAGACATCAAAATCACTTAAAACAATATAAAAATCCTTACATATCTGACTGTAAACTTGGCCAAATACACATTCCAAATGTCATAGACCAAAGGCCATCTAAACAAGCCAATTCCTTTCTCGTAGGCCTTGAAAGATTCCTCGAAATAGTTATTTTCCTCCAAAAACCTGGCGAAATTGATGACAATTTGAGGGGTCGCAATTCGGAGCTCAATGATTCTTTCATAGACTTTTCGGCATGTTTCGACAGTTCCCAGGCTCTCCTCAATATCGGCGTACAACGACCAAACTCTGAGGGATTTATAGACTCTTTTTTGGACCTTTTCCGTCTCATCAAAATACTGAACTTTCTTCCTTGGCTGGTCCGTGGCGCGTTTCAGAAGGTAGACAGCCGCATCGTAGTCTCTGAAATCACGGAATGAGACTTCAACTTTTTAATCAAAGTCGTTCCACCAAGCAAATGACTTTTTTATATTACACTAGCCAGACCATTTCAAAATCAAAGAGTGTATGCACCAAGCTCACTAGAATTTATCATAAAAACAATGTTAGCACCTCTAAAAGCAAAATGGTAAACCCTGAAGTAAATTCTCCTTCAAGCAAAACACTTGACCCAAAATAGGGTACGTTTGAGACAAGTCTTCCGCACATTCTCTAATCTAAGCCAACCTGAAATCCGACTTCAACATATGTCAGACTGAATTCTACATATTTCCACCACTCTTGAGTCGATTCATTTACTGTTTTATGTTAAACATGACTGTCATAAAATTTATTTTGAAACACTCAAATTTCCCTTGTAAATCACTCCCAAATTCCTAAAAATTTGTTAACTGATCTTCTAACCCCCAAAACATTCAATTTCCAACCATTAGTCCACTTTTCCCCCGAAGGTGACACTTGACTCAAATCGACCCCTTTTTGGGTCAACTCTTTCCCTCCACCCGAACCCTCAAAATCACCGTGAATTTCGCTTCGTACCTGTGTAACAATTCGAACTCCACATATTTGCACCAAACCTGTGCCAGTTCATCGACTTTGGCGAAGGGTACGACCACCGCTCTTTCGAAGATCTTCTTTGTTTCCTGTATTTTCCCATTTTTCTCCAACAACCCGGCAAAATACGTCCACAAGTCGCTCAAATTTCCGGTCTGTTGTTTCGGATCCACGGTCTTCACGGCTTTTTCGAATGTTTCCAACTGCTCTTCGAAGAATCCATCGTACAATTGGATGCGGTTGATCCATTCCCTCACATTGTTCGGGTTCTGTCGGAGCAAGACCGAATTCAAGAGAAGGGGTCGGCGTTCCATCAGATGCTCGAAACGGTTGATGAAGAGCTCCAATTCGAACTCCAGGTCGTCGATTTCGTGCGCCTTGGCTTTTTGCAGAGCGTTCATCTTGTTGGACGTCAGCCGTTCCATGAATTTCGCGTACGCATCGAAAATTTGGGTGAAATCGCGGACTGTCACCACCTTCACGAGGGCCTCCTCGTAGATGTCGCGGGCGCGCTCCCAGTTCGGCTTTCGGTTGTAATATTCGGCGAGGGCGAGCCAGAGGACCCCGACTTGATCCGAATATCGTTGGATTCCTTGACGAATAATCGGCTCCACGCTCAGACTGAACACTTTGTTCGGGTTCTTGGAGATGAGTTCGCAAAGTTCGGTCCATAACTGAAAATTTGAGCGATTAAATGAGGTATTTTTCCTTTTTGCGACCTTATTTTAGGAAAAATTTAAAATCTTCTATTATGCTAGATAAAAATTTTAGAAAAAATCCTCATTTCCATAATTTTTATGTCGTATTTTGCTTTGAAAGATAAAGAACTACATGTTGAACTCATATTTTTCCCTAAAATGATCATTTTCTTTAAACAAAAATTTTCAAAAAATCATGATTTTCGTAAATTTGAAAGCGTAGAATACTTTTTCAAGTAGTAATAACCTTTTAACAGCGTATGTTACCCAAAAACCACCTTGTTCCCCTTATTTTATATCAAAAATCTAAAAATTTTGCAAAATTAATATTTTTAACCCGTCAAACTTTCAATCCTCCTCCATCCCTACCTGGAATGAGCTCTTCCCATGCTCACTAACATCCTTATCCTCATTTACCAGCAACGCCAGCTGATTTGCAGCTTCATCCAGCTTATCGATGCCTTTCAAATAATCCACAAAATCCTCTCGCGCGGCTGGATTGATCTAAAAATAGAAATCAAAAAAAACAGACCAACATACCTTCAAATATCTTCTATACACTCTGATTGTTGTGTCGGGAATATTATGGGAAGTGACAAATTCAATATAAGCTGGCCAAATTCGCATGTGCTGAGTTACTGGAAGAGCTCGAATTGCTCGATCAAAAACACGACGAGTCTCAGTGATTAGACCTCGCTTGACCATCAAATCGCAGTAGTCAATCCAAATTCGGGGCATCTGAAAAAAAAATTTTAGGAAATTATCCATGACGAATTTTGATAAAAAAAAAGGAAACGCAAGGGTCATTTTCCGCGATTTTCTTGTCCAGAAAGTAAGACTGCTACTTAGCCTTACTAATTTTACAAAAATCATATCATATTTCTGAGCACCTTGAAGATTATATTGACTATCAGCAAAACCTTGATGTCTAATATAAACTTGTACAAAATATATCGTTTTTGGTCTAGAATGGCTGTCAACTAAATTGCAGAAGTCTGTTCGCACCTTCTTCTTGCCATTTCACCGAAAATTCAACAACAAAAACACTAAAAATATTCACCTTGTTCAAGAAGACCAAACATCTTTCGTAGGCATCGCAAAGATAAGAATATACCACATCCGTCGGCGATTTCTGCTGAATAATCCTTCTTCTATATTTCAAATAATTGTACCACAGTTTGTAACTCCGGTTGAAGATCTTCAACGCTCTCTCGTAGATGATTCGAACCTGCTTTGATGGAGCTTTGGTTTTAATCTTATGATCAATATATCGTTGCCAACTGCGGAGAGAAAACTCATTCCGTAAGATGTCCTCTTCATAGGGCAAGTCTTCATCCTCCTAAAAGCAGAAATAGACAGAAAAGCGAGGAAAATGGGCGAAAAATAATATTCTTCTTGACTTACAAAAACCAAACTTTTCATCGACTGGGTGACCGCCTTTTCGGCCGAACTTTGAGCATTGGAATCCTTTACTTCGTCGAGGACACCCATCCTAATGTTGATTTAGAAGAAAACGCAAAAATTTTTGCGCCAAATTTCGAAAACACTTCCTGGGAGAGAGACTTGACGCATAAACAAGACATGGGTTAAGTGTTTCTCCAGAAACAGTAGTTTGTGGTAACTTGTAAATTTAAGTGTAATTTGAGGTAAAAATGATGGCGGATGTCCTGTTTTATTATCTATTTGTATTTGCTTCTTAATCTAGGACCTTTGGATATAGTTTTTTGTCACTATATTGTACTAGACTACCTACTCCAATAATGTCAAAAGAAAACCTTTTTTTCAGCGCTTAACGCAACGTTCATACCTAATTTTTTTGACGATTGCCCCCACGTTCGGATTGAGTGCCGTCTCACGGAAGGTTAATCCAAAAATAGAAAATTTGAGACTTTGGGGTTACTGTAATAATGGTGTATATAGTTGATGGCAAAAGTAAAAAACTCGCAGCCAAAGTCGGCGGTGGAATATAGCAGTATATCTTATGCCAGATCTTCTTTTAATCCGCTTGATTATTCGAATTATTATTTACTTTGCAGTTGATGACGACAAAAAATTTACAAAAAACTAGAGAATATATAGTAGAGGGTGGTCTTTGAAATTGAATTATGAACTCGTCTAGAGCGCTATGGCGCTGAAATTATCCGAAATCAAATTATCATGATTGCATATTATGCATGCCAAATTTTGAGCCAAATAGTGCGTTCTGAGATATAAGCGTAGACATTCCGGCTTCTCCCACATGACATACGTGAGCTAACAATAAATACGATTTTTCGGCGCCATAGCGCTTGATTCTTTGCAGAGCGTTCTGCGCAAGGCCCAGAGCAAGTGGAACTGGGTTCATCTTGCTGCATTTTTATTGGACTTGTACCACTTTGAGCAATGTGTTATAAAAAGTTCGTTCCCACACCGAAGGAGTCACTGATATACGGAACGGTAAGGACATTCATATATCCCTTTATGAAAGTCTAAAATCATTTTTCTTGCTTTAGTTCTCTTTTTTACTAACATATTCAACCTTTGCGTATGCCATGTCGATGGGAAGCTACATCGTTTTCATGTGGTCATTGAAAATGGCTGCCCATTTCGGTTTCAACGATTCTAATCTTTGTACCTGAACTCTTAATTGTTGTCGTTGGAGTAGGTGTTCGGAAGAGTGTTAAAAATACATGCGACGCTTCCATTCTTTGGAAATTATGCTCACGCGTTGGGCTGCATTTTAATTGCTGAAAATTTTAGCTCGCGCTTTGCAGAGAGAGCCGCGACATTTATTGCTGAGAGAGCAAGCGGAATGCGGAGAGCGGTCAGAGAGAAAGGCGGTTATTGGCCATATCTTTTGCATGGAAAAGGCGGATTTTTTGTGGAAACGTTAGCTTCTACAGCAGAAATAGGCTTGAAACTTTTAATGCCAAAATCCGCAAGAAGATGTCCAGCATTTTTGCCAACTTTTGAGCGAAAAACGTCGGTTTTTAAAGTATATATACATACGCTTTAACAACCTCGCTTTCAGACGTGCACGGTACGGTTGCAATACTTGTACATTCCTTACCGTGCATATTGATGGTATCAAAAATCGCTTTGTAACGACGTCGAAAGTCTCACAAAGTTCGACCTATAAACGGCTAGCGAGCCGTTTATAGTTTTAGCCTAGCTTTGTCCTGTTTTTATGAAAACAACCGCAATCGATTCCGAAAGCAAGGCGAAGCAGTGCTTCGGTGGCCGAGTGGGGTAAGGCGCTGCCGAAAGGAACCTGTCGATTAGGTTCAAATCTTCTTTTTGTCTATGTTTCTTTTTTTGCAACAGCTCTGATCTTATACCATTTTTTATAGCTGAATAATGACACATTGGACCCAAGGCTCCAATCTAGCAGAAAAAAATCTACTTTTATCATCATATTTTTTGGCCATGTTGACATAGGCCTTGAAACGGCCGTTATGAGAGGTTGTTGGTCACAAAATACCAGATCTTTCGGTTGACAATTTCCATAAATTGAAAGAGCGCAAAAAATTGGTAAAAAAAGTTGTAAATGGCTTCCTTATCCGTAGCTCGACCCATCTTGCCACCTCCAAAACTTCTTATACCACTTCATCAAGGCCTGTGATCCCCAAGAAAAAAAATTGGAGCAAACTTGTCATTTTTTAAGAACGTTTGCAGTTTTAATGGACGTTATTTGTAAAACACGGTTTTGGTGAGAAAGCTTACAGCAGATGGGACCTGCTTTGAAGTTCTCTTGATGTGATTCCCCTTGTTTTTATGTAATCCAATGAATTTTTCATTCTGCTCCAGCTATGACGCTAATCCTCTTTTAACTCGGAGTGAATAAAAATTACGATCGTGTTTGTTTACACATGGCCTTTAACTTTGTTCCTGAACGTGATCACGTTTCAACATTTTGTATCACAGCGGCTTCCGGGTTCACCGTGAAATGCGATGCGTTTTGCAGAATAGAGAATTTTTTATATGGTAAATTTAATTTTGGCGTAAAATGCGAGATTTTTTTAAACTTTTTTCAAAATTTTGATAATTTTTGCCATGGTGAATATAATTTTGCAACTTTTTTTGCAATTCTATCGAACTTCCCGGTCGATTCTTGATTTCTGGCCTCATAAATGGACCCCCAAAAGTTTTATGAGATCCCCGGGTGTTCGTGGGATATTCGATATCCGGCCCCGAAGCCTGTCTTTTTGACATCCGACAGCCGGTACATATTTTTGTTTATCTGGTCAAGCCTGGAACAGCTGCCCTCGAGGCCGGAGGACGATCGATCCATGTCTCGGAGGGTTGACAATCACTTTTCGGAACATGTGCCACGAATAATTCGCCGAGAGAAGCGGGAGATTCGAGAACAAAGTGGAAAAAAGTCGGATTTGAATGGAAATTTGAGGAAAACTAGGGTAAACGTGGTTGTAGTCTTAGCCTAAGGTATGTAAAGCTGGGAACTAGGGTTAGAGGTTGTCGTATATTTGTCATATTGCATTAGAGACGTTAAACGATCAAAAATTGAGGAAAATTTTGATGATTCCTGAAAAATTTGTTAAAATCTTGAATTAAATGAAATTACAGTAACCCTGCAGATAAAAAAAAACAAGAACACTCCTCTATTTAGCCTTGTCATGGCTATTTTGCCTTCAAATCTTTGTGAAATCTCAAAATTTTCACCTAATTTGGGCTTACCACGAAAACCTGAAACGTCTCAAAAATCACTCAAACCACTGAAAATGCAGGTGGTCTTATCAAATATCATTTTTAAAAGCCATAAGACGAATTATGGCAATTCAAATACAATTGAATTCGTTTTCCGATCAAGAAATTGTTATTTGTTTCCGGAACAGACATTCGACTGTTGTCATATGACGCAATAGCCAAAAGCCATTATCTGCTGGGTTTCCATGATCAAAGGAATTTCTCCAGACATTGAAAAAGTTGAATTAGATGAAAATTTGCTTGAAAAAAATTGGAGTCCAAACATTATGCGGATAATTCCATAAATAATATAAAAAAGGGCTTGAAACGTCAAACTTTGAGATGGTAGTAGCTGTATCAAATCTCTGAAAGCCCGAACGCTTGTTCTGGCGAGTTATTGCTTTAGGACAAAGCCAAATTTTGGAAAACCAAAAAAAAGATCAAATTTTTACCTAAGAATCTCAAAAAAAAAACGGTCGATTTCTCAAAGAAGCGTACGACAACTGAATCCAACACAACTTTTCTAGGTATAAAGGATCGTAATCTATTCTTTACATTTCTTTTTGCATCAAGCTAGACTTTGTTCTGCTGAAAAATCCACTTTATATTACTTTATCCATCAACTTTTGTCCGAAATTCTAATTTTCAAAATTTTGCCTTTCATTTAACCTCAATTACAGTGCCATTATTTGCTTTACATTCCTTAGACATCATATTCCTCTCTTCCGTATCGATAACACTCCTTGCCGAGTCTAATCCGCCCATAATAAATACCGAAAGTCTTCGGGAAAATACTTTAATCGTAATAAGTCTCGTCCACAAAATGGAGAAAGAGATATAAAAAATGATTATCAAATGGATTGTTTTTTGGGTATAAAAAACAAATAAGAGATAGATACAAAGGGAAGAAAATTTTTGAAGATTGTAAACTTGTGCAAAGCCATCTTTTACAATTGTGAAAATGAAAAAAAAATTGTTTAAAGCAGAGTGCCAACTAGAGACGCCTGAATGGGCTAGAAATGACTATGGGGGTCTAATTAGGGTGCCGGTGGAAAGCATTGGGAACATTGGAGTTGGGACCTGAAAATGATATCAAGTTTAATTGTCAAGTGTAATATAAGTCGTGAAATTAAACTTTAATAATACTATTATTGGCGAATTTACGCTACTGCGGGCCTTATTCTACCGTAATTTTCGCAAAAAATGACGACTTTTTCGAAAATTTCGAGTCCCGCCACGAAACCCCTGAAAATCAAGGGAAATTGTCTAATATTGCTCTCATCGCTTACATAAGCTACCAAAATCTCCATAGAGTTATTTTCTTCGCCAAAATCGACTAGCCATTCTATTATCATCATTTGCTACAATTTTCCTTACCTTATCCATGCCATCTCCGGATGTTTAGGCGGCCTTCTCCAATTCGATGAGGTGCTTGATACCATCATACATTTGCTTGACGGCCTCGAACTCGGTCAAGCCGAGACGAGCTTTGTTGGAGATGTCGTAGACTCCACCAACCGAGTCCGAGTGTTCTCCATGGATACCACGGATCTGGAGCTTGAGTCCATCACAGATGGTCTTGAAGTCGGGGCGAGCCGAGATCTTGGGCAGGCGGATGTGGACCGAGGCGCGGACGGTGGTTCCCAGGTTGGTGGGGCAGAAGGTCAACCATCCGAGACGGTCGTCGCGGCTGAAGGGGACCTGCGATTGGATCGCCTTCACGCCCTTGATGAGGCGCTCCAAGACTTGGCCGACGTTGCCGCCATTCTGCATGGAGATGATGCGGAGATGGTCCTCCTCGTTCACCCAGACCAGGAAGGTCTTGTCCTTGTTGTGGTAGATTCCACGGCCGGCGGGCCAGTAGCGGCAAGCGTTGGCGTGTTGGAGGAAACGGTCACCTTCCTTGAACTGAAACGGGACAGAAATTAGTCTTATACTAAATTTTATTGTGCCCAAAGTTGCTAGAAGCCTTCCTTGACCGTTTCGTTATCGTATTGTTCAATTTATTGCATTTAACTTCAAAAATTCCCAATTTTTCTACTTTTTTTGCCTACTACAATATAATTTTCCATTCGAAATCGCAATGTCACCCCTTTTTAGACCCGATTCTGTTTTGTCATGCTCTGTTATTATATTTTACCATCAAATACGTCGTATTCTAAATAAATCTCCGCCTGTCTCTCAATTACTTACCAAGAAATGGTCAGCAATGAGTTGATCCTGGATTTCCTTGGTCATTCCCTGGAGTGGGTAGTAAGTTCCCTGGAGTTCGGGCTCTTGGAGCTCTTCGAAGACCTTCTTCACTTTGCCTTCCATTTCGAGGTAGTTGGCCTCGGTGAGGCATGGGTTGAAGGGGTATCCCTGAAGGGAGCGTCCGCAACGGACACGGGTCGAGTTGATGAACTTTCCTTCGGGGTCGAGGTCGGCGAGTAGGTGGGTCTTGCCCTCACCCAAGTCGGTCTCGGGCTGCTTTTGGGTGGGCTTGAATCCGTTGTGGTAGTCCTCGATCAGGGGGTCGAAGAGGGGCTTGAAGAGGGTGTAGGCCTCGGCGTCTGGGGCGTACACACCGACGCCGGAGTCGAGGTTGGCAACTCCGGATTGGATGACGTCCCAGAGGGTGGCGCCGAGCTTGGTGCGCTTGTCCTTTAATTGGTCGACCACCTCGCGGGTGAGGTACTTCTTCAACAAGGAGTGGCATTCAGGGGACTCCTAAAATAAGTTCAAGATTAAGATTTCCAAGTAAAAATTTGACGTTATACTGCAAAAGGAAGGCAGTTCACGTTCTGTTACGCCCTACACTACCTTCTTAATCGATAAAAAACACTTTCAGTTCCTAAACCAGATCAAACACAAAGATAATCTTGAGTCATACATACCTGAAGCTTCTTGTATCCATCCTCAATCTTTTGGACGAT
The DNA here is from genome assembly GCA_025436335.1 of Bursaphelenchus mucronatus. Classification (NCBI taxonomy): domain Eukaryota; kingdom Metazoa; phylum Nematoda; class Chromadorea; order Rhabditida; family Aphelenchoididae; genus Bursaphelenchus; species Bursaphelenchus mucronatus. Next base: position 635,577 of record CM046358.1, on the reverse strand, counting down.
ATCCTGGGGAACGGCCATGGTTTCGGAAATTGGGTTCAAACTGTAAAAAAATAAACATTACATCTTCAATCTGATTATTACACTCGCCACGACAAGATAAGATCAAAGTTCAAAACTCCATGCTTTTATAACTAATCTGTTACATAGTAACGACTCTAAAAATAGTTCTCCCACTCTTCTTTTCCCTTTTAAACTTCGGTTTGTCCATTACAACCAACCACCTAACATTTCACCCAACTTTCAACCAATTTTATATTACACTAGAGCAAAAGTGTAGAAAAACGATTTATTGCAGCATGGAGAGGATGATGGTGTTCTCGAGGCCGTGTCAAACTCCCCAACTGAATGAGGAATCCAACTGTTTACCGGCGCCAACCAAAATGTGGGCGTGGCCTGTGGGGATTTTTGCGAAGGAACGGGGGGAAAAAGGTGGGAAAGTTCGGAAATTGGGCGAGAACAGGGGACGAACATAATGAAACCCGAGGTTCGGGCGGGGGACGCGGGCGTTCCGGGGGTCGAGTTTCGGCGGACGGAACACCTGGGCCCGTTTTGCAGAAAGTCGGGGAAGAAAATTAGATTTTCAGCGAAAAAAATTTGAAAACCTCGAAATTCAAGGGAAGTTTGATGTGACAAGAACAAGATACAGGTTGATTCTCCCTTTGAATTCATTAAAAATATCATTTCAAAGAGTTTCAAACCTTCAAAAAGCATAAAATCGATTAAAATCAACAATTATGCCAAAAAGTCATCATTTTTGCGTAAAAACGAAAAATTTCGTGAATTTATGTAATTTTTTTCTTTCTGATATCCAGAAAAACTCATGATACTACTCCACACACCGAATACAAGACGGATTCTTCCATTCCAACTTGTTTTCACCCCCCAATTTCCCCCTAAAACAACGAAATCCGGGGTCAACAACAAGAAGACCAAGTTTCAGTTGATGTGGGGTCTTTTTGCGTGGGGGAATTAGCCACAAAATCCATGGGGGAATAGACAAATCCCGGGGTCAAAAACAATCCGCAACCTCGAAAACAGTTGTGTGTGAAATGAAAAGAGACGAAAGAGTATCCCTCCGTGAACTCGATACTCTTTTTCGAAGGCCAAAGGTACACAAAAGTTCGAAGTTGAAGTTGATATTCTACTTGTTCTTTTTACATCGCAAACAATGTAATAAAAACATGTTTTACATCAGAACATTTTGTGATAGAGAAAGCTTTTTTGAAAAAATACCAAATTTTGAATAGTTTCGGCAAAAATTGAAAAACAACAGTAATCCTATTCTAATACAACTCCTACAACGCCTCTATTCTGCGCCTTGGACCTTATTAGACTCAAAAACAACTCTAATTTCCTCCGTTTCCCCGCAAAATTTTATTCCCCATCCAAAATCAAATAAAATTTCGATTTTCTCAAAATTTCCTACAATTTCCGTTACAGTACCCTCAAAATGAAAATAAAATACAATATCAACGCACTGAGAGTCCAATTTGTCTCCACTTTGGGCCAAAACCGGCGCCAAAACCACGAAACAATCGAAAAAGAGACCAGAAAAAAGTGGGGGTCGGACTTCGGAAACGCTCGAAACTTGTGGCCCCTGCGGGGAAATAGGGGGATGGGAGGGTTGGGGTTTAAGAAAAGAAGTCGGTCCGTCCCTCCAAATCCTCCGAGGGCCGTTCTTGCGTTCTCTTCTTGGTCTCGGGGCCGTTTTGCGACATGCGAGTGCAAGAAAACAACAATAACAACATGATGGTAAATAATTTTTCAGTTTTTGGTCTTCGCTCTTGGCGCTGATCCCAAACAACCCTTTTCCACAAACGGAGAGCCCCACGGAATGCTGCATTCCAATAAAAACATGGGGAATTACAAGGGGAGTGGCCTTGATCGAGGGCCGTTCGCATTTCTCTCGCCTCGCTTTGAAGGGCCGTTCCGTTTGGAAGGACGGGACAGCCCTTCAAAGGGAGGGCAGAGCAATGACGAGTAAGCCCTAACAAAGAGCGCCGACACGCCGAGATTTATAGGGGTGAAAACAATTACAAATGCTTTGCTGACCATGCACAACCTCAATATAAACAAAAGCAAGTGTTCTGGAGGAGAACGACATAATTCGACAAGAACAAGGGTTTGGAGATCAAATTCGAAGACGAAGAAAGATGCTAGAGATAGGTTTCACACCCAAAAAAGCTTTACAATCGCTAAACGAGCCGTTAGAAACCTTTATTCCCGCTTATAGAGTTCTAAAGGTAAACTCAACACCGAAATTCCTTCAAAAGGTCATTTATTCTCCAAGCGCAAACCACAGCAACCGTCAAAAGCTCTACTATAACCTCATATCTCCTGTACACATCAAACAAATCTCTCAAACTATTCCATCAAAAACAATCGAGCCATAAACGAACACCTTTCCGGGGGCCGGACCTCCTATAATTGGGTGCGGAACGTGGAAAGAACAGTGAAGATCAAATCTGACTCAATTGTTTGCGCAAATTTAGAGGGCAAGGGCCGCTGGGGGAGGGTCGAACATGGTTTTGGGGTGGTCTTTTGAACTGAGACTGTTTGTTTTCGAGGAAAGGACTTAAAATCGAATTATTCCTTCAATAAGAAAGTCTTGCCAACGCAAAAATCTAATTTTTTCTCCATTTTACTTTATATTGCAGCAAATTCCCAAATAATTTTTCTTTTTTGACGAAGATTATTGCCCACTGAATGGAGTAATCTTCGAAATTGAGGGCCTAATAACCGTTTACTCGTCTACCAGATGGCTTCCGCTTTTCTTTGGGGTGGTTAAACATTTCTCGAAAATTTACTAGTAATCCTTTTTTCACAGTAATCCGGACTTTGCTAAAAATTAACCCCAATTTTATCCAAACTCTCGGTATAAACTAAAAATAAAAGTTGAAAAGACTGAAAATTTTCCAGGACATTGCATTTTGAATTTACGGATCCGAAAAGCGGAGATTTTGCAGGAAAAGAGGGCTTTTCTATATTACCCACAAACTTTCGGACTAAAATAAAATAATTTTTGATCTTTAACAACTTTACGATTGCTGGAATATCTCCAAAACATCCTAAAAACATCCATGGGTCATTCTAGTCGCTTTCGAATCATAATCGCTATGATTTCCCCCCGCTGAGTAGATTGGGTCACTTTGGAAATCGCACGGCTGGACATGAAAACGCACGCAAAAGAATACGAAGACCATTCCTTTGAGGGACCGAAGAATGATAGCAGTTTTTTATGCATTCCATCCGTCAACAGTTTGATCAATCAAAGACTTCTGTCCGATGTTTTGGAAAACAAACCGAAAAACTGGAGAAAACGTGGAACAGATTGATGGAATCTCCATGAAAATGGAGAATTAGGTACATTGGACCTTATAAATCAATCAATAGGACGATGGGGATGACTGGAACATCGAGAGGCCATTTTTACCAAGTTAAGGACAAAAATCATCTAAAGTAATATATCCAGAAGCATCCGATGGTGAAAAAAATATGCCAATATCTAGAAGAAGTCATAAAAAGACCGAAAAATGTCATAATCGAAAATATTCACATACTTAACACCAAAGAATTTCGTTCAACTAAGAAAAAGAGTTCATCGACTAGTACAATATAAAAATAAGTCTGTTGAGCTCTATAAAAACAGGCAAAAAGATTTCCCACGACTCCATCTATCCCAGATGACAATTTCAAGGAACGTGTACCAAAAAACACTGCTTTTTTAAAAAGCCTGACACCAATTACCTACTACAACATCAAACAATCTTAATTAGATCAAAAATTCAACTATGGACATCAATTACAAGCCAAATTCTAATCCAAAAAAGATAAACGGACATCCTAATATCCAATACAAGCCAAAAAAGATAACTTTGAAAGCTCTAATCCGGAGAGTCGAGCCTTTTTTGTCAAATTGAATCCATTCCGCGTCCCGAATTTCCTCAAAAAAGCGAATAATCCAAACGTTCCGAATAAATGATGAGTCCGAATATCAAAGCCCGTCATCTCGCTACTAATATCAGAGCCAGTCATCCCTAATATAATATTTCGAAATTCATCAAATTTTTTCTACAAAAAAAATTATCATTTTTCAATCATTTTTGTCTCAAATTTTTGTTTTTCGGGAGAAAAGTTATTGACATTAGTTGAGGCAGCTGATTTTTGGACCGGAAAAGCTTGGACACTTGGAAAAGCAAGATGATTTCATAGCTGTTTACACGACTTTGACGGATCACTAACGACGCTATATGTCCAGAAACGGCTGTCACAGAGCATAATATGTTTTGGACCAGCATTTTCGGACAATTCGAGAGCTCAGAAAAACTGTAGAAATCATAATTTAATAGTGTCAAACTTTTTTCAAATCGCTCTGAACTCTATTTCCAACAATCATGCTGTTTTTTTAGCTCTACCACTTGCTCTTTACCCGATAATATATCAAACCGATCTCTTGCATCAAATTTTGTGTTCGGAGGTCAAGTGTAATATCCAAAGATTGCTAGGAATCGGCGAAACCTTCTCTGAAAAGCTTTCCTAAACCACGGCCAGCATTATTAGCGCCCTTTTCCTTCCATACGTTCGCAACACCCACTTTTACATTCCAATTACTTCATAACCCCTAAAATAAGGTAAATTCTACCAATTTTCGCTGTAAACTCCCCTCTAATGAGTCCTTTGTGGCACAATCGTCCCACATATTCAACGCTCGTTCAAAATTTTTTATCCAGAAAGAGTAATTGCGTTACGTCGAAACTTTTTTTACATTTCAGTGTAAACCTTGAAAACCGTAGGTAATCACGAGAATTACAGCGAATTTCTGAATGTAATGAGTATTAATATAAAGTAGAATGGGTTTAGCACGAGCTAATCTGCGTACCGATTGTAGAGATCGGAGGAATCCGGGGATTACGAGGGAATTATAGGCAGCTATTACCTAAAATAAAGTAAATCTTGGCGAAAAAGGTGAATTTGGAAAGCAATTAGAAAGAAAAATGTAGTAAAACAACTGTAGAAGTAGTAACAATACTATTGGAGACTTTATCACATCAAAACTACTAATAAAATAACGAAAAATTGATAAAACATGATCGACACCACCATGCAAAATCTCGAAAATAGAATGGGCACCAACCCAACTAGAAAGAACATCTTCTACTACTCCATTTTGTCTCCAACCATTTGCAAAATTCCCAAAACCACGGATTCCTCGCAGAAAAAAAAACAACAAACTGCCCAGAAAATCCATCATTATGACGCCTTTTTTAGGCAGAAAACTACCTTTTCTACCGTATTTTACATTTACTGTGCTAATAGCGATATTTGCCCATTGTTGCACGCCAATCGCTCATAAATAAATCGTTATTTACACATGAGATGACAGATTTTCTAGACATTTTGAAGGCTTGACAAAAATCGGCCAGAAAGTTGTTTTCCTCACGTTTCCTTCTGGGGAGAACGTTCATCGAGGTTGCTTATCTCCGCTTGCATCAAAATTAGATGGGATCATCGGCATTCAGGATATTAGGTGCCAATTTTGTATTATTCTTTTAACTTTAGGTCATCTGAACAGAAATGGTACAAAAATTATGTAAAAAGCTGACAAACCATGGAAATTTTTATGCCCATCTCATTCTATAGCTCGTAATCCTCATTTTGAACTAATTTACAGTAGGAATTCACCCTGTTTACTAACTACTTTTATACAACTCAAGTTCAGAGACTAAAAATGCAAATCAGAACTGATTAAGGTCGCGGATTAGGCCGCATCTCAGTTACTACACGTTGCATTCGCTCTGCAATTTCGAAAGTAGTGATGAATGGTCATTTTCGATTCAAAAGGAAACAAAAAACTAAATTTTTTGCATTCCAAAAGCGATTGCGTAATGTCTGATATGGGAAATGCTCAAAATGAAACATGTTGAGGGCGTTGCATCATGAATTGAGGGAGAAAATCTTAGCAGGTTTGAGGTAAAGTAGGGGATGGATTGCGTGAAGAATTAGTATATTGCACTATTTAAAACATCTAAAACAAGGTCGTTGTAGACGATTGAACATGTCCTTGTCCAAAGTTGAGGTTTTATGTGGGGTCTAGATTCTACTTTGGGGTAAAATACGCTTCACCGATGCCGGATTCATAAAATTTTATATTCCACTAGATCGAAGCCCCAAAATAAGGTCAAAAATCTCATTTTTCCGACAAACCGTTTTTGAAAAGCTGTGCACTATCGCCTTTTAACAGTTAGACCACAAAATTTGACAATTTACGCCATCTCATGTTGGACTTTGCATTATAGACAGGATTTTGCAAAATCAAGAGGAAAGCTCTTGTCTTGTCGCACTTTACGGATACTACAAGTTGTTCCTAGAGAGAAAAAATGAGAAAAAACTTTACAGGTCACAAACTGTTTTGATTATCGATCAACATAACGATTTTTAGGCATGGAAATTCCGATGGATTTAGGGGAAACTGGAAAAAATCGAGTTTTTGATCGAAAAATGTAAACTTTATTATATATATAAATCTTATATCGATAAGTGCACCGTATTTTACATCTGCTAAATGTCAAATACTTACAGTTCCTACCAGATTTTGACGAGTTTTATCAATTTTTATCTTAACCTAGAGGCCTGGTCTAAAATAACATCCAAAAATCTTCCTTTTTTGATTTAAAAATTAGTTGAAGTTTTGGTATATTGCTTTTACTGCCTTAGCTCTCTATCGACATCAAAAGTTTCTTCAAAAAAGACGCCTTTCGTTACTAAAAATTTGATTTTCTAAAATAAGGTCGGATTTTGGTTGATTCAAATCTTTCAATCTGATCAGCAATTTCCACTAATAATACTCTGAAAGTTTTTAAAATTTTAGTAAAGGACTACTTCGATCATGACCTTTGATAAAATTTGCAAATCTCAAGTTTTATACCCTAGGGCCATGAATGAAAAAACTTGACCTTTTGACTGCAGAAACAGTGACGTTTGCCCCTCATTTTCTTTTGTTGATCCGATCACAACGTCGGGCTGTTTGCTTTTTGTGAGAGGGAATTTGTTTCTGTCGCTTCTCGAGTTTCACGCCCGGGCCAAAGGGTAGGCCTGAAAGGCGACTCCGAAAACAAAAAAAGTCTTTGAAATCAACGGGGGGTTAAAGTTGAAGCTAATGCGATCGGCTTTCAGGCCATGCGACAAAAGGTTTTTGGGGGACAGAAAAGAGTTTTGGAGAAAATTATAACAAAATTAAGGAACAAAATTATGTTGTAGTAGCCAAAATTTTGATTTTTTGGTGCCAAAAATCGCTGAAAATTATCGGCGGAAACTTTAGCGCCGAATCGTCCCGAAGGTACCCATTTTTTATATTGCAGTAGGAAATTTTGATAAGGTTTAGAGCCGTTACTATGTAACAGATTAATATTCAGAACAAAAAGGTGGCAATGTAACCAAACTTCATTAAAAATTCGGATGTTGTATAATACTTGACAAAAAAGATGAGCTTGGTGCTGCCCCCTGACGATGCAAAAACAAAAATTTTTTTATAATGTAGAATTCTTGGCGGTTTTGGCATCTAAATGTCCATTAATGACCAATAAATGGTATTTTAGACATCTACCAAGTTGCATCAAAATCCGGATATTGTACTTGTCAAAAAAGATGAGCTTGGTGCCCCCTTATGATTCAAAAACAAAATCTTCTTGTAATGGTCAATTCTTGTTGATTTTGGCAACTAAACGTCCAGATATAAGGCGCGTACGTTCTACACTTTTTCTGACCCCTTCGCATAAAACCCGGAATTCTTGTCTCTCAGCCCTACAGGCAAGGCCTGCGTGTTTTTTCTGTCTAAAAAACGGACAAAAATTGCAAATCTTGTCTGGGATAACAGACAAAGGGCCTGTCCGTTAGGCCGGACAAAAAATCTAACAGCTTGTCTGGTCAACGAACAGAATTTCGCAATTCTTGTCGGTTAGCCAGAGAAACTGTTAGATTTTCTGTTAGTAACTCAGACAAGAATTCTCAAACCTTGTCTGAGGTACAGACGAAGCAAGTTGTCTGCATCCCAGACAACTTTTGCTTACTTTTTGTCTGGCTCTGGACAAGATTCGCGGGGTTTTCTGCGAGGGGGTTAGAAAAAATGTAGAACGCACGCGCCTTATATGGCTAATAAATGGTATTTTAAACTTTTACCAAATTTCATTAATATCCGGGTATTATACTTGACCAAAAAGCTGGGTTATGCAACCTTATTGCTAATAGAGCCCAAAAATAAACAGACAGAGTAGATTTTATATTATCCATGATCAAAAAATTGCCGTTGTTAACAAACCTGCAAAAATCATTCAAATTTGAGTCAAATTTGGGTCCAAAACAACAGATTGTGCATCCTTGTCCCAATGACGTACTATGCGTTTCTTCCCGAGCTGCTCCCGGTGCGCCAAATTTTTGCAGTTTGCAGGATGACAATTTATACGATGGGTGTTTTTTTGTCGTTTCAATTATGGAATCAACTCAAAGCAGGTCCAATATGCCGTATTTTCAAAAAAAAACGTCCATTAACATTACAAAAATGGATTTATTTTAAATTAATCACCTAAAATAATATATTTTTTCCAAAATTCTCTTCACCTCATCAGAATCTCAATTCTTTTTGTTTTTCTGCTGTTCGAATGCGTATTCCGAGCCGGTCCCATACAATTCGGGATCCAAATAAGCGGAGTGAATACTGGAGGCGGTGCTGATCGAGGAATCATTTCCACCATCCGTTGAACCGGAACAATTCGAACTGCAGCTGGAAGTGTCAGAGTTCGCTTGGCTACTGGACTGGGGACTATCTTTTGGCGTCGACATAATGGCAGTGCTGAAAATTGACAAAATTTATATTGTACTTGATGATCTGATATTCTACTAGTAAAAAATTTCCAAAAATAGGCTAAACTCATCTCAAATCGAGTAATGATATCAAAAATTTTGTCCAAACCCTTCTAAATCAAAATTCATCCAGTTAGAATAAAAGGAAAATTGAAATTCCAGGTATCGGCACGAAAACAATCATCAAATTTCTAAAATCTAGTTTTTTGATGTCAATATGGATTATATCCACTCCTAAATCGATTACAAAGCGAATCTTCCTTCAAATTTTTGCTGTATCAAAAAAAAATCAAAATTTGGGTCCCGACACGAAAACAATAAATTTTGTAAATACCAAATTTCAAGCTCTTCGAAGGACACAGTTCATAGTAAAACAGGTAATATTGCCATTTTAGGCTTCATTTCCCTCCTTTGTAAAAATTATTCTACCTACCGCAAATCAAAAGTATCATTTATTCCCTTGCCGCTTCCTAAACGGCGTCCCGATCTCTTTTGATTCGGACTTCTGGCTCTGGACGATCTCTCCTTGGCGGTTTTCATCTCCTTCTCAAAGACGTGCGCGTTCAGACTTCCAGATTTCGACCTTCTTCGGCCCAGGCTCTTCGGTTTTCTGGTGCTCAACTTGCTCGAACTTCTGGAAGGCTTCGAAGAAATCGGACGGACAATGTAAGCGTCGCTTGGGATCGACGCGGGGCTATCTGGGCGTCGGAAATCAACTAAAATTCGCGATATTACACTTGGTATTTTGATATCAAAACCTTGATATTAAATTTGATGTCATGGATAACATAAAAAGTATCATGAATTATAAAAGGTCATCGGAAACTTAAAAAAACTGTCGAGATCTTCATACTGAATATATATATCAATCAGCAGTCATAATTTCGAACAATAATACCGTATAGAACACAATGCCAAATTTAGCGGGAAATTCAAAAAAAATTAAATCTCCAAAATATTCAAAAATCCTCAAACGGCTCTAAATTCCCATTAAACTCTACCTGCTTTTCATCTCTCTCCATCTATAAACCTTAGAACACAATGCCAAATTTGGCGGGAAATCGAAAATTCAAATTTCAAACCGCCAAAAACGGTTGCAAGCTTCGTCTAAACGACTGAAACGCCCACAAAACCTCCCCTTGACTTACCAGCATCTGCCACGCCGCTGGACTTTGAGATGGTTCCCCTCTTCTTCACCGGCTGATAGCTGGTCTCCTTGAAAATCTCGGCGCTGGGCGGCAACTCCTGGTACTCCTCCACTTCCTTCTTGCCGAATCCGCGTGGGTTGACCAACCGCTGACTCTCCGACTTCATCTGATACAACACTTGGCCGGGCCGTCCCACGAATTGGCCGTGCTTGTTCACGCCCAGCCGCAGTCCCATCTCTTCGTCGGTGCTGGAGCCGTAGTCGAAGCTCGACGAAGCCTTGCGCGCACGGCGCCCGCTACGGGACGAGCGCCCACCAAAGTTCGGGAGCCGACTGATTTCGCGGATCATCGATTCTTCGAGCACTTTTTGCGGCCCAACTTCGGAGTCGTCTTGCTCAACGGTTGGGCTGACATTGCTGGAAGTGGACAAAATTAGTCAAAATTTTTTTAATAACAAAATTTCCACCCATTTTAGCCACCAACCAACACTTTTTTCATCTATAACTTTCAGAAATTCGACTTTTTTATGAAAAAAATTAATTTTCTTGCCTAGTACAATATAAAAATTTTGCGAAATCTAATTAAAATTACTTTGAAAATCCTAATTTCGACTAATTATGACATATTCAAGCAAAACAGTCGCATTTCAGACCAGTCTTTCCAAAAAAATCATCAATTTTTTGCCTAGTACAATATAAAAATTGATGATTTTTTGCCGAAACTTGTCTTCAAACTCAACATCTCGTCTAGGAAAGGCATAATAACATCAACTCCGTCCGTTCCAAATTAATTTTCGCCAAAAATTATCAAAATTTATCTAGTGTAATATTAAAAATTTTACAATTTTAAGAAAAAAAGGTCTCCAAATATCATATTTTAGTTCGAAATGATACATCTAGCCCATATTGTCTCTATTCAACCCATTTCCCTCCAAAATTCGCAAACTTTCTCCTTCGATTATATTATACTAGACATCAATCCAAAAAAACTTACTATCCCTCTTCAGCACAGCTCACAACGGCGGCACTGTTCGTGAAGAACCTTTGTGGGTTGGTGGAGACCACAACCGTGTTCCGATTCTTCCCGTAGACATTCAAATTGGGCACGATTCGAGTGCTCATCCGATCGACCAGATGTCTGATTAAATTCTGGCATTCCTCCGCGCCAATGTTCGGCACATACAAATGGCTGAGGACGCGGCGCAAGTGAGGTCTCTTCTCGTCGAACCGAAGCCAAAATAGGACCAAATTCAGGAGATCCAACTTCTCGTTGAAGGTCACATTCTGGTCGGCCAAGAGAGCGGCCGAACTTTCCGGCGTCAGAAGGCGAATCTCACCCGTGGACAATAAGTCATGGTAACGGGCAATGTCCGCCGCCAACTGATGATTCGCCGAGATCTGAAATCAGGGAAGTTAGGGTGAAATGTTGGTAAAAATGATATTGTACTAGGCAAAAAACTCAAATTTATTGTCAATTTTCGCAAAATTGCTAAACAAAAAAGCTAAATAACGTAAACCTATAACTGAATTGGAGTAGAAAATTTTTCTATGACTATTTTCCAAAATTTTGCCAAAAATTATATTACACTAGACATCAAAAAATTTCCTCTAAACCTTAGCAAAGACGGGAAATCCCAAAAACTACAGTACCATAACGTCATTTCCCACCTTCATAGTGCAATGTCTTATGCATTCCCCAACATTTCATCAAAAATTATATTACACTAGACAAAAGCCTCAATTTTCCCTCAAAAAATGGAATTTTCCGCAAGAATTTTTCAAAGACTCCTATCTACTATGCTCTTACCGCTCCGATAAACACTTAAGAATCAAGTTCTTACCCCAAATCTCGGATCCGTGGCCATGTTGAGGCAAAAAACCCGGAGATTTTCATGCTTTGTCAGTTCCAAGAAATGACGTTCCAATCGTTTGTGGAGGTCGTCGATCCCAAGATAAGTCGTGATCTCAAGGAACTCGCCCAAACTTTCCCTTCGGATGTCGGCACGGCCATGATAGAGCCAATCAATGACCTTGAACACAGCGACGGCTCGGAAATTGTCCGGCAAATTGACGGTATACGGTGGACGAAGCGACTTCAGGGTCTGAAAATAGACTCAGTAGCTCAAGATTGGCATCAAGATTAGAGAAAATAAATTTGGATTACAGTAATCGCTTGAAGTATATAGTAATCTACCTCAAGTTTTGAAATCTACGGTAATCTACCTCAAGTATCTACCTCACCGCTACCGTAACCCCCCGAAATTTTCAAAACCTTCCAGGAATTCCAAAAACGACCAAGTTTAAAAAGGCCTTCAAAATTACAAAAAAGTAAAATCCCAAGTAAACTACAGTAATCTACTTCAGGATAACGGCTACCGTAACTTTCCAAAACTTCCAAAAACCTCCAACAAGTCCAACAAAAAAACCGACGAGTCACAGAACCCCCTCAAAAGTGCAGAAATTCAGCTTGAGTTACAGTAATTCCATGAAATTCTACAGTAATCTCTTCCAATTTACCGTAACTCTCCCAGAATCCAAAAACTAAAGAAATGTTTCATAAACGCCGATAAATATCTCAGAATTCCACAAATACTCATAAAATTACAGTAATCCAATAAGAAGTACAGTAATCCCATGTAAACTACAGTAATCTACCACAAGCTACCGTAATCCTTCAAAAACTTAAAAAAGTCTCATAAACGTCAAAAAAAATCTCAGCGATCCAAAAAATGAACGCAAAATTACAGTAACCCAACTGGAATTACAGTAAAAAGGTGAAATTTACAGTAATCCTTCAAAATTTCGATTTTTCCCCTAAGCTCACTACTATTATGTTTTCCTTGCAAATTTCAATGTAAAAACCAAAAAAAAAAACAAAATCATTTGTCCTCACCTCTCTGAAGAACTTGGAATGGGACAAAGCCACAGCCGAATGAAGATGGTCCCGTCTTCCGTTCACATTCAATTCGATGTCCGCGAACCGAAGACTTCCACTCAGCCGCTCCGCCGACAGCCATTCCCCGACTTGAGCGAAATGGGAGCGCTGGAACACATCCAATGAGATCATTCGCTCTTCCCTGGAGTCAAGTGTAATATAAAAAATGGCCCAAAAACGAATTGAAAATTTTACAAATTGACTGAAATTGATATGGCTATCACGGGAATGCCCAAGAACAGAGAAAACATTCCGCAGCTTTAGCTGAAAGTCAATGGAAAATTGAATTTTAGACGTCAAATTTACAAGGAAAGTGGTTGAAGCGCGACGCTCAAATTTTGATGAAACTTGGCACAAATTTAGAATATTGTCTTCTAAGACATATGTGCGACTCCAAACTCGCAATTTACAGAGACGAACGAGATTTTTAGTCTGAAACTTGGCCAAATTTTGCGTTTTTTTGCGAGTTTTGGCAATGAAAAGTTTTAGCCAGATTTCTAGTGGAAAGGGCAATATTTCTACAAAAAATCTATTTTTCCCGCACAAAATTAACTGAGATACAGCCAGAAAGTGTTTTTCTCTCTCGCAACTCTCCGCATTTCGCGCACTCTCTCGACCGCAAAATATTGTTGAATATCTCAGCTCTCCCTGCAAAGCGCGAGCTAAAATTTTGAGGAAATGATATGTGGCATATGCCAAAAATGTGTGCAAAATTTAAAGACAATCTGAGCGTCGCACTTTGCACTCTTTCCTTGTAAAATTTCACAAATAAAATCAAAAAATTTCGACTTACTTCTCAATTCCTCTCATTTTGCTGCTGAATCCACCCGCAACTTGGCTTCTCACAATGAATAATGAAGATTTCTGTCGGTTTTGCTTATTTTTATAGGCAAATTCAAAAAGAATTTGCATCAAAATTGCGATTTTATACGAATTTTTCATTTTTTTTGAACACATCAAGTACAACTGTCAGATCTTTTTAAAATTTTGCACACATTTTGGGCATAGGCCACTTATCAATTTCAGTAAATTTTCGCTCGCGCTTTGCAGGGAGAGCTGAGATATTCAACAATCTTTTGCGGCCGAGAGAGCATGCAAAACGTGGAGAGCGGTCAGAGAAAAAACACTGTTAGGTCGTATCTTTGCTAGTTTCGCGCGGAAAAAATAATTTTTTGTAGAAGCATTACATACATTCTACACCAAAAATAGGCATAAAACTTTTCATACCAAAATTCAATAAAAGTGTCACATTTTTTTCACTTTTCGACTTAAAAATTTCGGTCGTTGCTGCAAAGCGCGAGCTATATTACTCTCGCAAAATTCTTCGAAAGAATTCATCTAAATTTGTGTTTAGTTTCTTCAAAATCTGAGCGCAGCACTTCGACTGTCAGGCAAAAATGTTTGAGAAATCACTGCACTGTGCACAAATCGATCAAAAATTTTTTTTATTTCGCACAGTGCAATCAAGTCCCAAAAAAGTCAACCGCACTGTGCACTCAAAATTTGATTGCACTGTGCGGTTAAGCGAAAAAATTTGATTGCACTGTGCAGCTCAAAATGCGGAAAAAAACCGATGCACAGCGCAATGTAGAATAAAATTCAAATTTAATTAAAATAAGATTTCCTAATTCAAAATTTATTCAAAATACATCACAGACAAATTAAGTCTACTCCTTCTTGTCCTCATCCTTGTTTTCCTCATTCTCCTTCGATTCCAAATTGGTCATATTACTCTTTTCCTTTTTCTTTTCTCCTTCCTTCTTTGAGTCCCAATCGGAGAGAACATCGTCCATCTGAAAGTATTCGAATATTAGGCCTCAATGCTAAACTTGAACTAGAGTTTCCGAAAGACAATGGAAACTGAGAGACGGTCAGGGAAAAAATCGGGTTTTGTTATAATATATTATCCTTTCCAATTTTCCTCAAAAACAAACAAAATTGTTTATATAAACGTCACTTCTCACTGAGAATTGTCTACAGTAGTAAATTTTCATTTCAAACATCGCAAAAAAATGTCAGGATTTTTTGAGTTTATTACCCAAAAAATCTCAACCGTTTCTGCATAACGCGGTCTAAAAATTTCTGATATGTCTTAAAAAGCTGTAATCCTCATTTCCTGCGACTTTCGTTTAAATCCAAAACATTTCAAGTTTTCGTGGCGAGACCCCAAATTTTGCAGAAAATCACAAAAATCTAAGTTTTTTCTGCATACTGCTGTCCATAAATTTGTCAGATGTCTTCAAAAGCTATAGTCGTCATTTCCTGCGACTTTTATTCAAATCTAAAACATTTCAAGTTTTCGTGGTGAGACCCAAAAATTTCTTATCCTCCCAAAACTTACAGTCGGATAATCTCCCTTCTTTCTCTTGGCCCCTTGAACAATCTCTTGCTCCTTTTTGCCCAACTGTTTCTTGACTGGAACCAACTTTTCATCCTCTTTCTTTTCATCGTGGGTCTTGCCTTTGCCCTTTCCTTCATCCTTCGCCTTGCCCTTGCCTTCCTCCCTCTTGCTCTTGCTCTTTCCCTTTTCTTCATCCTTCTTCTCGTCCTTGTCGGCGTCTTTTTCGTCCTCCTTCTGAAAAACAAATTGATTATATTGAAGTGTAAACGGAGATGTTGCAGTAAAATTTCTGACCTTGTCATCGTCATCCTTTTTCTCCTCATCTTTGCCCTTTTTCTCGCTCTTTTTGCTCTTCTTGCTCTTTTCGCTCTTCTTGCTCGTATCACTTTTCTTGCTCTTCTCTTTCTTCTCATCCGCCTCTTTCATCTTGCTTTCTTCCTTGGGGGCATCGCCTTTTGACTTCGAAAAAAATGAAAAATGGCATAGTGCAAAAAAGTTTACAACGCCGTGTGCAATTGAAATTTCGAAATGATTGCGCACAGTGCAGTCAAATTTCGGTTTTGATCGCACAGTGCAGCCAATTTTCAATTTTTGGCGCACAGTGCGCTCAAAATCGAAATTCGACTGCACCGTGCAATCAAAATTTTAAAATAATTGCACAGTGCACGCAAATTTCAATTTTGATCGCACAGTGCAGTCGAAAATAAAATCTCATTCTATCGTGCATTAAAATTTAAAAAATAATTCCACAGTGCAGCCAGATTTTCGGCACAGTGCATTCAATTTTCAACTTTGGGCGCACAGTGCGCTCGAGATTGAAATTCGACCGCACAGTGCAAATTAAATTTTTGCTGCACAGTGCAAACTCGAAAAATTTATTGCACTGTACGATAAAAAAATTTGAGCTCTCATCGCATTGTGCAACCTACCACTGGCTTCAGCTCACTGCCCGTTCCACCCGCCGGCTTCTTCTTGGCCGCTCCTTTTCCATCCGAAGGCTTTGCGGGCTTCTTTTTTCCTCCACAAGTCAGCCAGATTGCCGAGATTAGACCCAAATACACGGCCAGGGTACCAAGAAATCGGATGGTCTCGACTGAAAACAAAACCATTCGAATTTGCCCGTATGAATGACAGTATACAGGGCAAAATGTCAAACCCACTTTCAGCCAAAAGATTTGGTCCGCTGAACATGATCGACTGGTCGGGTCCGCAGAAAACGATAGGAATGAACGCCGCCGCAGCCGCCACTCAAAAACAAGCGAAATTGAAACGAAGAATTTTTTTTAATTTTCAAAAGTTATTCAAATTCGAAATTTTTTTATTGCACAGTGCAAAACATCACTTATTACGTTGCACTGTGCGGTATAAAAAGCAAAATTTTTTGCACTGTGCAAATGGGTTCAAGTATTATATGTTTGCACAGTCCAGTCGAAAATGGCTTTTTAGGGCTTGCATTCAAAAATCACCGATGCTACCAGAGCTATAGGGCTTGCAAATTTCAAACAAACATCCGACTTTAGCTAAAGATCAATGTCTTCAGATCAGTTCTGGAAAGTTTTATACCAAAATCTTCGAAAAAGGCCCAAATAATGAAGGTTCCAAAATCGAATAATCCTGTTTTTTAAAAGTCACTTCCAATCTGTTATAAAAAACATGAAAAATCCTCAAAATAATCCAAAAAATCTAGAGGATATAACAATTTTTATTATCGAATCAAAGCCAACGAAACTTTCTTCAACAAGACAGTCTAAATTTAGTCAAAAATATGCTAATTTTTGTAAAATTAGTCCAGATTTGAAAATAAAGATTGGAGTTTTGGCTCAATTCGAGACCAAAATCCCGAATTTTTCGTATTTTTCGGAGTGAAAATCCCGAAAATCGAAGGGAAACAAACAAGAAAGGGGATATTTAGTATTAACGAGAGTATATAAATGGACAATCTTCTCTATGATATAATTGATGTCCTGAAGTTGAAATTGTTGGTCGAAACGGCGTTATAACGTTGGTTTAGGCCAAAATTGCCTCCAAAATCTTCTGTTGTTGGTTGGAGAGATGAACGGCGCCGAGGATTTGTTGGAAAAGGGCTTCGTTTTGCTAAAAATGGAAAAAATTTTGTAAAAATAACAAAAAATTAGTTAAAAAATAAATTTTAGTTTCCGTAAGATTTATCCTATCCATCTCACATCGGCTCAAAAAAATCCTAAAAAAATTATTCGATCCTCAAAATTTATATTACACTACACAAAAAACCCCAAGATTTGACCAAAAACCTCTTCAAAGCTTTCATAACGGCATTTCCAGACAACCAATAGCCATTTTCCTCCTCTCTCCACTTACCCTCAACATTTTAACGATATTGATTAATCTATCCTTGGTCTGCGTCAATTCTTCTTTCGGTTCGTCTGTGTCAAACGCGCCATGACTGAAGGTGGAGATGATAATTTCGAATATTTTGGGTAGATTCTCGTTGTTCGCGCCCAGAACAACAGGGTTATTAGCTTCGACCAGATCGCAGAAATATGAGTAAACGTAAGGGAGTTCTTCATCATCCTGCCAGATCGGGAGCCATCCAATGAAAGCGGGAATCACGGCATTCGTATCCACGGAGGCGGCGTTGAATTTAAGGATCTTGGAGACGGCGGAGATGGCATTCTCTGTGGCGGCGAGGCCTTCTTCGGATTCACGGACATCGGGGAGGTTGATAGAATGGGCCAACACCTCGAGGGCCTTGGGGTAGACTTGAGCGAACTGAGCTCCACCCTGCAAAAAAAGAGTTATAAGCAATTAAGCAGTAATTTGCCATCTTATTCGTAAAAATCCAAAAATAATCAACATTCATTTTATATGGTAATTTTGTGTCAAACCGAGCTTAGGATCACTTAAACTATTCATATCATCTATTAATATCCATTGAACACAGTAATGAAGATCACAACATCAAAAAATTCCAAAATTTGATATTATCCATGATAAAAATTATGCAGAAACAGTGTCAGACCCAGCACAGAATAAATCAAGTCGCCCGCCCAATTCATCCTATTCAACCTATCCAAACAAGACTACAAAACAAAAATACCAAAAATCTGACAAATTTATATTCTCCATGACATCAAAGCCCCCAAATCATCCTAAATCAATCCCTACCTTCATCGCCAAGACTCCAATTCCATACGCAGCAGCCTGCCGGACTTCTGGGTAGGAATCTGCAGCATGTCTGAGCAATGGTTCCAGATATATGGCCTGATATTGTACTCGAGCCTGATCCCCTCCATACTCGATGATATCATCGTAGATGCAGGTGCCCCACTGTCTGTCTCTCCATGGTCTCGAAGCGTCCAAAAGGGCCGCGAACTGGGGGTTCAACTCCGCAAAATAGGGCATCATCTTCTCTTCGAAGGTGGCGAAAAGATAATGAATAATGTCGGAGACGCGAGCGAGGACGCTGGCTTCGGAGTCGTACAGTTCCTCCAGTTCTTGTTGGTCTTCCTCGTCAAAGTCGTCGTCTTTTCGGCTCTTCTTGATCTCCACCTGGCGCTCTTCGTAGCGTCTCATTTGGTTCTGGATGACGGTCAGGATAGTTTTGATCTCGGCTTCACCGAAAAGTCTGGCTCCGGCTTCTTCGATCATTTGAGCGATGGCGTAAAGTTTCGCGGCGAGGACCTCAAGATCGGTCTCGTTCTCCAAGGATTGACTAAAACATAAAAAATATCAAAAAAAGCAAAAAATTTCGTTTGCCTTATAAAAACTGCTCTTTATCCACAAATATTTGTATCAGAAAACCAAACCCAGCACTGTGAGGTCGACATAGCCCAAAATCCCTCAACTCAATCTCTTTAAACTTCAAAAAACTCAATTTTTTCCAAAGAATCCCAATATTCACTAGCAATCCCCAAAACTCACATCAGTGGTCCCAATATTCTATTGAAGACTTCTCTTTCAGCGGCCGGGCCCTGCTCCTTCACACATGCCAACAAAGCAGGCAAACACTCCGCAGCAGCAGTTCTGACGCCGTCATGGAAAATATACTTCAATTGGCTAATCATAAGGGTCAACACTTCTTCAATATATGGTCCAAAAGCGGCTCCAAGATCTCGGGCGAAGCTGACGAGCATTTCGCAGGCCGTGAGTTTGTCCTCCAATCCGGCGGTCTTGACACCAATGGATCTTTGATCGCCCAACGAGATGATATTCCAATCGTCTTCATCGTATCCCTCCACCTCGTCATCGTCGAGAATGCTGACATTCGGCTGCATACTGGCCGACTTCATGATGCTGGGCATGACATGTGGGAGGTAGGGCGCAAACTCCGAGCCCATAACTTTGCAGAGTCTTGCCCAGGAACTGATCATATACGAGAGCTCGGGATCGTCTTCTTCATCGAATTTGAGGCCCGACTGGAGCAAAGTGTTCATGATTTCGGCGGCATCGGCACGGAATTTCTCTCTTCCGACCGCGATTCCGATCAGCGACAAGCATTCCATCGTTTTTCCTCGTAGCGACTTCAGTTCATGGGAGTTGGAGTTGCTCAAAATGTACTTCAATGGGTGGGACAGGCGCTGATAATAGTCGACAAAGGTGTTTTCGGCGGCGTCAGCCACCGCAGCGATCGTGGTGATAATCTGTTCCAGGACCAATTTCTTTCCGCTCTCCAGCATATGCTTGAAGGTGTGCTCCAAAACATACTCCAATTTGTCCATTATCGGTTTCAAATAAGCGGCCATGATGTTTTTGGGGCACTCCTCGCAGAAATTGACCAACGCCGCACCGGCATGGGCCGCCACTCGAGGTGTGTTCAGATCGCCGGCGGTCTCAATCAAGGCTCCCAGAACTCTTTCATGACACTTCTTCTGGACGGTGGGGGCAAAATCAGTGGACATTTGGCCGAGACAGTTGCAGACGGCGTATCGGACTCGAGGATGGGGATCTTGGATGGCCGGGATCACCATATCATGGATAATTTGAGCAATCAACGGCTCCATTTGACGACGGCAGCCTTCGCCCATCGTTGAGAGACCCATGATTGCGGCGTGACGGTAGCGCCAGTCAGCTGAAAGCAATTGTAATATAAATTTTCGCCTTTTCTATGTGCTACAATATTTAAAATTCTCAATTTTTTTACTTCTAACTGCCTCCCCCGTAAAACTCTTAAAAATCCGTCAAATTCCTTACGATTCTTAATAATCTCATTGATAGCCTGAAGCAATGGCTGCATCACGGCTTTTCCTCCAACTGCACAGCAGATTCGGTCCAGGGACATTTCTCCGATTCCCACATTCTCTTCATCCTCATCTTCGTCAATGTTATCGCAGGCCAACCAATCGCTGATATCATCCTCCATATCGGACATTAATTTGAGGCAATTCTGAACCAATAACGGAAGGAACCTAGCGCCCTTCTTTCGCATGGTTGCTGGAGCAGACTCGCAGAATGAGACCATGACTTCCAGCGCTGAGTGACGATAGCTTTCGTCCTTCTCTTCATCTCCCATTGTTTGGAGACAAAGCTCGGCGATGGTGGCCAAATGAGGAGTCAAGGTCTTCGGAACGGACGAGGCCAGGTCTCCCAGACATTGGAGCGGGACATCATCGTCGTCTTCATTGGCTACAACATGTTGGCATACCTGGAAACATCGACATTTGCCAGATATTATCTATGGTGATCTTTGATGTCGAATCCTATCTAGAAACCTCGAAAAAATATTTAAAATCATACCTGAATGACAGCTGGAATCAAATCAGCCAATGATTTGACTACTCCATCATTTTCATCGTTGTCGCAGACGAAAGAAACGTAGGCTCGTACCGCGGCGGTACGGACTTTACTATCAGCTCCATAAAGCAAAGAGGACTGGAACATGGTCTTGATTCCAGTCATATATTGCTCCTGGTCAACGCCAAAGATATTTGGGACATTCCTAAACAGAAACCATCAAAATTTGATTAATAAAAAAAAAATAAAACAGCAAATTTTCTCTTCTCTGCCTAAAACAACATCAAAAATTGAAAAAACTTACTCGATCAGCTGCATTCCAACTTCTCGAAGTTCGGGACGATCAGAGGTGGCACAATGTTCAATCAATTGCATGACTCCGGTCCATTCTTGCTTAGCGGTATCTTCATCTAAAATAATGTGTAAATCCTGTCTCAAACTACTTCCTTACTAATTGTGTTTCGCGAAATCTCAGCGACAATGTCGGTCAAACGTTTCCTGAGGACGGGAGTGTCTTCATGGGTGATGAAAGTGATAAATTGTTGGAGAAATTCGGGTTTCGCTTGTTCTCCAACCGCATGCCAGAGTTCGTTGTAATCGGCGGATAAAAGACGACGGAAAAGAACCAGAGCCATTGAACGGACCTGCAAAACCTATACATTACTCATCAAGGACAAAGATTACAACTTCAAGTGTATCTTTTAAATTTTTGAACAGAAGTTTATCTTGACGCTACATTACGTCAAATAACAGTTTGTTTCGCCTGTTCCGTCTCAAGAAAGCTGTGAAACGTACTACACCTCCTCTTCAAAAACGTTAAAGTAAAAATTTTGTCTAAATTCGACAAAATTAACTTATCCATGAGATCAATGTCAAAAAAATTAAGATTTAGGTCTCAATCCGTATCCTAAAAACCAATAACAATAAAATAACGAATCCTCACCTCATTATTCACCGAAGCATCCATGTAAAGCTGGAGAAGGAGCTGAGCCCGATTCGCTAACGGGACTTCATTGTATTGACGTTCAGCGGCAACACGAAGTTCGTTATCGGTGCCCAGCAAATTCACAACCGTACTGTGAAAAGTTTGAAGATCCATTATCGTTAAAATTTATATTACGAGGGAGCAAAGGTAACAAACAACAATCAAAACTTTTGGACCCTGAAGATAACGAAGAAGATGAGTCAGAGTCGCTGAAAAAGCGTAAACTTCACGCGAGAAACATTAAGAAAAGGTTAGTAATCGACCAAACACCTTAATTTAGCCAGCTTTTCCCATAAACATCAAGAATTTTCAAGCTTCATCAAACATTTATATTATCCATTATGCGGGCAAATAAAACAAAGAAAATCCGGCATATAGAGCGGCCAAACACGTCTGACACAGATTTCATCATGCCTTAGGTGACGTATTTTTCCTTTATACTCACCATAACAACCTCGACATCTTTTCGACAAGAATCGACAAAAACATTGTTTTAGGTAGGTCTTATCTAAAACTCAAACAAAAAAATGCAAAAACCACCTGAGACTGAAGAAAAAACGGTCTGGAACATCGGGAGAGCCCTGAAAAAAGTGTTCCCTTCAACTTGGCCTAAGGGCGCTTGGAGCATGGGGACAAAATTGGCCAGGCTTGAAGTCAATTGGAACATAATTCCCAAGTGGGTATCAAATCCAAACAAATTCAAGGTCATGGTTAAAAGAAGCGCGCAAAAATTTTCTGATGCCGAAAATTTTTTTTTATTTTTCTTTCTCCCAAATTCCTATGGGCCGTCCCACGCCGCGAACTTCAGGGAACGGCGGGAATTCAAATCGGAATTTTCGGGTTTTCACGTTTTTACGTGGAAAATGGCGGGAAATTCGAGGGAATTTGAGCAAAACAGGTAGATTGCTAACCGTTTACAACGAAAAGGATAATTTCAATATCTACATCAAAAATTAGGTTCTCACCAAAAGACCTTATTTTAGACACTATAACAATATAAATTTTGATGTTTGTGTCCTCAAACCTCACGAAATAGCCGTACAATCTCTCTATATATATATCCTTTCTCCACATTCTTTACAGAAACACACCGTTTTTTGCCATAAAAACTGGCTGATCCCAGATTATTGACTATTTGCCACTAAAGTAATATAAATAATGGCTCGAAACTAATTTTCTGGCTTCTTCGCGACAAAACAACAAGTATAATGGGGCAAAGAACTCATAAACTGTCTGGTGACCTCCCAATAAACAACTTTAATCATCAACAACAAAAAAATCAACAAAAATATGAAAAAATAAGGTGAACAACAAAAAAGCTTGATGGATATGGCAATTAATCATCGTGGAATGGGTTGTAACTGGGGTTGGGTTAGATGCAAGGGTGTAGAATTCTGTGGGAACTTTGTTTTACAAAAACCTAGGCCAAGATTTCCTGGAGGGTGAGTTTTTTCTCTTCAGTTAGGGCAATGGCGGCCAAAACTTGGGTGAAAACTTGTTCGTTCTCCTAAAAGTTGCCGTAATTAGCATCTTAAATGCATCTTGATTCAATTATCGTATGTTTTAGCCTGTATCACATTAATTTTCACAATTTTTCACCTACCTTCAGAGTCTTTATGATATTAATCAAGCGATTTTTGACATTAATCAGCTCTTCTTCCGGTTCTTCGCTGCAAAACGCGTCGTTTGCAAAGGTTTCAAGAATAATTTCAAATACTCTGTGTAGATTCTCGTTGTTTGCACCCAGAACAGCAGGGTTATTGGCTTCAACAAGATCGCAAAAATAGGAATAAACATATGGAATTTCGTCATCATCCTGCCAGATTGGGAGCCATCCAATGAATGCGGGAATAACGGAATTCACGTCAATCGCCGATGAATTGAACTTGAGGATCTTGGCAACAGCTGAGATTGCATTTTCCGTGGCTGCGAGGTCTTCTTCGGTTTCTCGGGCGTCCGGAAGATTGATGGATTGAGCCAAAATTTCGAGGGCTTGAGCGCAGAATTGAGCATATTGAGGTCCTCCCTGCAAAACACAACCTTTTTATATTATTTATTAGACATTTTACACCTGACACTCCAACAATTTTCCAAAAAATCATCGAAACTATATTATCCATGCCAAAAAATTAGCAATTTTTCCTTTACATTCGTAAAACTTCGAACAATCTCAATCAAAACTACTGTAATGTTCACCTATGAATCTAAGCGATCCTACCCCTAACAAAAATTTCAAAAAGTCGAACAAAATTATATAGCCCATAACACCAACTTATCATTTCCTACAAAAACAAGTTCTCACCTTCATAGCCAAGATTCCAATTCCATAATTCGCGGCCTGACGGACTTCTGGAAAGCCATCCCCTGCATTTTTCACCATTTTTTCGAGGTACAACTCTTCAAATTGAACAATCGCTTGTTCTCCGCCAAATTCCAGCATATCCACAAAAATACAAGTTCCGCATTGTCGATCTCTAAATGATCCTTCCTTGCCCATGAGAGTGGCAAATTTATCGGCCATTTGTGCAAAGAATGGTACAATTTTTTCCCCAAATGTGGAGAATAGGGCATGAATAATATCGGAGATCTTGATGACAACAGCGGCAATTTCCTCATAGTCCTGTTCCATCATGGCTTCATCGCAGTCTGAGTCCTCCGCAAGGTCGGCGACACGTTCTTCATGAGCTTCGAGTTCTGAGTGAAGTGTTTTGAAGATCGAAGTGATCTCTGATTCGGTGAAATTTCTCGCTCCAGATTCAATTATAAGCTCGGCTAAAGCGTTCATTTTGAAGGCCAAGACCTCGAGATTGCTTTCTTCTTCAATTGACTTCCTGAAAATTGCAAAATTAAAACAAACATCAAACAAAAATGATGTCCATAACCCTGAGAAAAATGCTCATAACTCTAAGCCCCCTGATCATATTGGTCTCAAAATTAATACCTAACTTCTTAACAGAGCGATTATTAATGGCCCAAAATTTCAAAACAAAATAATTATCAAATGTTGTGATATTCATCAATCCTCTTACATATAAATTATACTTACATTAAAGCAGTAAAAACTCTTTCAAAGACCGTCTTCTCCACGTCCAAATCCCTCACGGCGCATAGCAAAGCCGGCAAACAATCGGAAGTGTAAGTTCTCACCGAATTTTCCTCTGTAATGTCCATTCTTCGGAGTACAATTTCCAAAACATGTTCCACAAATGGGGCAAATCCATTTCCAATCTGTTTGGCCATCTCCGCAATAAACTCAAATGAACTTAAAAGGTCCTGATCAGGGCGACCATCTTCCTGGTCTGGGTGTTGAACTGCACGAGTATTAAAAGAGGCGGCTGTGATGACCTGCGGCATTAATTGTTGAAGATAGGGGGAGAACTCTTCTCTGAGGACTTTGCTGAGCCGAGTTGAATAGTTCATGATGTCAGAGAGTTCTACGTTGCTCGAGGGGCTCATCAAAACGCTCATCAAGTCTTTAGCATCACTTTTGACTTTTTCCTGATCTAAAATTAAAAAAATAAAAATTTTTGAATCTTAAGTGCAATATGAAACCAAAAAAATAAATGTCGTCGGCATCTCCATTCTTCCGTACAAAGAGCTTTCCGATCAATACAATAAAAAATTTCCCAAAAATTCGAAAAAAAATTATATTATACTTGCCTCCTACCGACAAAATAGTCGTAAACGTGTCCAAAGCTTGGTTCCTCAGATACTTTGCCTCCTCATTGTTTGCATTGGCAATGAGAAACTTCAGCGGCTCTGTAATGCGCTCATAGTACTGTGAAAAACGTTTTCCGGCAGCTTCAGCAACAGCTCCAATGGTGGAGAATACCTGCTCCAGGACTGAGTTTTTGCCATTTTCCAGTGAATTCTTGAAAATATGTTGTAGAACAAACTCCAATTTCTCCATTACAGAACCCAGATAGACAGCTATCACATTTTTCGGAGAGTTAACGACAAAATTCTCAAAGGCCGCAGCTGAACTCGCGACGATTCGAGGGGAATTCAAGTCATCCAAATTTCCCAAGAGGATCGGTAAGATTTGAGAATGGCACTTCTTCTGGAGAGTGGGCGCAAAATCAGTAGCCATTTGGTTGAGACAGCGACATACGGCGACTCGGACACGTGGATGGGGGTCCCGGCTGCAAGGGAGAACAAGTTCGTCGATGATTTTCGGGATTATCGGCTCCAAGTCGCGTTTGCAATCCTCTCCAATCGCAGAAAGCGCCATAATCGCGGCGAAGCGGAAGCGCCAATCGGCTGAAAATTTAACCAATAATAATTTTTTATCATGGATAAGATAATTTTTGCCAAATCCTAAAGAATTTTGAGTTTCTATTATCGCATTTTACTCTTCAATGCCCATTAATATAACACAATTCGCAAAAAAATACAAAAATTTAAATTTTTATATCGATAATATTTTTAAAAAAATCTTCCCGCAAATTTTGCCATGAATAGGCTCGATTACATACATAATACTCTAATCAACTTGAATTTGCTATATTTAGCCTGTTTTAGCAGTTAAAGTCTCCAAAATTTACCTTGTTTTACCATCTCATCCATGGTCTCCAAAATTGGTTTAACCACCCCTTCGACTGATGCGCAGATCCGAGTCAATGACAATTCACCCACAACGTAATTCTCCTCATCCTCGTCGTCATCACTATCTTCAGCTTCCACCCATTCGGTGATGTCATTATAAATATCAGTCATCATTTTGAGGCATTCTTGGACCAATACCGTCAAAATGTTTGCGTCCTTTTGTTCCATAGCCGTCGTTTCGGATTCACAAAGGCATACCATGACTTCTAACGCGGAATGTTTAAGGCTCTCATCTTTTTCTTCGGACTTGATGGTGGATAAACAAAGTTCTGAGATACTGTCCAAATGCTGAGTTAACTGTTTCGGAATTGCTGATACCAGGTCACCAAGACATTGGAAGCAGCTGCCGTCCTCTTCATCTGAGGCTACAACATGCCGACACACCTAAAATTGCAAAATAATCAGATCGACCACTAAAATAATATAACTTCAGGCCAAACTGATTAAACCAAGCTCAACTTGCCTCGATGACACTAGGAATTAGATCAGAAAAGCCCTTCACGATGTCCTCATCGTCTTCATTCTCAGCCAGGAAGGCTGCGTAAGCTTTGACCGCGGATAATTTGACATTGAGACTAGTGCTGGCAAACGAAAGGTGAAAGAGCTTTGAAATTCCTTCGAGATACTGGTCCTGATCGACTCCGAGGATGTTGGGGACGCCCTAAAGTCATTTATTATCTAGACACGTCAAAATCAAACCAAAAATCCAACAAAATTCCCATTTTCCATCATTCCCACCTAAAAATCAAGAATAAAAAAATCAAACGACTCACTCGATTAGCTTCATTCCAACCTCAAGCAACTCTTCTGAATTAGACGCCACACAATATTCAAGCAGCTGAATAGCTCCCGACCACTCCTGTTTGCCAGAATCATGATCTAAAATCAAAAATTCGAAAAGAAGATCAAGTCCAACAAACCGATAGTTGTTTGCGCCAATTCAGCAGTCAGGTCGGCCAGCTTCTTCCGCAACGTCGAATCTGGTTCGTTTAGAAGATATTGTGTCGTGTTTTCAAAGAATTTTTGTTTTCCGTCCTCTCCAAGGAGCCTCCAAAGTGCATCGTGATGTGAAGATAAGAGCTTTCGGAGAAGAATAAGGCCAAATGAGCGGCGCTGAAACTTGCATTTTAAGAGTTCACAAAGTTTAACAGCTCAACCAAACATCAAACCCAGAAAAATCAACAAAAATTATATTATCCATGACAAAATCTAATGGACAATCTCCTAAACATTGAAAAGGGAAATAAATCACACAATACTCACTTCGACATCCAAGTTAGCGTCCAGATAAAGCTTCCACAGTTCTTGACAGCGTACATCAACGGGGATTTGGTCGTATACTTTCTCCGCGCACGACCTCAACTCCCTCTGGGAACAAAGAAGGTTATCAACAATGCCTTTAAAGGCTGGTTGAGCCATATTGCTTGATAGAAATGTGGTTTGGAACCCTGAAAAAAAAATTATTGAGGTGTTATGGTTAATATAAAATCGGGCACATGTGTAACATCAAAGCCAAGAGAAAACGGGCTACAAAGTTGTTAACGACCGTTAAAAAAATAAAACAAGCGATTTTTTTGCCATTAAAGAAGTTTTAACATCCGAAATTGACATTTTGATGCTGATAACATGGATAACATGATTTTTGTGGCAGAGGTGCAATTTCTTCTGTAAAAATTGACAGTAACGTGCATAAACTGCTAGATGAGTACTTCTAGAGCAGTCAAAAAATCCCAAAGAATTTTTTTCAAATCAAATTGCAAAAATGGCGCCCTAAAGAAATTTTCGTTGTGAAACTTTTAAGATAAATAAAAAAAGACTGAGATACGATACCTGAGAATTAGAAAACCTTCAACGAGTATTGAAGTATCATAATTGATAAAAATTCTAATCAGTAATACCTAAAAAGTAGGTAAAACTTGTCAATTGACAAAACTTCTCACAGCTTTCATCGTATAAAATGTCCATTTATCAAAAAATAAAAAATTCTCACTTGATCAATGTTTCGACGTAATCTAATAAATCAACGATTAGAAAGGAGGTTTACCCTACAAGAATTGTATATTGAGTGCTTTTTCGTTGACCTCGATATCAACAGACTACAACAATATTAGAGACTCCAAAGAAACTGCGTGTTCAACGAACTTTTTGTGTTGGCACCCTTTTTATGGTGTTGCAACCTCATTTTGAGTTGTAAACGATGTCTGTCTCTGTGTTAAAAGGGATAAAAGTCTTGGACTTTTCACGAATTTTGGCTGCACCCTATGCTTCTCAACTCTTAGCGGATCATGGAGCAACTGTTTGGAAAATTGAACGGCCCGGTAAGTAGCCAGGCTCTTTATGGACTGATTATTTACTTTTTGAACTTATTTTGACTTTATTCGATATGAAATTTTGAAAAAACTAATGAAAACTTTCTCCCGCACTGTGCGATTTTTTCCCCTCTCTTCCAAAGAAAAAGAAGGGTTGGCTGAAACGCGCTCATATAGTCGAGTGGTTAGTGAGTCGGATTGCGAATGGGAAGGTCGCGAGTTCGACGTCGATGATGATTTTGACACGACGGTCTTCTTAGGCATGATGCAGATAAACAATGTGTCACTGAGACTTTTCGTCGTCTCATTTTTTGAGTCTTTTGGAATTGTAAAATACGCTCAAGTCTTTTTGTTCATAAAATTTGAGCATTTTTTTTCAGTTTCTGGCGATGAAGTTCGTCGTTGGGCGCCTCCTCAAGTCAACGGGCAAAGTTGTTATTTTGTGACTGTAAACCGAAGTAAAAAGTCGATAGCTCTGGATCTGGGCAAGAAAGAAGGCATAGAAATTGCGAGAAAATTGGCGATAAAGTCAGATGTGCTTTTGGAAAATTTCAAAACTGGACAAATGAAAAAGTTCAATTTGGAATATGAAACGCTCTCAAAGTTAAACTCAAAACTTATTTATTGCTCTGTTACGGGTAGGAAGACTGTGTTTTGTCGGTCAATTTACAGGTTACGGCTCAACGGGACCTTACGCCAACGACCCAGGATTTGATGTGATTGCCGAGGCAATTGGCGGATTTATGAGTATTACTGGGCCCAGAAACGGTGAACCGTGCAAAGTAGGGATTCAAATATTGATTTTAGGCTATTTTCTGATCAATTTTTGACGAGAAATTTCAAGAAAAAATTTTCCCGTCGAATTTGGCATTCTGTTGCAAGGGGCTTTAAGAGCTGCCAAAAAATCCGTAATTATGATTTTCGGGGCCTAATGCTGTTGCAGAAACGATTTCACAAAAATTTACCTGATTTTGATATGATGATTTTGGGTCTCACCACGAAAATCTGGGTAATTCAAAAAAGACTCAAAATGCAGAAAATTGGTGTTTATATGCATTTCTGGTCATAACAAGTTTTGTGATTTTTTTTGAAACGTGTTTTTGACCTTACAAGAGGTACAATTTTGGGTCCCACCACGAAAACATCAAAATCTCCAAAATGATTCCAAATGGAATTCAAACCAAATTTCCAGGCTGGAGTAGCTGTAATCGACTTGTTAACCGGTATGCACGCGTATTCTGGAATTCTTATGGCACTTTTGAATCGGCAACAAACTGGTCAAGGCCAACGGGTTGAATGCAATTTGTTGGCCACTCAAATGGCGACGCTGGCCAACATCGCTTCGAATTATTTGAATGCTGGTGTCCTGGGCAAACCATGGGGAACTGAACACGAAAGCATTGTGCCGTATCAAGCATTCCGAACGAAAGATGATCGATATTATGTGGTTGGAGCGGCGGATAACAAGGCTTTCAAGGAGGTAGGGAAATATATGGGATAGACGGGTCGAAAATTTCCGAAATAAATCGAAATCGCCCCTGCAAATTTTTTTGGGATCAGAAAAAACGATCGTTAATTTTTTTGGGTCCCACAGCGAAGACATTTTATTTACCCAATATTTTTCAAAAACAACCTTGTAGTCATTCAGAGCAAGCGTAGTGCTTAGAAAAATGTTAGGGCTCGAGAAATCGAGTTTGGTTTTTATTCTTGGGTCCCACCACGAAAGCAACTCAATTTTCAAAATTGATTTTAAAGCCTCGGGAATGACTTGGTCCATTGATTTGTTTACATTTTTGTCGATAAATTTTTTTTAATTTCATATTTCAGCTGGTTTCCGTCCTTGAACTCCCCGAATTGGCCAATGATCCGGATTATGAAACCAACCCCAAACGAGTGAAGAATCGAGAGAAATTGTTGAAAATTATTGGTGATCGGTAGGTATTATTACGTATCTTATAAAAAAATTTTGTCATGTTTCTTTCTTTTGCACAGTGCATAAATCACATGTTCGAATTATGCTGCACAGTGCAATCGTTTTTTCCGATTTTGGCGAAAATATTCAGCACATTGCAGTGTTTTTGCTTGGTTGGTCTCGACTGCACTGTGCGAGAGGTTTTTTATCTGCACTGTGCAAGACGTTTTCCCATGCACTGTGCGAAAATATTCTCAATTTTTTCCATTTCAACCTCAAAAAATCGCTTCAGATTTGCCTCCAAGCCCTTGGAGTATTGGCGAAAACACTTACGAAGTCGACATTTTCCCTCAGGGCCTGTGAATAACGTGCACGAAGCCTTTGAATTCGAACAAACCAAACATTTGCAGCTAGTTCAGAGTGTAGAACATCCAGTTTATGGAGAAGTGAAGACTGTCGGGAACTCCACAGTCTATAGTACAATTCACAATGGCCCAAGATCGGCTCCACCTTTGTTGGGGGAACATACGAAGGATATTTTACAAGAGGAACTGGAAATTAGCGATAAAACACTGGAAGAACTACAAGATAAGGGTGTTGTAGGATGGTAAATTGATTTTTAGCGGTTGTAAATTTGTGATGTTGTGTTAAAAAGTTAAAAAATATCGAAAATCATTGTTTTGGATAGTTGAAACAGAATGCCAAAAGTTGTCCTGAAACGAAAACCTTTGGAATTTTATGGGTTTAAAAGCTATGATATGACGAATACAGGTCATTAAAAGTAGAATAGTCAAAAAAAGACTGTAATTCATTTCATTTTGATACATTTATTGCGTCAAACAGTAAAATATGGGTTACTCGAAAATAACAGGTAAATTCAAGATAAATATGATATATTTGGTTGAATATAATACAAGACGGAGTGGCTTACAGTACAATAAAGATATTTAGAAAGTAATAGTGCGGGTTATTGCATAATTATACCTAAGATTTTATGATTTTTTGAGAGACAAGGCAAATTTGGTACTACTATAAAATCGGACGAAAAATCAATAATAAAACGAGGGAATCACCGGATAAATGGGAGTTATTGCAAGTCTAAGACTCTGAGATCCAGAATAGATGCCTAGAAGATTTGTAAATTCATGCCTCAGGCAATATTGCCCAATATTTTTCGGGTTTTTTCCTCTTCTTTTTTCTCGTGATAAAGGCCGGGATTTGCGAACATATAGTCTCGAAATGACCGTTTCTCCTCTTCCAGCCCCCTTCCCGCGTCGGGTGCAAAGTTGTGATGGTCGTGGGCGACCGTCGCTAAGAAACGATAGGTCTCGTAGGCGAAATAACAGCAGATAATGTTGCCAAAAGAGGTGATGATAAATGGAGCAGTGAAAATCACTTGTTCCGGCGAGAATAGCTCATCGACATCCATCTTGACGAACTCGTAGATGCAATGGATGATAAGGATGGTTACACAGATAAGCTGAAATTTGAATATTTTAATTTGATTCCACTTCTCTGAGAAATTTTAGTTTTCTGTAAATTTTTGATAAAAATGACAGTAAACCGCTTGAACAACGACAACAAATTCGAAAAACATCAATAAAATAAATCTGAATACCATTTTTGTTTAAATACGACCATAAAAAAACCAAAAAACCGATCCGCAGTCGACAGGATTCGAACCTGTGCGGGCAGAGCCCAATTGATTTCTAGTCAATCTCCTTAACCACTCGGACACGACTGCACACTGGCTTTTCTCTCCATTTTTTATCGGATTTTGGCGGGAAAAATCGAAAATCATCTTTGACTGCACTGTGCGCTTGAATTTTTATTTGATTGCACTGTGCAATCAGGAAAAATTGTATTTCGCACGGTGCAATTCGACTTTTTGTGGAAAAGATGGGAAAAATTAAGAAAAAATGTCGATGAAAAAGTGAAAACCAAAAGAGAATTTAATTTTGGGCATATTAGAACTTTTAAAAGTTGATTTTTTTGTTGAAAATTCGATTTTTTTTTAAAATGGCAATTTTCTTCAAAAATTGTTCTTTTTTCGATTTAAGTGTCTCAACTTACTGTATACATAATGTAGACCTGCATATTCCACACAATACTCTTTACAACACCGGTAATTGTGTAGTAATGGATGATTGTTTGGACCACACACACATAAACATGAATAAATTGTCGATGGAATTCGGCTTGGTTGTACAGAATGTCAAAATACACTCCGGCGACGCCCACCGCCCAACTCCAGAGAGTGTTGAGGATGAGGATGGCTAATGTTATCCGCTGAAATTATCAGATTTATTAGGTTTTTGGGAGATTTTGAAGGATTTATTGGGATTTTCGGAAATGAAAAACAGGTTTATAGGTTGTAAGCGGCTGTAAAACTAAGGAGATTATAGGTTACGTAGTTTATTGTCCAATTTTGGGAAACTTTTGCCTTAAACGTAATTTTAGGGTGAAAAAACGCAAAAATACAGTAACCTGAAAATCAAAAAAGGTTTAAATGACATTAAAATTTTCTACGAGGATTGTAGATACAAATTTCCCTAATTTTTCCAGAAACTTTACCAACTTTCGCCAATTTTTGGCCAAAATTTTTCCCCAACATTTTCAAAAAATCAAAAGCAAATTTTCTTACAGTATGCGCTCACTCACCTTAATTCCAACATTCCCACCACAATAGAAGAACCGTTTCATTGTCCTCTCCTCACTTCTACTGAATTTCATTTTTAATTCTGGGTGTTTGTGCATTTTGAAAGGGCTGGCTTCGGAAGTCGTTGAATCCTCGGAGCAGTTTGTGGTTTCTGTCAATGTGTCCGTCTCGTATTTTAGGGCATCAGTCGACATTTTCTGAAACGTTTTTGGGTTGATTTGGAGGAAAAATTGGGAAAATGTTGAAGAAATTATATTATTTTAGGTAAAAATTGGTTATAGAACGCGAAAAATGGGCGAAATAGACAAGTGAATGGATTGGAAATACATTGGAAATTGTTTAAAATACTAGTAGAGCCAAAAGTGTTTTGGAATAGTTTAGAGAAAAAATTTTGGTACCGCCACGAAAACTTGAAAAGTCTCAAATTGACTAAAAAATGAGTTCAAATAGATTCTGCGGCGATAACAAGGTTTCATAAAAAATTTAAGCGATTTTTGACATGCTTAAAATGCTTAAATACGCATTTTCAATTATATTATCTATGGAAAATTTTAATCTTTTTGGCCGAAACCTGTCAAAACCTCTACTTTTTCAACCTCTGCATAACGAATCACCAAAAACGGCCCATACATTTATGATGACGGAAAATTTTTACCCCAAGATTCATATTCGAATCCATCCGAAAATGTAAAGCAACACCGTAAAACGGCCGAGAGGATTAGTATCGGCCGCTTGTATGAGGACGTCGAGGCCCTTTGAACACCCCCAAACGCCCTGAACACCCGAGCCAGACTAACATTTAGGACTAATCCGCTTTCGCCCAGAGGCCACCACCTCAGAATCGTCGGCCAACCCATTAGCTATTAGATAAACAACGTCTTACATCCGACGTAAACGTACTTTACAACATGATTACGACTTAATTTCCTCATATTTTTTCCGATCTCGCAAAGATTTGCGTTTTTTTTATTATACTAATTATGCACAGTGCAGAGAATACTGCACGGTGCGGACGCGAAACCGAAAGGATTGGAGATTGCACAGTGCGAAAGTGAAGAAAACTGCACCGTGCAGCGCTTACAAAAACAAGAATCGACTGTACGGTGCGGTCACAAGCGACAATGCAATGGGAATCTGCACAGGCAGATTCTGCGACAAGTCTCACTGCACAGTGCAGCAAAAAAGATTCATTTCGCACTGTGCAGTCCACAAAAATAACTGTCTTGCACCGTGCAGTGCCACACAGTGCGAGCGCTAAAAATACTCAACAGACCCTCAAAATCTCGGCATAAAAGATAATGGGCCAGGAAAATGGGCGAATTTGGAGTGTGTGTGAACGCGGGGACGAGACAAACCACGTAAATTGCATCTTGAACGTGCAAAAAACTGTAATTTTTAATGAGAAAAACACATGACTCTGGAGAAATCTCAAAAAGAAGCTGAAAATTTTGGAAAAATGCAAAATATGGGAGAAAAAATATTGTTTCTTTAATCTGCACAGTGCGTTTTTTATTTCAAAAAAATTTCCGCACAGTGCAATCCAATTTTGAGTTTGTGCACTGGGCGTTAAAATAAATTGAGAGTTTTGCATTGCGTAGTCTGAAAAATTATTATTGGTAAGTGGTATTCAATAGTACAGTACTTGAAAAATCAATAACTAAAAAAATTTAGTAAAATTCGTTTTTCACAGTGCAATCGGAGCCATTGTTCTTTTTGCACTGTGCGTTCAAAATAATTGCAATCTCTGCACTGTGCAGTTGAAAAATTCATGTTCTATGGGTCTTCAGAGGTAATATGGGACATGTTCTTTCAACTTTTTAAAAATTTAACCCAAATTTTCATCGTACGGTGCTGTCAGTGTCAATCTTCTTTCTGCACTGTGCGTTAAAAATAAATCCAAATTTCCGCACCGTGAACTGATGAAAACTCTTCACCATGGTAATAAATGATAAACTCGGAAATTTCTAGGTCCGCTGAAATTTGCTACAGCGCACTTTCCCCTCAAAAAACCCTTGAAATTTGCGAAAATTTCCCAACCCCTCGCTCTCAAACTCCGAAACGACCAAACAACAGGGTCTTCGGAATAAAAACACTGCCCATAATCTGAGAAAGCGACGACAATGACACGGAGATTTCATGTTATCCCCATAATATTGCCTTGGGACCATAGTGCCTCGGGCAGTTTGACGCAATCCGAAAACAGTGCGGATTAGATTGGAACGGCAATGTTTGAAAGTGTAGCATGACAAAGACTATTACACTTTGCAATTATAATACAAATTATAGGGCTTCAAACACAAAAAATAATTGTCATTGCACTGTGCCGGGATTTGGCAAAAAAATTTAATCAAAAATGATGTAACTGTAAGTGTAATATGTAAAATGTAGTGTGTAGAAAGGATTATAAGGGCGTCAGTAAGCGCGTAAACTTTTTAAATACAAAAAACATATGATGTATTGCATTATGCAGACAAAAAACGAAGATTCGTAGAAACTGCACAGTGCAGTTAATAAAAAATTTGTTTTCTTCTCAAATTTATGACGGATGAACTTTGAAAAGTGAGATGGTGGCATCCCTGAGGGCTGTTGAAAACACCATGCATCAAATTTCAAAGAGCACAGTGCAAAGAAGAAAATTATTTGATAAACTGCACCGTGCAAGCAAAAAAATAATGAGTATTACAAATATAAGTAGAATATTTTAGGGTAAAATACGATACACAGTTTTAACAGGGTCTAGATAGCCGTAGGGCTTAAAATTAAACATTTTTTTTATCGCACAGTGCAGTTTTTTTGGAATTTTAAAAATGCACTGTGCAGCAGAAAAAACCGGGGATTTTGGATAATTGAATAAAAACTGACGTAAATAAAGAAACGTAACACATTGTAAAATACCCTCAATATCCTGCGGGCATCAAATTTGTAAAAATTTTATTGCACAGTGCTCTAAGAAAACTTTTAAATCGCACCGTGCAATAAAAAATCTTGGTATTGATAGATCTAAGTAAAAATAAGGGAAAATAAAACACGCTCTGTCTTTCTTGGTATCTAAAAAATTGGTGACCCATTCATCCGAAACTCCATACTAATTAGAATTCAGTCAAACTTTAGTTCAAAAATCAAAGCCCTAGGGTCGAATTATGCGTTCCTGGTTCCCCACGTCTCATTGTAAACGCGTGTCGTCCCAATTCCGCGGAGAACTGAATGGGGGAGAAATTAAGGCCATAGGGAACAAGATCTCTTCTTTTTGTTTAGTGAAATCCCACGCCCCGCCAATTAATTGACGCAAACAGGCGGGGGTTGGGTTGTGGGTTTTGAATCTGGGTAATTTTGGAATGTTTACGGACTACAACATGCTCCGTGAACATTGTTAAGACGACTATATTTCAAATTGAAACAGAAATGTAAAATAAATATTTACAATTTTGCACAGTGCGGAAATTTAAAGAGACGAAAAGTGCACAGTGCGGTCAAACTTGGCGGAACAAAATTTCGTAGTATGTTGAGTATGTCATAAAGTACTGGATAAACTAAAACACAAACTATCACCACCGTCTTTTGCCTTATTAGAAGCGTATTTACGTTTTGCACAGTGCAGAAAATTGAAAGCCGAAAACGCCGTCGTCTGGTGAAAGTCGGACGCAAATGATATATGCATAAACAAGAGACAGTCATAAACTTTGAGAGAGACTAAAGTACGACATTCTGTGAGGTCACGAAATCTCGCTAAGGGCGTTTTGGCCATGTGCGAAAGGCATTTTCCACCTCATTGCGCAGTGCAACGAAACATGTGACGCAGAAATCTTGGAACTAAGACGGAACATTAGTCTTTGTCGCACAGTGCAGCAATTTCCGTGAAACAAATAAAAATATTTTTGCAACACAACCAGCGACAAAATGAATGCAAAGTCGATTGCACCGTGCAAATTATCGAAATCTTTTCGCACTGAGCGAAGGATCTGAATTTCTGCACTGTGCAGTTATTTATTTGAACACAACTGCAAAT
Source organism: Bursaphelenchus mucronatus (assembly GCA_025436335.1). NCBI lineage: Eukaryota > Metazoa > Nematoda > Chromadorea > Rhabditida > Aphelenchoididae > Bursaphelenchus > Bursaphelenchus mucronatus. The sequence goes on along the minus strand of CM046358.1, from coordinate 598,113 downwards.
TCCGGTGTAAAATACAACTAACATTTGTAAATTCAGCCTTGCACGATCGTCTAAGCCCAAGCACGTTCACTTTGACCAAGAAATGGCTTGTTAGTCCTCCGGGCAAAAGGATGTGAAATTTGATATGGACAAGAAATTTGGGCCATGCTGCTGTTCATGCCCACTGGTGACATGTTTTTTGAGATTATGTAGATTAGATCGGACCAAATTAACGGGAAAACAACAACAATTTCGGTGGGAATGGGACACTTTATAATATTTTATCCATGAGAACCAAAAAAGTATTTTTTTTTGTACTTTAGGCACAAACAAGATGGAAAATGCACTTTGTAGTCAAGGAACAATTCTCAGCCTTTCTTTTTGGAGGGTTTTCAACATATGACTGTAGGTCGTGCCTATACGTATTTTAAAATATTTTTTGAGAATAAAGATGAAAAAATTAATAGAAAATGTCACAAATTGTAAAGAGGGATACTCTAAGCATCACTTTAAAAAAACTGTCAGAAATTAACTCGTATTTTACAAAATCAATTTTGGTACCGCCACGAAAACTTGAAATCTTCCAAAAATGCCAAATTCTCAACAAGATGGAGTCTGTTCGTCTTCAAAGCAATAAATTAGAACCAAATTGTGAAGCGGATGAACGACAAATCTCCCTCCCCGTCATTCGAACCCCTCAGGACAAATCCAAATCCCATAAAATCCTCGAGGCCATAAACCTAAAAAATATATAATGGGCCATTTAGATGAAAACAAGACGACTTGGCGGCCAAACAGTCGGGTCAGGTATTGAAATTCATTTCCATGAACATTTCCTGAGACAATGAGGGCAGGTCTAGAATAACAAAACTCAAGGGCAAATAATGGTAATCCGAGAAATAACATGCACCGGAGCGTCACCAGACCGTGGAAAAGTCTAATTCTGGAGTTGAGGCTATAAAATACTCGTATTTTTGAATTACGGAGGAGTTTTCCTGAAATTTGATGAGGAAATGACCTAAAGTAATATAAAAATCTTTCAAAAAGTGATTAAATGCTTGTAACATAAGCTCCCCAAACTTCATTAGTCCTATTCCTACCACAAAAGGTTGTTCCCACGGTCAGGACACATTTTATACGAAGAATTCAAAAAGCCGATAAATTTGTGACACTTTGTCTCAAAAATCAATAATTAGCATTTCGCAAAAACGCACTCGCAAAATAATTTGAGAAATGAGAGAAGCGTATTTTACTTTTCGTCAACAGCATTCCCCTTTATTTTTTTTTGATTGTTTTCAATACTTTAATTAGAACATGACTGAAGTAGATATTCAACCAGTTATTCATGAGGGGAACCCAACAGAACTGGCTCCAGATGAGCCGGAATGGTCAGCAGAAGAACTTCATCGACTGTTGGATCTGTGTACAAGGTTCAGAGAATGGTGAGAACTTTGATATCAGTATTTTTGCAAGTTTAGAAGGCATTTGGAATGTTATTGTAGGGAACGATGGGTTTGGGGTCAAAAATAACCTAGTGAGTGAAAAGAGCTACTGTCTGTTCTCTGAGAGCTGCTGCTGCTTTCGAAGTTTGATGTTTATATTTATTTTATTGTTTTTGGACTTTTGAAGAGATTTTTGATATTGTACTAGGTAGAAATTTGTTTTGAAAATTTGAACAGTATGGTCATGGTCCAAAGAGCTGAGATAGGGATTTTTTAAAAGCTTGGAGCGTGGGGTTGTTTTTTAAATTGATTTCAACTTCAATTTGGTCTATTATATTCCACCTGACATATTTTTTTCAGGGCGGAAAGGGCGACTAAACTGAAAGATGAATTTGGTGCCAATCATGACGAGAACTTTTTCACGGCGGATGTAAGTCCTTATGCGTTTAATTGATTCGATTTTTAGGCCTTGCAACACAAATTCAGCCGTCTCAGTGGAGAGAGCTGCGGGAAAGAACCAGATATGGAGATAATAGCGTGGATCAAGCAGTTTTTGAAGAGAGTAAGCTTTATTGCCCTTTGTGTTTGATTGTTGGATCAGATGGGACGATTTGGAGCAACTTTTTGACAAAATTTTTTTGACGGTTATATTACACTAGACTTTAGACTACAACTGAGCGCAATTCGTCTGGAGACGTAGCAAAGATTGCTCGGATTCGAAGGCACTTCGAGTTATGGCAGCATGCGTCGAGAGGAAAATTGACAGACCATCAACTCGAAGAGATTATGGGAATTCAGCTTTGCAAGCGATTTTTAAACAACGACAATTTCCCTGAAAATGAGCCGGATAAACAACAATGGCTTGACGCAGACCTCTTCAGATCCAAGCTTAATAAAGATGAATGGATTAGTGTGAGTTTGTTTAATTTTTTCTTCAATTTTTAGGCATTTTTATATTATTTATGGACAGTTTATATTATCCATGTCGTTTTTCAGTTGAGAAATCCTGAAGAACTGATCACACGCCTCAAGAATCAAACGGTGACGAAGGAAAGGTTCTTATTTGACCATCCTGACCTAATTAAAGCAGAGAAAGAGGCCGAAAAACTTAAAGTAAGGTGCAATGTGATTTTTTTGTGTTTTTGCTTTTTTTTGGGGATTTATGGTTATAAATGATGCAAAACGGAATTTCAGAAGGAAGAGGAAGATGCTCGACTCATGTCGCCCCCAGAACTTAAACGAAAACGCACTCAACCACCAAGTCCTGCGATTCCCGAAAGTCCAAAACCAGAAGAAATTGCCCCGGTTTCCACTGGACCAGACATTATTATGATCCCTCCCGAGCCAGAAGTTGTTATCAAGAGATTGAAATCGCCCGAACAGCCGTCAACACCGGTTGCAGTGAGCTTTGACTCGAAGGTCGTTGAAGAAGAAATTGTGGCTGAACCTCCAAAGGAACTTGTTGTTGAGGAGCCCGAGAAGGTTGAGGAGGAAGAGAAAGAAGTGACGAGTACAGAACAGCCTGTTGCCAAACGGTAGGAAGGGATTTTTGAGGATAAATTATATTTTTTGTGATGATGCCTAGTGTAATATCGGGAGGTTCGATTTTTGGTCAATTTCATGAATTTTATGTTTTCTAATGATGTGATGGGGCATTTAAAGGGCTTCCGGTCGTTTGTAATAAATTTAGGAGTTGTTTAACGGCGTATTTTACCTAAAATTTCCTTGTTTTAGTCTCCGCGGCAGATCCGCGACTGCATCGGATGTTTCGACCCCAACCACCTCAGCTCAGCCCAGTCCCGCCGTAACTCCATCGACCAGGTCCTCACCACGACATGTACCAATATCTCCACAGAAAGAGAAAGAACCCACATCGGATTCGGAGAAACGAACGCTACGTAGCAGGAAACCGGCCGAACGCCCTGAATCCCCCAAGAAAGTGGTCCCGAAGGAACGTGAGGACAAAGAGCCACCCAAGGTCTTGGATAACGGATTCGAACCTGAAAGTGGACCAAATGAAGGTAGGAGGTGGTTTTGTTTGAGGGGAAGACTTGACTTATTGGAGTAGTGCATTCTCGGGTTTTAATAGAGGTAAGAGTCATTGACAGAGTCTCTGGGGACATTTTTAATACAAGTTTGGTTTGAGAGAAAAGGTTGGCTCGTTTTTGGGCCAAGTGTTACCTTCAACTAGACATGGCTGCGGGCCGGGATAACAAAAATTTTGAGTCTGCAAAAGAAAATTGGGGTAGCAAACAAAAATAGAGTGTTGAAACCCCATCCGACAGGAAGAGAAAGCATACAAAACTATATACGACCATTTTAAAAAGGTTTACAACACTTTTCTAACAATTTTTTTATCCTAAATTGGTAATTTTGTATTTTCCCGGCGACGTGAAATAAACGGGCCGGGCCGACATTTTTCGGCCCGGCCCGGAGCTATGTCTAACCTCAACCTAAAGGAATAAAAGGGTTAGTAATTTTGAATTTTTGGGAATATTGAGTGGGTTAACATCATTGCATTCAAGTTAAACACGTATCATATCCTGTAAAACTTCGTTTTTTAAAATGTTTATATTATTTTAGTTGAAGAACCCCGTTTTGCGGCTCCTGAACTTACGCGCAGCTGCTCGGTGGAATGCCAAACGCTTATTACGTTTGTTCGGATCAACAAACCGCATTTTACATCAAATCGCAGTAGAAAATCGGATCGGAAAGCCTCCTTGGCAAAAGAAACCGGAGACACTGCACAGTGCAGCCAAGAATCCTCTGAAACTCAGGTTAAGATCGAAAATGGTAAGCAAAAAATCTTGGATGAAAATTGTGAGGTACTTTAGACGATCAAATAGTGGAATTCCCGAACGTTGGCCTCCAAACTGAACCGTTCGATTTGAGAAAAAGTCTGGATGAAGAGATTTTGTACGTTGGAGAGAATATGGACGAAGCAAAGGTCTTCGAATTGATTGGCCCACAAAGAGAAAGGTCCGAGCAACCAGAAACCCCGAAAGAACCGGCACGAAAACGAAGCCGTGCACGTCAATCGGTCCCGGAAAAATCCAGGTCCAGCAAGGATAATGTAGAGCAAAAATCGGAGAAAAAGTTGAGAATTATTGTGGAAACAGACCTAATTCCAACGTTGTATCCATTTTTGGGAAAGATGGATGAGAAGACGGATGAAGACCAGAAATCGGAGGCGTCGGATACCTGTAAGTCTATTATAATATAATTAATGTTGGGAATGAAGAATTTGATGACGAGTGTGAAGTGAATTGGCCTCCTGGTGCCATTTTGGACCATTATTTTTATTTTAGAGGCTTTGTGGGACTTTTCTAGGCAGGAATTTCAAGAGAGGTACAGTTGACCCAAAATTATTGCATTGGGTCAAGTTGTTGTCTCGTTCGGAAATGCGGCTTTGAGTGGAAACATGCATTTAAAAGTGAATTTCAATAACTTTGCAATACTTTTCAGCCCGTTCCTCGTCGAAACGCCGCTCCGCAAGACGGTCTACATTGCCATCATCTCAGGAAAGCAAAAAATCTTTGGTGAAAGCTCCAAAACCACCAACATTGTTCCTAGAATCGGCCCATTTACTGAGAAATCCGGACGCTCCCGTACAACAAGCGTCGACTAGGTCCCCACATGACCCAATCATAAGATCAGCCCACAATATTATCATGCAACAAAAATCGGCCAGCGATTTCTCGGAACCGGTCTCATCGGATGTCCATAACTATCATGAGTTTGTTAAATTGTAAGTGGGAACATTTGAAGGGTTTTGGGAGAGATTTTTGAAAAACCTTTAGGAATTTTTATATTGTAGTAGGCAAAAATTGGTGAAGATGTAAGAAAGAATACCGTTTTTGGAAGGAATTGTTTTTGTAATTTGTTGATTAGACAGTATTTGTTGTTTTTAGCCCCATGGACCTGTCGACGATTCAGAAATTCATCGATGAAGGACGGCTAAAGACAATGGGAGAACTACAAGAATTATATAATTTGATGTGCGCCAATGCCATTATGTTCAATGAAAACGGACACACAGTGAACTTGGATGCCAAGGAGTTGAAGAAGATCTGTTTTGAGACAATCAGGGTAAAGATATTGCACTTGATGTTTGATGCGGAGATTAGTCTAAAATAAGCTGAAAATGATGTTGGCAATTTGATTTTTGATATGCAAATAGTATTTTAGAGACGTATGAAGGGTACTGAAAATATTTTGGGTAGAGAAAAAGAGTTTTGGCCGATTTTAGAGCCTAGAAACAGAATGCCAAGATTTTGCGGGAAAATTGAAATTTGAATTTTGACGGGTAAAATAAGGGGAAGGTGATTTTTTGGTTGGAAATATTGTCTAAAAGGTTTTTAATGAGGTTATTTTACGGAATTTGTCCTAATCTATATTGTTTTAGGAGCTGGTCTACGCCCCACAAAGAAAAGTTGCCAAACGTCACTCAATCCAAACCAGCCGCTTCAGCACCCGTCGACTGACCACCCAGCCAACTCCGAAAGTCACCCCTCACCATGCGTCACAGCCACATTTGGTCCCAGGCACTGCAAAACCGTCTCTTCCATTAACGCGGAGGACTTTTGTAAATGCTGCGATGTATCGAACTCGTCGATTCAAACAGGAAAAACCAGAAGACCCCTTGAATACGACAGCTCCAGCGATCTTATAAACTGCGGATTTTCACTTTTAAAAAATTGTTGAGCTATTAAAAGAGTAATTAAAAATATGTTTGCTGATGGCTAAAGTAATATAAATTCTGACGGGAAAAGGGAGAAGGATGGCTGGAAAGGTGGCAGTTGGAGGATTGTTGAATTTTAGGAGGGGTGCGAGAAGTTTCAAGGGTTAATTTTTGAATTCACATTGGGTTTGGTCTAAAACAACATAAGAATTGGCAGTTTCCGAAAGGGCGTCTTCCACTTAAATAAATAATTCGTTCATCCTACTGAGAACAACCGGTATAACATTTTTTTATGGTCGGCACAGAGTAGCGGCGTTGAAGGTTTACCACGGTCATCGACGTTGAAGCAGAGTATGTGTGGGGAGCTTGTGTAATGGAGTAAGCGAAGGATATCGTCCTCCAATTAGCTGAAACTATAGATAAAGGAAGAAAAATAAATGGGCATGGGAAGACAAGCGGGTTAGGAAGCTTCTGGATTCAGTTCTTCAAGATGTTCAAGTGGGACATGAATGAGTGTCGACTTTACCCAATTGATGAACGCCTGCAATAATAAGAGGACAATGACCTGTAGAAACTTCTTGAGAGTAAGTTTTGCAGTTCTAAGTATGAGGTTTAGGAAATGAATGAATATTACGAAAGTCTACCCCATCACTGCTGGCTATTCAACCAAAACGCTTTTTGCGATTCGGACATAAGAATTTCATTGTTCTCCGGTACGTTCTTTTTTTGTATTGCATTGTACTTAGGACTAAAGAGAGTAATTTGGAGAACATGCTAGCCCGCGGAGAAAAGCCGTCAAACCTGAGAATGATGCAGTCCGCATGTCTGACCCTTAAAGATGGCTCGAACGCGTTTCCACTGTTCACCACCTTGGAAGACCTCACCGCACCGGAATGGGATAAACAAGTGATCTCTCCCGACCGCCACGTAGTGTTTATTGATATGGATGGGGTAAGTAAGCTCGAGAACTGCAAATATTATGCAAGTTCAGTTTTCCGACTGCGCGGACGTTGTCACCAAAGAAGTGAAGAAGATGGAGTCTACCCTATGCAGTGTTACGATGACCATCCAAAAAGAAGTATTGCACATTGACGACTATCCACCAGACATGGCAAATCGGGCCGGGCTTAGGGCCCGAAGGAAGGCCCGGCCCGTTTTAAAAATTTTTAAGGCCCGGCCCGGCCCGAGATTTTTTTTTTCGAAGCCCGGCCCGGTGAAGTTTACAGGCCCGGCCGGTAAAATTTTGTTTTAAAAATATTAAAAACTGCACGTTGCAAACATACAGGAAACGATTTGTCTTCGCGGTTAGACAGAAAACCCGCCAAACCATCTTTTTTCTGTCAAAAGCAGACATGGCAAAACGGGCCGGGCCCGGCCCTTTTCAAAATTTCTAAAGCCCGGCCCGGCCCCGGGGAACGTTGGGCCCGACCGGCCCTGTTTATGTCCTTTTTCAGTTTGAATGTTTTTTTTGTATTAAGACAATATTAACGGGGAATAAATAAAACATTAATATTACTTATTGATTGATGATACTAATTTAGTTTTTTTTTTATCTTACTCTTGATTTCGAAGGTTAATTTCACATTCATTTCTTTTTAATTTATTAAAAAAGTAACAATAAAAATAACGAAATCAGACAAAACTTCTTAGGAATCATACATTCCATATCTTCTTCTTGCCACCAGAAGCTTCGACGTCAAATTGGTGTCCAATCGTGCCCGTTTTTCATCGACGACAAATCTGAGATCGCTGAACAGTCGCTCCACTGCAGCGCTGGAGGCGGGAACACAGAAGATTCGACGAGCAATTTGGAAGAGCTTCGGGAAACGGAACTGATTCTTCTTCCAGAATTCTAATACTGGTAAATCAACATCATCGCCAAATGATGTGTTGATATAGACCGAGAATTCGTTGATCTCATCCTCCTCAATGCATCTTATGGATGTCTGGCGTTCTTGTGAGGGAGTTGGTGTTTGTACAGACGCCGACGACACTGGGATTGCTGCCAAAGCTGCATTGATCAAATTTTCGGCCTAAAAATAAGGATAATAATATGATATTTTTACTTACAGTTTCGACATCTCGATCGTCAAACAGTCGGACTGATGTATTCATAACGTCAAACACGACCTGTCTCATCTTTCTATATTTGGGATACAGCAAACAGCCCAAATAATGCTCCGGGCTTAATGCGCGTTCTTTTTCGATCTTTTGCATCAGTGTCAAATGGAATAACGAATAGACGCAATATTGAAATGAGTTTGGTCGCGACAACTCCTTCTTGGCGGTGAGCCAGTGTTGGACCGTTCGAAATGACTGTAGGGGCAGGTAAGTAGATGCGTTGTTTGTCTAAGACAACATAAATATATAAAGAAACTTCATTTACCTGGAAGACCTCAACTTCACTTTTGAAAAGCTTCAAGACGTCAAAGAGAATTTGAATTTCTTCGCGCAGGTCGCAAAGGTTGTTGATTTTGGTCTTACAGTCGACAGAGTAATCTTTTTGGAAATTGCGACGTGAAGCTGCCTCCTCGAGGGCATCAACTGCATCAAGACATTGCTTAAACAAGTCGGCGTGATAAAGGAACCGAGTCTCGCACACACGCTTTACATTATGGCCTGTCTTCACTGCTAAGGACTTATATCGACTGAATATGGCAGCAATCAAAAAAGTAGATTATCATACTTCAGAATGTACCTCTTTGCAAGCATCAGCGACCTTAGTCATTGTTTCTTGGGCTTCTATTTCCGAGGATGACATCAACTTCCTGACTTCCTCCAGTGGTTTACCGAAGCTTCTCTTGGCCACAGTACTGTAGATATGGGCGAAGCAAGGAGAAGCTCAACGACTCTTACTTTTAATTTTCCTGTTAGAAATCAAGATTCCGTTCTTGCTCAACATTACAGACTGTTCTGTGCGATTCCAGAGACCGATAATCAGCTCACCAGTTCTGTAACCCTTATCATCGACATTGTGATAGATGAAGGCGATGCGATGCTCTGTAAAGATATTACACTTGATAAATTCTGTCTTACCTGCAACGTGTTTTGCAAAGTAAGCAACGGGATGTCATACGGGACATTGTTCAACTTCACACAGCTGAAGACAAACGGGTGATGATTCAAAGCATCCCGTCCATAAATAATATATGGATTGTGGATCTCCACCGCGTCAATTCTGTCGACGTCACCTTGATGTGGTTCAAAAGGAACATCATCAAGTCTGGCCCCAACCACGTCTCCATCTTCTTCAGCACCGACGACATCATGTACTTCCCCGACGACATCACCTTGTAATGCTTCCCCTCTCTCCGCAACATCCTCTTGGACACAAACGTTTCTCTCATCCTGTGCTGTTTCGACATCACCAGATTGTCGATCCTGGCCAGGATCATCCTGTCCAAGAATAAAAGTTGAATAGACCGACATCAAATCTAAACGTATTCATTCAGAAAACAGCTAAATTTCATTCAAAAAAAAGCTAAATTTCAACAAAACAAAATTGAAAATCCTTACTTCTAATAGGGTCAGACACTGGAAGACCACCAAATCGAGAGAAGCTTTGAACTCCACAAGCTGGGCAGGTCTTGTTGACGGCCTCAATGCACGCCTCGCAAAGAACGTGACCGCAGTCGAGGTTCATTGGGGTTCTCAATGGAATCGACATCAATCGGGCACATCGACGGCATGTCAACAGCTCACGAATAGCGGGAAGCATTTCAAAACCCGAAATAACAATTATGTAAAATAATAAAAAATTTGCCAATTAAACTCCGCGAAAGACGAATTATCGGGAAAAAATTTAATAAACGACATCGTCAAAATGATAGTCACGTTGCAATGAAATCAAGCTACAATAATCGATTTGTCTTCGTGATGAGAGAAAAAAACGCGACAAACCGCTTTGACAGAAAAAAACAAAAAATTGTTTTCGCGAAAAACAGAATGCCAACAAAATTGGCACCAAAAATTTTCATTTCAATAAACCATTTTCTTCTTTCTGAAAAAAAGGGCCGGGCCGAGAGGGCCTAGAAAAACGTTAGGCCCTCGGCCCGGCCCGTTTTGAATTGGGCCCGGCCCGGCCCTTTTCAAAATTTCGAAAGCCCGGCCCCCTTGCCATGTCTGGTCAAAAGCAAAATCTTGTTTTCGCAGAAAACCAAATGCCAGACGAGAAATTGGCATTTTTCGTGTCGGGCCAAGAAATCGGAACCGGGCTTTGCGCCGAAATTCAAAATCTGGGGCCCGAAAAAAACGCCCGGCCCGGTACAAGGTAGGCCCGGCTCGTTTTCAAAATTTTCAAAGCCCGGGCCGGCCCGGTTGCCAAGTCTACTATCCACAGTGGGAGCCGTTGGTGAAGTTCCTTGAAGAAGAAGGTGTTCAAAACAGTGATCGGACGTGGTTGACCCCTCACACAGACTTGGAAGTGGACTGCCAAACTCGGGAAAGCCACTTTCTCCACTACACCAAACGAGAGGGGTTGAAGTTCAAAGCATTGGAAAACAAGTGTGTTCTACTGCGCAGAGTTGCCTCGCCTTATTCCGTCTACGATGTCAGCCTGCTTGCTATTTTGTAGGAAACCGAGACTGTGAGTTGTTTCTTCAATACCTTTTATTTGCCTCTTAGGTCGTTCTATTCGCCCTGGAGTCGTCCCACGCCAAAAAAATAATGCCGTAATCTACCGCACTCGAAACGACGCAAACGCCGCCCACGAAAAGTTGGTCCAACACAGTACGCCTTCTACGGGAACCGTGATTATTATGGTGCAGACGGGGAAATAATGAGCCAGTCGTCGTCGACACCGTCGTCTTCCCACTGAGCGTAAAGATAGCTTTTTTGGAGCTTGCTTTTCTGATCTTTGTTATTTGTTTCGGTTGTTCGTTTTTACTTTTGTTTTGTTAACATTTATAGCGTTCATACAACGATAATGCGCTATCCGTTGTTCCAATTATTGTCGAATCAAGTTGATAAATGAATGATTAATTTTGCAAAAACCGTGATTAGCTCGTTTAAAGTCGTGCTTGCATACATTTATATCATTTTTTATTTGAAGAATACAATGCCAAAAGCAAATCCGACTGAATTTGCCGATTTTGGTCCGCCCGACGGTCGATCAAAATTTATCCGCCGATTCGTTGAATTTATTTGGTTTGCTCGGCAAACCAAAATCGCCGAATTCGGTTTGCTCCCCAGAAAAACGATAAAAATCCGCGGACAAAAAAATGTTTGTTCCGTAAAGTAAATTCGCTGATTTCAGTCCGAGGAACGGACTAAATTTGAAATTTTGCGCCCAAATAGACAGGATTTGCCGACTTTAGTCCAAAGTGCCTCCGCGGACAGAGTTTCACTTTTTGCTGGATTAAAAAAAATTATATACCACCATATATCAAATTAAGAAATTTTTTGACGACAATTCAATCTTTATTCTTTTCAAACTCCGTTAAACGCCCCGAGGCTACTCTGTCGTCTCTTCTTTCTTTTTTCCCAACCTTTTTCTGTAGAATAACGGGAATTTTCCGAACGATCTCCTCTGGCAATTCAGGCACTTTACCATCAGCCTTTTCTGGGTTTGAATCCATTTGCACATGCAATTTTTGCAGCCAATCACACGCAAGCATTGTAGACAATATAATGGTTCGGTTGGCTGAGAATCGAGGCAAATATGACAAGCGGAATCTTCGAATTCGACCGTTTTGAATGAATTCTTGAGGAGAACAACGGCAGCGCTGAAAATATTTTTTAAGTACTTTTTCTAGAGGTTCCTTTCACTTGACAAAACATTTTTACGTCTTACAAAGAACCAATAGAACGATTGAAACTTTCCTTACTGTATTTTTGGTCTACAGAAAAAAATTCGGTACCACAACGAAAACTTCCAAATCCTCGGATTTCGCTGAAACTAGGGAAAAGTTTAAAGTAGAGTTTTCTAAGAGATATGAGAAATTTTTAGCTCGCATTTTGCGGAAATTCCCGAGATTTTTCGATCAAAATTTATTTTTTTTTCATTATGGGGATAACAAAATTCGCAACATGTTTGAAGTGAAGAGCTAAATTTTTATTTAAAAAACTGTTTTTCGTCGGAGCTTCGCTAATATACAACTGAAAAAATTGATACCTTTTGATACTTTTTGATACTATATTTTATTCCCCCTTTTTTTACCTTTTCGTCGATTGGAGCTGGTCCGAAGTGCTTCAAAATGACTTCAAAAAAGCTCCCCTAAGCCGAGAAATTGAAAAAAATCAAAAAAATAAATAAAAAAAAGTAAAAAATCGACAAAATTCTCACCCCAACGAAATTTTGAAGACCCGATTAACCAAGTCGATTTGAAAATCGATCATGTCATTATCCAGCAAGTTAAGGGTCCTTTCCATGTCATCCAGTCCGTCCTGCAAGCTCCTCACATGGTGTTCATGAAGTTTCTCATCAAATTCTTTGGCAAAGGTGACATAAAATTTGATGTCATCGAAGGGCCAGCTACATTCTGAAGGTTTGCTGAGGATTTCCACGGAACCACTGGGTTCCATAAAAAGAACCGCTAAAATTCGATTGAGAAAAAATGGACATTTGAAACAAAAAATGAAAAATTTTCGAAAAACTGACAAAGGAAGTACTCCAAGTGCGACGCTCAGATTTCCTTCCACTGTTGCACACATTTAAGGCATAGATGACTTATTAATTCCTGAAAATATTAGCTCTCCCTTTGTGAGCAGAGCCGAGATATTCAACAGTCTGACGAGAGAGTACGCGAAAAGCGGGGAGCGGACAGAGAGAAAAAGGCTTTTTGGCCATATCTTTGCCAGTTTTGTGCGGAAAAAATAATTTTTTTGTGTAAACATTACTCTTTACATTAAAAATAGGCATTAAATTATTAAGCCAAAATTCGCAAAAAAGTGTTACATTTTTTTCCAACTTTCGACCAAAAAATCTCGATCGTTATTGCAAGGCACAAGTGGGGTCTTGCATAAGTTTTAAAAAAAAATATCCTAAATTTGTGTTTCAAATCTGAGCGTCGAACTTGGAGTATTGCACTTCCTCTATTTTCCTAAAAATCAAAAATTTCCATATGGATGCCTTTTGATACATTTCAGAAGGATCAATGTGACGTTATAAAAATATTAAGAAAACAAAAATACTTGACAGAAAAATGCCTCGAGGCATTTGTTTATAAAAGCCAACAAAACTCAAAACGTCTCAATGATTTTGTAATTTGTTAGCAAAATGTATCTGAGAAAATGCTTTTATGCATTTGATAAAGAACGGTCGCTAAAATACGTTTTGATAGTTCTTAAAAATATCAAAAGTCCTGATTCATCTTTTTCCGACCATATTTTTTTTATCGACCAACCCGCTACTGTAATAGTTCGATACCGTAATATAAAAAATTCAAAAAAATATTAAATCCCGCGATCACTAAAATTCAGTTTATGTCTGAGTCAAATAAATGTTCATTTGACATCTACAGATATTTTCATTGCCTTTCCTTACGTCATCAATTGTAACTTCGCCTTGAGTTGTTTGATCACAGAGAATCTTCGCTGATATGCAATGCGCCGCCGCGTTTCGCCTGGTTCTGTTCATTTTCATTGTTCTACCTGTTGCTGTAAAGAATTTTAAAACGTGAATGATTTTCCAACAGTTTGCAGAAAATGGGCTGACAAGGGATTTTGATGAAACTTTGCACATACGTCAGATTTATATATTTTTCTGTCATTGCGCAACTTTTTTTCTCTGTTCCAACGGCAAAATAAACGTTTTCCCTTCGTTACGATTTCATGGCGCTCCGCCGCAACGACGTCACCGCACAACCAGCGGAACCTTTCATCTGGCCATTTGACCGTGTGGAATTGTTTTTGCCCAAAACTTTCAAAATTCCGCTCATTTTCAGTATTTGGAGACGCTAAGGACGAAAATGGACGTGGTGAAGATTTTGAGACGATCGGATCCTTTAGCTAGCAGATCTTAACGAACTTAATGAGAAGCTGACAGAAACCGTTGGGTAAGATTTTTTAAATTTTTTTGAAAAGTTTTGGGCTAAAATGAAAAAATAAAAGTGTCTCGATTTTCATGAAACTCAGCAAAATTTTAGAATACGATTTTCCAAGGAAGTGCTGAAAATCTTAGCTCGCACTTTGCGGAAATCATCGAGATTTTTAAGTCGGAAGTTTAAAAAATTTCAAAACTTGTGCCGCTTTAAAAAAAGGTCATTGTGACGCATTTTTGAAATCTATTAAAATGAGGCAAGTACAAAATATTTTTTTAAGAGTTGGACAAGCCTTGTTGGCCATGACTTTTGAGACCATTCACTTCGAATACGGACGCTGTCAAATGTTTGAAGGAAACGTCGCACCAACCAATGTATTGTCTTCAATGTCTTCGAGTTATCGGCCGTAAGACCTGCCTATGCCAGTGGATTTTACATGTCACTACGATTGTTGTGAATTGTCTGAACGTTGATCAAATTTCCGCTTTTACATCGAACCAGAAGATGACTCGACAATGAACCTATATTGTAGTAGATAATCAAAAAAAGTGGTCGATGTTTTGTTGAAAAAAACTCTAATGTTTGTAATAGAATCGGTTTTTACTTTTACGGCATCTACTAACTCAATTTACAGCGGATTTTGCAAATCTCAGACAGGTTTCATCGTATAAAATATCTTTTTTGAAAATTTCTGTCGAAAATAGAGGACCAGGTAAATAACTTTATTTATCTTGGTTTCTGTCGTTAATTATAGTTGCTACCCACCAAATCTGTCAAGCATTCTGATGTTTTTTGATGGAATTACTATAATTTGTTTGTAAAAGTCTCCGTGGAACAACGTTGAAAGACCTTGTTTATAGTCAAGAACTGTTGGAAAAAGCAGATCAGACGTGCAGCGACGTTATGAACGACATAAGAAGAAAATTGAGTTATGCTTTGTAACCTTTTCTTTGATTTTTTAGAGTTTGCGCCATGGGTAATATAAATTTGATGTACTTTTCAGTGAATTCAACTAGTAAACACTGAAGAAAGGATCAGATAGACAGAAGAATCTATGGGAAAGGGGGGTAGACTATAGGGCTGACGCTAAGAAGTCTATTCGACAATCCGGTGGTCTCATGTTATACTAGATCTGGTTGAAGAAGAAAATGGCTTGAGAGTGGTCTAAAACTTGGAAGAATGGGGGATTGCTACAATCAGCAGTTAGTGTGTGACTCAATATAGATTTTAAGAGCCAAAGGAACGAACAATCAAATGTAATTTACTGTTTATTTATGATATTACTTTAGGTTATACCTAATAAAAGAAAATTTTGTGGTTTGGCGTATTTGTTTTTGCCAATGCTGGTTAAATACCTGATATTAATAGAATAGACAATTTGACCGCTTTTGTGATAATTTCTGATTGTGTTCTAAGTACTTTTATGATGCACTTGACATCAAATAAAAATTTTCTTTCAGACTCTGGCATCTTTAGTATTCCGTCGATTTCTCACCTCCATAATGAGCAGCCTGGAGTCAGTTTCGACTGTGGACATTGATCCTCGCGGTACCTTCAAGTACATCCTAATAAAAGTGAGGTTTTCTATTATCATTCTTGACTTTTAGTTGGTGGACCCAAAATCAAAGCAGGAAAAGTACATCGTTCGGGGGTACGGTGATTGCGGATATCACGCTGACATTTTGGATAAAGTTGAGACCAATCAAACCCGTGGGCTTGTAGCAGATTGCCTCGGCGGTGGTCGGATTAAACACGATGCGAATGGGAAGAGCTTGAAAGTTTATGGATATTCGACTGGTTTTGGCCGAGCGGACCATCAAAAAGCAGTGGAATTGCTGAAGACCAAGTATCCTGAGTATGAAATTACTTGGTCCAATGAGGGATATTAGATTTTGACATAATTATGAGTAAAATTATATTATCCATGACAATTGACTGTTTTGAGGGGAATTTGGAGAATTTCTTTAAGGTCTGTGTGGTAAATCTGTTGGAAACTCAAGGAGAAATCAATAGGAGTTATATTGTACTAAGAATTATTGCATGTTCTTTTAAATCCATTGATTTATAAGCGTTTTAGGGTTCATATATAAACTTTGACCTAAAACAATATTGAAAATTGTTGTAATGAAGTAATATATTGGATGTGCAGCCTGGCATTGTAAAGGATACTATCTACTATTTAGAGGCAAGAACTTGCTGAAGTAAAATTTTGCGATTAGAAATTTCCGCAATTTTGGGGCTCTTATACCCAGACAGAAGGTCATTTTGCCCCTGAAATACACGATTTACATTTTTATGACCATCTTTTTATTCACTTTTTATTATTTCATGTTTTTACGACTCAATTTCCCCGATATTATACTACGTTTATGTTATACATCAAACTAATCTCATAAATTTTCGCTCTGCTTAATCTTTCGTGAACATAAATCGCCGAACGGATTAGAAATCGATCCGACTTCGGATTCCATCGACGTTTTTATCCCATTCTCCAACATTCGCCGATATGAGATCACTTTTTTTCGTGCTTTTATTGCTGATTATTGATCAAACTTTTGCCGGATTTTGTGCCACCGATGGTGGATGTCAACAAGATTGTAATCGCGATGGATATTTGAGGGGCGAGTGCAGATTCCCGGAGTGTGTTTGCAGCGAAAAATGGGTCAAAGGATTGTTGCCGGGTGAGAAATTTAATGAAGCTTGGCAAAAATTAAGAATAAGATTTCCTTTGACATTTTTGAGATTTTTAGTTCGCGCTTTGCAGAGATTTTTAGTTCGCGCTTTGCAGAATCTTTTGAGGTGTTTAGATCCAAAAAGCCGGGAAAATTAAAATAAAATTTTTTTCGATAAAAAAATCGTTTAGATTTTGAGGGCATTTTCGAAGAAATGTTCGAGATTTTTAGCTCGCGTTTTGCAGAAACCACCGAGATTTTTAGGTTGAAAAATCCAAAAACTGCGATTTTTTAAAACTGAGAAAAATCAAAATTTTGGAAATTTTCGACCTAAAAATCTCAATGGTTTCTGCAAAGCGCAAGGTAAAAATTTCAGATATACCTTACAAAATGCTCTTTTTATCAAAATCTAAGCGATTTTTTTATCGAAAAATTTTTTTTATTTTTATTTTCAGGGCTATTTTCGATCTAAATAAAAAATCTCGATGGTTTCTGCAAATCGCGAGCTAAAAGTCTCAAAAATGTCATAGGAAATTCTATTCATAATTTATCCCAAAGTTTCACTCAAATCAAAACAATTTTGACTCCAATTTAGAACGAACTCTCGGAGCTTGTGTTCCAATTGGGAATTCGTGTGAGGCCGACTGCAAAGATGTTGGGTATCAAAACGGAAAGTGCCAAGGATTCAGATGTCGATGTGCTCAGCCCGATGTTCTGAGTGCGTTCGCCAAGCTGGCGACTGGATTTTTGAACAATGGCGCTCAACAGAGAAATTAATTATTTTTTTTGATTTTTGGAAAATAAATTAAAAAAAATTTTTTGAATTTTTATACTAACAGGCGCAAATTTAAAAAACATACTGCAAGACTCCTGAATCGCGTTTTGCAGAAACGGCCGAGATTTTTTAGATCAAAAGTTGGCGAAATTGTGACATTTTTTGCGAATTTTGGTGTGAAAAGTTTCATGACCCATTCTACTGTAGAGGGTAATGTTACCACAAAAAAATTATTTTTTTCCGCACGAAACTGGCAAAGATATGGTCAAAAAGTGTTTTTCTCTGTGACCGCTCTCCGCGTTTCGCGTGCTCTCTCGGCTGCAAAGATTGTTGAATATCTCGGCTCTCCCTGCAAAGCGCGAGCTAAGATTTTCAGGAACTGACATGTAGCCTATAGCCAAAGTGTGTGAGTAAATTGCTAAAAAATGTAAAAATTTGAAAACACTAGTCCAAAAAAGGCCAAAACAGTGTTTTTTCTTTGTCCGCACTCCGCATTTCGCGTACTCTCTCGGCCGCAAAGATCGTTGAATATATTGGCTGCGCCTGCAAAGCGTCAGCCATAATTTTCAGGCATTGATATGTGACCTATGCCCGAAGTGTGTGTTTAATTTCAAGAAAATCGGAGCGTTGCACTTAATTCCCTTGTTAATCTCAAATTCAAAGAATTTTTTTTACAAATTCGCGATAAATTTTCGAAAATCTCAAAAAAAAAAACGTTTATTTCAATCCATTAAAAAATTTAAAAAATTGGTCCAGCGAAAATTAGAACTTTCTAGAGAATTTTTACAATTTTTGGTAGGTAGTTAGAGTATTATTTTGGGATTGAAGAATTTAGTCGCGACAGTCGCAGAAGACGAGTTTGCACTCTCCACCGAGCAAGTAGCCGTCCAAGACGCACTTCTTGAAGCATTCGGCGTCTTCGGTACAGAAGCCGGCGGCGTCAGCGACTGAAATATGTTTTAGATTATTGTTGTGAAACATTTTTTTTGATTTTTGAAAACTTTTTTTGAATTAATAAGAAAATTGCTCAAATTTTGATGCAACTTGGCAAAAATGAACAACAGAACTTGCTTAGACATCTGTGAAAACCATTGAGATTTGTTGGTCGAAAAATCACAATGTTGCCATTGCCATACTATTTGAAGTTAGCAATCAAATTTTCAAAAAAAAAAACAACAATTTTTGCCTCTCAAAATTCGCAAAAATGCAGTTTAAACCCGTTTTGATTGTTGTTGACCTTCAAGAGGAACACTTGACCCATACTTGGGTCAACTGTTCCTCTGCTACCAATTCTCCTCCGCAAGTGTGAAACTTACATTGCATGACAGTGGCGATGAGGAGGACGACCAATAAGCAGAGGTTGAGGAATTGCATGATTAATTTGGGCTGAAATTCAAGTAAAATTGTTAAAAGATGGCAAAAAATAATCGACAAATTTATCACGAAAGTGAAAATTAAAATTTCGAAGGTATTCCGTCGCTGTCAACAAAATCAGAGTGAATTTTTTGTTTGCCTTTTCCGTAAAGGCTATAAAACGTTATCAAGACTTTCGTAACGGACATATCAGCGGCCAAAGTTTCGAAGTAAACAGATGAAAGGTTTCTGATAAGTTTCTTCGATAAAATCTAATCGCATTCTCACGCTTGTGACTCAAATTAAAAGTCCAATCACTCAGCCCACTCAATAAAAAGTGAGAAAATAGAAATGAAATACAAGCAAAATGATGTTCTGTTGATCGCTGATTAGTCATGGATGTCTGGTGTTCCAAAAAAATGAAAGATTTCTGCTTGTTTTGCAGAAATAACCAAGATTTTTTAGCAAAAGTTGGTAAAAATGCGGAATTTTTTTGAGTTTATGCATGAACAAATTTCAGGCTTATTTCTACCGTAGAGGTCGATGTTTCCACAAAAAATCAGTTTTTTCCCGCGCAAAATTGACAAAGAAATGGCCAAAAGTGTTTACTGTCTAGCCACTCTCCGAACTTTGCGTACTCTCTCGTCGGCAAAGATCGTTGAATATCTCGGATACCTCTGCAAAGTGCGAGCTAAAATTTTCAGAGATTGACGTGTAACCTAGGCACAACATACAGGCAAGACTTCATCAAAATCAACCCATTGCGCCTCCGGCAATTTATCGATAAAGCTGAGCGTCTTTTCAGAAACCCCTCTAAAGCAATATGCGTTGAAAAACAAGTGTTCAAAGGAGTATATAACGCCGACTGGCCGTGCAGGCCGGACTACAGACCAGCTCGCACACCTCAGACATTCGACTTTACCGAACCGTGACATCATGTTTCGGCAGAAATCCAAACAAAACAAAAGAACGAAGCTCTTCGAATCCCCAACTTTCAAACAAAGAATCGGCAAAATGGAATGAAAAAAGCGGGCGCCGCGAGTCAGTTGTTCCAAACAACTGGCCATAAATCTCCGTGGCCCCGATGGCGCCGCACGAAACGTGACTATAAATAACCGACGCAATCAATGTTTATCTCTCGCCCGAAAATCTTGTTATAAACAAAAGTTCGCGATTTCCAAATGTGATTAATTTTGGGGAGTTACAAAAGTTCGAAACAAAAATTTTTTTTTGATGTTTATGTGAGTGTTTATTTGTCATACAGTATAAGTACAGTAGGTATAAAAGATTGGAAAAAGTTTGAAAATTATTTTTGGTTATAAACAATAAAAAAATTAAAAAAATCAACAAAAAATAAATCAAAATCTCTGCAATAAGCGCAAAGTTCACAATAAAAATTTATGCAAACTTTTGGCTGACGCTTTGCTGAAGATTTTCGAGATTTTTAGTAAAAAATCGCAAAAATTTTTTTGCGATTTTTGGCTTGACAAAATCAGTGTTTATTATAGCTGATAAATCCAATATTTCCACAAAAAATCAATTTTTTCCGAGCGAAATCCGCAAAGATATAGGCAAAAACCTTTATTTTGTCTGACCAACTCTCCTCATTTTGCTTGCTCTCTCGAAAAAAGAGATTACATAATATCTCCGCTGTGGAAGCAAAGATAAAGCGAAGCTTTTTCCTACTCGGTATATGGCTTACGCAAAGTATCTATGCCAAATTTGAAGAAAATCAGCCAGTTGTATTTGGCATACCGTATATTTCAATTTTTAAAATAAATAAAAGATTTTTTTGTAGCAAGATTTTGATCTTTTCAAAAAAAGTGGACTACAAAATCACCTATTCTCGGCTCTGTTTACATTGTTTTTTCTGAAAAGCAGCAGTTGATTCCGTAAAAACTAATTTTTTTATATTATACTAGGTTCACATGTATATTTATGGGAAAAACGCGGCTAATGAGTTTACGTTCTTTAGAAATTTTATTTACAGTACTACTAAAGTGCATAGAGTTCAAAATAAGGCTATTTCCCACAATTTTGGAAAGAAAAGTTTTGAAAATTCAAATTTCCCGCCAATTTTGGCATTGTGTTTTACGGGTTCAAAATGCAATAGAAATGCGAATAAAGCAAAATTAGAGACTCCACAATTCGTTTTAACCCAAATCAATCTAAAAATTGGCTAAAATTGGCATAAAATTATATTATCCATGACTACTTTTAATCAAAAAATAATAATTTTTACTCAAATCAATATTCAAAGTGATCCATCAGATTGGAAAAAGCCATTAATAGACCGACATATATACAAATATACAAAGAAATACAAAGTTAGACTAAAAAATCACTGTTCTTTGGCTTCCGTAGCTCTTGAATTTTCATAATTTAGTTGTTGTTTATAAAACATAGAGTTCTTTAAGAGGTCGTGGACTCGATCAAACGTCGCTGAGGCCACTTTCATTTGCTCTAGGGTTCTAAAAAATAAAAATTTTTCATTAATGTCTAGTATAATATAAATTCAAGTCCAAAAATCATAGAAAAATCAAGTTTTTACTCTTTCGACGAATCTAGATCGCAGCACGAGTTCTGAATAGCCGCATTCGCTCGGAAATTAGAATACTTTGCGTTGATTAGAGCCGGAGAAGACTTATGAATGTGCTCCTGGAGGCGATATAAGGCCATTGAAGGGTCATGGTCGGCCACATGAATGCTCTCCGAGATCTTTTCGGATACTAAATTACGGAATAATAAATTTCATAGCAACTTACGTAACTTTGAACGGTAATTCACATCTTTATTGGCCATTTTTTGATAAAAACCCGTCTAAAATAAGGAAAAGTAATAAAATTTTTTTTTTAAAACCGGATATACTACTTGTCAAAATATTCTTTCTGGCTCATAAACCAATAACAATTCTTTATTTCTTCAACAAACATCTTTATTATCAAAAACAAACAAAAAATTAACAAAAAACATCAAAAATTGCCTAAAATATTTAAAAATCATCCTAAATTCAATATTTCTTGGCGTGTTCTGCCATTTTCTTTTCGTCTCGGACCTTGTCGAATATCGTGCGACCATAAACTTCCTCGGTTTGGGCTTCGTCTTCAGCATCGAGCTTGAATTCCTGGAACAGTCGGTCCATTTCTTTGGCCTTGTCTTCCCATGACACTCTGTTGTCGAAGAATTGCAAGAGTTGGATCTCTTCTTGCGCGAGGCGTCTTTCCTCTTCAATTTCCTTGAGTTGCAACTGGAGATCGAGGAGCTCGGCCTGGCCGTGGATTAATTCCTTTCGGCGAGCGGCCCATTTTTGGAAATCGGTTTTTTGCTGCGACGTTAGGGCCGATTCCAAATCTTTTTGGGTGGATTTAATGTGTGATAGGATTAGGTCCGAGAAAGGCCTCGTGGGTTCGGGGTTTGGAAGAAGACCCTGGAAATAGATCGATATTACACTTGAGATCAACTAGTATAATATAAAGGTCAATATCTTAAAAACTAAACTTTTTACGGTACCAAATCTTCTTACAAAGAACAAAACACGACCGAGAAAAAATTCCATTCACTGACACTAAAATACATTTTTCACAAAAAACGAGGGCAAGATCGACCAGTACGATAAAGTGCCAAAAAAGACGGTAAATTTGAATTTTTTGAAATTAAAAAACTTTACCAGAAATTAGGGGGTCCCTACGGGCCCCCCAATTTCTGGCACTTTTACTTGTACTTTTTACTTTTGCTTTTGAAATTTTTAATTTGGTAAAGGCTCGGGGCCTGCGGCCCCTCGCATGCGGTGCCACGTCTCTTCCTCAATGCTGAAAACTTTTGACTGAAAAGCTCGGGGGCCTGCGGCCCCCTCGCATGTGAAAGTTTCTAAATTTTACGACTTTATCAGAAACCTATCTCAACTTTTGCAATTTTTCGAAAAAACAAAGCTCCTAAAATTTCTATCATAGTACCAAAATAATGCACCACTGTCTCTTTTAAATTTACCTGCAAGGTAAACTGTTAGCTGACAGGGTAGGGGTCCTCGATTTTTTTATAAATTTTACAAAAAGGCTTGGGGCCTGCGGCCACTCGCATGTGAAACAAATATTCCAAACTTTTCACTCAAACCCTAACCCAATTTCATCACATCCTTCAAAGAACAAAATTCCTAAAATTTCCCACGTACTAAACCCAAAATATTCAAAGGCTCTGCAACACTCACCTGCACTCAAACCCCTCGCATCTAAACAAAATTCGCATAGTTTTAATCATTGCTAACAGAAATTCGACGTTAAAAATTCTATCATAGCACCACGTACTACACTCAAAATTCGCAAAGAATACTCGACTTAGCACTACTCACCTGCACTCGGACCCAAACGCACCCCGAACTCACTCTCCTTGACTGACTGCTCCACAACCGAAAAACCTTAAATTTCTTGAATTTCCCAAAAATTCCCATTTTCCCAAGAAATCGACCGCTATTTTTCTTCCCTTCGGGTTTCCCTATTTCTGGTACTTTTACTTGTACTTTTTCCTCTTGCTTCTGAATTTTTTCTAAATTTTACTTTTTGCGGTACCAAATCTTCTTACAAAGAACAAAACACGACCGAGAAAAAATTCCATTCACTGACACTAAAATACATTTTTCACAAAAAACGAGGGCAAGATCGACCAGTACGATAAAGTGCCAAAAAAGACGGTAAATTTGAATTTTTTGAAATTAAAAAACTTTTTACTTCTTCCCTTTGCGTCATAAACAATCTGAGACTTCTATATTTGCAATAAAAATCCCAATTTTCACATTAATTTCACGTAAAACTTCAAAAATTATATTATCCATACCCAATTTTTACCCAAAACAAAATTATCACCTTTATTCGTTCCCATTCGTTCTCAGCTGACGTTTCAGTCTTCTCCTCGCCTGCCTTGACCTCTTCCGCTCCATTTTCAGCAGTACTGACCAATTCTTCGACCAATTTTTTGGCCAAAACCACTGCTGAATCTTCCAATTTTTCCTTTTTCTCCAAAACTTTTTGCACTTTTGCGTGGTCCTTGTTCAATATACCCGCAATCAGTTGAAGACTTGAAGTCCATTCTGGCTTAGAATGAGCGGAAAACCAGTCCAATGACTTTGCAACCAGCTCATTTTCCGCTGAGAGGTCAAAATGGTGGTCGTTGTAGGAATTTCGGAGGTATGGGAAACGGAAAGTAATCTGAAATTACGGTTTTCATACTCGAAAAAGACCCAATATTTTCTAGATAGCTCATCCAACCAGTATTATAGGATAGAACAATAAAAAATTTACAAAACCATCTAATTTTGGTCTAAAACAAGGTAATTTTTTTATGATTTCGGCCAAAAATTTCCCAAAAAATTAAAAGTTCAATATGAAAATTACTCAGCAACCGTAACTACACTATTTTCGCTCAAAATTCACTAAAATAAATCATTACATCACCTTGTTTCACCTTAATCTACCCAAAAGTACCTAAAACAAGATAATTTTCTCTAATTTCATCCTGAATCCTTCAAAATTTCGCCGAATTCAGACTCCAAATCAAAGAGAACGTCGAATTCTACCACTAGAAATAAATCTCTATCCAAACAAACCTCATCAACTACTAGTGTCATCGAAATTTCCCTTTGCTTTCTACTACAATATAAATTTCTTACCTCTTCGTCCATATCCTCTGTTTCCTCAGTGTCCGCTTGTTTTCCACTCGCAGCGTCGGCAAATACTCTTTGTTCCTTCGGCAGTTCAGTGAATTTGAGGAGACTATAGATGGAGACGAGATTCAAAAGTTCATTGTCGAACATTTCCTGTTGCATTACTAATGTAGCGACTTTGGCGGCTCCTAAAATTGCCAACGGTTATTAGAGCTGATGAACGTTTTTTTGAAAAAAAAAATTAAAATCAATTTGAAAAATAAAAATATTTGGTTTTTCCCCAAATTCTCATAAACATTTTACCTGCAATATTATCCTTGTCCAAGAGATGATCGATCAACAAACAAAAGGCGTGTTCGTCCGGGAAGACTCCGTAATTCACCTGGAAATGACATAAACAGCATAAAAATCAATGGTAAATTACGGAGTCCTCAATTTCAAAGTATTATATTTTACTTGATATCTAGACCAATATTAAGTCAAAAAAAACCAAAAAACATTAAAATACAACATAAATGTCAACATCAATAAAATACGAGGCACTCATTGGTAAGTGTAAAAATGTATATTACACTTGATATCTAGATCAATGTCAGGTCAAAGATGAGTCAAGAAAAACCCAAATTCAAAATTTTCTCTTCTAAAACAGTAATATACGATATATCCTTTCTACTTATTCCCAAAAAACAGTTACCCAAAAGCATTTTACCCTATTACCTTACACTTGATATCTAAAACAATATCAGCCCAAAACAAGTCCAGAAATCTTTTAAATTTCTCCTTTCAGCTTTAAAAATCCCATCTTACTCAATCTACCATACAATCCACAAAAAAACATAAATTTACCGGATCATTGAGGATTTTCATGACTTCATCGACTTGATCATACTTCAACAAGAATCTGATAACGCCATAAGACGTGGATGGAAGGGTCTCACTGGTGTTGCTAGTGTGCCGCAGTTTGTAAACCAGTTCCACAATGTCCTCAATCTGATCTTGTTCATCTGCTATGCAAATCGCGGCATCCACATCGATCGCACTGAAAATTAAAAACAATTGTAAAATGCATGAAATTTCACAAAATTTACAGCCAAACTTATGTGGAGACATACAAAAAATCCTATCATCTACTCTGTTCTTCCTTGAGAAATACCTTTTAGGTAGTTCCAATCCAATTTCAGACCAAAAAATATAAAATTTCGTCTTAACGCCTAGTGTAATATCAAAAATCGCTAAAAATCGTTAACTTTCCATAATTCCTTCATCTATTCGAATCTAAAATCCAAGAAAAAATGACATAAAACACTCACCTTGCTCGTCCATCTCCAACAAACTTCTTTTGAACCGCTGAGATCCATTCATAAGACCCGCCCATTTGGAATTCGCCGAGTTGGGCGATCCGTTGACCCCATTCTTTTTCCAATTTAAATTCGGGACTAAGGATTCTGGAGATCGCGGACTTCGAAAAGAACCTGCGGGCAAGCAGGTTTGGTCTCAGCATCTAAAAATGGGAGCATTATATTATAGTAGGTACATCAAGTCTAAAAGTTCAAAACATGGAGAAAACAAGAGTAAAAATGTAGGAGAAGATAAAATACGTTTGACATGTCGACGTTTTGTATTAATTATAACCAATCAGTTTAAAAAAATTTTATGACTTTAGCTGTCTAAAACAATGTCAAAAACACAAAAAATTTCAAAAACAAAAATCTAAAACTGTAAGTTTACCACAATTAAAGTATTTAAAAAAATATACACAAAATTTCAGCTAAATCAAACCCAGTAACAAAGACAAACGCCAATTTTGACTTAAAAACACCTAAAACAATATAAAGTTTGGCCAAAAAGTGAAAAAAACAACTCAAATAGATGCTACAAAGAAGTCCAGTACTACTACAAAAGGCAGAAGAAAGCCGTATCAACCTTTTACCTTGACAATTACAACAAAAAATGACAAAATCTTATAAAGGTCATCAATATCCCAATAATAATCGGAATTCAACCGAATTCTTCTATCAACACTTTCAGTTAATCGTTTATTATCCGCTATTATACATTTCAGTTAAAACGACATAATTATAACAACATGAAAAGTAATATTACTGCGTTCTTTGGGCGTTATCACATAGATAATATTGAAAGTATTTCGTGGGAGTTATTAATGCTTTATGAGTAAGTAAATGCATGTTAAGACACATAGGAACTTTTGTGAGAGAGGGAAAGGCACTTTTTCAGGAAATGAAAGAAAAAATTTATATTGTAGTAGGTTCTGATGATGGAAATTTGGTCAAAAAATAAGGGAGAATAGAATTTTCAAAATATAAAAATATGTATCACTAAAGTAATTAATTTGCCTCCTAATTAAATAGATTTAGAAATCAAAATAAGAAATGTTTATATTACACTAGGTACCCCAATATAAAATAAAAAATCTCAATTTTAAATATCCGAAATTGCTCTAAAAATTCCTTAAATCCTCTAATCTTTCATTCAAATTCATTACTTTCCCCTTAGTCAACCAAAATATCCAATTATCGCCTAAAACAATATCAGAAATCTAGTGTAATATCCAAAAATCTCGTATTCAAACCACATATTCCCTGCCGTTCTGGCACATTGGTGACCCATCACTGGTGCTATACGTGATCTCCTCGGCCAGAATTCGTTCAGTTTCCAGTCGAAACATGTTATCATTACACTTTTTGAACTGAAACCTCGTGAATCCCGGAGGAACTGTGAGTTTATGGAACGTTCGCAAATGTTTCGATAGTGCGGATCCTCGTTGATAGGTCGAGCCGCATATATGGCACAAATATGGGGACTTGATGTAGTCTGGATCGTGGGTTTGGAGATGGTGTTTCAGCTGCTTTTGCCATGCGAATTCGACGTTACAATGGGGACAAGAGTACATCAGGCCGGAATGGGAGGCCACGTGTTTGGAGAGGTCGGATTTCTTAACATAACTGAAACTTTTGAGGTTAATAATGGGGAAATTTATATTATACTTGACCGATCTGAAAAAAATCACCATATTTTTTCAGCCGAATTTTCATATCACGTCAACAAATAGCATAATTTATAATTTAAATGCCCAGGCCCCTTAATAAAATTTAACTCAATTTCATTCCTGAAAACACAAAACTTTTGATGTCACCCCGACCTAGTACAATATAAAAATTAATGTCGACCCTAAAATTTTGCCCCAAAACACCTCAAAACGTCAAAAAATAGCATAATCAGTGCAAAAATTCTTTAAAATCATTCAAATTTTTAACTATTTTCACCATGTACAATATGACCAAAACCACATTTTTGATATTTTTAAACTTCAAACTGGTCTCAAATTATTTCTATAGTCTCAAACAGGCCCGAAACTTCCTGTTTCACACAAAACTCCTACCTTTTTCCGCACTGTTCACATTGAAACGGTCGATTTTTGCAATGGACCCCTTCAATATGGTTGTTCATGTCCGATTCTCGATTCGCCACGTATTGACACTGCTCGTGAGGACAAGCAAACTTCTTCACATGCCGTTCGCAGTGATCTCGAAGAAATTTGGACGAGCTGAACACCTTCTGACACAGATAACACACGTATTTTGAAGAGTTTTCGTCGGAGATTCGGCGTGCCGAATGCTCGATTAATTTCTGCGACGAAGAAAAATTTTGGCCACAAAATGGACAGGCAAGAGTTCGGCAGTGAGAGTGAGAGATTACATGACGAGAGAGGTTGAAACGGTCCGAGAATCTGGATTCACAGGCTGAAATTTGAAATTTTTGAGGGGAATGGGGTAAATCACAAGGTGAAGGTAAAAATAGTAATTCGTAAATTAAAAAAATCATGAGCGACAAATTAGATTAAAATTATCCGATAAGATCTGGAACAGCAAAACAATGAAAATTTTTCTCCAAAAACGAGCCTTCTGACATCAACTGTACCTAGTATAACATTAGGTAAAATTTCAAAAAAAAATCAAGAACCTCGTTACACCAAATCATTATTTAAATCAGATACAGACTAAACAGACTCAATTCGACAAAATTTTCAACCAATCCATTTTAAATTTACCCTAACGACATCTAATCCACCAAGTACAATATCACTCCGAATCTCCCAAAACACCCCTTACCATTCTCCCATTTGCACTCGAAATAGAAGCTGCCATCCTGATATTGCACGGGATCTATGCAGAATGCATGATTCTTCAGATGATGCAAAAATTCGGAGACTTTTCGAAATTGTCCCTAAAATTCAAAAATAAAATAAAAATTCAAAAACTTACTCCGCATTGCTGCCACTGGCAAATAATGCTGCTTTCGCATTGGTCAACGACTGCATTTGGTTGGAAAAAACAACTAAAACACAAAACTTTTATTTCTGATATCAAGTATAATATAAGATCAATAAAGTTAGAAAACTCACTGATTTAGGCTAGTAGAACTTTGACGAAGTAAATTGAGACCGTTTTTTTGACAAAGAGCATGGTGGATGTGAAGGCGGATATGGCTTTGGAGTTCGACCGGGTCATTCAAATGCACTGTGCAACCGTAAATCCCACAGGCAATTAGAGCTGAAAATTATGGAAATGGAATTCTGAATAAGAATTGCATTTGTTCGGAGATCTTAAGCTCAAAATCCTTTGTTTTTATTGATTTTTTTGGCTAATTGAGGGTAGGTCTGTCTAAACCAACATAAAAATAAGTGAAATCTTGGAATTTTTTATGCTCAGAGTTTAAAGCATAGATAACCATAAAACATCCTATAAGAAACTAGCATTGAAGAAAAACATGTGTTTGAAATCGATTTATATTGCACTTGACACTTGATATTCAAGTGTAAGAAAAAGCAAAAAGTAATTATACTTTTGCTCAGTCGCTTGCAAATTAAACCTAGAGGATAGATACTAACTTTTTGGTGCAAAAATTGCGAGGTTCCTATCTATTAAAGACAAAATGTATATTGCACTGGACACTTCCAAGCAAAACCGAAGATTCTCGTTACATAGAGTATCTCCGTGGCAGTGAATACCACCAATAGCACTAATGGGGACCAAAGATTGTTATCCATCACCTAAACCTTCAAACACAACAAGAAAATTGACCTACCTCCATGGAACCATTTAGTTGAGATGTGTGTAACATGTTCCTCCAGATGTGCTTCGAGATCAGCCGCGTCATTCAAAGAAATGAAACAATCAGCCCAACGGCACTTAAACGAGTTTTCCTCCGGGTTCTCGCCGGAGACCCAGGTCCACATCAGCTCGTCGAGCGCATTCATTTCTATCTACACATCTCATCCAAACTTGGCAGCTAAAATTGGATGGATTAACTCAAATTGCGGATTATTTTCAAATGTTGCACGTCTTGGTCGGTCAGTCCAGGTGTTCACCCACTGACCTACTTAAGCGTTGCCCTCTGATTTCGACCAATTTCACCTTAATTTAGGCAAAGTGGTTGAGGCTAGAATAATATCGCGTTCTCAAGCCTGACCTTTTGCATAGAAACCTCGGCGACGCTGTGGGAAGTGCGGGGACGGATAAGAGATAGGCTGCGAGGAGAGCCGACGTACCTGCGGGAAAAGAGCAACCAGCTTTTCTCGGATTCGAAAAAGCGCAGACGAGAGCGGAGACCTTGAAATGCGCGATTCGAAAAAGCACAGCAAAAACATTGTGGCGAGAAAAAACCAACAAGTATAAGAAGAAGGAGAAGGACGACCACTTCGACCTCCTTTGACCGACGAATCATAGGGTCTCTGACCCAATCCGAGACGAATATTATTATATGCGAGTAATTAAGGTCGCGGCTCTCCGAAATTATCTTGTAGCCCCAATTTTATTTGATTTCAGGTCCGAAATTGCTTGGAAATACGATCTACATGATCTAAACCCTGTATTCCCGGCATTTACAAGCGCTTTCGGACAACCGCAATACCAATTTTTCCAAGAATAAGATATTTGATATCTAAAATTGAAGAAACAAACAAAATTAAACTTACTTCAAAAAATTTTGGCAATCATCGTATTTTACATTACTATTTACAACAAGAATTATGCGGAATGTTATCTAATACCCATAACAAGAATAATTTTATTTTCCCACTTTCTTGGACAAAACTTTGGGCGCAGCTCGCCAAAATCAGAATTGCAAACTGCAAGATATTTTATACGATGAAACATGTCTTATTGATAAAAATTATAGATACAATTGAAGGAATAGATAAGTTGGCTGTACATAGTCGAATATTTTTCTTGTGTTGGGCATATGGATCCTGATTATTCACTCTTCTTTACTAAAATATATATTATCTTAGATGGATCTTTGGATTGCTGTAATTTTGAAGTTGCAGTAGGGAAATTTAAAGCCAAAAGCTTAGATGGATGTCTGGCCGTCTTGTTGCTGCGTTTTAAAAGATTAAACGCAATTTGAACTTAAAGTTTGATTTTTTCGATATTACACTAGATCTTACCCAGTTGCGAACAAGTCTCTTGTTTGACGCATTTATTTTCGAACAAAGCGAATCCTTTGTTGCATTCACAACCCTCGATGCATACTTGAATGCATCCTCGTGTTTTTGGATCCACTTTTTCCACCAAATCCTCGCAAGTCAAGGGGCAAGCGGGTCCACAAGGTGTGAAGATACTGTTCTCAGGGCAATTTGGCTTGCTCATGGTCAAAATTACCAGCTAAAATTGCACTCAATCAAAACTCCATTCAATCCAAAGTGTATTAACACTGATTTAAACTTACAAAACTCAAAACTACGACGACAAAAATGCGATTCATATCTGATGACAAGGATAATATCGGAGAAACAAAAGAAACTTTGAACTTTTGAATGCCCAGAGGCCAGCTGTTATTTATATACCAAGTTTAGATCCTCCTGAGTCACATTCTTTAAAAATAAACACATAAAAATCATGGGTCTTCCGGCAAAACGGGGAGTTTTGCCCTATGGTATTAATAGTTTCTGATGTGTTTACGACTTTGAGAGCTCTGATCTCAATAGATTGCGTATCGAAAAGCTTAACGGGGAGGGCCTACGCGGAGTTAGGGAATCAAAATTGAACATGTTTTTTGCACTTTTTTGAGGTTTTAGGTCAACTGACAGAGGAAGCACTTCAAGAGCGAGGCCGATAAAGCTTGGCACAGATTTATATTAATTTTCCTAAGACATATGCGAGTCTCCTACCTCACGCTTTGCAGAAACACTTTTTTTTGCGAATATATGGCCCAAAAACGCTTTTTCTCTGACCGCTTTCCACGTTTCGCGTGCTCTCTCGGCCGCAAAGATCGCTGAATATCGCGGGCCCCGGCTCTTTGCAAAACATCAATTGAAAATCTTAGCTCACTTGCTACAGAGTTGGTAACGAAAATCAAGGATCTTTCCCAAAAAAAAAAAAAATCCAAAATTGATGACTTAAAACTTCAAAAATAGAATTTTATTATTTTATACGGATTTAAAAAATTAAAAAATTTGTTATTGCTTTTTAACGAGTGTGGCGCACGTAGCAGTCGCATAGCATTCCCCATTGTGAAGAGTGTAGCCTTGATTACAGACGCAGTCGGGCTTGCACATTGCAATGCACACCTTGTCGGTGATATTATTGACAACCTCTGTGCAAGTAGAGGGGCAGGCACTTGCGCATTCGTTGAACACACTGTTAGGACCGCATTTCTTGTCTGGCGCAGCCAAAGTCAGGGCGAGAAGCTGGAAAAATTGAGATTTTTGAGGATAAAAATATTGATGACATCAATAGGATGAAAGCCTTATTTTTGGTATCAAAAAGTATCACAGAACTAAAATTTTTCATATAAATATATACCACAGAGCCAAGAAAAATACTATTCTGTTGTCTTCAAGAGTTTCTTGCAGTATTTGGACCTCTGTGATACTTTTTGATACCAAAATTGACAGTTGGATTTGTTGAAAAGCTCTGAAAGGAAGGTGAATTTTAGCATTCGTTTGGAAGTAAAACATTTTGAACTTTTGATAAGTACGACTTTTCAAACAGAGCATAGGCTGTTTAAACGCATTTACGATGATCATAAACGTAGTTTCCATTACATTTTTAGAAGAAATGCGAGCTTCATCTCAAGATCAACGTATTTTACCATAAAAATTGATGAAATCATTATCAGTTCAATCCGTTTTTAAAATTGATCCGTTTTTTTATTTCGAAAGCCCGGCCCGGAAAATTTTTTATGTCGATGAGACTGACTACCCATCAGTTTTCAAAAACGAAGACTTTTTAAGTTGAGTTGAAGATGGTTTTATTATACTGGCTAGCAGAAGATAAGCCCACTTGCAGTCGTTATTAGCATTCCTTTTAAAGAAAAAAATTAAAACTGACAATGGAAGTACCCCAAATGCGACGCTCAGATTTTGATGAAAGTTAGCATAAATTTAGAATTATGTTTTCTAAGACATATGCGAGACTCCTAGCTCGCGCTTTGCAGAAACAACCGAAATTTTTCGAAAGAAAATTGGCGAAAATGTGACACATTTTTGCGAATTTCGGCATAAAAAGTTTCATCCCTATTTCTACCACTGAGAATAACATTTCCACGTTTCTGATGCCACCACACAAGAATTCAACTTACAGTAGCCAGCACAACAACAGCAACGAACTTCATGATTCTCTGAACTTCCGAAAATTGAGTCTTCTGAAAATTGCAAAACGTTAAAGTGTATATATACTTTTTCCTTCAGTCTACGTGTTCATCAAAGGGGCAGGGGCAACCCTTTTCTTTGTAATTTTGAGTCTGTTTACAACGTTCGCGAATAAACATTAAACATATGAACAATAAAGTAACTAAGTCATTTTTTATGAAATTTGGGGAGCGTAGGAAGTTCGTCAAAACCGGGAGAAGAAAAATTCAACAGATTGGATTAGTCATTGAGAACGGAGTGTAGATCGTTTAAATCATACTGTAAAATGTTTTGGTGTGGGGATAGAAGTCAATAAATCAAATTAAAATGCAAAAATTACTAACTTGTATGTCAAAAGTAAATTTTTTCCTATATTTTTGTTAAAGGAACAGTACAGCTACTTTGGAATCGCGCTTTTTACGGCGTGGAAACGAAATGTCAAAAATGTTTCTTCGTCTACTGTACCAATAACAACGAAAAAAAATAATGGTGATATTCTACATGCTTACTAACAATTATTTTACTGTTTGCAACTCTGCCGCCTTTGTTTTTGCTGCAGGACTTAAATAAATTTTTTTGACATTTCGTTTCGCACGCCGTAAAACGCGCAATTCAAAAGTAGCTGTATTGTCCCTTTAAGGCACTTTTTGAAAAAGTGTCTGGTCCTGGCGCAAAAGTGGGAAATACCCTGATGTTTTGATCAAAAATACATGTCTATTGCGCTGCTTAACATTTACTGTCGAAGGCTTTCAAATCCGGCATACTACTGAAAACATAAGTCGAAAAAACTAAATTTCTATTCGCGCTTTGCAGGGAGCTGCAGGGATATTCAACGGTCTTTGCAAGTGAGAGAGTACGCGGAACGTGGAGAGCGGTCAGAGAGAAAAACACTTTTTGATCGTATCTTTGCCAGCTTTATGCGGAAAAAAGTAATTTTTTGGGGAAACATTATCCATTGCGGTAGAAATCGACATGAAACTTCTCATGTCAAAATTTGCACAAAAATGTCACATTTTTTCCAACTTTCGATCGAAAAATGTCGGTTGTTTCTGCAAAGCGCGAGCGCGGAGTCTCACATATGGCTTGGAAAAAATGCGTCCAGATTTGTGCAAAGGTTCATCAAAATCTGAGTGACCCGGAGCACTCCCCTAGAAAATATCTGACTTTCAAAATTTCAAGATATTCAAACAAATATGTATTTATATGCAGTAAAAACCCAATTGTTTAAAAATCAAAATATCGACCACAACAAACCGCAGACCAAATGCAAATTTGGAGATGGCCAAAATCCGAAATTTTATTTATACTTTAACCCCGAAGCGATGACTCAAAAAACAAACGGATTACACGAAGAGAAGGTAACCTCCGTTTACTACCGTTCGCTATTTCCGACGATTTCTGGGCAAACACTCGAAATTCCAAAGTTTACTTAGGCTAACCAATTGCAAGAAATTATATATCATATGAAAAAGAAGATTAAACTTTATTTTCGAAACGTTGAGAAATGAAAAATATCAGAGAACTTGTGGTGCTTTCGATTGTTTTGGCGGTAAGTTGCAAGCGATTGGAGAATTTTAATTTTGGGAAAATACAGTAGGACATTACGACTATTTCGTATGACCGTTGGCTATATTGCTGTAATATGCAAGGGACTTTTAATTTTTATAAGAAAATTGCGATGAATAGTTAAAGAGGTTCCATACGTCAAAATATTTCCTACAGAAAAATGCGAAATCTCGGAATCTCCAGATATTTGTCGATTTGTCGGTGGAGATTCGCAATATGCGAAAAAAATGCTTTTTTCGGAGAAATTCACAAAAAAGATTTTCATGTTTACCAAGCATTATTTGTTGCGTAGTGCCAAAAACAAAATCAATGAATTTTTAACATTCCGAGATTTCGCAGCGGAGATATTCACAAAAAATTAAATTTCTCAAAATTCGACTGGTCGATTTTTTTGAAATTTTGAAATTTTAGTACACACTACTTCCCTATCAATCCCTGAAAATTTTAGCTCGCGCTTTGCAAGGAGAGCGGAGATATTGAACGATCTTTGCTGCCGAAAGAGTACGCGAAACGCGGAGTGCGGTCAGGGAGGAATGCACTTTTTCGCCGTATCTTTGTCAGTTTCGCGCGGAAAAAATTAATTTTTTGTGGAAACATTGCTTTATACAGTTGAAATTGATGTGAAATTTTTTATATCAAAATTGGCAAAAAAAGTGTTACGTTTTTTTCATCTTTCGACCGAAAAATCTCAGGCGTCTGAAAAATGCGAGTTAGAAGATATAAATGTCTTACAAGGGGTCGGCAGAAGCTCCTGTTCAAGTCCAGCATCGAGATATATACCGTTCGAAAGAGCGTTAAAATCTGATCTAGAGAAGACTTTTTTTAGCTGCAAACTAAGCTTTACACTCTGACTAGCGAGCATTCTGAGCAAACATTTTTTACCAACTTTCAATCTAAAAATCTCGGTTGTTTCTGCAAAGCGCGAGCTAAGAGTGTTGCATATGTTTTATAAAAAATTATTCTAAATTTGTGTCAAGTTTCGCCAAAATTTGAGCGTCAAGATTGGTGGACCTTTCTTTTTTATTTGTTCTGACTAATAGGTCAATGTGATATGTATTATATCTCTAAAACCCCTTTTGCTGATTTCTCTTCCGCAGATCTCCGCTCAAGTCGACGAAACCCCCGACTGTCCCGAGAACAGCCGATTCCAGGAGTACGCGACCATCTGCGATCCCACCTGTCAGGATATAATCGAGGGACACAATAAGGACGACTGCATTCCAAGATATATGCCGGATTGTGTTTGTTTCGAGGGATTCAGCTGGTTCCGCGGGAAATGCGTGCCAACCGAGGAATGCGAGAGAAACGGTGAGTGAAATACATGTATTGCTTGCACACAAAACATACTATTTTATGTATGTATTGGAGTTGAACAAACTTTGGCAAGGATTGCCTGTTTGGAGCCGGAATTAAGTTTTTGAAAATTTCAGTATGCGATTTGCAGAAAAAGCCAAGATATTTAACGTTTGGACTAGAGAGCATGGGAAATGAGGGGAGACGGACAAAGAAAAAAGACTTTGGCGGATTTTTTTGATTTTTAGGGGAAAAGTGATTTTTTTGTACTTCTGCAAAACGCGAGCTAAAAAGCTATTTTTTAGCTCGCTTTTTCTTAAATTATATAGAGTCAGATTTGAATACAAAATTTTTTTTTTCAGCCTCAATTTCTTTGACTGACCCAGCGGACCACGATGGTGACAAATAAATCAAAAGTCATTTTTTCAAAAGATTTCATCGAATTTTCAAACATCAAATTATTTTATATTTAACCGAAATAAATTTTTTCTACATCACCAATAAACAAATTACTGTCTTGAAATTTAGAAGATGAGCGACGGGGATAGTAGACCAGTAGATGAAGTTGCGGCAAAAATGGAAGCGTTTATCGCAGAGACTAGAGCGAATACGTTAGCAGCAGAAGCGCGACAAGCTGGGGTTGAAAAGAGATTAGACGCCTTGTTCGACCTCTTAACCAACACAAAAATAGCTGCAGCGCCAAGCCTGCAACTCTCGACAGAGACGCGCGAGAATGAGCGGCCAAAAGCAGAGACTTCCTTGCAAGCCGTTGAGGAAAGTAAAACAGAAGTTGATTTTAAAGAATTCATACTTTTAGAAGACGACCTTCCAACTTTAAACGGCCGAGAAAAATCAGACAAAATAACATTGTCCATAAATTCAAGCCGGGCAGCAAGAACTGGCCCTCTGTTGGTAAAATGATACTTCTAGAAAGCAAATTAACAAGTCAAGTGTTTAGAATTTGGGAGCGTTGTAAACTTTCAGCGGCCGACGGCAACTTTGAAGAAATGTTGAAGAGCTTTGAAAAAGAATTGAAAAGTCGGGCACCAGACAACCGAGATGGGTCAGATCTTTGTGAATCAGTAACTCGACGACACGACATGAACATGCCATATTCATGGATGAAAAGATTTGACTATGAGAAACAAATGAGAGTCGAACTGGACATCGAATTCCCGCGTTATGAACAAACTTTGATCAACGAATCTCTGCCAACGCAAGATGAGGCCTACGAAATGTTCCAACAAGAACAACAGAAGGTGTTGGTCATCGAAAAAGTCGAATTAAGCTGTAGTTACTGTGGCAAACAGGGTCATTTTGAAAAGGATTGTTTTAAAAAGAAACGAAAACGTATTTCAATTGCCAAAGCGTTGCAAGACTGTAAACCAACAGCTCCGTATCGAGAAATTTTGTTATGCTACCATGAGTTACTTCAACAGGATACGAAGAGAATTGAGCTAAGGGACATCAGGTTGATAGAAGAAGATTTTACGGCCACCCAAGAATTAAATCAAGGCGAAAATTCGTGTGATTCAGTGGAAATTGTCGAAGAGAAAGGTGAAGATCATTCAGAATTTGATTATGGCGATTTCGAATGGTTATTTGGTAAACCAGAAGCATCATTACCACCCACAAGAGTTAAGTATCGCACGGATTACACCGAAGAATTATCAAGAAGTGTGTTTATGATCTGGAATAAAGATAAAACTAGAGAAAGTATTGATTTTATGGAGTTATTGGATGATTCTCTCTACAAAGTATGGATAAAAGATAATCTTGTCGTAAAGAAATGTTCTGAAGTAGAAGTTAATCTTCAAGGAGATGTTGTTCTAGACGACCTTAAGAAGTTAGAAGAGTCATGTTGCTCTGAGTTGGAGTCAACTGTTTCTCTAGAAATTTTGAATAAGGAAAAAGACGATGATGGCTTCTTGAACTCATTTCTTCCCGCCAAAGGATGTAAATTTAAATTTTACCAAGAAAATCAAATCTTGAAAGGACAACAGAAATTTGGCTGAAAATTCGATTTACTCCAGAATTGAAGGCAAAGGATGCAAATTCAAACAATTATTGGAAGATTTTGGTTATAAAAATTTCTCGAAAGACAAAAGCATAAATTCTAATAGAGTAATAACGCACGAAAAGACATCAAACTCAAATTGTGAGACCAGTCTCATCTTATCTTACCAGAAAATCAAAGGCAAAGGCACGAAATTTAAATTTTTGAAAATTATGCGGACTTATATGGCAAAATCGACTGTCAATTACTATTTTGTTGTGGAAAGATCGTATTTTATTGCAGTATATTATATAACTTTAAAGGAATTTCTATTTTTGATTCGTAAATTCGCTATTTATTTATTATGTTCCGGTAAAAGGTCAACTTGTACTATAATTTTGGGTAGGTTTCAGGAAAAATCCATAAAATATCTTAAAACGCCGGGACGTCGTTTAGTTATTTAGGGGGAGCGATAGGGGTATTCAGGATATTTTAGGGATTTTTAGGGACTCTTATTAACTTTAATTCTTGTTTCATTTCAGATTATGAATTCATCTATTTTCCAGATTCACCGTGCCAAATCAAGTCGAGTCAAACTAAGCCAGGCTCCGACAGCCTTAGAACAACACCGATCGATGGTCAAGCCAGAAATGAAGTCGGGACGACGCCAAAATGTGAGAGGGGCGAGTGGAGCCACGGGCATCCGGAGACGCATTTGGTCCCGCAACGACAACGAACGACCGGTAAAATGGGAAAGACGTGGATAATTGGAATGGAACAGTCAGTCGGTGAAGAAAGTCGGTGAAGAAGGTCGGTCGGTGGAGAGAAGAGAAGAAGCAGTGAGAGAGCGGTTGGCCTCTTTCACTAGAAGTCAGTGGACCTGTGTTATCTAAGCCCGTAACTGTGGCTATTCTATTGTAATTGGGAGTTAGTGGATAAATTGGTATTTGGATACTTGTTATTGTTGATTTGTAGATCATCGAGTCGTGTCTCGTTGATATTCGTTCGGGCTAAAGGGATCGGAATCCTTGGACGAAGACCCTTTGTCTGCTTTTGGCGACCACGGCGGCGGCCACACCGAAGTTCGTGGATCGATTGCGTGGTGTTTCAGAGGAAAGAGTAGAATTTCCCAAGAAACTCAGATTTTGGCCGTAATTTGTACGGATCAAATCTGTATCAGTCCTACCCGTGTGTATAACGGCGAGGTTGATACCGGACTTTCGCAGGTTTTGTGTAAAGTTCCGGACCCGAAGAGCCCTGTGTATAAGGTGATCTCTGAAGGGAAAAGCGTTTGAGCCAACGTATATTGGACAAACAGCTGAAGATCTGTCAGAAAGACAAGGAGCTCGAGTGGTAAGAGAAGAATTACCCAAATTTGAGCATATTCCGATAAAAATCTCGGAAATTTCTGCTCTTGACCTAGTATAATATAATACTTAGTGTCATTCTAAACCAACCGAACATTTCGGCGATTCGGAATCCCCTTCGATCCCAAACAATCGTTGGATCGAAGAACTTTGCGTATCTTTGCGTGAATTTTGATCACAGACCTTATTTTAGGTATCAGATCAAATTTGA
This sequence comes from Bursaphelenchus mucronatus, assembly GCA_025436335.1. Classification (NCBI taxonomy): domain Eukaryota; kingdom Metazoa; phylum Nematoda; class Chromadorea; order Rhabditida; family Aphelenchoididae; genus Bursaphelenchus; species Bursaphelenchus mucronatus. Next base: position 558,496 of record CM046358.1, on the reverse strand, counting down.
TAATAAATTTTTTGTGAGTGTCAATTATATCGTGATTCTTAGATTCATTTATAGTGTTTGCTGCACTTTACGTGCCGTGCATTGTTTTGAACGCGGAAGTTTTGAATTTTCCTGCTATTATCGTGTCTCGTTGATATTCGTTCGGGTTAAAGGGATCGGAATCCTTGGAGGAAGACCCTTTGTCTGCTTTTTGATATGTTTTGCTGTAAACCTTATTCTGACGGTTGCTGAAGTTGAATAGGCCTTTTGGCCATTTGGATGTTTGTTTTTGCCTGATATTTTTTGTCGATCTGCTCAAATGATACCTAAATATTTGATTGACTTCTGTATTGTCGTGCTTGCTTCTTTTTTTTTGATTCTACCGTGCTTTCTGATGATCCAAATGTCTGCTGTATTTCATATTATAATTCGAGTTCATAAATTATGTTGTAGTAGATGGCTAATAAAGAAATACGTTCTTTTAGTTTTTTCTTGGAGATTTCTGTCGTTTCTACAAACGGGATCACGTTACCTCTTCATTTCGTTGACGTTGATTCTATAAAAGGAATAAAAAATCAACCCAGCGTTTAAAATGACCTCCGCAAACCGCGAAAATTGGGCGCACAGTGCTTCGTTTTGGACCCTTCGACCAGTCGCGTCTTCCCGCACACAGGAAATGTGCGTCTTCCTGCACACTTTGGCGGCACATTTCGGACTTTCGACCGATAATTTCGCAATTTTTTTTATTTATTAATTCGACCCGAAATTGGATAGCACCATGAAAATGCGCGGACTTTTTGCAAAAAAATCATCGAAAAAAGACAAAAACAAAAATAATTAATACTCTAGACCTACTGTACAAGTGTCATGGCTAGCTACTGGTTAAGAATTACGAACAAAATAGACTGGAATAAACGATTTGGGAATATCAGAGACTTAGAACAATATAACTGTCAAAAATAACCATGAAAGGCGGGCTAAATACTCGTTTTGAGGTGGGGGGATTTGAGTGGATATTGAGGGATATCACGTCGTTTGGTCATGTCATCAATTCGTCGTTGAATGGTGGCACTTCTCGGACATAGCTCAAGGGGAAATAACCCATCTGAAAAAAATTTTAAAAAAATAAAAAATTTTGATTGAAAATGCAAAGGAATCTGATATTTTCCAGTTCAGAAATGCAATTCACGCTAACCTAGTCCAAAAACGCTCAAATTTTTTATGTATATTTGAATTCCCGCCAAACTTGCAAAATTTTTGGCATTGTGTTGCAATTTCTAAAAAGTGCAAATAACCCCTTGTTAGCACCTGTACACCATCCTAAGGCTCATCCCCGACTTCATATCGAATAACTTCCCTCAAAAACACATTTTTCTCTACCACATGTCTATTACAATATAAAATTGTCAAAAAATTCCAAATTTCAGCACCCTTTCCCAATATAACACCTTCCTCACCTTGCCGGTGGTCTCACTTTCTCCCTTCCACCAGCCATTCTCTTCGCCGGACGTGTCGATAATCGTAATCAACTCATTCGGTTCTATGGCCAAATATTTCTGGGTATCCGTTGCATGTTGGAACGCATGGACGGCCTGATAATGCGTGGTCCTGAAGGGCGTCCCACTCAACGTGCCGGACATGTTTTTGAAGCCTTCGCTGAGGTCCATTTTGCGATAACAGTTGATTAGGGACTGAAAGCGTACAAATTATGGGTAAAAAACGTAAAAATAAAAAAAAATCAAAAAATCTCAAAATTACCGGGATATTATGGAAGAAAATTGAGTCGTGCAGATAATACATGCTGCGGCTCGTGTCGTACTCAATTTTCATGTGCTTGGCCACACCTTGATAGGCCACACTCAGCGCCAAAATCGACTGGGTTTGGCTCCAGCGCACCAGAAACGTGCCGTCCGGCTGGTTTTCGATGAAATTTTGGGCTTCTTCGCGGGTCAAATTGCTAAAATACCATGGGTAATCCTTGATGGGGCGGTCCTCTTCGCTTGGACAATGATAATCGAGGATGGCACTGCTGATTAAGGGCATATTCATGGGGAATTCGGAAGTGGACGAGGCCGAAATTCGATCATGAGTTGAGCGGCGGGGCTGAAAATTTATTTTCAAATCGAAAATTTCAAAAAAATCAAAGTTCACTATAAATTTTAAGCACCTCAAAAATGAATTTCGATGGGCCAAACCAAATTTCAAGAAAAAAATCCAAAAATCTCACCAAAATTCTCCCGGCTGGCAGGTTATCCACTTGAATTAGATGATTGAAAGATGACCTGCGTTGGACCAGCGACGTCTGCGAGCCGGTCGGAGTGAATCCTTGATTCGACTGCACTCGACGCACCGAATCTCGGCGGATCACACCAATTTTCGACGGAGTTCTGATCAGTCGACCCTAAAATAACATAAAAAATCAAAAAATCGCAAGTATTTTTTTAATTTTTTGCGAAAACATCTCTCCTACTGTAACACCGCTTCTAAAAATGCGTCTTAACTTCGGACAAGACCAAAAGCTGACCCGCACTAATCAAAAAACCTCTAAAAAGAGCTGTTCGCGCATTCTGAGTCATACTCAGCGAAATGGGAAAAGGTGGAGAATAAATATCAAATACAAGAGGATGAATAATAAAAAACCTCCAAAGAGGGTCCTCTCTCATCGCAAAAGACATTTCAAACAATGCTTTGGGGTTCACTTTATCCAATTTTTTAAATTAAAAAAAATGGCAATTTTTTGCATTTTTCCCATTAAAAATCAGAAAAATAAAAACAAAATTTTTAAAAATCATATGGCCATTACGACTTTGCCGTTTACCCCAAATGCCTATCAAATAACGCAAAAAAACATCCGTTGGCGTCTCTTTTCCCTCAAAAATCCGACGAAAAAAGGGGGGAATGGCGGTTTTCGATTTGAAAAAAGAGCGAAAAAACAATTTCGTCTCTTGAAAAGTTTCGAAATTCGTGGAAACTACATACTTCTTCCTTGTAAAGGTAAAAATACAAAAATTAAAACCAAAATTTATCTTTTTTGTGAGCAAATTCACCTAAAGTAATATAAAATTCTCTAATTGTTTTATGTCTAACGCATTGTTCTTGTCAAAAAGCTGTTCTACTACTATTTCTAGTCGGTTTTACCGTGATAGTTCCATCTTGATTTTCTTGGACCACCTCGATGACGTCATCTTTTTGAAAACTCAAAACCGCACTGTCCGGTGATGCAATTGACTGGACTGCTTGAACTCGCTCTCCGGACATGTCTAAAATCCAAAAATAACATTTATGACCTTTTAAAGTCATAAAAATCTCATTCACTTCAAATTTTTTGATATTACACTAGACACCTACATCTCTGCAAAACATTATTATTGAGTGTTCCGTTGAAGCTCTGATGCGACGTCCGAGGTCGTGGACGGGGTCTGCTGCCAGCGCAGACTTGTAGCCCGAGGCAATTGTAATGCAAGTTCTGATTACAAACTTTGCAATTATATCCTTGAAGGAAAAGTCCATTCAAAAGACGTTTACAGGCGTCGCAGGCGACAGCTTCTTTATAGGTCTTGTAAAACACTTTGTGATGTTTTAAGGTGGCTTGTTGAGGCTCGCTTATGTCGCTGAAATTATAATTTTTAGGTATAAAAATCGGTCCGTTAAATTTTCAGAACGCACAGTGCAATCAAAAACGAAAAGTTGATTGCACAGTGCGGAAAAAAAAGTTTTGCACAGTGCGTAAAAAGTAAAAAAAAATTTTGATTGCGCACAGCGCAAAAATATTTTTTGTCGCAGTGCGTGTGCGGGTATTTTTTATCGCACTGTGCAAAAAAAGAAAAAATTTCGCACAGCGCAGACACAAATCCAAAAAAGCTTTTCAGATCCGCACAGTGCAAAATTTCTTTGTCATCGCACTGTGCAAAAAAAAGAAAAAATTTCGTACATTGCAGGCACAAATCAAAAAAGTTTTTACAAATCCGCACAGTGCAAAAATATTTTGTCATGGCACAGTGCGAAGTTCAAAATTTTTTATCGCACAGTGCAGACAAAAAAGCAAGCAAGTGTCAAGGATCTGCACAGTGCAAAAAAAAATTTCATCGCACAGTGCGAAATTAAAAAAAATTTTTTTGCACTGTGCAAAAACAATTTCCGTAAATACAAAAAAAATTTTGACCGCAAAATTTGAGCCGACTTACAGTGCTTTCTCCACATTTTTCTTCCACAAATCCCGCTGCGTTTCGGTTTTAAAAATGAATTGAATGTATCCGGGCGGCTCTGTTGCTGGGACCGTTCCCGTTGGCAGTTGTCTTCGGAAAACCAACATAAATGAATTTCGATTGTCGAAAATGGTCTGTGTTAATTTTCTGGGCAGCGTTGCACTTTTATTCGACTGTTCCTCGTCGGCCATTTGGAGGTCGGACAGTGCGTATTGGGAGCGGAATTCGTACTTTTCGTTCTTCGCAATCTTGCAGAACATGATCATCCGTTCGAATAGGAAGACGTGGCGTTGTTTGGTGCTGTCCGACACTTTCGGATCGTAGACTTTGACCTGGCCATCTTGAACTGGCCGACCAAACGCAAGGTAATTGCATTCGTATTGGACCTGAAATGTTTCAGAATATTGTTCTGTATAATCAGGTCGTATTCAGCGGAAATCTTTCTAAATTTCTCAATCTCAACATCCAAAATCGAGATTTTTGCATTAAAATTTGACCAAAAACAATTTTTTTAAATCCAAAACTCAAATTTTTTTGTTCATCCTCTAAAAGAACTACAAATTCTATTCCACCACCAAAAATCCCATCCCAATCCTCACCTTTTGCATCAATTCGTTGAAGAAAAACATGGTTTCAAAGTCGCGTTTGGCCTCGTTAATATAGTCGCTGACATCCTTCATTCCCTCATAAGCATCTTCAACCGCTTTGTGCTCGGGATGAGCAATGTCCGTGCTGTCGAAAATTGCTTTTAGGACCACGTGGTACTTGAGGATTCGTTGCATCGGGACCGAAATTAAATCCCATAATTTGAATTGATTTTGCTCCGAATTTTGATCGCATTCCTGGAAAATTTTTAATGTTGTTGATGTAAAATCATGTCTAAAGTTTGGATAAGGTAGTAGACTTTATAATTAGTCAAATTACTAGTCGTTGTAAACATTAATTTTCGAAATTTTTCCAATTTTTAAAAAAAATCTCAATTTTCAACTATTTTTCGATTTATTTTTGACCATTACTGCTTACTCAGTAACTCCAAAATGCTTCTGACGCTTTACAAAGCTAAAGAGTTACAATTAAAGCAACATCTTTTATGAAAATCGAGATTTTTCACCAATTTTAGGAAAATTCCCCAATTTTCATCAAAAAATTTAGATTTATGCAAATTACAGTAACCCCAGCAACTCGAGACATCCTAAAATACAATTTTGAAGACATTTACAATCTAATAAATCCATTTTTATCCTTATCTTAAGAGTTACAACCCTTACATTCGCCATTCTTTTCTTGAATTTGGTGTAAGTTTGAGCGATCAAAAGTCTCATGTAAATCAGGAATACATTCCACAATTTCATTGGTTTTCCCATCTGATTCCCATCTAGGACTCTAGCCAGTCGATTTAGCGTGCTTTCGTCTTCCATTTCTGTGAGAAAAAAGTTAGAAACACAGCGCGAAAAGCGGCCGAAAATCGATGAAATCATGATAAAAAAACAGGTGAATACTCAAAGAAGGTAGGGAAAAAAGAGAATATCAGCAATTTACAATACTGCAAATTGAATGGTATCAAAAATAATTCGAATTTTGTAGCCCTTCGCACCTAAAATTTCAATAAATGACGTCATTTTTCAAAAATTCCTCAAATTATCAGTTTTTCCTATTTTTAAATTAAAATAATTTGCGTCATTTCCGAAGCTTCTTTCGAGTCCCTTAGGCTATCCTCTATATTAAATATTAAAAGGCATTTCACTCGATAAGCGCCAAATTATTTGAGCAAATATCCAAAACTGTCCATTTTCTGGCTCAAAACGATTCGAAATCGCAAATAATCGAAAAAGAAACACTATTAAGACTGAATAATGAATGCAAAATGTCTCAAAGACCCAAAAGAAACTATTCGAATTATAATGCTTTCAAAGCTTCGAAGAAAAAAGCAAAGAAAAGGGTCGTAAAATAGCTAAACATAGGCTTTGATGACGTGTTGAAGGAAAAAGTTGAGGATTTTGGAGATGATCACACAAAACCCTTCTTCAGATTCGTTTTTTACTTTTTCGTTTACCTTTACTGACCATAAAAGGGAGTTTTCGGCAAATCTTTGAGGTCGGAGGTTTTCGTGGTGGGACGAAAATTTTTGGTAAAAAAGTTTTAAAATTAGACAAAAAATTTTAAAACCAGGACGTTTTGAAAGTGTCAACTGCCGTAAAAAGCATAATAACATCTTATAACATGAGTTTTGCTATCAATTTTTTGAAAAAAATCAAAAATTTTTATTTGTAAATTTTGATCTCTCAATTGTAATATAATTGTTCTGGGACCGTAAAAATCATTCCCCTTCCTCTTCGATCGACCCTCAAGACTGCTAATTCCCTCTTCATGACACCAAATTCCAATCAATAATAAAAAACATTAAATTTTTCGGCCCTTAAGGCATTTTTATCAAGAAAATAAACAAACATTGGTCGAGACCCATGTTTTCCGCGTTGTTATCAGTTTCGTTTCCTGGATTGAGGTCCGGGAAGACCTAAAGACGCCGGAGGCGCGATTTCTATTTACGCTCAAAGCAAATATTTACAAAAATCGAGGGGTTTCTCGACCCTTTCAAAAAAGAGTTGAGTGTGGCGTTAAAGTCGTCGAATTTGCATATTTTTAAAAGAATCAAGGTTTTCAAAAAGTTTCGTTAATAGCCTGGACAGAACATTTAGGCATGATTCGAAATTAATCCGAGAATAAAAAAAATTTCAAAAAAATTTTTAATTTTCCAACTTATTTCCCCCTCAAACATCGGTTTTCACGTTCCCAAACTCGTGATACTGGTATTAAACTATATTTAAAAGTTCATTTTACAAAAGTTTTCCTCAAAACAAGCCCCTTACATTGAGCATTCTGCTGAATTGCACATTATCCTTCAACAATTTCAAGATGTGCTCTCGGCCACTATCCATATACGAACAATACTCTCCGTAGATCACGAACCTCGTCTTGAAGGCCAGGAAAACATCGCCGACGTTGATTTTGCGATTATCGTTTAAGTCCATTCCATTGTTTGGAGCGTCCAAGCCAAGGGAGTGCATTACGGCTGGTTGCAGGTATCGAAGAAAGTCCTGGTGTAGGGGAAGGAGGTCCTGAGGGAATAAAAAATTACTACAGTGATCCCAAAGACATCAAAATGCGTCGGTGGATACTTGTAAAAATCTGAAAATCTCTTGCACTGTGCAATGGGAAAAAAATCAAAATCACAGCACTGCAGTGCACTGTGAAACCAAAAATTTTTTTGCACAGTGCAATTTTTCGAAGAAATTTCGATTTATTGATGGAGCAATTTTGATTTTAAATTCAAATTACCAAAAATTTTTTATTTCCGCACCGTGCAGACGGTCTTTGATTTTATGCACGGTGCAGTCGAATTTTTCTGCACAGTGCAATTTCCAAAATACTCCAGGAGGTGTCACTAATTACTTAAATATTTTTAACGCCAGGATTTCACAATTTATCAGCAAAACATTACTTTCCGGAACGGCTAGTCCACTTTTTTCGACTTTTTTTATATTACCCTTACCTTCATATTGATGAATATTTTTTTCATATCCTCCTCCAAGACAAACTTGCTCATCGGCTCGTAATAATCGTGTAGGATCATGGCCAACGTATCACAGTAATTGTTCTCTGTATCCAGCAGCTCTTTCATATAAAATTCCCTTTTATTCGAGGGCTTAAACGACGTAATGGCGCGTTTCTTCTCCACAAATGAGGAATAAAGTTGTTCATCGCGTTTTTGTTTGATCCCATTGAGGGCTCGGTAGTTCTGTCGGATGGCCAAAACTTCATCGTTCAGTTGGTCGGCTCGATGACGGAGTTCGGTGTAGAGATCTTCTTCTTCATGGGAGAGGTTCAAGGTGTTGCGGTTGGGGGGCTCGGTTTGGGGAAAGGGCCTGGAAAATTGAAGGTTTTGGCGGGAAAATTAGTTTTCAAAATCGTTAAAAATATTTTTTGGCAGTTTTAATCAATTTTAGAACCAACAAAACTTAAAATATTTTTTTTTTATAAAGATTTCAACACTTGATTTGTGTCCCAGACAGAAGTCCTAGGCAAAATTTCAAACAAATTTGAGCCCTTCTTCCACTACAAAAACCGAATTTCCAAAAAAATCATCCATTTCTGGTCGAAAAAACCGTCAAAATCGCTTAGAAACTTACGTGAGCCCCAGCCCGCGGCTGTTGTTGGACCAGGAGAGCAGCGACAGGACGTGGAGGACGCGGCGAAAGTCGCCCAACTCGTAGAGGTCGGCCTCGTCGAAGAGGTCCGCATCCGCGAGCCCAAAGTTCTCCTTGCAGATTCGCAGGAAGCGCGCAATATTTGCGGCGCTGATGAACTGCAAATTATGCGAAAATTAAGTCTTCATCTTCATGAATTCGTTTAAATAAAAAAAATAATAAAAATTAATAAAAAAATTACGAATTTCAAAAAATTTCGGATATTGCTCATAAAATTCGAATAAAAAATTATTTCTTACAAATTCATCTTTATCAGACAACTGACAAAGAAAAAATTAAGCAAAAATGAGGATTTTTAGCAAGAAAGGCTGGGTTTTCATTGTTTTGTTTGATAAACTGTATCAACAAGAAAAAAATGTATGGAAATTCCTTTTACCAGGCGAAAACATAGTTACTGGCAAAATTATATTCTCAAAACGACATTTTTAGTTCAATTCCCAAAGTAAATTCAAGAAAACCTCAAATTTTTGAGAGAAAAATCAATTTCCTTAATTTTTCAATGAAAAAATCAGAAGTTTACGTTCGAAAAGTTGTGATACAGAGACTAGACGGCATTTTTGATTCAAAAAAAGTCATATTTTCTTTTAAACCCCTCAAAAGGACATTTTTGGCGCAATACAAGCCCTTGACAGTATTTTTAACCCAATAAACGGCCAAATTCTCCCTCAATCGCCTCAGAATGACCCTTTCTTTGACCTTGTCCACCTCATTTTACCCCATTCTCAAGGCAATTCGGATAAAAATATGATGTCAAACCACCATCTTTTCCCCCCTCTTCCCCTCAGGCGGCCTAAGTAGTAGCTGTACAAACCAAAAGCTCCACTTGTTTTCCCTTTCCCCTCATATCCATAATAACCAAATTATTCATTACGACTTTCGGAAAAAAACACGAAAACAGCGGCGATGGTCTAACACATATAGTATAATATATTTTGACTGTAAATATTGCTGCTTTTGCCGGCTGTCAAAACCGCTTCGAGTCAATTGAGCGGAAGACCGGAGGATGGAGATATTGGAATATTATACATGGGAGTTTTGAAGGGGAAAAAGGAACTGGTATATGCCGAAACGTGTGAATGAAAGGGAAAGTCATACAGAAAAGAAACCTGCAGGAAACTCCGTATAACAACATGCTCAAAAGCGAAAAATTCTCGTCTTAGAGTGGACAGGGTAACTCGTAAAAAATGGTTTCAAAAAATAGTAATGTTTACTCTTTTACGACACCCTTGATTAGATCGGTCATAAAACGAAAGCGTCGAGAAAATAATTGCCCCAAACTTTGAAAAACTTTTGATGATAACTTAAAATGGACTTGTGGTCATAAAGATATTCGATTTGTAAAATACGCTCATCATAAAACATCGCATTGCTTTTTCAATTAACTGGGGAATTGATCAAGTTGTAGCGCTCAAAGTTGGAAGAAACTTGGCAAAAATTCAGATTAATGTTTCCTAAGACATTGTAAAGAGTTCTAGCTTGCACATTGCAGAAATCATCAAGATTTTTAGGAAAATTGGTAAAAAGTTATATTCTTTTGCGACTTCGGCTTGAAACAGTCATGGTCGGTTTGAAAAGCAGACGATAAAACATAATTCCCTTTAAACTGATCCTGACTTTTCAATCTCAAAGTCGTAAAAACAGTAACTCCTTGTCAACTTTCCACCCAAGAATCACGGTGATTTCTGTAAAGTGATAAATATCTTGAAAACGTCTTAGAAACTTTTAATGGTAATTTATACATGTTTCAATGAAATCTGAGCGCCGCAACTCGATCAATTCCCCTTGAATTCAAAATGCAATGTTTTCTTTTTTCATGGAATCATATTTTACAAATAAATAGAATATCTTTATGACCACAAGTCCATTTAAAATTATCATCAAAGTTTTTCAAAATTTGGGCAATTATTTTCTCGACGCTGTCGTTTTATAACCGATCTAATCAAGGTGTCGTAAAAAAGTAAACATCATTTTTTTGAACCCATTTTTTGCAAATTACCCACTCCATTCTAAGCCGAGAATTTTTCGCTTTTGAGCTAGTTGTTGTACAGACTTTACTGCAGATTTAAGGCTGATTTTTGGCTTTGAGCGGGCTTTTCTACAAAATTTTTTTTGATTCGTATTTTACATATGAAAAAAACTACGACCATCAATGCCGATTTTAAGTAACCATTAAAGTTTTTTCGAAATTTAGAGCAATCTGTCGACGCTTTCCAACCTTTACAGACCCCACTAATCCCTCAGTATCAAACAAAATCAACCCGAACATCTCGCTGGGAACGTAACCATTATTTATAGGTCATAAAAATAGCCCGAAGCTGACGCGTAAACACGGAAAAACAGAAAAAAGTACAAACTCCCACCGAGTTATTGTTAATATTCCGTGGCTCTGAGTAATCAGCTCTTTTCGTATAGCAAACATTATCATAAACTGCGGCCAATAAATCGTGCTAATACGGGTTCAAGAGGAAATTTTTTATTAAAAAACTCATTTGCAGTAAAAATTATTAGAAATTTTACCGTAACCATCTCTTAAACCTTTTTGTAGGTGAGCCAAAGAAATTCAACGACCGTTTTAGGCGAGAAACTATGGAAAAAGAGGAGAGACAGTCAGAAAAAAAAAACGTTTTTCGGCAATATCTTTTAAATTTCGCGTTCTTGGTAGAAAAAATATTAAATTTATTTGAAAACGCTAAAATAGAATGCCAGAAATTCTACCAAAAATCAAAAAAAACTTAAATTTTCGTCATTTTTCAACAAAAAATAAAATTTTTTGCTTCTAATTCTAAAAATTCAAAAAAAATCAACCCATTTCCAAGCTCAATATTCAAGACTACAAGAACTGCTCGAAAAGCAAATAATTATGATACGAATGATCATCTAATCCCATGGAATGTAATCTAATGAGCAGGGGGAATCGCAATGTTCTTTTTTGCGGTGTCCACTATACGAAAACAAAAAAATGCGAAGCTCCTTGAGAATTTCTAAAAATACACAATGGAGTTTGGTCATAAGTGGGTCTTTAGACCGATGTGAGGTCCTTATGCGAAAAGTAGGGTAAAAATATTTGAATAATTTTGAAAATTAAGTGCAAAAGGAACATTTTTTTCAAATTTAATTTTTTTTGAAAATAAAGAAGAAATTTGTGATTACAATTTTGCCCAATCATTTTGAAAAATTGAATTTTACCAGTCAGTTTATTCCAAAATAAAATTCGAAAATTTAAATTTTTTTGAATTTTGACCAAAAAAATACGTATTTTACCCAAAAATTTCAATTCTAATTTTCAACTCTACTCACCTCCGAATCACAAGTGGCATTTGTGTGGATTTGGCTTTCATCGATCGAACTTTCATCCAATCGTTGGGCCAGACGACATAAAAGGATGCCATCTTTGAGGAAATAGGCGAATGCATCGAGTCGTTCGAATTTGATAAAGTCTTGAAGAACGCCGCAGGCTCGGAGCCATTGAACACATTGTTGCCAAAGCTCCATTCCGGAGAACTGTTAGGTCTGAAAAGGGTAGACAATGATAAAAATGAACTGTTCATACACATGTAATCACTATTTTAGGAGTTAGAATTTGACTAATATAACCGGTCAGGTTGGTCAGATTACGGTCAAATTGTCAACAAAAGTCTTTTCTAGAGCTAAAATGACTCACTCAACCTGCCCGGGGCATATTGATCATGCCGGGGCATGTTGGTCATGACCGGTCAATTGAAAAAATAGACCGGTCAGATGGCTCAAATCGACCGGCCAAAAATTCTGTTCGCAATCCCTAATTATCTCTTGACCCTAAAACAAAAAGAATTCTCCGAAAAATTCCTACCAGTATCCGCTAAAAATTGCCTTTTGTAATCGAAATCGGATTTCAGACGGCGGGTTTCAAACGACTTTCGGCTTCATTTCCAATTGAATGAACAATAAAAGAAGGAGAGATACCAAAGATTATGATGATCGGCGAGCCGCGATTTCTCTGAAAATCAACGCGAAATTAATCGAATATTTTGGAATTTTACAGCAACACACGATAAACAAACAATTTCTATAAAAACAACTCGTTATTACAACAATTTTCAATTATTTTCTGTATAGAAAAGCCGGAAAAAGTATAAAAATGATTTCGTTCCTCGATTTCCGTCCAGAAAAAAGGAGAAAAAGTAATTTTTTGGAGATTTGTTATCAAAAAAAACTTGTCATTTGATCAATTTATAAGTCGCTGACAAAGAAGGTTAACTAAACAGTCGCTGTGTTGTGAGTTGAGGCTTTGTTGAAGAGTATTTTGGCTTATAAAAATCGGTTCAAAATACATTAATTAAGATTAGAGTTTGAATTTTTCAGGTCATTTGACCAATCCGACTAGTCAATATACCAATCTGACCAGTGAAAACAGCAATATGTTCGTTTGACTAATCTGACCGGTCACTTTGTCAATATTATCGGTCAGTTGACCAATCTGGCCGATCATTATGAACGTTTTTCCGGTCAATTAACCAATTTGACCGGTCATTTGACCAATCTGACAAGTTTCAAAGGGTGACTGTCAACTTTTTCGAACTTGACCGACCGATCAGATCGGGTCAATTAACCAATCTCACCAAAGATTGGTTTATTGACTATGATCAAATCGGTCGGTCAAGTTTGAAAAAGTCGACAGTCACTTGAAAAATTCAATCACAAAAAAATTTTCAAAAAATGAAAACGAACGGAATCTCTTCGGAAGATTGCTTTTGGAACACTTATCCCAATCTCTGAATCGGATCTAGTCAAAATACGAAGCCCTGAATGGAAGGACCATCTATCCCCACACTTTTGCAGCGGTCATTATCCGAACCTTTGGCCCGTCTATTATGTGGGCCGAGAAAAAACGTCTGAGGTGGACATTAAATCAATCAAGACAAAGGAAAACTTGTAACGCAAACGAAAAGACAGAGGTCAGAATTTAATCGAGACTAATTATATAAATCAGCCGACGTGGGAAGCGGGTTGAAAGAGTGCCAGGGGAAAACTAACTTTAGATTGCAAAATTCGGAAAATTCTGATCAAATTTTCGTAAAAAACCCAAAATTTCTGATAGGGTACCCCAAGTGTAACTTTTCGAATTCTTTAAAATTTTACATACATAATCTAAATAGTCTTCAAATTAATCTCTGAAAATCTTAACTCGCACTTTTTACTCGTAGCCCACATATTGGGCGGTCATTTTGCGAGAGAGCACACAAAATAAGGAGACAGGAAAAACATTTTTGCCTGTCCGCGCATTTTGCTGCGGGAAAATTGAGTTTTTGTGGAAATATTATGCACCTCAGATGTAATAAACCCTAAATTCGTAAAGCCCAAAAAACGTCAAACAAAGGTAAAATTTTATGCCAATTTTTGGCCTAAAAAATCAATGCAATTTCTGCAAAGCGCGAGCTAAAAAAAACTCTATTAGGTCTTAAAAATTCAACTCAAAACGCGTCACGTTCCATTATATTCTTACCTCACTCTTTCAACAAAAATTTTTAAAACAATTCACGTCATTCAAAATTTTTCATTGAAAAAAACAACAATTATCTATAAAATTTTTGAATGACCCGCCATCTCACAAAACACCTTATATGGTCAAAACTTCTTTAAGTTGATATCAGAATACGGGGGTTGACAAACAAAACGCGCGCTTAGCCCTAAGGGGAATATCTGATTCATAGATTTCCAAAATATCATTCCCCTTTTCAGCTCTTTTTTAGAAACCCATAAAATTTTTAGGCGAATTACATGGGTTATTTGCGATCAATCTGCGAGCTGCGAGGGGAAAAGACCAAAATCAAAATAAATGATACTTTACTTCAATTTTTATCACTAAGAATACATTTTTCCTCCAATATATTCCAATTCTGACGCTATAAAGCGTTAGAAAGGGAAATTATTTTGTAATTTTCTTCCTTTTTTCCGGATGAAAGAGCAAGATTTTATGGAAAATGCGAGGTTTATTACATCAAGGTTATGATACTGGGAAGCCGTTCCTTCCCGTTTTCGGAGGCGCGATTTTTAAGGTAGTCTAAGGTCGAGACATTCTCGGGGTGTGTTCGAAATTTAAAGGGCTAAAAGAATGCGCCAGGGATTCTAAAATCAATGCCAAAATTAGAATTCCTTCAAATTCACTGAAAATTTTGAAAATTACTTGTTTTGCATATGCAAATTTTAAGAAAAAATCAATGATTAGTTAAATCAAAGTAATTTCTAAGTCTCTAAAGGTAAGAAAAGACAAAATAGTCCTTCAAAATACTTGAACCTACTCTTGCTATTTGTTTTATCAAGAAACAATTTTTTTGAATATTCAAATTTTAGGCGGAATACCTCAAAAATTAATCAAATTAAAGCAATTTCTAAGCCTTTAAAGACATGAATAGACAAAATAGTTATTCAAAATACCCGATTTATGTTTTTATGCCAGCTTTTTATCGAACATTCCTCAAAACTTCCGAAAACAGCAAGCTCCTTACAAAATATGCAAATTTCTTCGAAAGAACCCGAAATTTGAGCCCATCTCCCACCCGAAACCACTTCACGTGGCCACCGACAGCAAACGAGTAATACAAAAAAACCGTTTTCGATCGCTGGCCAGCGCAGAATCAATCCCCCTCCTCTTTTGAAGGGAAAGGCGTCGTAAACATTCGAAACAATCGCTTGCACTGTATAAACCGAGAGGCTCGAATGTAAATTGCGACTTTCGCGTAGCGCAAAGTTTACTGCCCGCTCGCTTTAATTGGGAAAAAATAAATCCCCACCAAAGCAGACGCTCGGGATTTGCAAATGACCTTTTCGAATCAACGCCGCGTTATTTATTCGAGGATCTGGAGATGGTTAAAACCAACTCGTTCCTGTTCTAAATCCCGCTTGATTTTGGGGAGTGAGAAATTTTGAATTTCGCACAGTACAACCAAAAAATTTGTTTCGCACAGTGCAGTCCAATTTTTTTGCACAGTGCAATCACAATTTTTTTATAATGCAACAGAATTCAAATTCAAAAATCATTTAGGAGACCCATTATGAAGTCAAAGCAACAAAATCATCCGGATTAACCGCATTTACCCGAAAAAATGAGGATTTTGATATTATCCATGTTAATTAACAATTATCACTCCCGAACGATTAATCGAGCCGAGACAAATGAGCTCTGTTCGAGCTTCCAACAGGATTGCGAAACATGAACCAGAAACTTGAAGATGACACATCATCAAAAATTCATGGATAATATTCCAATAAATTCAACTTTACAATCAAAAAAGTCTCAACAAAATACGCGGAAAAGAGCGTTCCCAGCAAGTATAAGCCTCTTTCCACCTGTCTCCATATTAATAACACCTAAAACAAACAAAAAATTAACAAAAAATGTGAATTCGTGAAGTATAAGATCAAGTATAATATGATAAGCAAAAAAAATGTTAGGTTACTCCAAAAAACGATGATTAATTAGCCAAACGTCGACTAATTGGATCAATTTCGCGCAGGAATAACAAAAACCCCGAAAAATAAAAAAGTCTAATGTGTTTGACATTCCGCCCACATGGAATTGGTTTTGTGGCGTTTCGTCGGGACCGATAGTTTGTGTGACACTTCGTCGGGAGACGAGTTTCCGTTGTCATTTCGTTCACACAGACACAGCCTGCTTTCGTGGGCTTCCGCACGTACGCACAAATCTTTCCATTCGTTTTTCGTTTCGGCTTTATCAAAATTTGGCCATTCTGCGTGTTATCCCAAAAATTTGCGGTTTTGTGTTATAAAGGATAGGAGTAAAGTATCAGTGGAAGATGATCAAGGACTTTGTTTTCGATTTTGGAAGATGAAAGAACGCTTCAGAGTGCTTTTGTCCGAGAAAGGGCATTTCTAGCAGTAAAAAAAGTATATTATACTTGTTTTGTTCGTTCCGCAAGTTTCCTGATGCCTAAACCCGATTTTTTTTGCATTATTATCCTCTTTATTACCTAATCTATAAATTCTGGCAATTTTTAAATGGTTTAATGAGTGTTGACCTATTTTTATTATCAATTTTTCACGTGACCTTTAGTGTAATATAAATATTTTTGTTTTGGCTGTAAATTGCACGTATTTCCAGTGAAAGCTCGAGCTATGCTGCGCAATATTTCCAAATTGGCCTTGCAAGCCACCAAGACGACTTTGGCCCGGCCGTTGAGCACTAGCGCCACTGTTTTCTCGGCCCATGACGACATCATGGAGAAATGGCCGGCCGAGAAGTTCGACAAGCACTTCATCGACTACTTCAGTCGTCCCGAGATCGACGGATGGGAGGTCAGAAAGGGTATGTAGTTTTCTTTTGGTTTATCGGCTTTTAGATGCAAATTTTGAGATAATCTTGCTATTGTCCTTCAGGATTGACCGAGCTCCACGATTTCGATGTGATCCCAGACCCCAAGGTTGTCGAGGCCGCACTGCGCGCCTGTCGCCGAGTGAACGACTATGCCCTAACCGTGCGCTTCCTCGAGTCGTTGAAAATCAAGTGCGGCACCAAGAAGAACCGCGAACTCATCTATACCTACATTATCAATGAGGTGTGTAATATAATTTGGTGATTTCTGGACGACAAAGGCGTGTTATGTGCTGAAATAGTTCGTGTAGGAGACGCATAATGAGCAGAACGTTTGACAGCCCATAACCCTTAGATTAGCAACTAATTTTACCTTGTTTTAGATCAAACCCGTCTTGGAAGAGCTGGGTATCTCCACCCCCGAAGATCTAGGCTACGACAAACCGGAATTCTTCATCCCTCAACCCGAGTACTGGTGGGAGAAGAAGTGGTACAAGGACTACGGTTATGACAAACTCCCTGGCTACGAATTCACCAAGTAGATGTTGTAAAAGTCTAAATAAAATTAGATCCAGCTGTTCTTATTGTCGTTTGAGGTTATAAACTGAGGAAAATAGATGTAAATCAAGCTGTGTTGGAGACTATACGAGATTTATCACATGTAAAAAGCGGTTTATAATCGTAGACTTATAGGGAAAAAACAAATATTTATTCCTCGGCAATCGCACTTCGCTTGGCCTCGGCGATGGCCTTTCGAACTTTCCTATCCAAGACATCACCGTGTTTGGCCATCTTCTCCTTTAAAGTATCGATCATCATCATGGTAGTGTCACCAAGGCCCACATCCTCGTCATTTTCCGTGCATTCCTTCGGGTCCAGATGGCTAAAAGAGCGAAATGTTATTTCAAATGTTTAGTGATGTCAAAAAAACCGTAAAGAATTCAATTTTTTATATTACACATGGTACTCTGGTATATAAAACTTACGCATATTCGGCAATGAACTCAAACAAATTCATTTCAGCGACTTCAGGACCAGCATTCTCGGCAAATTTCTCTGCAAGAGCATCGACTTTCTCTGAGATCATTTTGTACGTTGCGTCTTTTAATTGCCTGTCTCGTTGTTCCCCTGAAATGAATAAGATCATAGCACCTTCTAAACACCTGGCGTAGAGTAAAGAATGCCTACGGTACAAGGAAACAAAAAATTTTAACAGAAACAGCAATTCCCATATTGTTTTAGATCAAAGTAGTATAAACCACTGAAATCTTCTAAAGAAAAACTATATTTATCCTTCTGAAGACAAACGAAGGTTAGATCCTTCGTTTATCCGGCTTCTAAAAGTCAATTCACCAATTTTAAAACAACTTACATTCTTGCACACACTTTTCCAGCTCGTCCTTGGTCTGCGCGACGAGTTCCGGATGCGCATTCTTCTTTGAAGCAGCGTTGCCTTTTCTAGTACGTTTTGATGGCATCGCTTGGCGGAATACAATGTTCGAGTGTCGGAGCCAACAAAAAAAACGGAAAGAAAAAATCTCCGAGAAAAACGACTTTTGAAAGACATTTTCGCGGGCGACGGAATGCCAAAAATCACGTTTTCGTGGTGAAGCTCGTAATTTCAAAGCAAAACTGATTGCTAACTGGTCAACGAATACGGTGATAAGGTAATAAACGACCATACGACTCTTTAAGGCACTTATTTATTCAAATTCTGCTATAAAAATCAGGGTTTTAATAGCTTCGGATTAACATTTTTGTTCTTTGTTTTCTTCGTCTTCCCAAAGCGCGTCCAAAGAAGTTGTGCGACTTCTGACCGAAAAACACTCTCATTTACGATCTCTCGAACTTACTCTTCCTGAATACAATCACAATAGTAGCTGCGACGAACACCAAGACCAGAAATAGAGTTGCCCCTACATAACTGTAGGTGGCTATGGTAATATCGGTCATGGTACGGAGAGTTGCATAAAATATATGTGTCCTTGTGAGTTGTATTGGTAGCTAGACAAATTTACCCGGGTTTCAGGGTCAGAATCGGGAAAGATCGACCAAATTTTTAGTAGAAAACTGTCAAAAATGACCCATCGCCAAAAAGTATTATTATTCAAAATTTTTCCGTTCCAAATGTATCAAAACGCGTCGAAATTGTTTCCAGCTCAATGTTTATCATTATTTTTTAACTTACAAAACAAAAAATTACTGGTTTTTTTGAAATTATCATAGACATTATAACAGTGGCTCAACATTTCGATAAAAACAAAGAGATTTAACAACGAATGAGAGGATTAGATTAGCTGTTGAATAAATAAATTAGAAACGATTATAGTTAGCGATACTGGACTACTAATGGTATCTGAGAATGGGGTTGAGTGATAAGGAGTCCGGAGTTTCTGGAGGCGAATTAATGGGTGTGATGGGTCAGGGCTGTAAATAAAAAAAAATAAATTTGTTCTTTATAGAAAATTATCTGTATTAAACAGTACCCCGATCTTTTCAAGCCAAAAAACCTTTCAAAATCTCAAATCTCATCTACTATACCTACTACAATATCCTTACCCTCGACTTCTCTTTCCACTTCATTTCCAATTGTCACGGCGGCCACTTCGAGTTGAGTGTGCTCCTGAGGTCTTCCTTGTTCGGCCAACATTCTCTTATACACTGGTTTGAAGACACTGATCAACAAAATCACCAATAAGATGGCGATAATCGAAACCACATTCAATCCCCACCAAGCGTCTTTTGCAGCCGTTGGGTCCTTCGCATCGCACACTTGGATCTTCCTCTTGGCGTCGGAGATCGGCTTATTGATCATTGAGACAATGGCGACAAAAATAATGGACATTACTTGACCAGTGAGTACAATAAGACCCGTGGAAGTTGTTTCGGTGACTGGGAAGGTGCATTCTGCCGACATTTCCAACCCAACAGGATAGATTGCCAATCCGAGGATTCCAAAGAAGAAACAGATGATCAGAATAAGCCATCCAATATTCTCGACGAATGTGAGTTGAAGGAAAGTTAGGCCAAGAACGACGGCCAACGTCATGCAGACCTTCATGGTTTCGGTGTAGCGCTTGGTGCGGTCGACGAAAATACCTGAAAAAGACAATTTACAATATTCTGAACCACATTTCATTCCGAAAAAATTGAAAACGAGCTATTGTCAATCAAATCTCAATTTTCATCTACCACAATATCGAAATCTAAAATCTAATGTCCTTACCCGACGCTGTTGCCCCAAAAACTCCTCCAATGATCATCAACGAGCTGCACCATCCAGAAAAGTCATTTCCATAGCCGGAGGGGCACAAAATTTGCTGCATGATCGTGTACAAACAGTTGAACATCCCGATTCCTCCGCCCATTACAATGAGTAAAACCACATATTGTGGGGTGGTGAAGCACGATTTCAAGCCATCCAGGAACTCCATCTGAGTAGCAGCGGCGGATAAAGTCGGTGGGGTCTTGGGTTCGGACCGATTCACTCCGACCGAAGCCATCAAAGCGACGATTACAGCTGGGATGGCTACAATAATGTTCAAATAAATGACTTGAGACGGGTCGGTGACCAATTTGGGAGACGTCTGACTGGCCAACAGGACTCCCAATGGGTTGGACATGACTCCAATTGTAGTGGCGAGACCTCGTTGATCACCGCCGAACCAAGTTCCGGCCACTTTTGTTGGGAGAAACATGATGAATGGATAAGCGACGGCTGCAATCGCTTGTCCTGTGAGGGCGACCGGGAACCGGTAACTCATTTCCAGGTACGAACTGAAATTTTCATTAATGAATTTTTGATTCCCGACCTTACCTAGCCAGTCTGATCAGCACTCCTAAGCAATTCGCCCATGCGGCAATCAAAATGGCGATTCGAAGGCCAAAAAATCGACCGGCCCACATTGCAACAATGCCGACGGGTACTGTAACAAGCATGTAGATTCCGGAGAAGAGATTTGCTGCCTTCTAAAAATCAAAAATCATCAAAAAATTTCAAATTCGTCCAAAACATCTACTACAATATAAAAATTCCCCCAAAAAGCTCACATCAGTTCCGTAAAATGCATTGACATGATTGGCGACGTTAGCAAATCCAATCCAAGCGCAAGTGTTAGTGCAATTGAGCAGGGCGACCACGGCTAGGACGATCCAACGGCGCGGATAAACCCTGGGAATAGGAATTGAGGTGGTGGAGGCGGTTTGCGACTGCTTTTCCCAGGTCTCATCGGCGTTTTCGACGATGAAGACCCGACTCATCGGGGAGACTTTGCACATTTGACCGGACTTTAGACCGAATTTACAATTTTTGGAGGGAAAACAGACCTTTTTAAGAGAAAATCCAATTTTTGAAACTTTGTAGTGTGTAAAATGAATAAATAAACAGTCAACAAAATAAAATACGTTCGGTGGATCTACGCTAGTCCGTTTTTAATTACTGTAGACATCTAAAAAATCTAAAATTCCAAAAATTTCACAAACAATCATGAAATTGAAAAATCTCAAATTTCCAACAAAAAATCAATCAAACACTACTTCAAAATACGTTTAGAACGATCTCCAAGACTCAATAAACGTATAAGATGGGGCAATTTTCAACAAAAAACATGAAGACAATGATAACTTTCGGTTGAATTAACCATAGATAACAATTTTTCGTCCAGAAAAGGTTTAGACAACTTTTTTATAAAATAATAAAAATATTTGTAGATACTAAACTTCTTATTAGCAACTTTTCCGTCCTTAAAAATCAGTTTGCGGCTTATTTTAGACCTCAAAATTTCGATTAAACGGATTTCTCTGGAAAAACGGAGCAAAAACAAGGATTACCTTGTGTTATCCGATAATTTTTTGTGTTTCTTGCTAGTATAGGCAATTGTTGTGGGCTTGTCACGCAAAATTAATTAATCTTTGGCAATCTTTGTGTGTCAAAGAAATTTTTTGAGGAAAATAAGCAAAATAATTTGGGTTTCCGGTCTTTTCAAAAATTTTATACCAAAAATTGATCGGCTTTCAATGTGACGTCTATATTATCGATGGGCACATCAAGTCACGTCTATAACAATGTGCAGACAACGCTCTTTTTCGATCGTTTGAAGTTTTAATTGCGTTTAGTGACACGAAACAACTTCTAACATGGCTTATCAACGATTATTGATAAGATCACACTTTGTCTTTTAAAATGGTGCCTTAATTCGCTAATTGACATGTGTAATCATACTTTTTTGGACCTTAATTTCGACCTGGTCCTTTCCCTTTCGACGAAATTGGTCAAATGTGCAAATCCACCCTCAAAGCGCACCAACATCAACAAAAAGGAAAATAGAAAGTTCTTACCTTAGGGCTGTTCTGGCCATTTCAGGTTCTCCGGAAGCAGGTGGGACCATTCTTTCGGTCTCATCATTCTGCTGCAAAATTTATTAAATCAGCAAAAAACATGGGAAAACTGCTTCGTATTAAATATTTATAAGGTTATTAGGTCAGATACCACACATCACCCGGACGTACAATTGTTATACATGAAGAAATCGGAAATTAATCCCAAAACTTAGTAAGAAAACACCTATAAAGGGAAATCAAATTTTTCTGTCTAAAAATTTAATTTCTAGGTTGCTGTATAATTTCTAGATCAGAAACATCCCTTGACTGTTTCTTAATCCACTCCCAATTAATCATAACCGAAAAACTTATTTAGGGTTGCTCTGATGGACCAAAAAGATTTCTTCAGTCAATAACTTCGGAAATAATAGATCAAAATTTATAAAAATTATACTTTTGAATCTCCAGGGATCCCATTTTTTGAACTTGTAACTCTTTGGCCAGAAAGACCTCAGGCAATCTGAGAAACGTCACTTTTATAAATTTCATTCATAATGAATCCTGCCTGAGTTCTTTTTAGCTAAACTACGTTGTATGTCAACGGGATCCCTTGAGATCCAAAAATATAACTTTTATAAATTTTTATATGTTATTTCCCAATTTATTGACAGAAGAAACCTTCTTTTCGGTTCATATGAGCTCTCCTAAGTTAATTTTTCAGTTATGATCAACTTGGGAATGGATTAATAAACATTTAAGAAATGTCTGTGATCTAAAAATTACAAAGAAACCTAAAAACTAAATGTTTAGACATCAAAAATAAATTGTATTCCTAAATTGCTCACAACTCCATTTCCATGGCCCTTATCCAACAGGTCCTCCTTTTCCACATCTTCTTGTTTGATGGGCTGTTCCTTTTCATTTGGCGCGCTCTTCAACGCCTTCAACTCGGTTGGTGGGGTCTTGTCGGACATTTGGTCTAACTTTTCAATGGATTAGTAATCGTTTATATAAGCAAATCAAGCGAAAAAACACGAAAAATGGACCAAAACTCATTAAATCAGGTCAAACCAGGAGAAAAACAAGGTTAAAATAAGCCAAACCGCAATGATAAGCGTTAAAACGTTAGAATAAAGCGTCAAAAACACTGGTGTCAAATTTTAAACATACATTTTGGACCTCATTTGTCTCGGTCATGGCAAAAATAAGGTCGAAAAACCTGAAAATTTCAGAAATTTTTATGTTTTCAAAAAATTTTCGGCCAAAAATCGTCGCGAAAAACAAAAAAAATCATTGAAAAATATTAATCTTGCCTTCAAAGCACTTTAAATCCGCTTTTTAGTCCGAAAAATTAAAATCCGACCAAATTTATACTTTAAAAATTATTTTTTATCTGATTTTAGGCCAAAAACACGATTTTCAGCAATTTCACGACTCAAAATCAAGTAGACATTACTCTTAAAGCTTCAGAACACAAGTTTAAAAATTTTTTACAACAAAAATCACTGTGACTTTTAACGCCACAGTTACTTTCAAAGTCCATTTTGTCAAATGCTTTAAACTTTTTATCAAATTCCCTTGATTAAATTAGCTAACTGTTTGTATACTAAAGTTAAATGACACAAAAAAAGTCAAAATTTATTTCTTAAATCGATTTACCAGGATAAATTTCGCAATTTTTTATCAAATTTAGTTCTAGAAACGAGAATTCCACTAACGGAGATAAACAAACAAGGACAAAAATAAAAATTTATCGGTTTCCCTTCATTTCTCTTGCCTTTTTCGGAGTAAAAAATGAAAGAAACCATTAGAAAATAGGAAAGCTGACCATAAACACAGCGAAATCCATGAAAAGGAGAAAGTAAATTACGAATTCTTTTATTTTCTTAGTGAACACTAAGTCAACTTAGCATTAAAGCATATTTTTACCTTATTTTAAGCCAATTCACCTAAAGCAATATAAATTTTAGTCAAAAATGATGGTAAAAACAAAAAAATCCGATTGCATTAGCCGTACAATTACTCATTGTTGCCTCTAAGCGCGCCTCTAAACATTGTAATTGCTGAAAAAGATACGACTTTAGACAAAAAATCTGATTCACCAGCTGGACGAACAAACCCTCAAAAAATACAAACAAAAAGTCACAGAGACTGAAACCATGCTTGAAACCAGCTCTATACGCTTTTTTATCGCTAGTGACCTCCAAAATCGGCGGCGCCATTCGGTTCCCAATGACTTTTGGTCTGAACATTATCCATGCCTAAATAAAGAACAAATAATTGAACAAATGCCTAACCTGAAAAATTATACCTCCACAGCCAAAACAATGAACGCTCAACCTTCTTTGATACTCCAAAAAATAGCTAAGACGTAACTTTCCTCGTCATTTTATCAGAAAAACCCGAAAAATCTATTTTTGACCCGACGCCAACGTCATGTCCAATATCCTGAAGCAAACAATAGAAAAAACAACTTGTTCCCGGGCTCGACAGATGCCATCTTGACTTCTCGGACCCGAAAAATATTTTTCCGGAAAAAAATTCGTTTGGAACGGAATGCCAAAAATTGTTTGTTGTCGTGGTGGGACGCATCGGTAAATACAGTGTTTATTATAAAAATAGAGAGGAAAGTCATAAATTACGCTGGGTATGGAAAATCGACATTGAATGGGCAAAAATCTGGTCCATGTGCTGGTCGAACAAAGAAGCCTCGGCCAACGGAACGACATCTTTGTTCGTGCATTCGAGCTTGCGCTTCGTCAGCCTTTGTCGATGGGTTGGACCACAATCTTTCGGCTACAGCGGTTGCTCGAGGCCTATAAAGGAGATCACAGATTGTATCTTGCTATATATATCAGACGGTATACTTTTTATATTATCCTTACCAAACAGTTGTCTCCAAATTTGTTGCATCGATAAATTCTCCCCACATACAGGCTTCTCCTCCAATGACCAATGATTTTTGTTTTTCGGTGCCAATGAAGCTTCGAGGGTCGTTTGCATATAAATCATGCCAATCTTCACCTCCATGAATGTGGTCCAGATACCAGCCTTGCGAAACGATGGTTCGATGACCCTGTTCGGTTGTTTGAGCGACCAAATTTCGGTTCAGCCAGACATGAGCGATACTGTTCGCACGCTAAAACATAGAAATTATCATGATAAGACAGGAAAATGACGGAAATTTATATTGCACTAGACATGAGAGCTCACTGGATTGTTATTTTGGAAGATTTCCTCCCACAGCACAATGTTTTCTCCATTGTCCGTGCCGTAGATCTTCTCAATGATCCCTTGAAATCTAAAAATATAAGTTAGAAGCTTTAAAGAAATTTTTTAGAACGAAAAATTGTATTAGACATGCCTATCGAAATAATAGTTGACCAGTGCTGTTACGTTTTTCCCCCAGCCTTTTGACTCCATAAACTTGAGAACGTCGGGGCTGTTCTCCCTGCAAACGATCGTATTTTATAATAGCAAGTCCACAACAAGGTTTATTGGCGTTTTATTGCACTTACCAGCAGTTGCTAAAGAAATGAATTTCATCTCCACCAAGATGGATCCAACTTTCTGGGAAGGTCTGCTTGATTTCTGTAAAGAATTGTTCCAAGAACTCGAAGGTCGACTCTTTTGAGGGATCCAAAACATTTGGCTCCTCTTTGCTGCAGTTTGTCATCAAACCTTGAATTCCTCTCCATGAAGCCATGTGGCCTAAAATTACCCTATTGAGATTCTGATTGACTGACGATACACATGGCCAATTTGGCCCGGAATTTGAGCAGAGCAATCTGTCCGGTCGTTTACCTTATCTTCCTGGGCATTGACTTATTTGGCCAATTTTCCTGCACATGGACATATTTGACCAATCTGATCGGTGATATGAACCATTTTGTAAGGTCATATTGACAAATCCGACTGGTAATTTGACAAATCTGCCCGTCTTACTATCAAATCCTTTTTGATCGGCCAAATGCTAACTCTGACCGATTATAGGCCTAACCGGCCGGTCATTTTGTCAGTCTTCCCGGTCCGGTCCAGACTATTTAATTACATATTCGCGGTTCAATTTGACCCAGAATTTGGCCGGTAATTTTCTCAATTTTATCCGTTTCATGGCCAATCAGTCAGGTCAGCTCAACGGAGCAAGTCTTTCGTCTATTTTCCTTACCTGGTGTATCAAACTCGGCGAGCACTCGAACTCCTCGAAGTCGACCATGCTCTACAATTTCTTGAACATCCTCTGGCGAATAAGTATACTTCTTGTCATAGGCGCCTTGTCTGGCAATTTCCGGGAACTTCTTTGACACATACGGGAACGATTCGGAGTCAGAGACATGCCAATGCAGAACATTGAACTTGTTTTGCGATAGCAGGTCCTGAAATTTTTTTCTGTATAAAATTAGAAAATCTTGGATAAAAATGACTTCTGGAACATACAATTTGCCGTTTGATGACATTTTTGGGGATGAAATGTCTGCCAGAGTCGATGAGAAGGCCTCGATATGCGTATTCCGGCCAGTCTTTGATGTGAACTGAGCGGATATAGTACTGAAAATGGGCGATTTTAAGTTGTAATTAAAGGGCCAGCACAACTACATTTGAACTTTGTTTTTACGGTTTGGAGGACGAAATGTCACAGCATTTTTTGTCCTTCGACGGCCTTAAAGCAAAGTAGAAATAATACTTTTAAAACTGTTGGGGTGTATTTTACAATCTATTCGATTATTTTGAGCTATTGTCAGTGGGACAGCAAAAATTCCGTGGCATTTGATCTTCCAAGCCGTAAAAGTGAGATTCAAATGTAGCTGTTTCGGCTCTTTAAAGAACAAATTTTTTAAGGACAGTTTTATCAGTTTGAGGGCATGCGATTAACAGAACCGAGCTTATAGAGTTTTTTTCTTATTAGGATACCGTCTGAAACTTATTTTATGAACTTAGCGCGAACTGGGCGCATATACTTAGGCTTGCTTAGGCTTAGCCATCCGTTAGAGCTCCGTGCTTTTCATTTTCGGAGTCACACCCCCTTATCTAAGGGTGTTCACAGAAGAATTGCCTTGAATTTCTTCCGATAAGGCAAAAATCAGTGCAGAAATGGGTCTGCACCGATTTTTGAAATTCATTCGCGAATTAAATGCAATTTCGGACGATTTTTTAAGTCTGTGCCGTTATCTGAAATTATTAAGTCGAGAATGATTTCAAAAATTGCACTGATTTTTGCCTTATCGGAAGAAATTCAAGGCAAATTCTTCTTTGACCA
Source organism: Bursaphelenchus mucronatus (assembly GCA_025436335.1). Taxonomy (NCBI): domain Eukaryota; kingdom Metazoa; phylum Nematoda; class Chromadorea; order Rhabditida; family Aphelenchoididae; genus Bursaphelenchus; species Bursaphelenchus mucronatus. The sequence goes on along the minus strand of CM046358.1, from coordinate 531,163 downwards.
ACCTTATATGTGCCTGCAAATGCCGGTTGCCTGTAAATGTCACGGGCTGTCAGCGAAAGCAACAAGATATCCGAAAAAATCGCCCAAAAAAAGGTGTACCTTCTTTTACCTACCTGCCCATCATGCAAAAAGATCAGTTGGCTGAAGGTTTCAAGCCCTCTCAAAGCGCCCCAGACAGTTGCAGCTTCCAAAAACGCCGGTCCAGAGTCCTCGTAGACAGTTAGGGTGTCTGAAATTGAAAAATAATTGGAAAACCAGCTCAATCATCAAGAAAAAAACGCAGATTTTTAAAACACTCACAATTCTCACTCATCCCTTGCTGAGGGTACAATTTCTCATCCAAATTAAATTCCTTTACAGTTATTTTCAAAACAAGAGTATCGGCGTCATCGGTAGCTTCGGAGATTTCTTTCTTTTCACTGGGAGAATGAGGGAAAAACCAGCGGTTTTCTGAAAATGTTGTAAGTAAAGTTCAGAAGAACCTTGGGAGGGGTCAATTTCTCAAGAGGCCGAAAAAAATGTTATAGAAAAGTTTCTTTGTATAGAGGTTGATTTTGGTATAAGATGTAATTTTGAAACCTCTGAAATTTTTCGTTATAGACAGGTTTTGCTTTATTTAATTTAATACATACAGGGTGTCCCAGGAGACATATTTAGCTATATTTTATTAAAGGGCCAGAACAGCTACTTTTGAATTGCGTTTTTTACGGCGTGGAAACAAAATGTCAAAAAAATTTTTTTATGTCCTGCAGCGAACACAGAGGCAGCAAAATTACAAACAGTAAAATAATTATTAGTAAGCATGTAGCATGTCACCATTACATTTTCCTCGTTGTTATTGGTGCAGTAGACAAAGAAACTTTTTGGACATTTCGTTACCACGCCGTAAAAAGAGCGATTCAAAAGTAGTTGTGTTGGCCTTTTAAAGAAGCCAAACTTAACAAAAGTAGCAACCAATATAGGTAACATAGAGGGTAGTTATTACATGTTCAGCCATTTTTTGAACTGGCTTGCCTTAGAAGCTATGCAGAGGTCCAAACTTGGCTTAAAATTTTGGGTGATGGGCCGCAGCTTTTTTTGGGACAATCAGCCCCGTTCTTGGCACAGCGATTACATAGCGACGCCAAACTTTTGTGGCGCATAGTACAGGTTCTGACCTCCGTTTTAAAAAAAATAAGCAACGTTTTTAAGGCGCCATTAAAATTTTTGAAACATACCATAGGTTTCTTTAGCAAATTTGAGAATATCCGAGTCTTTCAGAACCCCCAAATCGATTCGAATATTTCCTGGGATAACGGTTCGATTCTCGTGATGATACACAATCTTCTGAGGGATCGGGATCACACTTCCAGTCAAGGGGAGATTTGGCAGCCAAGCGCATGACGAAAAAGGTAAGAGAATAAAAATTGAGAGGTAAATCATCCTGCAAAAGCGTCATTTCAGAGGCCGTATTTTACCAATGTTTTATAATTTTTACAACGTTACAACGAAAATTTTAGAAATTTTTTTTCGATAAAATACGCATTTCAAATTGTATTCAAATTTTGCACACACGTCGGACATACGACGCATATCAATTACTGAAAATTTTAGCTCGAAATTTGCAAATGCAACCGAAATATTCAACGGGTTTTACCACCGAGAGAGTGCGCAAAACGCCGAGAGCGGTCAGAGAGAAAAACACCTTTTGGCCATATTTTTGTCAGTTTCCCGCGGAAAAACTTGATTTTTTGTGGAAACATTACTGCAACAGAAATAGGCATGAAAATTAAAAAATACCTGATTATGACCCCAAAACACGGATTATGATCCCAGATCGGAAAAAATCGTCGCGTTAAGCAGAAAATTGCTAGCCAAACCCCAGGACTGATAACCAGACACCTTGGCCGTTCTTTATTTTACATTTTCACTATGGAAAAATGTCAAAATGTTATTTTTGACAATTTTTCTAAAAATAGTGGATTTTGGGGTTTTCGAGGGTGCTGACTTCGAAAATTGCACTCATTGTTTTGAATTTTGACATCTCTGGTTAAGGTGAAAATGTAAAATAGACAACGGCCGAGGCCGAGGTGTTTGACTACATATTATATAGTTCTGGTCTTTAGCTTGCGATTTTCTGCTGAAAGCAACAATTTTTTCCGACCTCGGGTCATAATTCGTGGTTTGGGGTCATACCGTCCTGGGGTCATAATCGTGCTCGGGTCATAATAACGGGATTCTGAAACTTTTCATGGTAAAAATTCATAAGAAAAATGTCAGATTTCTGCCAAAGTTTGACCGAAAATCTCGGTGGTTTCTGGAATGCACAGGATAAGAGTCTCGGATATGTCTTAAAAAAATGATTATTAAATATTATACATAGAAATTAACCCGTTTTTAAGACTTGGGGTAGTTTGTCGGAAAGAAAATTGATCTTCAAAGAAAGTTCATAAGTGATTCCTACAAAGTTCCTTCAAAGAGTCGGATCAAAACGGGAAGTAGAATAGACTCTTATTTTACGATCGTTGTATAGCAAAAATGAATCAGAATGCTTTGCAAAAGTATCGAAAAATTTTGTGCAAGTGAGTAAGCATTGCATTTTGTATAACAAGTTGTAAAATTATCGCTAAAAACTAATAATCATTCAATTAGTCAAACATATTCGTATTCTAATGTCAGTAAAAGGTAAATTAAGTTAAAATAAACTAATTTATTGCCCGCTGAGCCCAAAAAGAAATTTTAAAGCACCTTTAGAAGTTTTTTCTGCAAACGATTGATATTTTAACCACATATATCCTTAATATCACCAAAAAAACATCTTCTGCGTTACAAAAACCTTGTAAATATCCGTAAATTCCCCGCAAAAGGTGGTATTTGTCGGGTACAGATTATATTTGTACTTCCTTTATACGAGAATAACGATAATAAGCGGCAAGACCACATGGGAATACCAGACATTGATCTGCGATAAAGAAAAGGGCCGCCCTCATTACGGTTTGTTTATTTGGATCGGGAATAGAGCCTGGAGGAGAGAACTGGTAGTGTCAGATGATCGCAAATACAACAGAGTTAAGATGAAAGGTCAGTGCAGTGTAGCCAAAGCAAAAAATTGTAAGCAATAACACGGAAAAAAGTTGATCTACAAGGTCAAGTTTAGACGAGAAAAGCTACTGTCCCGGCCTTCTAACAAACGAAGTACCCCAAGTGCGGGCACAGATTTTTTTAAATTTTGCACACATATATATATCAATTCTTGAAAGTTTTAGCTCGTGTTTTGCTGGGAGAGCCAAGATATTCAACAATCTTTTCGGCCGAAAGAGCACGCGAAACAGGGTGAGCGGTCAGAGAGAAAAACACTTTTTGGCCATATCTTTACCAGTGTTGCGCGGAAAAAATGATTTTTTGTGGAAAAATTTGTCTCAACAGTAGAAATACTCATCCTGTCGAGATTTGCACTAAAAGTGCCAGCCAGACCTTTTCCGACTTTCGACTAAAAATTCCGTTCGTTTCTACAAAACGCGAGCTAGCTGCTTCAAATATGTCTTAGAAAAGAGTAGTCTAAATTTATGCCAAGCTTTATCAAAACCTGAGCGTCGCACTTGGACTACTTGCTAATAAGAGATCTTGTAAATCCGGACAACATACAATGAGGTAAGTCCACTCCAAATCCGGGTTTCCGTTCTCAATGGACGTTCTGTCACGAGACTGTGAGGAACAGAGATTTCCCGAACTAATGCTAGCTGGACTTTGGATGTTTAGAGCGGCTACTCATGTTTGCAGAGCGTGCGCATATTTGGGCTCTATATATACAGTGCGTTCCATAAATATCGGAAATTTAGTTTTTTCGACTTATTTTTTCAGTAGTATACCGGATTTGAAAACCTTTGACAGTGAATGTTAAACAGCTCAGTAGACATATATTTTACCAGAAAGATCGGGATATTTCATTTGCAAAACACAAGCCTTGCAAACAGAGCTGGCTTTTTGTATTTAGATTCTAAAATAAAAATTTGAAGCCGTTTTATTTCCCAAAATGAGTCTGTGTACAGTGAGCCCGTGAAGACGAAAAAAAGACCAAGAGCAGCGACAAGATGGCCGGATGAAAATGCTGAAAAAGGCCAAAGTTTAGTCCGAAATTAGGTCGAAAAGAGCCCAAAAAGGAACGGCGTCAAAAAATTTCCTTCTCCGATTTTTCTGCTGCAAAGGAACGGAAAAGGCCACAAAACGTGATTTTTAAATTACGGTGGAAACTGTGTTCGAGGACGAACAAATAACACTTGCAACAAATTTATGGGCCAAACCTACAGCTCGCACTTTGAAGAAACGACCGACATTTTTTTGGTCGAAAGTTGGCGAAAATGTTACATTTTTTTGTGAATATTGGTATGACAAGTTTCGTGCCTATTTCTACTATAGACGGTAATGTTTCTACCAAAAAATAATTTTTTCCGCACGAGACTAGCAAAAATATGGTCAAAAAGTGTTTTCCTCTCTGACCGCTCTCCACGTTTCACGTGCTCTCTCGGCCGCAAAGATCGTTAAATATCTCAGCTGCGCCTGCAAAGCGTGAGCTAAAATTTTCAGGAATTAATATGTGACCCATAAACTGGAAAAATTTAAATAAAATCTTAGCGTCGCGTTTGTTGTACTTCCTTTGTTAATGGATTTTCTTATTTTTCATGATTTTTACAACTTTTTTTCTAATATACTTCGACAAGGTGTACCAAATGTCATTTGAAACACCCTCGACATCTCCACTAAAATCTCCGTTTAGGTCGCAACGGCTGAAGGAACGACTTTTTTTCTGACTCAACATAAATTTAACAGAATGCCCGCCGTCGTCTCGTTACCTGCGCGTTAACCTCAAGTTCGCACCTCCCAAATGACCTTCGGCACGGAGCGAACTTCTTTTCTTGTTCATCCATTCTTCTTATTTGGGCAAATGGAGTTCGGGTTTTGAGGGAAATTGGACTGACTATTTAGTTGGGCGATTAAATTTTTACTTACATCTTGTAGGGCAGATGCGTTAAATGGAGTGCTCAGATATTAATGAATTATTTTGATTAAGGCTTACTATCACATAGACGAGATGTTTAGCTTACTATTTGTTAAAGCAACCGAGTTTTTGTAGGATTAAAGTGAGTCTTAATTCTATTTTAAACAATTCTTTGCGGGTTGGCTATAAAAATTATAGCTTTAAATCTACCAAAGAGTGCAACGTTTCTACAAAAGCTGAGCGAAGAACATCTGCGAGACACTACTTTGCAGAGGCGCCATTTGCAAAAAGCTTGTGACATTTGGCATTAAAGCGCCAGAACAACTACTTTTGAATTACACTTTTTACGGCGTGTGAAACAAAATGTCAAAAAAGTTTTGTATATCCTGCAACAAAACAAAGGCGGCAGAGTTGCAAACAGTAAAATTATTACGTGTAAGCATGTAGAATGTCACCATTATTTTTCCCGTTGTTATTGGTACAGTAGACGAAGAAACTTTTGGGACATTTTGTTTCCACGCTGAAAAAAGCGCGATTCAAAAGTAGTTGTGTTGGCCCGTTAAAGGTGGTATTAAAGGTGCGGGCACCCGGCATTTGCGGTTATTCATCATATATACAAAAGCACGTGGTACTCAAACTAAAAAGAATATAACTCTGCGTAGACCTATGAAAGATTAAGTCGAAGCAAGTTTAAGCCTAAATAAACCTAAGACTACAAAAGCTTAAGCAAGCTTAAGCCTAAGCAAAGTTAAGCCTAAGCAAAGTTAAGCCTTACGAGGGAATGGTCCCAACGATCCGTGGGATCCGCCAATGAGACCCAGATATCCAGATACTCTGAAAGAGCGTGCAAAATTTAGTAGAAATCCGTTTTCTCTACTTGCGGAATACCATCGGGTAATAAGTAATACCGGTCGAAAGTTTCGTACAATCTTCCCTCTTCACCGAGTCCAAGAAATCGGAAATGCAAGAGTGTGACGACATAGTCTAGTCGGGAAGAATTTCTCGCACTCAATCTTTTCGGTTCGAATCCAAATACTTTTCAGGTGAAATTTTTTGAAATTTTCAACGTTAGGTCTTATAAAATGTCATAAAAAGTCTTTTCAACGTATATCCATAAACTGAGAAAATTCATTTAAAATGTTTTTTATGACATTTTCTAAGACCTGACGTCAAAAATTTCAAAAAATTTCACCTGAAAGGTATTTTTTCTATGGCAACTCGCATCCGACCGTTTTATTTACACAAACTTTTAACATGTCACATGTCTACTATTTTTCGAGATTAATTTTTTTTGTGTTATTGTCTTCTTGAGTGTTGCCTTTACCGTTTTCTCTCATGAGCCGAGTCAAAAGGCCGCTGTTTTGATTTCCTTGCGGCCTTTGCGCAGCGGGATACCAATTTCTCAGTCTGTGAGAGAGTTTGATGAAACAAAAAACATGGCTGGATTAGGTTTTTTTAGCATTCGATTTTTCTTTTTATACCAATTTTTTGAAAATAGAGAAAAAATTTATCCATTCCGAAAAATTTTAGCTCGTGCTTTGCAGGGAGAGCCGAGATATTAAACGATCTTTGCTGCCGAGAGAGTACGAAAAATAGGGAGAGCGGTCACAGAGAAAAATACTTTTTGGACATAATTTTGCCAGTTTCGCGCGGAAAAAATTGTTTTTTTGTGAAACATTACCTTTATACGGTTAGACATGGCTCCCGGGCCGGGCCAAATAAAATTTGAAACGACCCGGCCCAAAATGGGCCCGTAATAACTAAAATTCTGAGTCTGTTATATTTTTTGGGCGACTTGATATTTACGGGCCGGCCCTTTTGCAATAAAAATGCAAAAGTTTTGCATTTTTAAAACTTTTTACTTACAAATTTCTTTTTTTTGCTATTAAAGACATTGCACTGGACTCTTTAAAAAAAATGTTAAATTTATTTGCAAATTCCAAAAAATTAACGAATTTCTGGGTTGTTAAAATCTTACAACTGTCGTTGAAAAGGCTCAACAATAAGTTTGTCCTCAAGTCTCATCAAAATGCTTTACAGTAAGAAAAAGTACCAAAAATTTATATAACCTTAATTATAAGCCATCTTTTCGCGAGACCTTTGATCTAAACCCCTTGAGACTCAGCCCGCTCTTCTTCGATAAGCCTTACTTTTATTTTAATCCATCGAAAAAAGGGGTATTATCCCAATTACTGGCAGGTAATTAGTCCCAGTGGAATGGATTTTCAATCGAATTCCTTGGGGCAATTACCCAAACCGGCTGATCAAAGTGGCGAAACGTTCGCCTCCGACGAAATGGGGAGGTGGATAAGACAATAAAACGACCTTATTTACGACAGCAAACCAATTTCCCTCCCAGTTTTATGAAGTTTAGTGAGGTCTTCTGGAATTTATGACACGTTCAAGGGAAAGGCCCGGTTTTAACCGAGAGTTGAAGGTTTAAATTGAACAATGTTTATGCCAGCATTATCAAGAGCTTATGACCAAAAAAGTTGATTTGAATTTGAAATATTTTGGAGGGAGGGTACACGGACGAAGTTGGTGGGCAGGGTCGACTTTTCCTGGCTTTCGAGTGTTTGAGGACATCTGACGGCGCGTCGCTGACACATTTATGAGCAGAGAGCTCTGACGAATAATTAATCCTAAGAAACGTTAAGCCTAAGTAAAGCGGAGCCTATGCGCAATTAAGCCTAAGCCTAAACAAAGCTAAGCCTAAGCAAGATTAAGCCTTAGCAGAGCTTAGCCTAAACAAAGCTAAGCCTAAGCAAGATTAAGCCTTAGCAGAGCTTAGCTTAAACAAAGCTAAGCCTAAGCAAGATTAAGCCTTAGCAGAGCTTAGCCTAAACAAAGCTAAGCCTAAGCAAGATTAAGCCTTAGCAGAGCTTAGCCTAAACAAAGCTAAGCCTAAGAAACCATAAGCCTTGATCTTCTCGGCTTCAGGTTTATAATGTGCTTTAGATATCGCAAGTCCCGAGACGCCTTTTTTTGACTTTTAAAATTAAAAATAGATGTTCTGTTTCATCGTACATCAGCTATTTCACAAAAAAGCATTTTTGCAACACATTTTATCAATTCTCCCAGTTTTTCATTGGGTTTTCGTTTTCAGATGGTTGAATACTCTGTCTGCGGTAAGTAGACAAATATGCAATTTGATAAAAGAAATGCTTTGTCACTTATCAGTATGGGGTCTGATTATAGATCATGTTTATTTGCCCAGACTCCGGTATTTTGGCCGGTTAAATTTAACGGTACTGATAGGAGAGTTATGTCCGGAATTGATATAACCGATGCCGGAACATTGCCAGCTGGTGCTGACTTCATAGGTTAAGCAAGTTTGATTCTTATCCACTAACAAGGGAAGTACTCTAAATTCAACGCTCAGATTTTTTTTCAAATTTTCATACAACTAGGCCTAGCGCTGACATTAAAGGGCCAGAACAACTACTTTTGAATCGCGCTTTTTACGGCGTGGGAACGAAATGTCCAAAAAGTTTCTTGGTCTACTGAACCAATAACAACGGGAAAGAAATAATGGTGACATTCTACATGTTTAGTAATAATTATTTTACTGTTTGCACCACTGCCGCCTTTGTTTTTGCTGCGGGACATAAAAAAACTTTTTTGACATTTCGTTTCACACGCCGTAAAAAGCGCAATTCAAAAAGTAGCTGTGGCCCTCTAAGTCCTAAAAATTTTAGCTTGCACTTTGCAGAGGCATACTCAACGATCTTTGCCGCCAAGAGAGTACGCAAAACGCAGAGAGCGGTCAGAAAGAAAAACTTTTTTGGATTTTCCTGTGTTGTGCGGAAAAATTGCTTTTTGTGGAAACATTATTGCGCCAAATTTCATCAAAATCCGAGCGTCATACGTGTTGTACTTTCCCTGCAAACCCTTGAGCGCTTTTCCAACTTTTTTACTACATTTTCCTCAATAACTGCTCATCACAACCCAAAGATCTTCCAGTTTCTCCGAGATCGCCACCTTTCTCGATCCCACAAACGTTTTCGATTATTTTCCCTCCACTTTTGCGGGTACAAAACAACGATTTGAGTGAAAAGGAAGGGGAATATCGGATCAAGTGTCATCTCAAATAATAGATCGCTCCTTCAGAAGTTTGGTGAGATTTGTGATGCTTATTATTGCGGGATATTTACACGTCCAAAAACGATTGTAGGGAGCAATAAAAAAGATGTTTTTTTTTTGAATTTTCGTTTTCCCGCTTATTTTTGTCTTTGTTTTAAGATGATATTTGATGATTTTGGGTAAAATACGGCGGCACCCCTTGTTGGTTTTATCAAATCAAGCTATAAAAAGCTGCAAAAACACTCTTAACTGTCAAAAAAGTCCCGTCTTGACAAGGGAAGTGCTTCAAGTGCGACATTCCGATTTCCTTTATATTTTGCCCACAAGTTGGGCATTGGTCACATATTAATTCTTCAGAATTTTAGCTCGCGCTGTGCAAGAGCAGCCGAGATATTAAACGGTCTTTCTCGCCGAAAGAACACGCAAAACGCGGAGAACAGAGACAAAAAACACTTTTTGGCCATATCTTTGCCAGTTTGGCGGGGAAAAAATAATTTTTTGTCTATACATTACCCTCTACGGTAGAAAAAGGCATGAAATAAAAGGGACATGCCTTGTGAGCTCAAAAAATCAAAAAAATCCCTCTTATGCGGATATTAGACGGTTTAAAATCCCATAAACTTCATTTAATATCCCCCTTATGAATAGTCGAAAGTCGTGTAAAATTCGCAAATAAATCTGCGCCGATTTGTTTTTAGGTCGAACGGAATAACTAATTGGATTTCTTTCAGATTTAATATATCCTTCGTTGATCATGCCCAGAGGGTCTGAAAATTGAAACTGCGATTCAATGAGGAAGGATGAGTGAGGAGTTGGAGACTTGTTTTTTGATTCATCCGCAAAAGTTTTTGGGCGATTTTTTGGTTGAAAATTCTATGTATGGACATGACATTTTATTTGATTTTTGTGGACCTGGGGCTATTGTTTAGGCTAAATTTTTTATGTTAAACTATTTTTAGACTAATTTAAACTAAAATAAACCTCTATACAACGAAAACTTTCTATTACGAATTAATTTTCTTGTTGCCTATAATCCATTGTACATATACAAAGGCTATTGCAGGCGTAGAGGTCACAACCACTACTCTTATTTTTCGGAAAATTTCAACTATATCCACAGAAGACGTTCCGGAAATCCGTTCTTGTCTCTGATATCCGTCAAAGTCGCGGGCTTCTTCCCCAAACTTTTTCCCTCAACCAAATTACCGTCCTGGCGGTGTATATTATAGCCCCCGGAGATCTGTGTGCACACCTTGACCCACGGATATTCCGATTCCTTTATCCGTTTCTTTCTCCTCTCGGCTGAAGACGCGCAAACAATGATCGCGGTACTCGCTTTCTCTCCACCCGCCTTTAACTCAGTTTACTTTCATCTGACCCCACCGCTATTTTCGCTGCGGGTTTTTTGCAACTCTTACTCGATCGGAGCCCGAACTACGATGGGGATTTAATTCGCGGGGATTTGGAAAAAGTTCGAGGAATTTCCGGGGTTGGATCCGAATTTTCATTGTAACATCGTACAGTAAGCGTGTATTCAGAGCAAGTTTTGTGCGAAAAATTAAAAATTTGATAGAGAAAATAGATTTTTTTGGCTCTCAAGATCAGTTCTGATCTATATTGGACTTCATTAGTCATCGTATTCGCTAAAAAGTAGAGTCGCAGCCTGCAGGATTCGAACCTGCGCGGGCAAAGCCCATCAGATTTCGAGTCTGACTCCTTAACCACTCGGACAAAGCTGCACGTCAGTACTTATCTTGTGCGGGAATATTATAAAACCTTGTAAAAATACAATTTTAGAGTATAAAATGAAGCAGAATACAATAAATTTTGTCTTAATTTTTATATAACCTTTTACCAATTAACCTAAAACGGAATTTCTTAATTTGAAAGGAGTTGTAGACAGGGTTTTCTGCATAGAGCTTTTACTTTGATGTCCCTGCTTCCTATTGCCAAATAAATTACTTTCCAAATTTACAAGAGGGCTCAAAGTGCGACAAAAGCCGTATTGGCTCTAATAGCTCGTAATTTGCCGAAAAATGCGAGATTTTTAAGCCCAACGTTGGCGAAAGGTTGACGAAAAATTTTTAGTAATATTTTTACTAAAGGGAACAACGTTTTCACAAAAAATCAACTTTTTTCGTATGGAACTGGCAAAGATATGATCAAAAACTGCCTTTTTTCTCTGACCGCTCTCCGCGTTTCGCGTACTCTCTTGGCCGCAAAGACCGTTGAATATCTTAATTCCCCTTGCAAAGCCCGAGCTAAAATTTTAAGGAATTTATATTATATATAACCTATGCCCAATGTTGGTGCAAAATTTAAAGAAAATCTACGCGTTGCACTTTGACCACGTCCAGTTTCATATCATCTCTTCACAACTCATTATTTACGATTTCCTGCAGCAAATAATTTTACCCGATCAGCGCGGTTGACAAGTGGTTTTTAAGTAAAAAAATTCGCCGTCGCGGGCGTCTAATGCCAGCGGCGTTGCAGTTATTTTATCCGGAAAAGATGATGACCGCCGATTTTCGTCAGTTTTTTCTTCGCTTTTCTAGCGCCGAAAACGATGTTTGACGTGAAACGCCATTCATTTATTTCTTTTTCTTTTGCTGCGTTAATTATCTTATTGTATGAACGATATATGAGATTAATAGCAATTGGAATACCGGTTTTGGGGGCTCTTGTTGGGGATCAAAAGGGGAAATGTTCCAAGTGCGACGCTCAGATTTTCTTTAAATTTTGTGCACGTATTGTGCGTAGATCGCATATCAATTCCCTGAAAATTTTGGCTTGCAGTTTGCAGAGGCAACTGAGGTATTCAACAATCTTTGTCGACGAGAGAGTACGGCAAGTGCGGAGTGCGGTCAGAGAAAAATTTTTTTGGCCATTTCTTTGACAGTGCCGCGCGGAACAAAACGATTTTTTGTGGAAATGTTGCCCTCTACAGTAGTAATAGGTGTGAAACTTGTCATCCCAAAATTCCAAAAAAGTGCCGCATTTTGACCAACTTTCGGACAAAAAATCTCAGTCGTTCGGCAATGTGTCTTGAATTTTTTTTTCAAAATTTGTGCAAGGTTTCACTTAAACTTAAAGGGCCAACTACTTTTGAATTGCGCGTTTTACGGCGTGTGAAACAAAATGTCAAAAAAGTTTTTTTATGTCCTGCGGCGAAAACAAAGGCGGCAGAGTTGCAAACAGTAAAATAATTATTAGTAAGCATGTAGAATGTCACCATTACTTTTTTCTTTTATTAGTTCAGTAGACAAAGAAACTTTTTTTTGGACATTTCGTTTCCACGCCGTAAAAAGCGCGATTTAAAAGTAGCTGTACTGTCCCTTTAAAGGTCGTTTTGGAACCTTCAAGTCCTCTTAAATTTAATTTTTAGTGGTTTTACACTATGAAATTGATCGACTTCGATGTTTTATATTGTATTCAATTTCCCTGCAACTGACAAAACATTTCAAGAACCAACTAAAAAGGGTCCTTAATTTCAATTAATCAAGTCTAAAAATCTCAAGTGGCCTGTTGCAGCGAGTCTGTCAGCGAGTCCTTTATAAGCGAAGGGTCAGGTTTTAATGTTTGCGGAGGGGTTTTTTTGAGCGCGTCAAGAGCTTTTAATTTTGTGCGAAAATTGTTCAAATTTCAAGAGTGATTTCTGTATCTTACGTGAACTTTGAAAGTGGGTCAGTCCGTTTTTCGGAGAGTGCTTGACAAGAGTTCTTTAAGATTAAAAATCACGGCTAGAGGGCGTTGTTGAGGGATAAGTTTTATTTTTAGGCTGGATGCGGTGTCTATACCGTGAATGCAATCTAAAACAGCCAAATTTTCAATTTGCTTTCAATTTTATAAACATTTTTTTAAGTTTACAAAAAAAATCTAAGTTTTTCAAAAAAAAAATGAAAATTTCTCAAAGTGCGACGCTCAGATTTTCCTCAAGTTTCGTACACATAATATGTCTATGTCACATATCAATTATTGAAAATTTTAGCTTACGGTTTTCAGGGAGAGCCGAGACATTCAACGATCTTTGCGACAGAGAGAGTATGGAAAGTAAGGAGAGTGGTCAGAGAAAAAACACTTTTTGGCCATATCTTTGCCAGTTTCGCGCGGAAAAAATTGTTTTTTGTTCAGATATTTCACTGAGCGCCAAATATTGACATAAAAAATATTTAGAAAATATGATTTTTTAAAAATTTTCGACCTAAAATCTCAGTTATTTCTGCAAAGCGCGAGCTAAAAATCTAGCATATGTCTCAGCAAACCATAATCCAAATTTTCGTCAAATTTTATAAAAATCTCAGCTACGTGCCTTAAGCATTTCCCGAAAAACCCTTTTTTGTAATCATTTTTTCCAATTCCAAAAGTAACTCAAAACTCCCATTACTCTTCAATTTCGATTTTTATGTCATTTCGAACACATTTCGTTGTCCAAATTACCTAATTCGGGTCGGGGAAAACTCGCTCTTTCTGATCACCTTTTTGCAGCCCGAAACCCATTAGGACCACACCTAAATTAGCCTAATTCCGCTCGCATCAAACCTCAATTAACCTCGACGAGACCTGGAACAAATCGGATTACGTATTGTTCTAGTGTCGCTAATTCGCGTAAACCGCATTATTCTGGGCGGAAAGTGAAAGTAATGTCATTTGGAGGTGATTTCTCCGCGATTTTCAAAATTTTTCGGGGTTTTTCGAGATTTCACTGGGAATTATTCGGTATTTTGGTATTTCACTGGTAAATTTTTTGAATTATAAGTTTTATAAAGCGATTTTATACTAGACAATAGCAAGGAAGCAAAAAAAACAAATTTGGAAAAAACTATATTATGGTACCCCAAGTATAACATAATTCTCCGATTATCTTCAAATTTTTCTTACTTGCTCTTTGTGGTCCGTGTATTAATCTCTGAAAGTTTTCAATTTCCGTCGACAGTTGAATATTAAACCATCTTTTCCCGAGAGAGCACTCAAAATGAGGAGGGTCGGCCAGACAGAAAACGTTTTTTCCCTGTAACTTTGCGAATTTTGCTTAGAAAAAGTTGATTTTTGGTAGAAATATTGTACTCTCTTTCTAAACAATTTACTGATTTTTTAAAGCTCAAAATCACAAAAAAATGCGCTAAAAAATCTCGTTTTCTCTGTCCATTTTGCCTCATTTTCCGTAATCTCTTGCTTTAGGATATCGTTGAATATTCCGAATAGAGTTTAACGATTATCTCGTCATAATATTGAAAATTAATTCTTCAAATAAAAATCCTTCAAATTAAAAAATTCCTTGTCGTTTAAGCCGTTTAATTTATAAAAAACCCGCAAATATCATGTGGAAGCAATTTTTTATGACGCATTTTATCATCAATGATAAAAAGTGGGGAATTTGAGGGTTCTCAGAGTTGTTTATTTTCCCCGAAAAGGCAATTTTTATCTTGTTTTTGCCCTAATTTTACATTTTTACCCCAAAAAATCTATTTAAAGCCCCTAAGGCGATGTCTAATATCCGGTGGTTGTAAAGTCGACCTTTACAACCTCCCACCGATCTCTCGCAATTAATCCAACGCAATCAACGTCCGACATTTTTTGCTTTCACAGATGACTGAACTTGAACCTTCGCAATGTTTTTTCGCGGCTCCCTGGAAATTATCCACGTTGATGAAATTCATCGGCGATCCCATCAACGACAAATTTCTATCGTTTTATTTGTGGTGTTACGGATATAAGGGGAGAGTCGATGGATTTGATTTTTGGTTTTTTGGGGGTTTTGGATGCTTTCATTTCTGTCCATTTCCGTTACAGAGGATTACTGTATTTCTGCGTATTTATGAGGAAATTATTCAAATCTTGATGAAATTGGTTAAAAATTTTGAGTAAAATTTTTTATGACTTATGCAAAATTTTTAGCTAGCGCATTGCAGAAAAAATTGAAAGTTTCAGATAAGAATGTGGTCAAAATTCAAAATTTTTCTTTGATTTTAGGCTCAAAAAAGTCAGTGTATATTTCAGATGGGGCGTTTAATAATTATTCAAAAAATAAACCTTTTCTAAGCAAAATTCGCAAAAACATAAAGCAAAAACGTTTTCTGTCTGTCCGACTCTCCTCATTTTGCGTGCTCTCTCGGGAAAAGATCTTTTAATGTCTCTGCTGCAGGTGAAAAAAAAGCTAAGATTTGCAGTAATTAATATGTATATGGATCACTTTGAGGGAGTAACCAAAATTTTAAAAAAATCGGAGAATTATATTATACTTTGGGTACCCTTTTATCAATTTTTTCAAAATTTGAAAAACTAAGATTTTCAGTAGTTAATATGTGACCTATATAGCGCAAGTATAGAAAATTTAAAAAGTATTTCCTTTAGGTTACTGTAACTGTTTTCCAATTTGCAATACTGTAACTTCTTTTGCCAAAATTTCGATTTTTATCGATGAAATTGATGGGTCGGATCAATGAATGATTAAAACATGTTTAAAAAACATGAATCTCACCTTCGACACAACAATTTATTTTATTGCTTCGCGGATGAAATCAAAAACAAAAAAGGAAAAGATCCGAAAAAACTGAGTCTGCAAACATCGAGCGGATTTGAAAGTTCGCGCACGCGATTTGGGTCTGATTTAGGTGAGGGGGAAAAGGGCGAAATCAGCAAATTTTTTTGGTGAGTTGACAAGTTTTTTACCTTTTTTTGGCGGATGTTTTGGTTGTGCAGGAGAATGTTTTGCATTTTATCAGTAACATTTTGCACCTCGAAAAAAAATGTTTTCGCAAAATGTCTTAAAAACAATTTCTTCCTTGTTAGGGAAGTGTTTGGTAGACGAAATTGGACGAGATTCAGGAAATGTGACAAAGTTTTTTCTAATGTAAATAGGATATACTGGAGATTCCTATCTTTTTCTTTCCGGAAAACCCGGGATTTTTAGGTCAAAAGTTGGTAAAAATATGACACTTTTACATATTTTTGTATATATATATACTTCTACAGTAGAGAGTAATGATTCCACCAAAAATAACTTTTTTCCGCGCGAAATTGGCAAAGATATGGCCAAAATGTGTTTTTTCCTTCTGACCGCTCTCCTCGTTTCGCGTGCTCTCTCGGCAGATCGATGAATATCTCGATTGACCCTGCAAAGCGCAAGCTAAAACTTTCAGTAATTGATATGTGGCCCATGCCCAAGGCGTGCGCAAAATTTAAAGAAGATTTAAGAGATTTACCAGAATAAATTTTTGACACCTTTCTGTCTGCAGTTAGAACAACAACAATAAAAATAAAGCCCTTTTTTCCAATGCCTGTAAACGTCACAAAACGCGTTGCAATCCTTCAAAACCGCACCTTGTTCATAGAAAGAGCAAAAAAAACTGTGCTGATAAAAGAACTGTCATAAGCCGAGAGTTTGGGCAATAAGAAATTTATGATTTGTTTATTCGATTAGAAATATTTTGCGTAAAGTTTTGGAGCTCTTGGAGATGTTTTTGTGATATGATAATTTTGAATATTTAAAGCGCCAGAAGTTCAAGTTTGATGCTAAGATTTTGATGAAACTTGGCACAATTTCAGATTAATTTTTTTAAGAAATATGCAAGACTTTACGTTCGCGCTTTGCAGAAACGAGTTAGATTTTTAGGTCAAAAGTTGGCAAAAATGTGACACTTTTGACGAATTTTCGCATAAAAGGTTTCATGCCTATTTCTACTGTAACGGGCAATGTTTCTATAAAAAATCAAGTTTTTCCGCACGAAACTGGCAAAGATATGGCCAAAAAAGTGTTTTTATCTGTGACCTCTCTTCGCACTTCCTCTACTCTCTCGGAAAAGGTCGTTGTATATCTCGACTAACATTTCAAAATGCCTTTGGCACTTTTTCTGACGTAATTTTTGTTTTAAAAAAGGTTTTTACTTTTCAACAAAAAATTCTTGGCAGATTATTAACCATCATTCAGATTTTATTAGTATAAATTTGGAAGTTGGGGTTTTGGAGAGGGAACCCGCCAAAAATCAAACAAATTATTTATTTTTTGGATGATTTATTTGAATTTTTTAGTCTCAAAAATCCGGTAACATTGTGGAAAAATTGAAAAAAAATTCAATTTTGAAAAAAATTAGGCATCTAAACATTTTTTTAAAATTTTGTTTGCATTTAAATAAGCGACTAATAAATCACTTAAGCATTTTGCACCCGCAGCGGAGAAATTATCCAACCTTTTTCCGAGAGAGCACGCAAAATGAGGAGAGTCAGCCAGACAAAAAACATGTTTGGCCTATATCTTTGCGGATTTCGCTTGGAAAAAGTGTTTTTCAATAGAAATATTGTATTTTGCATTTGTAATAAAAGCAGATTTTTTTGAACCTAAAAGCAAAAAAAATTTTGACAGAATCTAAGCTAAAAATAACTTTTGTTTCTGCAAAGCGCGAGCTAAACATTTTGCATACATTTTAGAAAATGCTGCTCTAGATTTATGCCAAATTTCAATGGAATCGAAGATACAAATTTGGGGTATCGTCTCTATTTCACCGTAATTTTCCAATATTTCGTAATTTAAACCTATGTACCTTTTCCAGTCCAAACTTCTCAAATTTTATTAGTTTCAGATAAAACTTCTTGTAGTTTTGTTCGCAATGACAAATGAATTTGATAAGAAAACACACATTATTTTAATTATGGATGCCGAAACCAAACGCACCTCTTTCCGGTGGCCTCGCGACAAAAAAAACAGTAGTAGAAACCAGAAAACAAATTCGAATTCCCCTCTATCTGATAAGAGTCCATTCTTTTCAATGAAAGCGAGATCGTTTAATCGCTGTGTCCTCTGCCGATAATTAATTAATTGAGGAATGAAGACAACTTTTCACACAATTAAGCCTGCCTCTCTTCTTTTGCTGCAATCGCAACTTTTTTATGGGAAATTTGAAAAAATGGCTGCGGCAGAAAATTGGGAGGGATAAGGGGAGGGAAATTCATGGGCAGGGAAGAAGGAGTTATTTGCCAAAAAATAAGGACTTTACGACATTTCGGACTAGTGTAAAATGCAATTTATCGGCCTTGCAAAAGCAGCTGATTCCATGAACCTTGCCGATGAGAGAGGACGCAAAATGCGGAGACCGGAAAATTTTGAAGATGATATTTGTTGATTATGGGTAAAATACGGTGCATAGTCTTCTTATTGGTTTTATGAAATCAAGCAAGAACATGGCAAAAAAGACCCCGTATTTTCGAAAAATTCCCATATTAAAGGGCCAGAACAGCTACTTTTAAATTGCGCTTTCACGGCGTGCGAAACAAAATGACAAAAAAGTTTTTTTAAGTCCTGCAGCGAAAACAAAGGCGGCAGATTTACAAACAGTTAAATAATTATTAGTAAGCATGTAGAATGTGACCATTATTTTTTCCGTTGTTATTGGTACAGTAGACGAAGAAACTTTTTGGACATTTCGTTCCCACGCCGTAAAAAGTGCGATTTAAAAGCAGCTTTACCGTCCCTTTAACATACGAAGTGCTTGATGCGCAACGCTGATCGCCAGATTTTTTCTAACTTTTGCTCATATGTCATATGCAGCTTACGCATCAATTACTGAAAATTTAAGCTCGCACTTTGCAACAACAGCCAACGATCATTGTCGACGAGAGAGCGTGCAAAATTCGGAGAGCGGTCAGAGCAAAAACGCGCTTATCTCTGCCAATTCCCCGCGGAAAAATTTTATATTTTGTATAAACGTTGTCCTCTCTGGTACTTTGTACAGTAGCTGTCGTAATGAATTCGCTAATCCGTTTTTGATTAACGTAATATGAAACCCGTGGGCGACAGTTTTTCAGGAGCGGCTGCACTATGAATGTTGCTGATTATGAAGCGGAAATCAACAGTTAGGCTTAATTACTTTGTAATCCCAATTCATTGGCACTCAATTTTAGGCTAACAAAAATCGCTTTAACAATTTTTGTTGCAAAATTGAATTATAATAACAAGGAAAGTTTTCGAAATGTAATCCTTAGACTTTTTTAAAAATTTGGCAGGCGGCATATCAATTCCTGGAAATTTTAGCTCGCGTTTTGCAGGGTCAATCGAGATATTGAACCATCTTTTCGGCAGAGAGAGCACGACAAATGCGGAGAGCGGTCAGAGAAAACAGTTTCTTGGCCATATCTTTGCCAGTTTCGCATGGAAAAAATCGAGTTTTTGTGGAAATATTACCCGCTACAGTAGAAATGGCTATGAAACTTGACAAGCCAAAAAAAAACCTTTGAAAAAACCTTTGAAAAATCTTCCATTTCAATTATTTTCGAGGGCATTTTACTGTAAATTTATTTCTTTTCATTCTATTGTTTTTTTCGAATCGTATGCCGCAAATAATTCTTTTTTTGTTTTTACTTTCTCCCAAAAAAGGAGCTTTTCGTGGATTTTATCGAAAATTGTTGACTTCCCAACCCCAAAAATCCGCCGCGCGTTGTTTTGGGAGGTAAGCCGTGATTAATGAAATCGTAGTTTTTGCCTTTTTTGCGATGAGACTTACGCTGAATGGGATGGGAATACTGTAACTCTTGGGCAAACTTTTGTTCTTCATTATGACGTCTTGATCTTTATGGAATGTAGCGCAAATTTAGGTCAAAATTTTATAAAGTGTATTCTGAATTTTTACATCGCGTTTTGCAGAAATAACCGAAATTTTTAGGTAAAAAATATCAGTATTTATTACAGATGCAGAGTACAATATTTCTATAGAAAATTAGTTTTTTACCAGCGAAATCTGCAAAGATATAAGCAAAAAACGTTTTTTGTCTGACCGGCTCTCCTCATTTTGTGTGCTCTCTCTAAAAAAGACGGCTTAAAATCTCGGCTGCGAGTATAAATCAAAAGCAAAACTTTTTAGGAATTAATGTGTGGACTATTTAGAGTGAACCTGCAAACTTTCAGAAAAATCCAAGATTATATTGTACTTGGGTACCAAAAGAAAAATTTAAATTTTTTTAAAAAAAAAAATTTTTTTTGATCTCCTGCCACTGTCTAGTATAATGTCGCTGAAAAAACCTCTAATCCGTCTCAAGAATCTTTTTCAACCCCTCCTCGAAAGCCCTCGCAAACTATACCTACCCGCTGACGTCGGCTCTAATATTACTCATACCATTTGATTGCGCGTTCCAAATCCCCCACCGTGACTCCTTTAACACATATTCGACGATTCGTATTATTACAGGAATAGCGAAAGTAGTCGTCGGTGATGGCTGCCACCATCCGCGAGAACCTCCTCAAATTCGAGTTGCGCCCTATGGAAATCCCGAGGCCCAAATGCGCGGGAATGGAATTCGTGCAGACCATTGGACGGCAGGGATTTTATAAGGTGAGATTTTGGGATTTTTTCGAGAAAAACTGATTTTTTTTCGGAAAAAGTGATGAATTTTGAAAAAAATTTGCAAAAAAGTTTCAATTAAAAATACTTTGGCCTATGTTCAAAAAAATTTTGGCGTTTCTGCAAAAAAAATTTTTTTTTGTGATTTTTACCAAAAAAGTCGAAATTTTTTTCATTTCGATTTTCTAAACCAACATCAAGAACAATATTGCCCTTTGTTTCCCATTAAAATTGCAAAATGGGAAGTTCTCTTTTTGACTCATCTTTTCAACCGTCGGATTCCTTAAAAAACAACCGTACAAAAAGACGACGGAAATTTCGGCGCAACCCGACGCGTTCCTCGTTGGCGCAGTTGGTTAGCGCGTGGTACTTATAAACACTGAGCGATGCCAAGGTCACGGGTTCGAGCCCCGTACGAGGAAGAAACCATTTTTAGAGCAAATATGGCGTTTTAAATCCGCTGGCGGTAAAATTTTTTCCTATCTACACTGCAACGTCTATGACATCTTGTTTTAGCACCTTTTGTTGTGATATTTAGGGTTTTGGCATCTTTTCTCGATTTTTTTCTATTTGAACCATGGCTAATATAAGACTTGAATTATTTACAGACCGTTCGCAACGAAGCTCAGAAATATGGACTCGCCATCAAAGAAAAAGGCCCTCGACGTCCGGTTTTGCCGGATTTTTGGCAGAACTCACAAAGCGACAGCAGTGCGGCCACTACTCCGTCGCCCACCGAAATGCATTATGTTGGATATAAAGTGGATCAGAACTTCAACGAAATCTTCGTCAGACGGTTTTCGGTAAGGTACCATCTTCAAGTAATATCGACCAAATTTGACCTATTTATCCTCCATTTTAGCTAAAACTTGATGATTTTTCAGCGAAATCACAGTTCGACAGACTCGATTCCCGAAGAACCGGAGTACCCCGAGCCCGAACCCGACTACGACGACGATGATAAACCCCGCTCGCGGATCCCAGATGCACCTCCACTCCCTCCAAACTTCTTTAAGAAACCCTCAACTGCCCTACGGAGCAAAAAATCCAAAACTCGTGTTCGATTCTAATAATTGTACAAAATTCTTATAAATTCCCAAATTTTTTTGTAAAGTTATATACAAAGGTCAACAATAAAGTAATTCTTACATCAGTTATGAAATTTTGATGGAATGGAGAGACGAATTCTAGTATAAAACCGGGGAAAACAACAAATTTTTTTAGGAATTTTGCCTTATACTACTACACTTGATGTCAGCAAAGAGAAAATTGCCAAACTCATACAATTTGTGGATTTTCTTGCCGTTTCTAGCTGTAAATTCCAAGAACAACTCGTATTTCAACATTTCGGTCATGTTTCGTCGTATAAAATGTCGTAAAGTTGTCGATTTTCCCACGAAAAAAAATTTTCCCACAAAAAATGCAACAACGTGGCGGAAATGGCCAACTCTCGTCGCCAAAGTGCTCATTCGTCAATTCCACCTCATCAACAGCCAGTCTACTGCGAATTGCTCATCTGAAAGTTGGATTTGCCTCAAATTTTCGGCCCCAATTCTGGATATTCCACTTGCCATGTCCACAGCTTCATCAACCTCAAATTCGTCGACGGAATCTGTGGAATTTCGGGAAATCCGGCTCGAATTCTTGAAGGAAATTGATGTTCACGGCATGAGAAGGTGTGTTCGGATGGGGGACAAGGAGTTCGTTGGCTTTTTACATTCACTTGGAATTTTACTCGACGAATCGCTAGCTCATCTGCGAAATCCCAGTGTGGATGTGTTGTATTGGCTGGAAAGGGATCCAGTCATGAAGCCAAAACAGGTAAGCCCTATTTATTTAGTTTTTTCTCCGATTTTAGGCAGTTTCATAGCGAAGGGACCTGATTTTATGCCGGTTTTTAGTGGGATTGCCATGGATAATATCGGAGAGGAAATTTTCGAGAAATTAGCAGAAAAATTGGCTATTATATCTTTAGAGGGGTTCTGTTATAATGGAATGAACGCTATTTTTATCAAGCACCAGCTCCCGACGTTATCCGTGCCTAAAATCTTTTATAATAGTGTGAGGCTTGACACGGGCCATGTCTTACTTTGTGATGTAATTCATTTCCTAATGGATAACCCCTTACAGATCTTCCTTCTGTCTTACCTCTGGGCCCTAGGTCATCACCAAATGAAGCCGCTGGATCAACTTCTTCCCGTCCATGGAGCCAATGGTGATATTGTTGATGTAGATCACATCTCAACTTGGATCCGCCGTTTCTCCGCAATTTGCCGACAGTGGAAGTCGAAGATGACGTCGGAATTCCGAGCACGCGGTGAGGTCAAAAAGTACGCAACAGAATTCCTTTGGCGGAGTTTTTTCGGTGAGGAATGTTTCTACCATCTCTGGGCACAAATACTGTATTTCAGTCGTAATTAACACATTTTTTAGCCTTCTTTTTATTTTGTCTTTACGTATTTTGTCTGCACAATTGTCTAGTCTTACTCTCGTAAGGTCATACGCAACGTTTTAACCCGTTCTTAATATTGTTTTTTCCATTATTTATGATAACGACTACTTTAATATTATTTTATCCATTTTTTGTCGAGTGTTCGAATAAACCACCTGTTTTCGAATTTTTGTGATATATTGTTACCTTTACTTGTAATTTTGCGAATTTTCAAGCTAGCAATTGTATAAAGAATACAAAATTTCAATGGTTTTCAGGAGATTTCGCAAGATTACGCTGGAATAATGCTACAGTACAAGGGAACAATGCGGGTTTCCTTTGTTTTATCGCTTTTCTCCACGGTTCTGTCGGTTTATCTCATAACCAATCACACTGTACATCGAGCACAGGAGTATAAAAAGTATTTAATTTATATTGCGGTACGTTTTATCTTTGATTTTTCTAGACGTTTAGCGCATAAAGAAAGAAAACGATGTCTTTTAGGTGTGATCATGGCTGGTCGATTTTTCGTCAGCGTTCTGCATATACCACAGTTATTGCTGCCGGTGATTGGACTTTGCGCTGGAGGGCTTTTTGCTGCAGGGAAAAAAAACTTTTTTGACATTTCGTTTCACACGCCGTAAAAAGCGGAATTCAAAAGTAGATGTTCTGGCCCTTTACTCAGCTTGCGCAGGTCATTCAATTCGCATTTGATTCTCTCCATCGTGACTTCATAAACGAGTGGAAGTAACCAAATATATATATAAAGGCAACACAAAATAGGTAAATTATAACATCGCCAATAGTCATGCCCTTACACCTGCAAAAAAACTGCAAAAAATCAAAACAATTTTTTGTAATTTGGAAAATCGCAGACAACAACAACAAGATTAGTATTGTTTAACCCACATTTGGATACGTGGATGACTGTGATAATCGCAGTTAATGTGTGATAATCCCGCCTGACTTGACACTATAAAATGTTGGGTAGAAGAAGATATCTTCAGAACATTGGCTGTCACATACCAATCCAAACATGAGATTCATTCAGCTCTTCGCTCTTTTCCTTGTTGTCTTTGTGGTTGTCTACGCCGCAGGTAAAAATTTACAATTACATAGGCATTTACTGCGAATGGTAATACGATAATAGTTACATGGGTTTCTAAATAGTTTCGTTTAACTGATATTCAGCGGTGGCAGCCGACGAAATTTTGGTATGGCTCAAAATTAATTAATCCTCTTGCTGTTTCTTACACAATCATCTTACACAACTGTTTCTTACACAACAAACCAAATCATTTACTATAAATAAATTCGTAGGGCTTCAAAATCACCCCGCCGAAGGGCTGTGTCTACTACGAGGGCTATGTCTACGTTTGTAACCTTTCGCATAGGCAAAGACACCATGGGATTCGACTAAGATTAGGCTAAGATATTATCGATTGACATGCTTAAAGCATTATTAGTCGAGAGAAACAGGTAACCGAGTAACCAGGTGTTTACGGGTAGATAGAACCGGCTTGGAAACAAAAACGGATTAAGACAGAACACTGAAAAAAATTGCAGGGGCAAACCCGGGTTGGTGACAAAAAAGGGCCTAATAATTTACTGCAATCTCCAGATTCCTCCAGCTCGGCAAGCAATGAAGATTCCATAGGCTCCAATGAAGGATCGGTCGCCGAAGTCAGAAGAAAGAGGGCCCCCATTGCTCGAGGCCCACTCGTTGAAAAAACGGAGATTGGCCGAGTTCAATGGCCACATCCCATCCCCCGCCGCAGTCTAAGCGGATCCAGGAATAGTGGACCTGAAGAGCACCCTAAACCATATCAAACTTATGGACATGGGCACCTCTGAAGAGGAGGAACAGATGATGGAACCAACAAAACATCTGTTCCGCTGCATCAGCGTTTTATTTCAAAATCTTTTCTTCATGCATGAATAAAATTGTACCAGGAAAGCAAAGAATCATTATCCTGGCAAATATCTTTAAAAAGCAACAATAGTTTAAAAGACCAAAACAACTACATTTGAATTTCACTTTTACGGCTTGAAAGACGAAATGCCACAAAATTTTTTGATCTCCCACGCCCTCAAAACAAAGTAGCGATGATTTTAAAACTACTGAGTATGTATTTTTTTATCTATTTCATTATTTTGAACAATCACCAATTCCGTTTTACGACAAAAGACGGAAAAAATTCTGTGACATTTCGTCTTCCAAGTCGTAAAAACGAGATTTCAAACGTAGTTGTTTTGGTCCTTTAACAAGTGAAGTATCTCAAATGCAAAGCTCTGATTTTATTTAAATTTTGCACACATTCTGGGCGTAGGTCACATTTCAATTCCTCAAAATTTTAGCTCGTGCATTAAAGTGCCAGAACAGCTACTTTTGAATTGCGCTACGGCGTGCGAAACGAAATGTTAAAAAAGTTTTTTGAGGTCCTATTTTTATTTGGATCAGGAATAGAGCTTGGGGGAGAGAACTGGTAGTGCCACCTGATCGCAAATACAACAGAGTTAAGATGAAAGGTCAGTGCAGTCCAGCTGATGCAAAAAATTGTAAGCAATGACACGGTAAAATCATCTTCCAAGGTCAAGTCTATACGAGAAAAGCTACTGTCCCGGCCTTCTAAGAGGGGAAGTACCCCAAGTGCGGGCTCAGATTTTTTTAAATTTTGCACAAAATTTGGGCATGGATTGTATATCAATTCTTGAAAGTTTTAGCTCGTGTTTTGCAGGGAGAGCCAGGATATTCAACAATCTTTTCGGCCGAGAGAGCACGCGAAACAGGGTGAGCGGTCAGAGAGAAAAACACTTTTTGGCCATATCTGTGCCGTGCAAAAAAAATTATTTTTTTATAAAAGCATTACGCAGTAAAGTAAAAGAAATAGGTGTATGACACTTGCCATGTCAGGGGTCTCGCATATGCCTTACAAAGCATCAATTTATGATGCCTTTATGACTGGCATCATAAATTATAGAGCATACAACAGCTTCAATGGTAGTGAAGCGTCTTTTATCTGTTAATAATATATTTTTTATTAACTTAAAGGACCGTAACAGCCATTTTTGAATTGCGCGTTTTACGACGTGTGAAACGAAATGTCAAAAAAGTTTTTTTATGTCCTGCGGCGAAAACAAAGGCGGCAGAATTGCAAGCAGTAAAGTAACTATTAAAAAACATGTAGATCTTCACCATTATTTTTTCCGTTGTTATTGGCAGAGTTGACAAAAAACGTTTTAGACATTTCGTTTCAACGCCGTAAAAAACGCCATTCAAAAGTGGCTGTACTCTTCCTTCAACTCGATAGAAGCTAACATCCACATACCCTTCCCTCATCAAAAGTGAACACCTGTTTCGGAGGGTGTAATTAGGAAGCATGGCAAACATACGTTTGTCTTATGGAGAACCTTTGTAATTTTAAATTCGGAAACGTACGCGTGAAAGGGCCAAAACAAGTGAAATTCAGGAGTTCTGAGCTATGCAAAACACGCTATTGGACTGATTGTGTGTTTTCAACACAAAATTGTTTTGTCGAGTTATCAAGTAGCAGGTCATGTTCTGCAGCGTATGAGAGCCGTAAATCTAAACTTCCCCAATGGATTCGCAAGACATCCTCAGCGCGGCCCAAGAATATGCTGATGTAATGGTGCTGTACAAAAGACGGCTGCGATTTACATTTGTTTTGTCGATGCTCTCTTCTTTCTTGGCCATCTATCTTGTCCTCAACTACACTCCACACCGAGCCCATGGCTATAAGAAATACTTGCTGGGGATGATTGTAAGTTCAATTTTTTTGGCAACTTATTGCGTTTTAGGCGTGGGCATTTGTCCTCGACTTCATTGTTAGTGTCGTATACGTCCCGCAGCTTTTACTGCCAGTTGTGGGATTGTGTGTTGGCGGAATCTTCGAAAACAGTCATAGTGTCACAGCTCTAATCGTTCTGTTGGTAAGCATGAAAGGATACGCGGCTTATTACCGCGGACGCGCACTTGAGGGCAATGACATTTTGGGACAGGAAGGATATGTGGACAGGGCAATTTTTGCGGACCGCCTGGGGCATTTGAAGATGGAATCGGTATTTGCAGACAGTATACATTTGCGCGATTGAATTCTCTTTGCACCACGTCTAACAAAGGAAGTAACTTTAGTCGCAGATCGATCCATCCTGGTTAACGAGTCCATGTTGAAGGCCTCGGGGAGTAGTTGAAAGATCTGACGTCCAATAGTGTTTCCAGGCCCTGAGGGCAAAGTTATGGCTGATCAAAGATCACGCAAAAAAGTGCTCCGAAAAGACACTCCAAAAACAAGTGAGCTTCGGTAGTCTAGTGGTTGTCACAAATTTCTTTTGTTCTGACAGACCTGGGTTCGATTCCTCTTCTCGAAAATTACCCAAAAATTGTATTATAAGAGTAATATGTAAGTTACAAAAAAAAGTTTTTTTAAATTTTTATAAAAAATTCCATGATCCAGTCGCTAAAAAATGTAAATTTCCTGTATATATATATATATCTGGTCGTTTTCGATTACCAATTGCAAGCTCAAATATCCAAAACATATCAAATCCGGCATCGCCAAGGGCAAGAATGATAAATTAAGAAAAATATCAACCGCAAATATTGCGCGACCGTTTATTACATGCGTTCCATGAGCTGTTATTTCATTTCTAGTGTCTCTTCATCTTCACCATGTCTGGAACGGCTATTTCAATTATCACCGCCTTCATTTACCGGCTTGTTGTTGTCAAAACGGGCAACGACATTTCCAAATATCCATGTTTGGTGATGCTGATAATAACAGCGCATATCGTGGGCCCAGCGATGATTTGTGGGCCAATGGTTTTCGCTGTTCTTTACGATGTCGATGCGATCACGGAGGAAGTAAAAATTGTAAGTAATATACAATGTTGTATAGATCAGCTGCAGGGCATGGCATCAAGAACTTGCAAGTTTTGTGTTGTCAATAACTTGAGAAATAATTAACTAAAATGAAAAAGAAGATAGTCCCGGATTCAACAGAGCCGCCATTTTTTGCATCCAGTTTCCTATTTTATCAGAAATGCCAAGAGACTACGTGCGAGGCGGAGAGCGGTCAGAGAAAAAAATATTTTTTGCCATATATTTGCCAGTTTTGTGCGGAAAAAAAATTTTTTTTTGTGGAAACATTACCCGAACTAGGTATCAAACTTTTCATGCCAAAATTCGCAAAAAAGTGCAAAATTTTTTCCAACTTTTGACATAAAAAACGAGGTTGTTCCTACAAAGCGCGAACTGGCAATCTCACAAATGCCATAGGAAACTTTAATCTGGGTTTGGGTCAAGTGTAATCAAAATCCAAGTGGATATTTCATGACAAGTCCCTAATTTCCTCCAACTTCCTTGCAAGGCCTTGTATTGTTTTTGTTTTTTCAGCTCCATCCCGGGGTTTATCTCTACGCGAAGGATCGGACTTGTAGCTTCATGTCGAGATCAACACCGAGCTATGCGGTAAGCTGAAGGTTACTAATTTTAGTTGTTATTTACTAGGATTGTGATTTTGATGGAATTTTTCAAAATAACGTCAAATTTATGTCATTTTAGTTAAATTGTGTCAGATTGCTGTGCTTGCGGTTTGAAGCTGTCAAATCATAAAAAAAATTGTTCGAGGTGGCATAGGCTTTAAACATGTTTGGGCCCATGTACAGATTAAAACAACAGTTTATAACACCGAAAAGAGTTTAGTAGACCCATTTTCGGATCGTCTTCGTCGTCTTTCCCTCTGTAACTATCATCCATATTCTCATTTATGAATTGAATCAGTGAAACTGCAAACTTCTTACAGTAAATTTCAAGAATTTTTGACGTAAAAATTTTTTGTTTTTTTTGGCAAAATTCTAAAAAAATGCGCGAAAAAATTTGATTTGACAATCAAAATGACATAGCAATTTGGCATGACCAAAACACCGGCAATTTGACAACGTGACAGACAGTCCAGTTGACGGGCAGTATAACCCTATTAGTTAATTATTTTGAATTACTAGTCCGTTCGCAAAGTCGCTGCAGGGGTTTTTGGTGTTTGCACTGTGCAAACACGTCAGGGTGCAAGCGACAGCCGAAAAAAGCCTATTGCACGGTGCGAAAATATTTTACTTTAGACCTACTTGTTTCTCATAATGATCGCGTTAGCATTGCTGACTGCGGCCCTTCTGGCCGTTGCATGTGCCATCTCAATATTTCGTTCGATCAATCGATACCGAAAGACAATGTCAAGCCGAACATACGAGATGCATAAGCAGCTCACAAAATCGCTTATTGTTCAGGTCAGTGCGATCTCTTTTTGCCGTTATTTTTTTAGTTTGCAATTCCTTTTACGTTTTTGGCCATGCCGTTGGGTATTCTGTTATATTACATGGTTACTCAAAAGGATGGATCTCGTAAGTTGATTTATTTTTATAGAAAGGAAGTTTTCCAAGTGCAACGCTCAGATTTTGATGTAACTTGACAAACATTTAGATGAGGTTTTTCTAAGACATATCCGGCATTTTTAGCTCGCGATTTGCAGAAACGATCGGATTTTTTGGTCAAAAATTGGAAAAAATGCAATACTTTTTTGCGAATTTTAAGAATAGAAAGCTTCATGCCCATTTCTACCATAAAGGGTGATGTTTTCACAAAAAATCAATCTTTTCCGCACGAAACTGACGAAGATATGGTCGAAATTTGTTTTTTTCTCTATCCGCCCTCTGCATTTTGCGTGCTTTCTCGCAGCACAGATCGTTTAACGAGCCAGAAGAACTACTTTTGAATCGCGCTTTTTACGGCGTGAAAACGAAATGTCCAAAAAGTTTCTTCGTCTACTGTAATAATAACAACGGAAAAAATAATGGTGACATTCTACATGCTTACTAATAATTATTTTACTGTTTTCAACTATGCCGGCTTTATTTTCGCTGCAGGACATAAACAAACTTTTTTGACATTTCGTTTGACACGCCGTAAAAGGCAATTCAAAAGTAGCTGGTGTGGTCCCTTAAGATCTCGTCTATCCCTGCTTAGCGCGAATTGAACTTTTCAGAATTTGGGAACGGCACAATGCGTGTGCAGAATTTAAAGCAAACATAATCATTGCACTTAAAGCGTTTTTGTTTTTACTATTACATTTATCGTATCCAAACTAAACTCCGCCTTATTTTAGTGTTAAAAAGTCTGTGCGTGGTCATCTTCGAATTGATCTCCCTTCACTCCACTTTCAACGCAATAGCAATGATCATGATGACAAAACCATATCGAGACTTTTTGCTCCGACAATGTCTGAAGCTGGCGGTCGTCTTTCCCGAGTCATGGTCGATAAAACAGAACCTGGCTGAGCCGGCCATCATCCGACGGCCTTCTAGCTTCAGTTTTCGACAACATGACTCAAATTAATCTACACACACGCAACGTCTTTTGATTAAACAGATGCATTTGCTTACCTCAAGACACTTGTATCTTGTGCCAACAAAATAGAACAACTTTGTACTGTGCGACAAGCACTTTGTTATTTATTAAATGCGCAGTAATAGCATCTATTATAATAAAAGCTTTAATGGGCAGCACAAACCTTAATAATAGAGTCATAGAATTGGTTTGGATGAACTTTAAGGCGCAGGGAAGCTAATGAACGTTTTCAAAACGTTGTGACAAATAGATGCACTTTCTGGTTTTTAAATGTAAAACGGTAGCCCAATTGGTTTGCGAAGCACAAAGAACATCGAATAAACGACATTTGAAACTTGAATAAACCAAGCTTTTAAAGGGCTACTTTTGAATCGCGCTTTAAACAAAATGTCCAAAAAGTTCTTTGTCTACTGTATCAATAACAAGGGAAAAAGTAATGGTGGCATCCTACAGGCTCACTAATAAATATTTTACCGTTTGCATTTTTACCGCTTTTGTTTCCGCTGCAGGACATACAAAACCTTTTTTGACATTTCGTTTGACATGCCATGAAAAGCGCAATTCAATTGTAGCTTTTCTGGCCTTTTAAAGCAAACATGATCATTGTACTTGAAGCGTTTCTCTTTTTACTATGACATTTGATCGTATTAAAACAAAATTCCGCCTTATTTTAATGTTAAAAGCTCTGTGCGTGGTCAAAAGCGCAATTTAACAAAAGCTGTTCTGACCCTTTAAGGAGATTTCTAATCAACAAAAATGTGCGGAGAACTCTCCAAGGTGGTCTTGTAATTGCATTTGTAATAGCATGATCTATATGTCTCAAACAAAGCGTGCTAACGAAGTAAGTTTTAAATAAGTTATTAACGGTTTGGCAACGGCTCGATTTTTCTTAGCGATTGGGACAGTTTTTGTGTCATATCGTCATAACCAACCTTGAATGTTCTTTGATTAGTGGCAGATATTTTTTTCGTGGACTTTTTGACCCGTGAGACAAAAAAAGTGTCCTTTAGACTTCTTGAATAATGTTTTAATTGCGTAAACTCAAAAAAAAAATTCGTGTGACTGTTGCAATTTCCCTTCATCGCAGCAATTACGGTAATTTCGACTGTTTCTTTTTTCAAAAAAGAGTTCAGTCGACAAGTTGTGTTCGAATTTACGTTAACAAGTCATAGTAATCACGTCGGACGCCCTTTTCGTAACATCCGCTTCATTATCGGCAATTTTCGACACAATTAGATGGCGGATTGACCTTGAATGTTGCATTAAATCTGTCAAAAAAAAACCCGCCTAATCAAAGACGCATTCACGAAATGACACTCCAACCGTATCAAATGTCTCAATTTCGTCGTTAGAGGTGACATTTTTGTTCAGTAAGTTGTAGAGGCAGCGTATTTGGGCAAGAACAAGGGTACGATAGCTGTGTACGCAGATTTTTAGAGCTTTTGGGATATTATTTTTATAATGGACAGTGAAAGGGACAGTACAGCTACTTTTGAACCGCGCTTTTACGGCGTGGAAACGAAATGTCCAAAAAGGTTCTTCGTCTGCTATAGCAATAACAACGGAAAAAAATCATAGTCACATTCTACATGCTTACTAATAATTATTTTACTTTTTGCAATTTTTCCACCTTTGTTTTTGCTGCAGGATATACAAAACTTTTTTGACATTTCGTTTCACACGCGTAAAAGGCGCATTTTAAAAGTAGTTGTTCTGGCCCCTTAACACAAGAGCAAGAGACCAAAACAAAGGTCGTATAAGGTGCTGACAACGCGAAGCCGCTTGAAGCTTTACGGCCGCACGGCGGAAGCTTGGCGGAGAGGCAGCAAAGACTTGCAACATGACCACTTTTTTAGGTTTAGCTAAAGTTATCCTTAGCTTTGTCAACCCTGAGCTACCGTAGTACAGAAAGCAACAAAGATCCGTAAGTTTTTTTAAGACATAATAAACGTTAGTACTTGTAAAATTCCTTAAAATGGGTCATAAACGACCCCCAAACAGGGTTAAGCCGTCTCCTAACTTCAGCCATGCATGCAATAACAAATCAAGGCGACCCAAAGCATCGATGACTCAAACAATTGCTGACCCCAAAAGCCGCGATGTGTTTAAAATGGGGCTTTATTTAAAACACAATTTGTACGAATTGGGCAACGAAATGTCCAAAAAATTTCTTTATTTGCTCTACCAATGACTTCGATTTTTTTTATGATGACACATTCTACCAGTCCGTTCGTCAAGTCGTTGGAGTGATTTTTAATTCAGGGTGTGAGTGAGAGCCGAAAAAAGCCTATTGCACGGTGCAAAAAGCAAGAAATCGCACCGTGCAAAGTGAACTTTTGTTTTCGCACAGTGCATATATGCATGTCGTATAAATCATTCCAGTGACGTTACGAACTGACTAATACATGCTTACTAATAATTATCTTACTATTTCCAAATTTGCAGACTTTTTTTTGCCGCAGGGCATGAAAAAAAGTTTTTTGACATTTCGTTTTCCAAGTCGTACGGCTAAAACTTTTGGGGTACATGTATAATATTATATAATATGTGGTTTATTCAAAGTCTTATTTCCAAATTTCAATACACTTTGATCCATTTCTGTTGTCTACACTCCAAAGATTTTCTTTGTTTGGGCATTTCAAGCTAATTTATTCGAAGAAAGTCAAAATGAAGTTTTATGACAATCGAAAAAAGGATTAGTTTTTTCCTGTGTAGGGAAAGAAAACACATTTATTAAATAATTCGCGGAAAAACTAAACCAAATACGTGCCTTAGCGTATCATTTCAACATAGGCAATATAAATACTTGACATCAAATTTTCTTTTGTCACAACTTCAATTGTATCCCACATGACCCGCTCGTTATTGTTTTCCATTTATATTTTTTGCTTTTATCGTACATTTCACCGTAGTTTTAGTGATATGGACTCGATGGAACCTTGGCATCCGGTCCGAAAATTCCATTTTTGCTATGAAATCGGGGTCTTCGTATCGTCGCTGTCTCTGAACGGCATAGTCTTGTTGCTGGTTGCCACAAAAACTACGGAATCTTTCAAAGGATATGCCAGGATGATCGCGTTTAACAGCATCATTGATATTGCGTTTTCAATTACCGATGTCATCACAATGGAGGTAAGAAAATATTTGCGTTCATGCAAAGGGTAAATGCAAAAAGAAGTCGATGAAATTATGAAAAAAAAGATTTATATTGCTTTCCAAAGGGATATCTAAGATTTTTAGCCCGCGTTTTGCGGAAACAATTGTAATTTTTAGGTCGGAAGATGGCAAAATTTCAATTTATTTCTTTGCTTAAAGGAGACTGCTAAAATTTTAATGAAACTAGGCGCAAATTTAAATTAATTTCGGCTTAGACCTTTTAGATTTTTATCTCAAGCTCTGCAAAAACGACCGAGAGTTTTAGATCGAAAGTTGGAAAAAATGTGACACTTTTTTGCGAATTTTGGCATAAAATGTTTTAAACTAATTTCTACTGTAAACAGTAATGTTTTCACATGAAATAATTTTTTTAATACTCAATGCCGGCAAAGATACGAGCAAAACAGTGTTTTTTTCTGATTACACTCTGCTTTTCGCGTACTCTCTCAGCCGCAAAGGTCGTATCTCGGCTTCTTCTGCAAAACGCGCGTTAAAATTTTTGGTATTTGATTTATAGCTGGCGGAAATTTGAAATATTATACAGTTATCTCGAAAAATGGTACCTAGACAACTGTTATGTCCAACCAAACTTTTATGTGCAACCAACTTTTTTCAACTCCCAACACTCTTTCAGACAGTCGACTTGCACGGTGCCGTCCTTTACCTCGTCTCCGACAACCCCTATTACCCGCAAAACCCGACTCTAGCCCTTGTGACGGCGTCGTTTTGGATCTTCAATCTATACCTCACCATAATTGTCATCCCATTGCAATTCATGTACCGCTATGGGCTCGTATGTCGGGATGATCCGTTCAAGAGATGGGAATTGGCCGGCGCTTACCTGCTGGGATGCCTCTATCTGGCCATTCATTGCTTCATATTCCCACTTACATTCAATTTGCAATCGGAGAAATACGATGAGATTTTGAGAGAGAACGAGATCTATCGGACCCACACACCAAAAAGTTATATTGCTGGGGACGCGGTGAGTTGAATTAGACGATTTGTTTTTGCTATCGTATGTAATGGGGCGATCAGCTGGATTTAAAAGCTTTTTTGCGTATAACTTAAAAAAATAGAAAAAATATTACAAAAAAATTATTTTTGAAATCTTGATGACTTCCGTTTTGTGATTTCTCATTTTCTATGATTTAAACGCCCTGAGGGAATTTGTAAAAATGAATTTTATATCATATTTGGCATTGAAATCGACTGTTTTTAAAAGTTAAGCTAAAAATTAAAAAAACCCTGAGGTCATGGTGCAATAAAAAACAGATATTCAAGATACAGGGGCTCTGTAGGTCTCAAAAATATAATTGCTATAGATTTCGAGCTATTGCTTTCCAAGCTATTGACTATAATTTTTTTAAAAGCCCATCCGGATCTGTATGTCTTGTTATGCTAATAACTTGAAAAATAGTTAACCCAAATTTACAAAAGAGCATTTTTTGGCTTTGCAATGGCCTTATTTCTATTTGCAATAATGTTTTTGCAATATGCCCTCAGGGGTTTTCGAAATTCAAGTTTTTGTTTTAAGTTTTGTCTGGGAATTTTCATTTCGAAAAACATTGAATTTTCTTGATTTGATAAGAACAAGATATATATAAGAATTTGTTTTGAAGATTGCTTGAGGGGTTTTAGGCGGTAAAAACATAGATTCAAAAAATGCCAGCCTTTGTGGATCCCAAAAAACGGTTCTTTAAAAATTTTTTCTATTTTATTTAAGATTTTTTAAAAATAACGCTAAAGCTCCTGCTGTCTCCCAAGCAAAACATTTCTAATCCTTTCCTTAAATTCAGACCAACATCTTCATGGCGCTTCACTTTTTCAACTGCGATTTGATGATCATAATCTCCTACGCCTTCACAATCTCATTTGGCGTCGCGATCTGGAAGAAGCTTAAGAAAACGATCGGAAACTTGAACAAAGAAGCCGCGAATGCTCAACGCTACATCACCATGATCATGATCATGCAGGCCACATATCCGCTGGTCGCGTTGGTTATCCCCACCGGCATGATCGCCATTTATCCGCTCATCTCCGATCCGGGCGAGTCGAGTCAATTCGGGATGGTGGGAGTGTGCATGATGAATTTGATCCCGGTGCTGAATCCCGTCGCGGTTCTCATCAACGTTCCCATGTACAAGAATGCGTTGATTGCGTTGGTGTGTGGGAAGGACTCAAAGTTTATTAAGACGTCGAAAATTGGGAGGAATTCTCAGCTCATTTCAACGGTTATGTCGTGATTTCACGGAATAAAAGTGATAAATACCATTACAAGTTCTTATTCAAATTTTGCATACAAACTCTATCTGGGCTACATAGCAATTCCTGAAAGTTTTAACTCTCACTTTGCAGAGGCCGTCGAGATATTCATCAATCTTTTCCGCCGAGAGAGAACGCAAAATGCGGAGAGCGGTCAGAGAGGAAAACAGATTTTGGCTATATCTCGGCCAATGTCGTGCGGAAAAATTTGATTTTTTGTAAAGGCATTACCTTCTACGGTATAAATATGAATAAAATTTTTCAATCCAAAATTTTCAAAAAATGACACATTTTCCCAAATTTGGAAAAAATTTTTTAAATTCAATAATCAAAATCTGAATTCCCCAAGATAATAATTCCCAAATTGGTCGACATGCCTCCTCGCTCTTGTCAAAAAGAGAACGATGTCGCAAATCAGGCGTTGCGGGCGAAAATACAGCGAGTTCTTCGAGTTTTCGTGGATCCCAATCTTCGGCTAACTGAAGTACAACGTCGAGAGATCAATCGGTAATTTTTGCTCTTTTAAACACTTTTCCAGCTTGTTGGATCAGATGATTGCCATCGTTGAAGAAGCGCATGGACCGGATTAAGCGGATATTTCGCTTGAATTATTGTTTATGCTTTTTTTGCAAAAATAAATTTTTCAAAATGGTAATAAATTTGATTGGCTCTGCAAAATGCACAAACTTTTCTATCTCAACATGATCAGCGATCTTTATTAATACCTTAAATAATCAAAAACAGCACTAAAAATCAGTAATATCAGCTTTTTCCTCCACTTTTGCCTCCACTCCAGTCCATTCCTTAATTTTCTTTAATATTGCGATTCGAGCTTCCGTTAAGCCCTGAGGGTCGAACTTGGACGCCGGGTACATATCGTAGCAATGGGAGGTACCCTCAACCAAGTGAACCGTCACATCTTCTCCATGATCTTCTCCCTCTTTCATGTAGAAGCCAAGGGCGTGCCATGGATCAACCGAGCCTTGAACATGAATGTGTTTGGTGGCTTTGTAGCCTCGGGCGCCACCGTAAAAGTCTTGAGTGGCCTTGATATTGGCTTCGATTTTGTCGCGGGTGAATGACGGGTCGTAGGCGCGACGACACCACTCGATAAAGTAGCTGGAAACAAAGGATAAAGAAGAAAATTGTTGTGTAACTTTGAAATAGAAGTGTTCAAACAACGATGTATTGATTTTCTTCAAATTTTACAGAGATATTCTATCTATATCACTTATCAATTGTTCAAAATATCAGCTCACTCTTTGAGGGCAGAGCTGAGATATTCAACAACCTTTGTGGTCGAGAGAGTAAGCGAAACGCCGAGAGCGGTCAGAGAGAAAACACTTTTGACGATATCTTTGCTAACTTCGTACGGAAAAAATTGATTTTTTATGGTAACATTATCCTCTGTGGTAGAAATAGGCATAAAATTTTTTTGCTCAAAATTCGCTAAAAAAATAAAAATCGCAGTTGTTTCTGCAACGCGCCTAGATAGGAATCTAGCATATATCTCAAAAAGAATTATTCTAAATTTGTGCCAAGTTTTATTGAAATCTAAGCGTTGCATTTGGAGCACCCCTGTGGACTCAAAACTAGAACAAAAATACGATAGGCTTCGCGGACTTACTTTACCGGCACTCCACTGCCGAATATGTTATAGCCGATATCCGTCGATTGGTAATACCCAAATTCATTGCAAGTCTGCCAGAACCAGAGACGAGCACTGGTGTCTTGTGCGTCCACTGATATATCCGAAAGCTCTCGAATATTCGTTTCAAAATCCGTCGAAAAGCAATGTTTGCCGATTGATCTGAATTTGTAAAAGGCGTCGGTCGTATTGTCATTCCAGATTTTGCAAATCTGGTGTATTGTTCCGTTGGGACCCTGGAATTGAATGATTATTTAATTTTATGAAATTTTCATTACAGGGTGTGTCAAAATTTGTGGAGGAAAGTAAAAGCTTTGAACTCGGTGTGGGAGCAATATTGAAAAGTGATTTTTGGCATCGTCATACTTAAGCTCACATATGTTTTTGTATGCGAACTTTCGACGCGATTAAGCTTAAACTGGCTAGCCAGGCTCTTGAGAAAAACTAGGAGTTTTTCAGAAAATTTCAGAAGTCTTCAGTCAAATATCTATCCTCCAAAGATTCGGAAAGGCACGAATTTTTGCACGGAGGAAGGGGAAGTCATAAGCATCGAAACTGTGAAAAAAATTGGGTTAAATTTCAAAACTGCAGGTAAACAAAAGCATTGAACAGAGGCAACTTTACCAAAAATTTCATTTTGAAGCGGCATAACACAAAAATCGTCGGAATTCATTCGAAAAGGCAAATTTCTGCCTCTCGGTGAAAAACCGGCGTTTTCAAAGGCCATATCTCAATTCATTTGCACTTTTAAGAAATAAGATTTTCTAGGCAAAAACTAAATATTGCTCAAATTTATGTGTTCCAAATTTTAACCCTCGACGAGCATTGTGCCACAAGTTATAGGGCTCTACTTTTCTCCGCGAATTTTCACACATCACGTACTTTACGTCAAAACGTGAGCTTACATGTTTACTATATTGAATATTTCCCATGAAACGGCCGACTAAATCCATGAAGACTTCCATTTCGTCGAATGGGTCAAGTGTCTCGACATCAAACCGGTGATTTGGGTCGCAAGGGCTGAAAGATCATCATTGCGTTTGATGCTGTCGTATCTTATAAGCTTTCACCCGTTTTTTCAGTGCTATGCTACGGGGAATATACAGTATAATAGATCTATGAAGGTTCGGTCAAATTTAGAGCACAAATTTCTAAGACATTTGCAAAAATTTTAGCTTGCGTTTTGCAGAAAAAACGGAGATTTTTTGATCATAAAATGTCAAATTTTTTTTTCAATTTTAGGCATAAAACATGCTGGCCAAGCGTCTAATTTTTCCATAAAAATGACAATTTTGAGCGAAAACTGTTTTTCGTCTGTCCGACTCTCCTCATTTCTCGGGCTCTCAAAACAAGATCAATGAATATTTCGGTCGCCGCAAAAAATTATGAGCTAAAACTTTCAAAGATTCATATGTGGCCAGTTAAGAACAAATTGTAAGCAAATCTGAGTGCTTGAAAGTCTCCCCATGTCAGAAAACGGAGACTTACATAAGCTTGTCATTAATGACTTTCCGGCCTTCAATGGTGGTGGACACATGTTGAAGTTCGTCAATTCCTTTTTTTATATTGTCTCTACAGTCTTTCAAGGCGTCTTGGACAACTTGATTGTACTCTGAAGACAAAACAATCAATTCATAGTAATATGTTGTCCGTTATGTGGCGTTCAACGCTACGCACGAAGAAACAACAAGAAATTTAACTTTACAGCTAAAGGCCTACCAAAAAAGTCGACTTTCGCTTCAACTGGACCGGAACTTCCAACAGTTCCTACGGTAACTTCCGGATATTTCTGTCGGAACCAAGCGGACAACGCGCCAGCATAGCTACCGCCAAATGTAATCCATTTTGGGTTCGTATAGCCTTTCTCAGCATTAATGCTTTGAATAAAGTACTTCAAATCAGCGAGAGCTTGTTGGGACGTCAAATAAACGAGATTTTTCAACGAGAAGTCCCTAAAATCATGTTTTCATGACGAAAAATCCTAAAAACGACATGTTAGCTGCAAAATTCTTACTTAACCGGTACACTGTCACCGTAATATCGGTGTTCAAGCCCGTAGATCGCGGCGTTCACTTCTTTAGCGTATTGAACGAGCGGAATGTCGTCGGCGAAGAGGAAATGAGTTCCCAGACGACCTTCTCCGCCAATGAAAAGGAACAAAGGCCCTCCGGGCTTGTAGTGCTTCTCATTGAGATAAAAGTACTGAAAAAAGGTTGCAAGTTCTAAAATCTTGAGTGAAAAGCTTTAATTTTTAAAATTCATGGAAAAATTTGCATAATTAAAAAGTTTGCATAACTAAAAAATTTTCATTTTTTCAAAAAATAGCATAAAAAATTTTAAAGCCAAAAAAAATATCAAAAATATTCAATTTCAAAATTTCCATAAAATTTCCAAAGTAAAAATTTGCATAATTTTGTAAATCCAAAGTCGCCTCAACTGACCTGCGTAAACTTTTTAATTTTCGATTCATCAGCTTCAAAGTGGTCTAAAATTTGGTCAAACTTTGAAATATTTGGTGCATCATTGTCAAATTCAAGCAAAATGTCCTCATCTTGGCCCAAGAGCATCGACCGTCCAGCGAATTTTCCGCCACGGAATTTCTCATCGCCAGACATTAGTTTGAGCTCGCTATTACGGATGAGAGGCTAAAAAACGACTGTTTCTGCAAGCTTTGAACTCAATCACGTAAATCTCTTTAAAAAGAAAAGAAAATCAATA
The DNA here is from genome assembly GCA_025436335.1 of Bursaphelenchus mucronatus. NCBI lineage: Eukaryota > Metazoa > Nematoda > Chromadorea > Rhabditida > Aphelenchoididae > Bursaphelenchus > Bursaphelenchus mucronatus. The sequence continues at coordinate 491,143 of CM046358.1, read as the reverse complement.
AAAATTTAAGTCAGATTAACATTAAAGGGACAGTGCAGCTACTTTTGAATCGCGTTTTTTACGGCGTCGAAATGTAATGTCCAAAAAATTTCTTCGTCTACTGTACTAATAACAACGGAAAAAAATAATGGTGACGTTCTACATGCTACTAATAATAATTTTACTCCTCTGCCGCCTTTGTTTTCGCTGCAGGACATAAAAAAACTTTTTTGACATTTTGTTTCTCACGCCATAAAACGTGAAATTCAAAAGTAGTTGTTCTGGCCCTTTAAATTCATTTCTTTACCGTTCTTTGTCCACCACAGCCAAAGCAGACCTTCCCAGGCTTATGTTCAACAGGTTTTTCCTCAGCTTTATCCTTCTTCTTTCCTTCAACGACCACTTTCCTCTTGATCGTTCGATTAACCTCATCATCGCCATCATTCTCAATTTTTGTCCATTCTTGTAACTTCTCAAAAATAACTTTTCGAATATGCGTTAATCCGGGGACATCATTCTCTCCGGGCACACACATATCAGCACAATGCGCCGAGCCCTCAATCAGATAGGAATATTGGTTTTTGGCTGTGTCGTTAACATAAGTTCCGAGAGCATGCCAAGGATCAATGGAACCGTTGGGAATCACAACATTGGTTCCCTGAAACAAAGTCAGATTGAATTGGTAATTCATTGAGGAAATTCTCTCAGTGCGGCGCTCGGAGTTTCTCCAAATTTTGTTCACACGTTGCATGTAGCTTACGTATCAATTCCTCAAAATTTTAGCTCGCGCTTTGCAGGCGCAGCCGAGATATTCAGCAATCTTTGCGGCCGAGAGAGTACGCGAAACGCGGAGAGCGATCAGAGAGGAAAACACTTTTTGACAATATTACTGCCAGTTTTGCGCGAATAAAATTAATTTTTTATTGAAACATTAGCCTTTACGGTAGAAATACCCATGTAGTTTTTCATAAAAATCAGCGCAAAAAAGTGTGACATTTTTGCCGACCGTCGATCTAAAAATCTCAGTCGTTACTGCAAAGTGTGAGCTAGGAGTCTCGCATATGCCTCAAAAAAAATTATCAACGTTTGTGCAAGTTTTATCAAAATCTGAGCGTCGCACTTGGAGCACTTCCCTTTTTTCTCTTTTAAAGGCCAGTAAAACCGAGATTTCAAATGTAGGTGTTTTGGTCCTTTAACAAGTGAAGTATCTCAAAGGCAAAGCTCTGATTTTCCTTAAATTTTGCACATATTCGGATACATTTCAATTCCAAAATATCTACTTTTGAATTGCGTTTTTTACGGCGTGTGAAACGAAATGTCAAAAAAGTTTTTTTATTTCCTGCAGAGAAAGCAAAGGTGGCAGAGTTGCAAACAGTAAAATAAATATTAGTAAGCATGTAGACTGTCACCATTACTTTTTTCCTTTGTTGTTGGTACAGTAGACAAAGAAACTTTTTTTGGACATTTCGTTTCCGCGCCGTAAAAAGTGTGATTCAAAAGTGGGAGTATTGCCCTTTTAAAATTACCTTATAATCCTCAGCCCTTCCATAATGATCGATAGTTTTTTGCACAGCCGCTTTTACATAGTCAACATTGAACTCTCTTCCATAGACATCCGAGCACATATTGTAGTAGTAATCGGCTGGCGTTCCGACTCCAAAAATGTTCTTTTCAAACGCCGTGGATTGGAAATATCCGAATTCGTTGCAAGTCTGCCAAATCCAGGATCTCATAGCTGCAAATTTCATATCAATTTCTTGATGGTTCGTTAAGATTAGACGGGAAATTTAGCTTTTAGACATACCGCTGTCCTCACTAAACTTTTCGTTTTTCAAAATCTCCACAATATCCTTTTGATAATCGTCGGGTAAGTCGTCGCTGTTGGATAAATACTTGTGAACTTTGATCAAATGAGTTACTGGACTAAACACCGGCTCTTCCATGATTTTACAGACATCAGGAACGCTGTAGCCCGTCGCATATTTTCCCTAAAATCAGAAAATTACAAGTTTTCTGTCAAAATTTGATTTTTTAAAAGATTTTTGCTTAGAATTTTATTGGGCAACTTGACCAATGTGACCGTTCATCTTGCCCATGTTGCCCATCATGTCTATCGGACCTATAATTTTTTTTGAATTGACTAATTTGTTCTTTACGCAACCAGTCATATTCGTCAAATGCCTGGGTCACATTGGCCATCATGACCGGAACCTTGGCCAATTTGGCCGGTTAGATTAAAAAGCCAAGGTTACCGCGTTGCCAAAGCGCTGTTATATGTAGCAGCTCATCGTAAATAGCTTAAAATTACATTTCCTTACCGCATTTACTCGACTGTATTGAACCGCTCCTTGGAACATCTCGAAAACATTGGCGTAGAGATTCTGAAGGTCAGTGAAAGTTAAATTCTGTTTTTCGAATTCAGGAGTGATATGAAGAGCGGCTTCGAGACGAGATCGGCCTTTCGCAAAGTCCATGAGTTTGTGAAGTTGATCAAAGGCTTTTCCAATATTTTCGGCGCATTTTGGGCTTTGGTTGCGGTAAGCGTCTTGACAGACCCGGAGATAGCCTGAACTTGAAAGATAATTAACTTGACTAAATGGGGATGGACTTAAAAAGCAATGTTTACATATTTTTACAAGGTTAAAAAAACCTTAGGGCAAAAAAGTCCCAAAAACGTGAACGTTTTTTTACGAATTTAGGCATTTCTACTGAAGGGAGCTACGTTTTGATCAAAAATAAATTTTTTCCGCACAAAACTGGTGAAGATATGGCCAAAACATATTTCTCTTTAACTGCTCTCCTCATTTCACGTACTCTCTCGGCAGTAAAAATTGTTGAATATCTCGGTTATCCTTGCAAAACGCTAGCTGAAGTTTTTACAAATGAATTTCTGCCCCATCTTTAAAATCTAGGCAAAATTTGAAGAAAATCCGTCAGCGTCCTTGCTACAAAATTTTAATTTTTTCTTTAACCAAAAAATCCAATTTTCTCCTCACCGTAAAAGTCCATTTGAATGTCAATGGGAGCTGACGATCCGACAGCTCCAATGGCATGGGTTGGGTACTTATCTCTGAACCACAACGCCAACGCGCCCGGGTATGAGCCGCCAAACACGACCCATCTGGGATTCTGAATACTTTTATTGGCGTTTTGCGCGTCAATAAAGTCGGCCAGATCGGCCAAGGCTTGCTGACTTGTTAGGTACCTGAGATTCTCAACGGATTGATCGCTGCAATGAGACGATGGCGTATTTTGTCGCTATAAATTCATTTCTTACGGCGTTGGATGACTTTCTCCGTAAAATCGATGCTCCAGATTCCAAAGTCTGGCCTTCAATTTCTTGGCCCATTGAACTATTGGCAAAGTCGAAAAGTAAATTCCGTATGGATCTTCGGGCCCTTCTCCGCCGATGTTCAAAAGTTCTGGACCTCCGGCTTCGTAGAACTGCTCATTAACCCAAAATCTTTGGCGCCAAGTGTCCGTAATCGACTCGTTGAAATGATCCAATTTCTGGATGAACCATTGATCTTCCGGAACATCAGCGAGTTGCAAGGCGGTTAGCTTTTGCTTTAAAGGGACAGTACAGCTACTTTTGAATTGCACTTTTTGCGGCGTGGAAACGAAATGTCCAAAAAGTTTCTTTGTCTACTGTACTAATAACAACGGAAAAATTAATGGTGACATTCTACACGTTTACTAATAATTTTTTTACTGTTTGCAACTCTGCCGCCTTTGTTTTCGTCGCAGGACATAAAAAAACTTTTTTGACATTTCGTTTCACACGCCGTAAAAAACGCAATTCAAAAGTAGCTGTTTTGGCCCTTTAAGAACTGCTAAAATTGAATTTAGAGGTGATATGTGTTAAAAAATTGAGGTATGACTACAAATACAAAAAAAAATTTGGTGCTCAAGCTTAAAAAAATTAAAAAGAAATTTATTATTACAATCCTAAAAAAAGCACTCATATGCCTTTCAAAAATTTGTTTTGCCTGTTCTCAGCTGGTCTCCTATCAAATCCTAAAAATTTTTGGTCGCGCTATGCAGAAGCAGCCAAGACATTCAACGGTCTTTGCGGACGAGAGAAGCGGAGAGCGGGCAGAGACAAAACGCTTTTTAGCTATATGTTTGCCAATGTCGTGTGGTACAAATTGATTTTTTGATGGAAACATTGCCCTGGAGAGTAGAACAGAGTATGAAACTTTTCATGCAAAAATTCTCAAAAAAGGTGTAATATTTTTTCCATTTATATGGCCTAATTTCATAACTTTTATTTACTTACAGTATCACCCTTTACAATCCTCCGTAGTTTATTGAATCTGAAGCGCCCATCTACCAATACTGCCTAAAATTGAAGTAAATACAATTCACAACACTGTTCAACCCATAAATTAAACTTACACAAATTAGCAGCAGAACAATGAGTTGTCGCATCATTGCCTTTGATTCCCTTGGACTACTAATTCTCCGATAAAGCGCTTCAGAATTAATATTTGCTCAAGTTTTATCAGTTTCTGCCCTGGGAGAGATTGATTCCAATTTCAATCGTGATAATTGTGTATTATGTATTTGAATAAATGTTCGATGACAAATAATGGAACGGGAAATGCAACTTTTGAAATTAAAAATTGAATAGAAAAAGGATCTTCGGGTCCGAAAACATTTCAAAAACCATTTAGTGAGCTGAAAATGGACTTGAGATAAGATCGGAAGAGGAAAATGTTAAGGGAAAAAACACGGAGAAATTTTATAATGGGAGGGCTTGTCTCTAATTTGATAGATAGACTACGAAAGGGACATATTTAATTACTCCACGCTCAGATTTTGATGAAACTAGGCCCAAACTTAAATTAATTGTAGCTTATACATTGGTGAGATTTTTACCTTGCGCTCTGCAGAAACAACTGAGATTTTTAAAACTAAAGTTGAAAAAATGTGACATTTTTTGCGAATTTTGGCATGAGAAGTTGCATACTCATTTATAACGTAGAGAGTCGTGTTTCCACAAAATATAATCTTTTTTCAAGCGGAACTGACAAAGATATAGCCAAAAAGTTTTCATCTCTGACCGCTCTCCGCGTTTCGCGTACTCTCTCGGCCGCGAAGATCGCTGAATATCTCGGCTGTGCCTGTAAAGCGTGGACTAAAATTTTTAGGAATTAATATGTGGTCAATGCCTGAAACGTGTGCAAAATGTAAAGAAAATCTGCTTGTGGAACTTGGGACTTTGATAGGTCCCTTTTCCTTGCAAAGGAGAAAACAAAAATTGTAAATATTTTTAAGAGAGTTATGTTTCTAATACATATTGATAAATAAACTACAAATAATAAATCAAAGTGTTTTCCAGCCTTATCGATCTCCAATTCAACAATTAAACGTTGTGTATTCCAAATAACACCTTCACACGACGTCACCGCGTATTTTACCGCAAAATTCCATCTCAATCATCGGAAATGACCGCTTTACGTACGAAGATCAAGGTGTTTTGTCCCTCTCAAAAAAACCGACCCCAAAATGAGGCATAAGGAAGGCCGAACATAATTATAACCTGTGCAATCTCAGAGAGCGAGATTTCTCGGGCGATCGAAAAATTCGAATCGCGCCTTTTCATTCCAAAAAATTGGACGGTTTGTTTATGAATTTGTCCTAAAATGAAATAGAAACTCTCCGGTCGCAATTATTTTATAATTTATTTGCCAAATAAATTTATTGCTGATATTGCAATGTTGGGCTTAAAATTGGCAATTCTCTTTGTTATTGTTGGTTGTTACTGTTTTGACTACGAATATCGACTGCCTGAACACTTTGTGCCGCTAACCTATGACGTCACGCTGACGTTGAAGAGCTTTTCCAACAAGATTTTTGGAATGGTAAGGGGATTTTTGTCATCGTTTTTGCAAAAATTAATTTTTTTTTTAAACATTTGCAAGAATTCGCTGAAAAAATGTGTTTCTGAATGTATTTTTCTTGTTATTAAGATTGTCTTTTCTAACCGTGCGCTTAGGCTTACAGAAGAAGTACCCCAAGTGCGACGCTCAGATTTTCTTTAAATTTTGTATTATATATTTCATTTCATTTATTTATTCTTATATCACTCAGAAATTATATTGAGGAGAATAGGTATGCTACGTGTTTTACAATTGAAGACCGAAGATCCATTGTTGTACACTTGGGTGATCAGGTTTTTGCGAAGACCGTCGGAGCATTCCAAACTTGCGCTTCCCTCATCCAGGGAATCCTGTTTCTCGCGCGACCCAGTCGTGATGAGGTGCTCCTCAAGACTTCAGGCCTAAATCGGTGCTAGAGTTGGCCAAGCATCCGATTTGCCATAGTCCCCATGCACTCAGCATGTCCCTATTCCTTTCATTTGAAAGCGCCTGGGTGAGGCGGAGCAGCGGTTCGAACCTGGGTCCGATGGAATGCTACTCGGCGCCGCTACCGACTGAGCCATCACCGCTCAATTTTGTATAACGTCAGGTATATGCCGCATATCCATTCCCGAAAATCCCGCTTATTTTTTCTTTGTGTTTTAAGATGATATTTGAAAATTTTTGGATAAAATACGGCGTCACCCCTTGCTGGTTTTATCAAATCAAGCCATAAAAAGCTGCAAAAACACTCTTAACTGTCAAAAAAGTCCCGCCTTGACAACGGAAGTGCTTCAAGTACGACGCTCCGATTTCTTTATATTTTGCACACAAGTTGGGCATTGGTCACATATTGATTCTTGAGAATTTTAGCTCGCGCTTTGCAGAGGCAGCCGGGATATTCAACGATCTTTGCGACCGAGAGGGCACGGGAAACGTGGAGAGCGGTCAGAGAGGAAAACACTTTTTTTCCATTACTTTGCCATTTCACGCAGAAAAAATTGATTTTTTTTGTGGAACCGTTACCCCGTTTGGTAGAAATAGGCACGTAGCTTTTCATGCGAATCGGCGCAAAAAAGTGTGACATTTTCTCCAACTTTTGATCTAAAAATCTCGGTCGTTTCTGCAAAACGCGAGCTAGAAATTTCACAAGTGCAATAAGGCACTTTAATCTAGTTTTGGGTCATGTCTTAGAAAAAATAATACTTAGTTTATGCCAAGTTTTATCTAAATCTGAGCGTCGCACTTGTGGTAGGTTAGCTTAGGCTTAGTTCGGGCTTAGACTTAGGCGTACAGTGCCGAACATGATCTAATGTTAAAAAGCGTCTCCGACTGCTTTTGGGAGGCAAGCAGAATAACACCAATATCTTTTTTTGTCCGAAAAATTTACCACTCAAAACGATCTGTTGCAGGTTCAAATCCAACTTCAATGTAAAAATTCGACCAATTCCATAACTCTTCATGCCTTTCCCAACTTTGTGACTGTTGAGGTATGTCTGGAGCCAAAGCCTAAGGATTCAATTTTAGCATGCTTTATTGGAAAATAAGCTTCTCGACGAGGCGTCGCAATTGGACTTCCCTTTCACGAACACCACAAGACAAACGATTACATTTGAGTTCCTCGAGGAGCTGATTGAAAACCACGTGTACTACCTGAGCATCTGGTACAGCACTCGATTCGCGACGCAGAAAAACGGAATCATCAAGAATCGCGACTTTAAGGTGACCCTTTAGCATTATTATCTAAAGCCAGACTTTTGAAATATATAAGCGTTGTTCAGAGCAAAGGCCTGTGGATTCACACGCTTCTGGAGCCACGGTATGCAAGAATGGTGTTTCCTTGTTTTGACGAGCCAAAATATCGGGCGTCATTTCGACTGGAACTTTGGTTGGAAGGCAAATGGGCGGATCCGAGGTGAGAAGGGCTTTATTTTCACATTTTTCAATGTGTTCCCAAAACACGATGCATACGGGAGAAGTACTCCAAGTGCGACGCTCAGATTTTGATGAAAATTGCAATAAATTTCAAATTATTTTTTCTAAGACATATGCGAGATTTTGCGCTTTGCAGAAACGACTGCAATTTTTAGGTCAACAATTGAGGAAACTGCGGAACTTTTTTGCGCATTTTCGGCATGAAAAATGTCATGCCTATTTCTACCGCAAAAGGTAATGTTTCCACAAAAAAAATAATTTTTTCCGTACGAAACTTGCAAAAATATGGCAAAAAAGTGTTTTCCTCTCTGACCACTCTCCGCGTTTCGCGTACTCTCTCGGCCACTAAGATCGTTGATTATCCCGGCAGCCTCTGCAAAGCGCCGGCTCAAATTTTCAAAAATTCATTTATGGCCTATGCCTGGGGTATGTGCAAAACGTATCATTAGAGGAAATCTGAGCGTGTAACTTTGTGCACTTCCCAATAAATATTTATATACCGATAAATTACTGTTGTTTAGCTACACAGCTCTTTCGTCAATGCCATCCAGAGCCACGCAATGGAATTCCAATTTAACTATCTGGGAATTCGACCCAACTCCGCCCATCCCACCTTACATTTTCAATTTTGCCGTAGGGAAATTTCAGTCTTTCTGTGAGCACAGCAATCGAATCGACCGAGACGTTTGCATATTTCGGTTGGAGGGCCGAGATGAATGGAATAAAACGGCGGAAATTATCATCGACAAAATTGGAGTTTATCAGGTAAATAGATTTGTAAAATACGGTGTGTTTACTCCACATAATATGGAGTATATATATGGCTTTATAATAGTATATATGGCTTTATAATAGTTTTTAGAAAGGGATGACGGAATATTTGAATGTCTCGTCGAAGGCCAAAATAAATGTGCTGGCTGGACCAACCAAACTCCGAGGCATGGAAAATTATGGATTGCTGCTGATGAATGAAAATGTAAGGAAAAGGAAATTGTGCGTTAGCACAAAAGTTGTAATTGCACAAATGCTCCATGATTAAATGACATGTGGTGTATACCAGACATGGCAAGTGGGCCGGGCCGGGCTTTGGAAATTTTGAAAAGGGCCGGGCCGGGCCCAACTCTAAACGGGCCGGGCCGAGGGCCTATCTTTTTTTTGGGCCCCCTCGGCCCGGCCCTTTTTTTCAAAAAAAAAATTGTCTTGCAACGAAAAATTTAGGTGCCAAATTTTTTTTGGCATTTTGTTGTAATTTTTTCGCAAAAAAATTTTTTGACTACGGTTGTTTAAAGTTTCTCTTGCTTTCTCTAGGACTTCGACGATGGATTTGACAATCGAGCAGCCCATCTGAAGTTTTATATTCACTCTTATGACATGAATACCTGTGGTTCGATTTTTCGACCTTTAAAAAAATCAAATAAACATCAAAATTTGGGACAAAAAATTTCAGGTTCTGATTATCATTTCCGAATCTTCAAATTTTTGATGCTTTTCAGCTTTTTGCATATCTTTCCAATATCTGAACATCTTTTTCGCCGAAAGACAAATCATGGATAATATTTTAAAAAATCAACAATATCTTGGGTATAGTTTGATCGATTTTTTAATTTTAAAACGTTTTTGGACTAATTCGAGTACTGCGAACAACGTCATGATGTTAGTTTAAAGTAAAAACTTTAAACAAAAAAAAGGGCCGGGGCCGGGCCCAAGGTACCCCGGGGCCGGGCCGGGCTTTGGAAATTTTGAAAAGGGCCGGGCCGGGGGCCCGAAGGGCACCGGGCCCGGCCCGTTTTGCCATGTCTGGTGTACGCCATTCGAGAACCCTTGAAAAGTTATTGTAGCAGGTGGTTTCAAAGATTGCCAACGGTTTTCTGGTTTAGAGGAATCGGCCAATAAACCCACAAAAATCGTATGGCAAAAATATTTTTTGAGGTCGACTGGTTTTTAAGCCGTTTCGAGCAATTATTCGAATTATTTTCTTTATGGTCAGTAGCAGCCTCTATGCTTCCTAAAATACAGCCTACTGCCGTTAACAAATTTTTATTCAAAGAGATGGCCACCTAATCATGTGCAACATGTGTATACATAGAAATAAGCAAAAATTTTTGAAATCTTCAACAAAATTATGTCTACGCCTTAAATACAAACCAATTTACGAAAAAAATTGTCATTGTGAAAATGCTCTTTACAAATTTAGTATTTCAAACACTCTCGCGCGCTTTTAGCTCTGGCCAAAAACCGAGAAATCTCTGGAGATCTTCATGAACACCATGTATCACGAGTTGGCTCATCAATGGTAGGCAATGTTACAGTCCTCTCAATTTGATTTGTCTTAGGTTTGGGAATTTAGTGACTGTGGTAAGATGAAGGCTAAATTTCCTTACATTATATGGTGGTTTAAGGATTTCTGGGATGACATATGGCTCTCCGAAGGACTGACGACTTTTATGAGCAAAGCAAGACCAATTGTGTAAGTTTCGAGGTAAAATACGGGGCGGTACAATGTTTTTTTTGTTTATTTTTCCTTTATATTAAACAAGTTTTGTGTATATCAACTTTTTCACTCTGAAATTTTAGTTTCAACTCGGCCTGGGATTTTCAAACCCTCCCAGTTGTCCATGGCAAATGGGCGTTGGATATTCCTGCTATCGCGTATAGCAAAGCTTCGGCTCTTTTGGAGACTCTGAATAGTATCATTGGCGATGCGAATATGAGACGGTTGCTTCAAACATACGTCAAAAAACATCAATACAAACACGCTAGTACCGAGGATTTTTTGACCATTTTGTTGGAGGTTACGGTAAGTCAATCTTTAATGCGAAACGGCAAGTGTGGTGCTCAAAATTTGAATAAATCTGGCAAAAATTTATTCGAAGCATTGCTAAGAGATCGCTTTGCATATGCGACTGAGATGTTTATATCAAGAGTTGGCCGAAATTCGAAGTTCTGGTAAAACCTCCATTTCCTGCCACCCGTTTCGCAGCCTGCGCCCACTGTTTTTTGCAGCCTGTTAATGCTTAGGTTAGGCTTGGTTCAGGCTTAGTTTAGGCTTAGCTTAGGCTTAGTTTAGGCTTGCGCCCAACCTGCTTCAAAAACCTCGGGGCATAGGCTCTATCTGCCAATATTGCGTGTTAGAAATAGATTTTTTAAAGGAACGTTGCTTTCTCCGTTAAAAAAAATTCCAAAACTTCAAAAAATTACGGTAAACACTCTGACAATTTTTGCAGCAAGACCCCACACCCCTAATGTTCCTCAAGTCCTGGCTCTACACTGGAAGCCAACCAATTGTCATCATCGAATACAACTCGACCAATCAAAGCTTCACAATCTCTCAGACCGGCCAAGTCGTTGAATTGAGTGAAAATCGATGGTTTATTCCGATTTGGATCGAATGTTTGGCCGGATCAACGCCCGAAAAGTTGTATTGGATCTTGCCAACCGAAAATTTGCTACTGCCGTTACAATCCTTAACCAGTACAAATAGCACAGATAGCGTGGCTTTCAATCGGAATCGACCCGTTTATTATCAAGTTTCGTATCGGTATTAAAGTTTTAAATTTTTTTTGATTTTTTACAGGGTACCCTACCCTACTACCCTACCCTACCTGTAGGTACTCTTTACTTAATTTTATGCACGTACTTTACATAGATCATATTTTAATTTTTAAAGATTTAACGCTTTGCTTTCCCTCCACAGCCGAGATATTAAACGGTCTTCAACGAGAGAGTACGCAAAATGAAGAGAGATGATAAGAGAAAAAACATTTTCCACCCATATCTTCGCAAATTTCCCATTTGCTTTGTCATCATATTCAAACTTTATTTGCAAGTGTACCACAAATTTACAGTCATAATTGTATTAACAATCCGCCGGCTTAGCGCCTCGTCCCATCTTCGAAGAAGACTCCGCCATCCAGCGCGCAATACTTCGGACAAATTCCCCGTTCCCCTTGTGGACCGGGCGCGCCCGATGCGCCCGGTTGGCCCGGCTGTCCGGGTGGGCCTTGCGGGCCGATAGCGCCGGGGGGCCTTCGGGACCGGCTTGTCCGGGCGATCCGTCGCGTCCTGGCGGTCCCTCTGGGCCGGGTGGGCCTTCTGGTCCCGCATCTCCGGGTGAGCCGGGCTCTCCGGGGATTGGCGGGGTCGAGACCGCCGGTCTTCCGGGCTCTCCTTTGTCGCCGTCGGGGCCGGGAGTTCCGGGCACTCCTGGAGGGCCGTTTGGACCGGGAGCGCCGGGCTGACCGGCTGTTCCGGGCCGTCCGGGAGGACCGGGTCGGCCGGGAGTTCCGGGCTGACCGGTGGGGCCTGGAGGACCGGGTGGGCCGGGCGGGCAAGGGTTGCATGGAGGAATATCGATCTCCTCGCAAATGATTGGAGGACGTCCGGGAGCGCCGGGACGTCCTGGAGCTCCTGGAGTGCCTGGTCGTCCAGGCTGACCGGGAGGACCGGGCCTGCCCGCATGGCCGGGGATGCAGCAGGCTAAAAATTAAATTGTAGTAGGTCATCAAATCAAAAAATTCTAAAAATGACTTTTTAAATGCTGCGCCATCCAAAACCTTGTAAGAAATGTGTTTTTGGAGTTTTGAAGAGCACTACTTACAATCACAGGTATTTCCGCCACCGCCACCTCCGCCATAGCCTCCTTTCTCATCGGCATATCGTTTTGTTCGGTTTTGCGAAGCGGCTGAGAGAATGGCACCAAAAGAATCCTGAGATCGAGGCCGTCGACGGCCCACTTCTGACATTATGTCGCGCGCTGACGTCTAAAATACGAATTTTCAATCGAAATTGTAATTTTTTGATTTTTTTCCAAAATTTTTACTTTGCACATTTCCAGCTCTTGTTTGGTTTGCTGCTGAACATGAATAACAAAGTTGTAGACAATGGGCATGGTAACACAGACAGCCAGAACGGCCACCAACGAAAAACAAACCGCGGACCAGGCCACAATCTTGTAGGCTTTCTCTCGGGCCGTATCCAGTTTGGCCGACTCCATGATCGAAGTCTCTGAAAATTTTGAATCAAAATACAATTTACAGGATACCGCGCTAAAAATACAGTATCCCCAGCTAATAAGTTACGGCATACAAGATGGTAATACCAAAAAGAAAATTGAAAAAATCAAAAATTTCCAAAAACACGATCTTCGTCGATGAATCAAATTTTCATCAACACCATCCGTCGATGAGACGTCTAATATCCGTCGACTGTCAAAAGAAATTCTTGATTAACCGGATAGACAAAAAATTTTTATCGGAAAGAAGAATTTGATACAAGGAAAAACAAAAAGACCAAAAAAACGATGACAAAAAAAGTGGAGCTGAAAAAACGTCATTTACAGTACTCTTTGAAGGAAATATCGGCTTTGTATGGTGATGGGATAAAGGACAGTGGCTTTTCAGTGCAGCAGTGGGGAAAAACTTAAAAGTGTGTTAAGGGGTGGCCGATAAATAAACGGTTGTTTAAAACCGCCAAAAATTTTAAAAACGATAAATTTTTGATTGTAATTCAAAAATTATAGATCAAAATACTGTGTAAGGGGTATTGCAGTGTCTAATACCGCATGCAGATTACTGTATGCGTTCCAAACCGGTTAATAATCATCGAAATTTGGATGAAATTTGTAGTCTTCTACAATAAGAAGACAAATAAACCTTTCTGGCAAAAAATCTCATTTTGAACCTTCAAATTTGGAACAGCAACAGTGTAAATTCTTTACTAGACTATGTAAAGCTGACTTAGAAACTTTTAATAAAGAACAATTGTCTAAACTTGACAAAACTCTATCAATTTCCCTAACAATACCAGCTAGTGTCATGGATAACATAAATCTCCTTTCCAGATGTCTTCCCCAACTTTGATCCCCGTAATCACGCACTATACGAACGCTAAGCCCCTCTTTCATCACTCAGAATATCCCTCAAACTGAGACGTTCGTCCATATATAAAAGGTGGATTTATTTTCCCGTTGCGTAAGAATTCGATCCCGCTGAGTGTGCGAACCTTGTTTTTATGAAGAAGTGATTACAAAAAAAAGCGAACGGAAACTGAACGGAGAAGAGAAAACAGTAATGGTCTTACGGATAAACCTGAAATCGGACGCTTAACGAGAAAAAACGAGTAAGTAAAAAAGTTGTTGTAGGAAGGGATTGGTGGATGAAAGCTAGTCGAAAAGTGGCAGGATTTTGATCAAACTTGGGACAAATTTAGACTAGGATCTTCTAAAGTATTATATAAATGACATTTTTAGCTCGCGGTTTGCAGAAACTATAAAAAATTTTCGGGAAGAAAAAGATTAAAAAAAAACTTTTGCAATTTTTTCTTTTTTAAAACTTGATGAAACGTTGTAAAAATCTTAAAAAACATTTTCTATGACACATGCGGCATTTTTACCTCGCACTTTGCAGAATCCATCGAGATTTTTAGGTCGAAACTTGACGAAAAAATTTTTTGCAATTTTGAAAAAACTTGTCAGTCCTTTCAAAGAGATAAATAACCATTGACAACAAAAAAAATGTTGTTTACTTTTAAATCCAAAAAGAAACAGACGAAAAACATTTTTCTCTGACCGTCTCTCTTCATTTCCCGCTGGCTCTCGTCCGCAAAGATCGTTGAATATCTCGGCTCTGTTTGCAAAAAAGACGCTGAAATTTTCAGAACTTGAGTAGCGGACCAAACAGAGTAAATGTGCAAAATGTGAAGTAAATTGCAGGTTACTCCTTCGAGAATCGATAAAGTTAATTTTTAGTCATTTTGCAAAATTTCAACCACTATTTTTGGCTTTGTTTAGCTTTCAAAGCGCTGGAAAACAAGTTGGAAAACCGTGGAAAGTCAAATCAGCGCCCGGAAAACCCACAACGAACAGAAAGAAGCCCGAAAAGCGGGGAAGAAGAAGAGGATAATAACAGTGGATGTTTCGATTGACTGTAGAAGGGAATCGACAAGCACTTTCCGACGGTTACAAGTCATTTAGCGACGTCGCCTTTTCCATCGCCTCATTTGCACGTAGAGCAATGTCTTTTCTATCCGAAAGACAAAAGAAAAGTTGGAATACCATCGGAAATCTGGCTGAATCGAGGAAAATCGGAGGAGGCTGGTCCAAACAGATTGATTTGAGGTGAAACAAAGTCAATAAAGACTAAAAAATGAAAGAAAGATCATAAAAAAATTTAAAATAAATAAAAATAGAAATTTTTTACTGAAATTAAAATGTTTTTAAATTAATTCTAATAGAAAATGCCCCAAGGGCAAATTTTTAATTTTCTTCAAATTTTGCGTAAAGCCCCCTTATAGAGCCTAAATAAAAGCCTTAAACTATTAGTTTATACCTTCCGGACACAGCCGAGCTATTCAACGATCATTGCAGACGAGATAGAATGAAAAATGAAGAGAGACAGGCAGAGGAAAAGATTGGAAAATCCAAACTTTTTAGCCAAGTTCCATCAACATTTGAGCACCGAACTTCCAAAAAGGAAATCATTTTTACGACCAATGAAAACGGAACAGCTTCGTCATCAAAAATAATGACGTCATTCAATAATGATGTGAAAATAAAAAAAAGTGGGTTTATGCAGCATTCAATCGGAAATGGCTCTAAGCGAGTGTCACAGGGAAAAATACAAAGAAAGTTTAGAAATACGTAAGAGATGTCAATTGTTTCTAGACCTAAAACAAGATGGCTGAGTCAAAATTTTGATCAAAACGTCGGTAGGAGGCTAATATGGCTGTGTTCAGGTCTAAATGGCCAAATAAAGTCAAGAAGCCCGTGTAAAATCAATTTGCCCATTCTATGGGCAACATTCCCATACATGGCCATGTTGCCCATTCAAGGGTCAGTATGCCCATATAAGTCGATTAGACTCTCTTGCTTGCCAATATGCCCATATACGAGCCAATTCATCAATGAATTTTCGAAAAATCTCAAGTGATGAACCCCCTGAAGTGGGGCCCGTCTCTCGAACTGACACTTTATTCAAAAAACGGGGACTTTTTGAAGCCGACGCCGTGGGGAGTTTCTCCCCGCAACGTAATAAACATTACAACCCCCACAATAGGGATAAATGGAAAAAATTAACGAAGAATGCAGCGCCTGATCATCTCCTTCCTTCCCCTGCGCCTGAGGGCGACCGAAACCTCGTTGAGACGTGGGGATATGTTATAATGTCTCATTTTTCGCTGCCTCCGGTCCTTTTTCTCCTCCACCGAAGACAAAAGGAGAGTGGGGGGAAAGGAAATTACAAAAAAAAGTTACATGAGGAATGTCGGATGCACAGGACCGTGACACCACCAGCCCGCGACAAAAGTCAGATTAAATTACACACACGGATGCGGGGATGCGTAATTGCCTCGGATTATGTAATCGGCTGTCGCTGAGACCGTAATTCGGGACAGAGAAGAGGGGAATCGTCGATGAGCCGGAGAAAGGAAGAAGGAGAAGATTGTAATGGCTTTGTCGACAAAAGCGAAATGTGTTTGTAATCAAGAAGTTTTTCGGAATCGAGGATATGACCCTGGGAACAGACGCAAGCCAGGAACAACGGAAATTAGACATTCTGGGGGGTCATCTAGTACAATATAAAAAAATCCGAAAAATCGTTTAAAAAATGGAAAAAATGACACGTTTATGGGAAAAATCCCGAAATATAAGCACCGAATGACGTAAAAATTTGTTATTCGAACCCTGCACATCTCATTTTATCTTGCTGCATCAAAAAAATCTCAAAAAAATTCCGATTGTTGAAGGAGATTCTATTCTTTTACCTATATTATCCATGAAACCTCCAAATTTTTTGTATAAAAATTTTTTATGAAATGAAAAATATAAAATTCGTATGTTATAAACGCCAATCATCAATTCAAACGGCAAATTCAACCATAACTTCCACAAAATTGCCATCAATATTGATTTTTATTACCTAAAATCCTCGCCTCCTCACGCTCGAGTAAAACCACCACAAAAAACAATATCCACAAAGTGCTGAGGATGTTTAGAGATGTCTTCTCCCTTTCGATCGACTACGTTTCGGTGCCGTGGGCGATCGGAAACAATTACAATAGACCGAACTTGAGGCGGATTATTCCGAAATTCTGTTGCTGGATCGTTGTGCAATTACCAATGACGCATCGAAATGATGTTTAAAATTCTCTAACACAAACTACAGTATAATATCACTAGATGTATAAGAACCACACCCAAAAACAGGCTCAAAACTGAATTTTCCACCCAAATACCTACTACAATATAAAATCTGACAAAACCACATGAAAACAAGTAAACGAATCCCCGGGAATCTTGTGAGCTATTCTATTTACTACTAGAAGTTATATAAATAATGTTACAAGTGAATGGAATGAGAAGTGTGTTAAAAATAAACAAAATTAGCAGAAGCATCGGCCAGCATTGCATGGAAGTCCAAAGCATTGAGTGCTGTTAGAGCCGGAACAATCCTTGACGTTGCAGAGACCACGGAGAGCATCGAAAAAGGTGGCAAAGCCGTTCTGTTGGAATCCTACAAAGGATAAAATTAAAATTTAAGACAAGTAAAATAAGGTCCCAGAAGGCAAGGAAATGAACACACACTGCCTGGCAAAATGTGTATTCTATCCCGGAATTGCCGAGAAAAACCTATGAAAAACATCGCCTTTGGCAGAACAGCAAAAAATAAAAAAAATTTGACAAAACTTTATGTAGCTGACTAAAATAAGGTGAAAATACAGAAACGAGCCCTCAACTCCAGATTTAAACTGACAAAATGCTTTCTAATACCTTCATTACCCTCCATTCCACCTAAAAATCAACAAAAAACTTCGAAAACCTCACCTTCAACACAGTTACAACGAGAAGTAGTTCCATTGCAAGCGCCCTTGAGTCCACCACAAGCCGAATCGTCCTCGCAGGTCAGGAAGTTGATGCAGGCATTACAATTGCACTTCGCAACGAAGATTCCGAGACATCTTCCATCTCCACCGCAATCCGAGTCCGCGTAACAGACCTTCTGAGCTTCGCAACCGGAACTGTTAGATGAGGTCGTGGTGAGGAGTGGAGCGGTCGTTGTGTTGTCCGCAGCGACGGTGGTGGTGGTGGTGTCCGTCGAATTGTTTCGGCCCCTTCGGTTGCGGTTGCGCAACGCCGCATCCGTGGTGAGTCCAACGGCCAACACAACGAGAGCGATCAGGCAAAGGTTTCCGGACTGCATTTCTGAAAGAAGGAGAATATAAAATATACGATAAAAGCCAACGAAAACATCGTTGAACCGAGCAAAACTGATTCTCAACCTCTACAAACCTCAATCGCGCCAAGTACATCATAAATTTTATAATTATTTGCCTAAAAAACCCATAAAATTGAGAAAAAACATCTTATCCATGCTGGAAAACAAACAAACAACAAAAAAGACATCCAGCGACCGAGAACCTCGCAGAAAGCTCGAGTGAGGCCAAAACTCCACCCATTTTTCTCTATTTTGCCAATGGCAAATTTAGAAATTTGAATCAGTGTCAACCTGAATTATTAATCTGCGTCTCACCACGAAAAATTTGAATGCGAAAAGAAGGAGCAAATGCTTGGCATTCCGTAATTTACGCGCGGAAAATTCATTCGAAAGATTTTTTGCGAAAAAAGTGAGATTTTTTTGGGTTGAGGATGGTTTTTGTCGTGTAAGTAGTCGGTTCAACCAGCGTTTCCAGCTCTTGTTTTATTCTGTCATGTACAAAATAATTTTTCTTGGACTTTTGTCAATTTTTATCATTTTTACAATGTCTAACTTCTTTTTCAGCAATGTCCTTGTGGGTGGACAAGTATCGGCCAACGAGCTTCGATGGATTGGATTTCAATTTGGAATCTTCGGATGTGTTGAAAAGATTGACCTCCAATAACGATTTCCCTCATTTGTTGTTTCATGGACCCGACGGAGCGGGTAAAGAAACAAGAGTTCGATGTGCTCTTCGTCACATTTATGGAGATGGAGCTTTACAATTGAAGGCAACCCAACTTTCGTATGATACTCCGTCCAAGAAGGGATTGACCATTAGCGCTTTGGATAGCAAGTTTCATATCGAAATTCGGCCGAGGTAAGCTAACCTTTTGTTTGTTTTTGTTGTTTAGGTTGATGGCAAAATCCCGCAAGGCTCTGGAGACTGTTTACCGCATTTTGTCGTATTTTGTATATTATCCATGATAAGTTACTAATTCTTGTCGTTTGTCTTCCTTTGGAAAGCCTCGCTAAGGTGTGTAAATGGTCGCAAAATTTCGAGAATGAACTCCTTTCTCTTTTTCATTCTATTTTATGAAATTTCTCTTTTAGTACGGTATCTAACATCATCAATCTTTCTCATGTATAATATAACTTTTTCCATTTTCAGCGACGTCGGTATTCATGATCGGATTGTTGTTCAAAACGTGATCAAGGACACTGCCAAACAGTTTCTCTCGGTTTCAGATAAACCATTCAAGGGTAAGAATTTTTTTTTGCATATTGGACATTGCTTATCCTAAGTTAATATACTTGAATATAAATAAGGCAGCAATTCCAGTTGTTGTGATCCATGAAGCCGACAGGCTGTCTTTCGACGCTCAATCTGCTCTCCGTCGGACCATGGAGAAGCATTCGAGTAGATGCAAGATCTTTTTGGTTTGTATGCACATCCACAAAATGATTGAGCCATTGGTTAGCCGTTGTGTTCCAATTAGGCTTAGCTGCCCGTCAAAAGAGGAGGTAAGGGAATTGTAGAGGGTTTGAAAACAAATCTCTCCAATTTCAAATAAAAATAGAGGTTTTTGGATGTTGTAGTAGGTGTGAATCACAAAAGTCGAATTTTGCTTGAAGTTTTTTTTGTAAAGTTGATGCGCCAAGCCTTTACTAAGTATAAGGTGTTCTTGCTTTTTCAATGCGAGCCATTTGAAATTTTTATTTTTTATATTATTTTAGCTCACAAATTTGGTTAAGAACGTCGCTCAAAAAGAATGCTTCACTGTCACCGATAATTTTATCCTAAATCTAATTGAAACGACTAATTACAATGTCAGAACTACTCTTCTTGCATTGGAAGCAACTGTTGACAAAGGGTAAATTTTTATTTTTTCGAACTGCGAAAATGTTTGTGAATGTTGCACTGTGCAGTGGTTTTTCGAAACATTTGCACGGTGCAGTGGGTTTTTAAGTGGATTGCCCGATTTTATTGGGAATGTTTTAATGCAAACTTTGATTTTAGAGGCAAGAACTACCTTTATGACAATTGTCGAATTGTTCTTGCGGACTGGAGAGCGGCCATAATTGAGATTGCAACAAGACTTTTGGATAAACGTCGAGTGGAAGATGTTCAAGCTGTCCGTTCTCGATTCTACGACCTCATCAACGCTTTAATTCCACTCGATATTATTTTTGAGGTAAGTTACTATGGTTTTAGATTATTTTTTACTATTTTGAGACACATAAATCCTGTTTTAGCAACTTTCCGTCGAAATGAGCAAAAAATTGGTGTCAGTGGAAGAAAAGTTGATCCTTTATGAATCCGCCGCCAAATTCCAACACATGTCGATCTCGGGAGACAAGCCCTTGTTATATTTGGAAGCATTCGTCCTGGATGTGTTAAGTAAATTGTCAAAAACGAGTAATTGAACCAAGGGTAATATAATTTTTTAGTTTAATCTGACTTTGATGACTGTAAATGGATAATAAATTTATAAACAATGGTCTGAACGAGTTTTTAATTGAGTTTGACACTTTTAGACATTGTTTTGCGTTGGAAAATTAAGTTTTTAACTTTTTTGGTGGTCTTTTACGTTTTTATTGAAAAAATGGATGTTGATGGGCAAAGAAACGCACGAAATTAATGGAGAATGCATTTAGAAGATGGGTAATGGCTTTGTGAATGTTTGAAAGTATCGAAAGTAGGAGGATGAAATATTTTTTCCATTTTTTGGAGGATTTTTGTAAATTTTTCTGTTCTTAAGGTAAAATACGTTGATAGCGGTGTTCATAGGGAAAGAAATAGCTGTTATAAAGTATGTATGAAGTCCACAGAGTTTACTGGCACCGTTAATTTTACGAAAAATGTGATTTTTTATACGAAAAATCGAATTTTTTTTTATTTTTACGAAAAATTGGATTTTTAAAAGGTCAGTTATGACAATATACCGTTATAAGATGACGTAAAACTTCAATCAGAAGCCTTGCAACATTTATTTCGGGAAGTAAATCATATATTACACTTCATTTTTGATGATGTATAGTTTAATATGTTGATGTAAATTTCAATTTTATTACCTCAATACAGTATCCAATATCCTTTCAATTGCGAAAAGCTTCCATTTTTGATCTTCCAAAATTCGGCACGTCCATTTTATTTTTTCCGATGTAATCATTTCCTTGTTTGAGACAACAAGCCCTGAGGGTATGTCCAAAAATTTCTTTCCAAATTTTTCAAACCCCCACCTACGCAATTGGAACGTGCCACACAGTGGGTATTAACGTCAATGCGGACTATATAAAGCGCAAATTTTTTGAGAGGGAAACCTTTTTTTAAGGATTTTGACAACCGTTGAAAAGCGCTGGATTTCCTTAATCTGGCCATGTTTAATCCAGTTTTGGCCAACGTTTTGGTGCTCAAGTAATTACTCATTAGTTTGAGGCTAAGATTTCAGCGAATTTGGGTTGGAAATTACTTTTTTCGAGGGGATTTTGAGTCGAATTGATCATAGTTTAGAGTGGGATAAAGTAATATCCAAAAATCTTCTTTTGCCCTTGACCTCTTAGAGGGTGGGAGAAGGTGCAAAATGGAGACTGGGGCATTTCCGTTAGCGAAATTGTAAAGTACTTGAAATTATTTTTACTAAAGTGTAATGATGATTAATTTTACGGATGTTAAACTCATGGACTCTTGTTTTGAAACGGATGTAGAGAGTACGGGTTTGTAGTACTTTACAAAAATTTGTAATTTGAAATGATTTTTTTTGAAATTTTTTGGATTTTTTGAAGGAATTTTGCAAAAAAAAATTTGGGGTACCTTTCGATTTTTTAAAATTTTTGGTGCTTTATGTATAATATTCAGGCCAAGTGTCATTTCGTTGAAATTTTAGCTTTGCTTTTATAGCTTTAGCCGAGATATTCAACAATCTTTGCGAACAAGAGACTATGGAAATGAGGAGAGACAGTTAGAGAATAGAAATTCGGCCGTGTCTTTGTGAATATGGGTAAATTCGAACATTTACTAGTCAATTCAAACATAAGGCCAAATTTTCAGTTTGAAAATTCAAAAATCCCGTCGTTTTTGGTCATTTTTTGACCTAAAAATCTCGATAATTTCGTTAAAGCGCGAGCTGAAAATTTAGCATCTGTCTTAGAATATTCGAATCTAAATTTGTGTCAAGTGTGCTCAAATTTTTCGCTTTAAAAGTCAAGCAGATCTCTCTCGAATGATTTTCCTTTTTTGGGCAAAAAGTTAAAAAAATTTGCAAAATGACAATTTTTTATTCAAATTGATTAAAATTTCCTCGACTTTCCGTTTTGCGAAATTAAAACGGAAACTGTACAAAAAGATACAAAAAAAAATTTTGAAAAATTGTTGCCATATAAATCTCACGGTATTAATTTTAATTACCTTTGGCATATTAAACCGGTGTATAAAATGGGATTACAATTACAATTTCCTGTATTTTTTATTTTTCGTATTTTTTGGAGCGCCAAATTTTTTAATTCGATAATTATTTTTGATTGGGTACAAGTTTTAATTCGAAAAAATGAGAAAAGGATAAAAATTTGTTGGATTGGTCTTCTCTGATTTTTGGCCCAAATTTGTTTTTAATTTGGAAATTAAATAATCCAATTGCCGACTTTCATCCGCATCGGAAAATGGGCCAAAAATAATATCAAGTCACTGGAAGATGGAAAGACCGAAGATCTAAATTTTAAGGAATTAATTTTGAGATTATTTGAAGCCATGTGGATTTTTGGGATGGTATGAGCTCAAGGATTCATCTAGCTGAAATCTTACAGTATATAAACAAGGATAACGCTTGAACTTTTTGCACGAGCTTATTTTTTCCGGGCTATTTAGACTTCCTTGTACGATTTCATTTATGGTCCAAAAAATTGCAAAAGTCTACGTTCTTTCTGGCATCACTTTCTCCTTTTTTTCAATTGTACCGTTGTCTGGAACGAGCTTTGTTTTTGCAATAGTTCCATCGTCGTATAGCGCAAAAAATTACAAAAAAACTGTCGAAATAAGGCCTCCGGAAATTAAAATTTTTTCTGGAAAAGACTGGTGGTCTTCTCAAACTTATATAGGTTAGATATAGCTAAAATGTCGCCCAATTTTCTGCCGAGCCTTCGCCGAACGTTCGCGATGCTTTCAACAGGTTTGTCATTCGTCATAGACACCTACGAACTTTTCCTGGGCCGAAGACTGCTCTGCACATTGTATCCCTAAATTTTGTTTTGACGTGCACAAAGACCCGCAAGGTTGGAACGCCTAAAAATCATTGAATTTCCCTCATTTGTGGCTAAAATTTGTTAAGTACAGCTACTTTTAAATCGCGCTTTTTACGGCGTGGAAACGAAATGTCAAAAAAGTTTCTTCGTCTACTGTACCAATAACAACGGAAAAAAATAATGGTGACATTTTACATGCTTACTAATAATTATTTTACTTTTTGCACCTTTGCCGCCTTTGCTTTCGCTGCAGGACGTAACAAAACTTTTTTGACATTTCGTTTAACAAGCCGTAAAACGCGCATTTCAAAATTAGCTTTTCTGGCCCTTTAACATATCCTTTCTAATTTTGACTATACAATCCAAGAAGCCAAATGTTTGTTTTTTTATGCGACAGTAAAAAATATGTCAAACGCGGGTTATTGGGGGAAAATTTGATGGACAATGAATTTGTAATTTTATTAAAAAATTTTTTTATTAGGAGAAATTGGAGTCTCTTTCTGGTCTGTTGTGGGTTCCGTGATGTTGTGAGATAGAGTTTGTAATTAAATGTATATTTTTTCTATTTACTTACCTGGGCAAAGGACATTGTCAAAGAGCCGCACATTAGGCTGCAATAATCGGATGTTGCTTTACACAATCTGCTCGTATTAGAGAAGATGATTTATACAGAGGTCCGATGTTCCAATTCCCTCCAAATTTGGCATGCATGGACCATATTTCAATCCTTGATAATTTTAGATCCTGTTTTGCAACGACCGTCAAGATATTTGCTGTCTTCGTCAGGCGAGAGAGCTTGGGAAACGAGCGACGGTCAGAGAAAAAAATGTTTTTGTATTGCATCTATTTTTTCGTCAAGTTCCGTCTGGATGTTATGAATCTCGGAGTAGCTGTGAATAGATAAAAGCCGTCTTTTTGCGACAGTCTCTTCTCATTTTCCAAAATTTGTCGTCCGCGAGGGTTGTTGAATATCTCACGTGCGCTTGCAAAGCGTGGGCTAAGATTTTTAGGAACTGAAATGTGGACTAGTTAGACTATGTAGGCAAAATCTAAGGACAATCCAGGAATTTTACCTCTAGCACTGCTCTAGAAAATTTTTAGGGTAGCTCTTATTTTGTTACAGTGCTACACAGGGGCCAGTGATTAAAAATGCTTCCAATTGCATCCCATAGGCATTTTCAATACCGTCAAATGCCTTCCTCTCAAAAATAGCGCTGTTTTAAGGCGAGAGCCAGGGCTTTATCCTTTCAAACGAGCGCTATTTTTGGTCAGAAAGGCAGATAATATTTTACGGTATTTGGAATGCCTCCTGTATGCAATTCAAAGTGGTTTTGATCATTGGCTCTTTTTTCGTACTGTAACAAAATAAGACTTCTCTTAAATCTTTTCTAGCGTAGTGCTGGAGTGACAATGAACGGATTGTCTTGAAATTCTTTCAGGTCCCATTTTAATGTCTGAAAATCTTATCTCACGATTTGCAAGGGCAGCTGAGATATTCAACGGTCTTGCGGACTAGAGAGTACACAAACTGCAGAGAGCGGTTAGAGAGAAAAACACTTTTTTGCCATATCTTTGCCAGTTTTGCGTGGAAAAAAATGATTTTTTGTGAATGCCTTAAATTCTATGGTAGAAATAGGCATAAAACTTTTTGTGCCAAAAATTCGCAAAAAAGTGTTAGAATTTCCCCGACTTTTGACCTAAAAATTGCGGTCGTTTCAGCAAAGCGCGAGCTAGAAGTCTCGCATATGTCTTAGAAAAAAGTATTCGAAATTTATTGCGAGTTGCATCAAAATCTGCGCGTCGCACTTGGGGTGCTTCCCCTGTATGCATCGTCAACGAGAATGTTTTGAAAAACACTTCGTTTGCTATTCCATTTACAGAATCTTTCCCATACATATTTCCCATTATTATGACCATTATCTATGATCATTAAAGTTTGCAGTGTTTACCCTCTGCCTTGCACTTGCCGCGAATATCCCATAATTGCGATGCCCTTGGGGTCGGTAGTTTCCCGGACTCAACCTGCAGTCTAATTCGTTTCATCGAATAACACGAACCATTTGGTCTTTGTAGTTCCTACACATACGCAAAATACGGAGCGATTTGAGGGTGGACTTATGTAATCGTTGTCTAGAATATTTTTATCCAAATTATCATCATTTTTGCCGGTTTTGAAACGGGATTTTAAAAATTTTTACGAATTTTTGGATGTTTGATCACTCTTTTAATCCTCACGTTGGATGGGCTCCAAGTTTTAAGCGCTAAAAACACGTATTTTACTTGGAAGAATTGTGAATTGGATGAGAGAGAAAAGCGGAAATTGCAATGTGAGAATTTAAGACAAAGATTTAAAAAATTGGTCATGCCCTTTTTAGGAAGTCGTTCCAGACAACGAACGTGGGATAGACGAAGAGCATAAAAGCCATTGAAGTCGGCTGAACTTTTAGAATTGGGGTTTTATTTTGAGGAAAAATGGGTTTTTTAATTATGACCTAATAATGGAGCTATCGCCAGATTTTCTTTAAATTTGGCATACACGTCAGGCATATGCCACACATTAATTCTTGAAAAGTCTAGCTCGCGCCTTGCAGACACAGCCGAGATATTCAACGATCTTTGCGGCCGAGAGAGCACGCAAAAGGCGGAGAGCAGTCAGAGAGAAACACTTTTTGCTATTTTATTGCCAGTTTCATGCGGAAAAAAATTATTTTTTTTTGGAAACATTACCCTCTACGGTAGAAAGAGCCATAATACCTTTCATGCCAAAATTCGCAAAAAATTGTCACTTTTTTCCCAATTTTTGACCTAAAAATCTCGGTCGTTTCCGCTGCTAGCAGCTCTGTATATGTCTTAACGCTTAGCCCAAATTTGTGCCAAGTTTTGTCAAAACCTGAGCGTCGCACTTGGAGTACTTCCCCCTGCAAATTATCTTAACTATTATATATTTATTTGTGTCTACAATTTCGAAAATCATGGTTGGATTGCAAATAACGGTAGTTTTACGAATTCCCTGGGCGTTTTCAAACGAAACTACTCTCCGAAACCTTCGACTGTGGTATTCTTTGTAGGTGACGTGCGTTTCTTTCTTTTTGCCAAGTCGAGCGCATTGCTCTAAATTCCGGAGGGCCTTGACCTTAAAAGAATGTAAAAAAACAGAGCATTCGTATTTTTAGAAACCGTCTTTTACAACATGTCTTGTGTAAAACCCCGAAACCACCGGTGCCAAATTATAAAGCGAGTCCAAGTGGCTTCTGTTGACAAAAGAGGGAATTATGTAGCTCGTAACAGGCTCTTGAAATAAGAGCCGAGTAAATGTTTTCGTTACAGTGGAAGCACAGTACGCTCAGATTTTGATGAGAATTCGGCACATATTTAGAGTATTTTATTCCAAGGCATATTCCAGTTTTCTTGCTTGCGCTTTGCAGAAATAACCGAAACTTTTAGATCGAAATGTGGCACAAATATGACACTTTCTTGGAAATTTTGGTATAAAAAAGTTTTATCCGCGCGAAACTGGCTCGAGGGTATTTAGCAGATAGAAAAAACGGATTTCTACCAACTTTTGCACGCTCTTTCAGAATATCTGGGTCCCGTTCGCGGATCCCACGGGTCGTTGGGATCATTCCCTCGTAAGATACATGCGAGACTTCCAGCTTGCGCTTTGCAGAAACGATCGCAATTTTTAGGTCAAAAGTTGGGGAAATTGTGACACTTTTTTGCGAATTTTTGGCATGAAAAAGTTTCATGTTCATTTCTACCATAAAAGGTAATGCTTCCACAAAAAATATTTTTTTTCCGCACGAAACTGGCAAAGTTATGGCCAAAAAGTGTTTTCCTGTGTGACCGCTCCCCGCGTTTAACGTACTGTTTCGACCGCAAAGATTGCTAGATATATCGGCTTATTTCTGTGGTATAGTAGCTCAGGGTGAATAAAACTAAGCTTAGCTAAAGCTAAAGTAAAAAAACTGGTTATGTTGTAAGTCTTTGCCCAAATTTCGGCCGAGCCTTCCGTGAAGCTTCTTTCGGCTTCGCTAAGCCTTGTAGGTTCATGCTATGACTTTCTTCTGGGGCTCCGCGGGTCCTATGCGGTGTATCCATTGATTTTGTGTTTACCCGAACTGTTGTCGACCCGACAACTTGGCACGCGTTTTTTTTATTTCACTAAGACCGTAAAACCATACGTCATCTTCAATAAGCTTATTCCATGCTTCTTTCAGTGATTTAAAAATACAAAACTTGTTTAATGTCACGCATCCCCTAACTGATTAGGTTCTTCCAGCGACTGGTTCCTTTGAATCTTACATTTTTAATCATTACTCATTGTTTAAAGGGCCAGAACAGCTACTTTTGAATTGCGCGTTTTGCGGCGTGTGAAACCAAATGTCAAAGAAGTTGTTTTATGTCCTGCAGCAAAAACAAAGATGGCATAGATGGAGACAGTTAAATATTTATTAGTAAGCATGTAGAATGTCACCATTATTTTTTCTGTTGTTAATGGTACAGTTGACGAAGAAATTTTTTGGACATTTTGCTTCCACGCCGTAAAAAGCGCAATTCAAAAGTAGATGTACTGTCCCCTTCAAAAAGATATGGCACATGTAGTTAAGTAGTTAGCATAAGAAGTGCCTTAAATTATAGCTTAATTTACAGGTAACCTCTAATTTTGTTTTTAAAATTGTTTAACTAATTTTTTAAAGTAATTTTTCAAAACTTTATAGCGCTTTTTATGTAAAGATGGCCTCCCAAATGGAGGCATTACATCCGGAAATGTAAAAAAAATTAAAGTACGACATTACTTTTTGGGTGTGTCAAGAAAGTTTAACTAACCGTTGACGTCATTTATGCGGATGACTTTTTTAAAAAATTTGTTGGAAACTTTTACGAACTACCTTTACAGAGATTGAAAAAATTTAGTCCCTTTATAATAAAAGTGCAACTCCGAAGAATTCTACTGGCGCCATAAACTCCCGACAATTTTATCGCTGATGTCGCACACGAAAATTGGAGTGAGGTCGCGGAAAAGTGCATGTCGCATTTGTAAAAACGGGAAATCGCCGCGACAGTCGCCGGAAAAAAAAGAAAATGCACTGTGCAAAATTGTCGGGACTTTATGTCCCGAGTAGTACTACTCGGTGCAAAAAGTCCTGAGAATTTATTGCGCCCCCAAATTTGTCGCGTGCTGAAAAAAATGATTTGTCGCTGAAAAAAATGATTTGTCGCTGAGAAAAATGGGAATCGCGCGCGACGTAATGCAAAAAATGAAAAATGCACCGTGCAAAATGACGTTTTTGGGTCAAAATGCACTGTGCGAAGCCGTTTTTTTTGCGATTTTCGAACCGCACTGTGCAAATTCTCAAAAACCGCACAGTGCAAATTCTCAGGACTTTTTGCGCCGACTAGTAGATCGTTTCTGAAATTTCAACTCCCATAGTAAAAATTATTGAAATTTTTTGATAAAGTGTACTTACGGCAAGCCGGGGATCTCTCTGCTTAAAAATTTGTTTTTTCGACAAACGGAAACACCATTTTTGGTCAGAGAGGGGTGCAAGGTGGACATGGCTCCGCCTTGGTTGGGCCTAACTAACCGGGACGAAAATTGCCGGCCGACCGCTTTCGGCCCGCAACTTTTGTCCGGTCCGAGAGCGATGTGTAGTGCAAATGGATGCGTTTTTTTGTATCCATGATTTATTTAGATGAATTTTTGTTGTATGTTCGTTTCTGTTGATGTGACTTTACGTACTCTCAGGGCTGCAAGGGCATGTAATTTTTTTTGAAAACAAAGAGGCGTTTTTCCAGGCAAAACTTTTGATGAAACACCCAAAGCAATTTTTCTCGTCCGTCTCTCTTTCTATAACTAAAGGTTCCGCATTTTGCGTACTCTCTCTCGGCCGTAAAGATCGTTGAATATCTCTGCTGCGACTGCAAAGCGCGAGCTAAAATTTTCAGGAATTGATATATGGCCTAGGCACAACGTATGTGCAAAATTTAAAAAAAGCCGACTATTACACCTCGAGAAATTTTACAATTTCTCTTAAATTCTCCCTGCCCTTTTTGAATTATGCCGGTTTTTCGTTTCCTCGGGGTTTTCTTTTCCGTTTTTCTCGCCCTTCTTACGACAGTCGGTGTACTGTATTATACGACGCGTTTTTGTGTTCCGCCGGCTTAGCATTCGACGTCATCTCTTTGCAGAACGCTATCATACGTGGACCGAAAAACGGGTGTTTCTGGCCACAATCCGTTTCCTCGCATTACTCACCTCGGGGCACACAATGCAAGGAGTCCTGCTCGCCATTCTGTAAGTGTTTTTGCTCTGTTTCTCATTACTTTGGTGCATACGGTACACGAGAGCTGAGCTGACGTGATGTGCACCTGGAACTATGACATTTTATGAGGAAATTTGCGGATTTTAGATGGTTTTTTGGAGATTTTCGAAATTTTGGACAGAGTACAGACGGAATTTTTGTACAGACGGAAGGACATAAAAGGAACAAAAAACTTAATGATGAAGCATATTTCACTTTTAGTGTACTCCCAAAAATTTTTTTAGATTTTGATAAAATTCTTGATGAGACTTACAAGTGCGACGCTCAGGGCGCAACCGAAATATTCACCGATTTTTGCAGCTGAGAAGATACGCAGAGTGCGGTCAGAGAGAAAAACACTTTTTTGCCATGTCTCTGCCAGTTTCGTGCGGAAAAAATTGATTTTTTGTGGAAACATTACCCTTTATGACAGAAATAGGTATGACACTTTTTTTACAAAAAAGTGTCTCATCTTGTCGAACTTTTAACTCGGTCGTTTCTTCACAGCACAAGTTAGAAGTCTTGCATATGTTTTAAAAAAAATATTCTAAATCTGTGAAAAGTTTCATCAAAATCTGAGCGTCGCACTTCGAGTAAATACAATTTTTCCAATTTTTCACTCAAAATTCATAACAAAAATTTTTTAATTTTTTTTGACCGTCTCTCCATTTTTTATTGTCTCTCTGATTCAAAAATCGTTGAAAATGTTGGTTTTACTTGCACAGCATAGCCTAAATTTTTTAAGTCTTAAAAGGTGTCTTTTAATTGTCATTTTCGCTAAATTTAATCAAGATCCATGGGGTACCTTTTGAGAACTATAAGAATTTTTTTATAATGCTCGTACTACAAATGTCATCATTAAAGTCGCCCTTCCTGGAATTGTATTTCTGCAAAAATTAACATTTGTTTCCAGCTGTATAAAGTTCAACTCTCTGTTTTCCAAACAACCTTGTTTTGGACTGTAAAAGTTATTGCAAAAAACAGGATTTGTTTGCAGAATTGTCATAGCATCATGTCTCATGCCGGTGTCGGCACGCAGCGTGCATTTGCGTGAGTTCTTGGCGGCTCGTCACCTTTTCCCTGCCGAGGAAGCGAATCCGTTGGCGAGGCGCTCCATCGACGTGAGCGATCTGGAAGACGCGCTGGAAACTGAGCTCAAGGTAAAGGAGATATAAGGAAAGGATAAATTAGGGGATTTTGTTATCTCCGGGATTCAAAAGGCTTAAAAATGTTAAATCTGTATAATCCAAGGCTTAAGATGGTATAAAAATATTTCTACATACGTAAAAAACAGATGATGAAGTAATATACGGGTTTAGTGTGACGTCAGAGTACTTTCTTATCGTTTTACCACCCATAGAAGGAAAATACTCCCACTTCTTACAATACAAAATTATACATAGAGTGTTCTAAGTGCGACGCTCAGATTTTTGATGAAAATTGGCAAAAATCCAATTTATTTTTTTCAAAGACATATGCAAGGCTTCTAGCTCGCGTTTTGCGGAAACGACCGAGATTTTTAGGTCAAAAGTTGGAAAAAATATGACATTTTTTTGCAAATTTTGGCGTGAAAAGTATCATGGCTCGTTCTACCGTAAACAGTAATTTTTTCACCAAAAATCAATTTTTTCCGCACGAAATTGGCCATAATATGGCCAAAAAATGTTTCTCTCTGACTGCTCTCCGCGTTTCGGGTACTCCCTTGGCCGCAAAGATCGTTGAATATCTCGGCTGCCCCTGCAAAGAGCTGAAATTTTTAAGAATTAATATGTAGTTTATACCTAAAACACGTGCAAAATTTTGAGAAAGTCTGCGTATCGCATTTTGATTACTTTTGGATCGATTTCGAATTTTTTTCCAAATTTTGGCTTAAAAATTATAATTTTGGATAAAAAAAATTCTTTCAGGTCCGTCCAATCACACGCTCCATAATGCTGAATGAGTCTCCCATCTCGGCAGCGCATCGAGAGCATCTCATCCGATTAAACAAACCCTACCCAACGCTCCGAGCGTCCTCGTTCGTGGATCAGAATCTGGCACAAGCCATGAAAAGCATTTTACTCCGCATCCAATAAGAAGACCACGAAAACAAAGCATGACTCCTTGTATCTTTTCAGTAAATTGAAAACTGTATTTGGAAAGAGATTTGAACTTTTTTCAGAGTACCAAAGTTAAAGCGACAGTACAGCTGAATTGCGTAGACGGCGTAGAAACAAAATTTTCAAAAAGTTTCTTTGTCTAATATACCAATAACAACCGGAAAAAATAATGGTGACATTGTACATGTTTACTAATAATTATTTTACTGTTTGCAATTCTGCCGCCTTTGTTTTCGCTGCAAGACATAAAACAACTTTTTTGACATTTTGCTCCACACGCCTTAAAACGCGCAGTTTAAAAGCAGCTGCTCTGGCCCTTTAAAGATGGCGCGATGTTTGGGCCGGACCGGGATAAACTTGAAAGCCACGGCTTCAATGTTTAGTCTCGCGGGTCTTGACTTTCGGCTCTGACCTAAGTATGGCAGGCAGTATTTCGCAGGACCGGTCCAGATTTTCAAAGCCTACGGCGTGTGCTGTAAAGGCCTCTTCAATGCGTACAGGAAATCCCCATTAAAGTCAATTTTTGGTGTCATAAAAAACGCTCATATTGGATGATGTGATACGTTTTGTTTTTTGTTTTGTCTTCAATGGGGATTGATTTGTAGGCCATGAAGAAGGAAGGTGTGGATGTTTAAGAGGCAAAACGTGTGGGCAGTTGCAGCATGATGTTGCCCGGTTTTGGCATAACGCACCGTTTCCTTGGGTTTTTAGCGATTCAGGTGCAGTGTTGTCGGATCGGCCTTAAAGAAAGTTATAACCAAGAAGTTTTTTTGCACGTTTTGCTCTCCGCTTTTTACGTACTCTCTCGCCAAAAAAATGGTTAAATATCTCGGCAGCGGCTGCAAGGCACGAGCTAAAATTGGCAGAGATTGCTTTGTGTGCTATGAAAATTAATTTCCGAAAATGCTGCCTGCATACTTTGTACGGGCAGCCGATACATATATTCAACGATCTTTGCGGACGAGAGAGTACGGGAAATGAAGGGATGATAAAAGAAACAATATTTTTGGCCATGGCTTCGCCAACTTCGAATGAGTCAAATTTTTGTCCATTTCCGCCTTAAAATCTGGAATGTTTCTGCAAAATGCGAGTTAAAAATCCCGCGTGTGCTTTGGAGACTTCTAAAATCCATATTTTCGATATATTTCGGCAAAATCATCGTTTTTCTCTAAAGAAACAACTTTTCTGTTTATTGAAATATTTTCGTATTTGTACAATACAACACATATGACAATATATGGACAACAATACCGTGAGATCAGGCAAATTTCTCCCGTCTTTTTGTGTGAAATCAAAAAAAAAACGTTTCATTGAAATTTTTGAAAAAAAAAATTTTTTTTTGAATTTCCAATTTTTTTACTTTTCAAAAATTTCACTGAAAAATGAA
Organism: Bursaphelenchus mucronatus; assembly: GCA_025436335.1. Taxonomy (NCBI): domain Eukaryota; kingdom Metazoa; phylum Nematoda; class Chromadorea; order Rhabditida; family Aphelenchoididae; genus Bursaphelenchus; species Bursaphelenchus mucronatus. The sequence continues at coordinate 458,152 of CM046358.1, read as the reverse complement.
AGCAAATCGAGCAACGAAAACTATTTTTGGCGTTTTTCAACTGGAGTCCGGCAAGAGTTTCGTCTCTTCGGTGGCGTCCACATTGCTGCTGAAGTGCGAGCGGACGGTCAGCATTTCGGCCGTGTCCGATGAAGAAGCGGCCGTCATTGCGCCCGGCTCCTGACTGTTGGAGCGCGAGATTCCGACGGGTCGTTGAGAGCGCTCGGCGCGCGTTGAAAACTTTTTTAACTGCTCAAAGGTTGGGATTAGGCCGAGCGACTGGAGACGGCGCGCCGAGACGATTTGAATGGGCGCTGGCAAACGGCCCGGCACTGAGTTCTTACTGAAAATGAAAAGGTTTAGCGGGTTTAGAATGACTTTTCAACTGTTCAACATAAAGTTAAAAAAGGTCAAAAAACCGAGGAAAAATTGAAACTTTTTGAAATGGACAGTACTCAAACTCTGAAGCACCGATTTGCTTAGGATTTTGTATACCTGCTCTAAATAGGCCAAAAAGAAAACTCTAAGCATTCTAGCTCAAATTATAGAGGCAGAGTAGACATATTCAACGATTTACGAAAAAAAATCGAAAAATTTTGGGAATTGGAAAAATTTAAAATGCGCCGCTCCGACTTTCTTCAAATTTAGTATGCCTGCTATAAGTAGGCCACAAAGCAATCACTGAAAATTCTAGTTCAAACTGTGCAAGCAAAGCCGAGATATTCAACGATCTTTGCCGCCAAGAGAGTACGCGAATTGCGGAGACCATTTTCGAGAGAGTATGGAAAATGAGGAGAGTCGGCTAGAGAAAAGGGTATTTTGGCTAAGACTTAGCTGGGAAATAATTGATTTTTAGATGAAAAATTTTAATGCTGATATTGAAAAACTTTTAACAAGGTTTGAAATTTAAATTAACAAAAAATACCAAATTTTCGCCAACTTTAGCCATGAAAATCTTGAAATTTAACTCTAAATTTTCCTCAAGATACTACTCCGTCCATAATAGTCCGTCCGTAAAGTCGCTGGAGTAATTTCTGCGGCATGCGCTGTGAGAAAACAAAAGTTTACTTTGCACTGTGCAATTTCTTGCTTTTTGCACCGTGCAATAGGATTTTTTTTGTCTGTCGCTCGCACCTGGACTTTTTCGCACAGCGCAAACGTTAAAAATCACTCCAGCGATTTTCCGGATGGTCTAGCAAAATCGCTGGAGTCATATGCACAGCTCCTTAAAAAAAACCACTTTTCAAAAAATCAAAACAAAAGAAAACAACAGACAGCTTGTACTCACACAAAGGACAGATTTCTAACCACGGAAGGGATTGATTTGCGACAGGCTTACTGTAACAAAAGTTGCGACGGCGGCGTTGTCATTGCGAGTCGGGCGGCCGCCGAATGAGGAGGTGAGGGTTCGCGATGAGCATTTTGACGCGTGGGCTTTGGAGCGCTGGGCGCCGAACTCCGACTTGGCGGAGCATTCGAGTTGATGAGGCGATGACGACGATCTTCTAGGAACATCTCAACCAACAGGTCGATTTTCTTGTCGATTTTTTCGACCTGAAATTTTGGGCGTTAAAAATTTTTATTGACGAAGCACGTTAAGGTAAATGGTTAGACTTGCTTTAAATTTCAAACACGTAGTCTAAATAGGCTAGAAATAAATCCCAGAAAATTTTAGCCCGAACTTTGCAGAGGCCGAGGTATTGAACGATCTTTGCGGCCGAGAGACTGTGCAAAAAGCGGAGAGCGGTCAAAGGAAAAAACAATTTTTGACCGTATTTTTGCCAGTCTCGCGCGGAAAAAAAATTATTTTTTTTTGGAAGCATTACCCACTATGGTATAAATTGACATGACATTTCTATGCCAATATTCGCAAAAAAAGTGTTTTATTTTCTCCAAATTTCGACCACGAAACCTCAACTGTTTCTGCAAAGCGCAAGCGGGAAAATCTTATAGGCAGAAGGAACTCAAACCGTCGTATTTTACCTGCCGTTCCACTTTGACCACTCTGTTTGTCAGTGTCACTTTGATCTCTTCCTTTGAGCCCGTTTTCCCCACGATTTGTTCCAATTTCTGTTGAACAACTTTGACTCTGGCTTGTAAGTCGACATGGCCCGCGGAATACTGCTCGATCACATCTTTGACGTCGTAGGGTTTGAGGGCTTCCTTGAATTTCCTTCTCGCCACCAACAGCTGAATTCTTCGAATCGCGCGCACCACATTTTTCAGGACCGGCGTAAATTCTTCCAAGGATTTGGGTTGCAACGAGGGCGGCTCTTCATCTGAAATCGGGTTTCAAATAATGTTAGGGCATTGTTAGGAAGCGTTATTATATTTGCTCACTGCAAACGTTGCAACGTCTACTGGGTTTTGAGATTTCTTTGAATTGACATTTTTAGGGGCGTTTCAAAAAAATCTGTCACGATGACAGATAAAAATATAAATGAAAGTACCATTTTGGAACCGGAAACGAATTTTATGACGCGAAATTTAGAAAATTCGAAATTTTTTTATTTCAAAAAATGCGTCATGATGACATGTTTATTTTTAGAGGAAAATTGTTAGAGATCATTTTACTGGTCTGTCAAGAACAGTTTAAACTTTAAAAAAATCAGACATTGTAAATCAACAAAATCTTTTGCGAAACATTCTATAAAACCCGTCATGATGACATTATTTCAAATTTGGTTGTTGACGCAAACGATGCTATTGTTGGCTTGTTTGATACATTGATATGTCATGAAATCTTTTTCTGTTGTCTTTTTACAGTCGTTATCCTTAAAAAGCAAATTTGTAAAAAATCCGGGATTTTTTGAAAATGTCCCAAAAAATGTCCAAATTTCAAATCTGTATTTCTTAAAATTCGAATTTTTTGTTGACGTGCGTTGCAATCTCTCCCCTTGTGAATCCACAGCCCTGAACTCAGGAAGACTAGAATCGGAAAAGCGAACCAAAAGAAAAAAAAGATTCGGCGAAAGAAAAAAGAGAAAATCAAGAAACAAAAGCAAAAAAACACGAACCAAAAGGTTGCACAAGACAAAAGCAGCACGCAGTGCGCGAAACGAACGAAGTCTGTACCGGTTAGCGTTTGCAACGACTGTTGACGACGTCGACTTCGACGGCGATTCTGCGCCGACGCGCACGCGACAAATGGCGACCAAAAATTGGAGAACGACTCCTCGGCCTGGTCGGTGGAGTCCACCGCGGACAGGGCGCGACGGGCCGGGACATGCTTCTGCGAGGAGCTGCGACGGCGCGAAGGCTCGGCCGACGGCGGTCGGTCGGGACGTTCGTAGACCTCTGAACAAAGTTTAACCTCACCGAAGAAGAGAAAGTGGGAAAAAGCCGAAGAGAGTTGGGGAAATTGGGTTTGAACTGAAGGGACAGGTCAAATTGAAAATTGATTTTTATAAAGTGAAGCTTTTAGATTTTGATGCAAATCTGGAGAAATTAAAATTAAAATTTTCGAAGACACATTTCGAAAATTTTGAGATTTTTTGGTTTGTGTGTTGCAGAAATCATAAAAAAAAATATTGAAAAATATCGAAAGTTTCGAATTTTTTTTCGATTTGCGGGGTCCACACTTTGTGTGCCTTTGGGTGCAAAGCATTTTTGCAAAAAATCATAGCCATCAACGGAAAGTTTGCAAAGAAAAGCTGTCTTTGCCGATTACTGGTGTCTCTAGCCCGCGAAAACGTTGAAAACCTCAACTGCCCTTGTCAGCCGCAAGCTAAAATTTTCAGAACTTGGTCTATGAGCTATACAGAGACTGTGTACAAAATATGAAGCAAATTTGACTGTGGGTCCTCGAGCTATGTTGGTTTTTTAATGACTTGTCCGGAAAAAAAATGTTTTTTTTATTTGACCTGTTCCCCTCAGTATGATAAAAATTAGCTTTTAAAAACACAAGGATACACTGGAGAAGGTAATAATCAATGGTAAAAATACTTGTTCACTACTTTTATCACAGTGTTAACTACGACTGGTCAATAAAACAAATGTTTCCAAAAGTGACTTCTAAACCATCTACTGCATGAAACAAATACTCTGTAATACAAGTACACTGTCTACAGATCATGCTCATAATGGGCGAATGCAACAAAAACGATATGCAAAAAGTCTTCACCTCCACTCGGCTCCACATCACTCCCATTCAGAAGCGGTGTGCCGGGCATCGTGCCCGGGATGCTGTTGTCGTCCAATCGACTGCCATCGTCCCCATCTTCGGTCGCGTTGTCCGTCGACTCGGCCCCATCCGCCACCAATCGCATCCGCTCGAACCACTCGTACAGCGGCGCGATCATGTAATCGCCGACCAAAAGCGCCGCCGGCGGATCCGTGTCCCGCAACGAAATCGAGCGAGAGCCGCGAATCGCTTTCGTAAAGCTGCGACGCCCTCGGCCGCGCTCCTTCTTGTCGCCCGGCGACGACGACCGATACCCACTGGTGCCCGGCGGCGACGTGGTGGAGCGTTGATGTGGGGTCGCCAGAGGCGCCGTGTTGTTGCCCATTGATGGCGCTGGCGGTGCTGTAAATGTGAAAAGCGTACGAAACAAACGAGTAAAATACGAGTAAAACGGGCGCACGTCAAAATTTCGGATATTGGGAACACTCAGAAACTTTTGGAACAACATTTTTCCAAAAAGTTCTTTTGACATTTCGTCGAAATTTTTTTGACATTTCGTCGATCTTTTGACGTTTTGTGTAAAAACCTAATGTGATAGTAAAAATAAATTAAAAATACATTCTCCAATCTTACTTTGTGAATATAAAGATTTTCCGAAAAATATGTCACCATGACTGATTATTCAGAAATGTCAAAAAATATACAAGATGTCATTTCAAAATATTTTCGGGTAAATTTGACGTGCTGCGGGAGATATTGACACACATTGTGAGCTGAGGGAAGCTTTGTAAAACTCGGCAAACAACTGGACTACATCAACACTCATTGAGAAGACAAAAGACGAGACAAAACAGCTCCAAAATAAGAGTATAAATTGAAAACAAGAGTTAAATAAACTCAAATGAGTTTGTAATCCCAAAAAACATTCAGATTTGCTGAAAAATGGGAGCTAAAGGTTTTCGCGGTGGGACCCAAACAAAGATAAAATAAATGAAAATTGCTAAAAGATGCCATGGGTATTATCAAAAACAGAAATTCAAGAGCATGCTCGAAATTGTTGAATGTTATTTTTGTCATGATGGTTTATTTTTTCTTATTTTTACAAAAAGTTTTTGTCCCACCACGAAAACTTCCAAAACCAATTTCCTTCCTAAAAATCCCCAAAACGCCAGAAAATCTCACAACTTACCCAAAAACGTGCTATTGGTCACATTTCGATTGTCATCCACGACGATCGGCATCGCCGACGCACTCAACGACTTCCGTTGATGGTAATGGTGCTGTTTATGTTTGCTCTTCCACGAACCCAGTGAAAATCCCAACGCGCCGAGACTCTCGATCTCGCTGATGTCCGACGCCGACACAATGCTAAAATGCCTACATGCACACGATTAATACACGGAACCGGCGAGAAAAGCGGACCAGCGGAGAGAGCGTGCACGGCAAACGACAGCAGACAATGAGGGCGACTTGAGTGGATTTGTACGACAGTAAAACTTTTGTACTACGAGCCCTGTAAAACGAAACCTCTCTATAACGAACAATTTAAGAAATCCGAAGAGTCGATTTAGGGTCAGCAGCTTCAATTTGCAAAAAAAAATCGAATCACAGTTTGTTACAGGCCACAGGAACATATCACAGCAAAAAATCACTCAATTTGGTTTCACAAACGGATAAAAACTTTGCACACACTTACTGTTGGCGATTGCAGCGCATACTCAAACCCCTGGTCACACAGTGGGGGTTAAACGGGTTAAAAAAATCAAAACGCTTAGTATTTAGTCACAAATATGGCTAGACTTCTAATGTCCACAACTTTTGGCATATCAAAATTTAAATTTTTAAATTAAAAAAAATTTTTAAATAAAAAAAATTAAAAAAAATTTTTTTATATGCCAAAAATTCCTACCACTTGCACTTAATGACTATTCTACCAACTACACTCTACCAAGGGACACCCCACAAACACCGCAAGCACCGGGGACACACCTCTGATTGTCCGAGGGCCGTGGCACGAGCAGGTTTTTCATCGCGCCCAGCGCGTGCAGCGTTTCGGCGGGCGGGGTCTGGGAGCGGTAGTCTGCAAAGTGGCAAATGCCCAGTTTTTGGAAGAGCGATTGCAAACCGTCTGACTCCGTGTGATTGTGATGTCGACGGCGCGTCGAGTGCCGGAGTCGGCTGATCAGGCTGTTCTGATGCGGAATCGTGTACGTGGGCTCGCTGAAAAGGCGTGTAAAACCCCCAATTAAACGTATTTTCAATGCTTTTTTAATATAAAAAACATCTTTAGAGTGATCCATGAAGTTAGACTTTATGACTGAAAAATGAACAAAATGTCAAAAATTTTGTGACATTTCGTCCAATTTTAATTTTACGACAAAATTCTGTAATAAATTTTAAACAACACATTTTTTAAGTTAAAATCAGAGTTTTCTAAAGTGTATCAAAGACTTTTTACTTGCGTTTTGCAGAAATCATCGAGAGCTTAGGTCAAAAATTTCTAAAAATTCCAAATTCTTTTGATTTTTGATTCAAGAATTACTGTATCTGGACCATACTTCCATAAAAAACAGTTTTTCCAAGAACACCTCAAAAAGTTATCATCGAAAAACATTTTTTGTCTGAACAGCTCTCCTCATTTCTTGTACTCTCTCGAAAAATAATCAATCAATATCTCCGTTTCCCTTAAAAGGTCATAACTAAAATTTTCAGGGATTTATTTCTGACCTATGCAAATAGACTATGCCAAGTTTCAACTCAATCTGTAAAACTTTTTTTTTCTTTTAAAAAAGTTCCATTTTGAATTTGAAAAATAAAAAATATTCAAAAAATTTCGCATACATGACTGGTGGTGGTGCCAGATATATTTTCCACGTGGCCAGGGATCTGCTCTCGGCGCATGAGCAGTAATGCCGCCAGAGGCATTGAATCAGTCTGGCTGCTGGGACCCTTCTTCGAATTAGATGCTTTTGCCGTTGATGTTGCTGAACTTTTAGGGCAAACCCACTTCCCAAAATACCCTAAATTGATAGTATTAAAAATATTGTTTTCGATTAGGCTGTTGTCAATTTGACAATTAGTATTTTTTTTAATTACAAGGTTATTTAATCGTATCCCAAAGTGATTTTTTATAGTAAAATTTATAAAAAAGATTTCTAGGGTTTCTAGAGCCTTGTTTTCAAAATTCATTAATATTTTTTTAATAACTTTCAAACAACAAAAAAATAGCAAAAGGTAACATTGAAAAAAGCTCAAATTTCAAAACGCCCTGAGGCAGTTTTACAAAAAAACGAATTTGCTGTAAAAACAACCTGCAGAATCCGAAACCACAATTTTTGCAAATCATTATTTCCCGAATTATCCGTCACACAAACTCTATACTCAAAGAAAATCACCGCCAAAAACCTTACCGCGGGCAGTGCGAAGAACGAAATTCCCATGAGGGCGCAGAAGGCCCCCACAACTTTTCCAGGCCACGTTGACGGCGTTACATCGCCGTAGCCCACCGTTGTCAGCGTTATCACACCCCACCAAAGGGCGTCGGCGAAGGTGGTGTACTTTTCATTGTAATTCTTTTCGCAAATGTAAACGAGGAAACTGGAGAAAATTAGACCGAGAAATCCAATGTACAAGGTTGTGAGAAGCTCCTGAAGAAAAGGATTTTAGATGGCTCCCGGGCCGAAAATCGTAGCCCGCGGGTTTTTTTTCACTTTCTAAAAAATTTTGGGTCCCACCACGAAAACATTCCAAAAACATCTTGGCCTATAAACTGCCCAAAAGTACGAAAAACCTCATTGTTAAGCCAATTTCTTATTAAAAAAATTTTTTTTATTTCCCTACCTGTCGATGCGCCCACACCACGGAGCCGAGCAACTTCCACGTGCCCGCACGCCGGTCGATCCTCAACATTCGCAGGATTTGAAAGAACCTCAGCCCTCGAATGGCACTCGCCGCAAACACCTGGAACCAAATACTCGTAAAAAACAAAGGGGTTTCGTCAAATTGTCAAACCCGACGAGGGGAAGTATACTATAACCGGAATGGGTTCGAATAAACACAGCTTTTTTCACGATTTTTCTTGGGAATTGGGCGAAAAAATTAAAAAAATTTTTTTTTGATTTCAAAAATTTTGTGAAAAAATTAAAAATTCTAAGAAATTAAATTCCAAAAAAATTTTGAATCGAGTGCCTGAGGCAAATCAAAAAAGTAATGAAAAATTTTAAAGAATTCAGACCAAAACTCGCTGAAAAAATCAAATAAATTCATTAAAACCATTAAAAATTTTATTTTTAGTTTTTTTAACGCCTCAAGCAATTTTTACAAAAACTTTTTTTGAATTTTTGGTAAAATTCGTTCGGAATCTCAAAAATCTCAGATTTTCGGAACAAAACCCCCACTTAAAAATTAAACATGCCCTGCGGCAATTTCTCACCTGTCCAGTAGCACCCATACACAGCACCAAAATCGAGGCGGTGATGACAATTATATCTGAAAATGGAATAAATTTATAGGGCAAAATTTTTTTGGCGGAAAAATCTTTTTTTGCTGCTAAAAACAATCTTGCTGAATTTTTGAGGGTCGTACTATTTAGTCCGTTTGCAAAGTCGCTGGAGTGATTTTTGACGTTTGCACTGTGCGAAAAAGGTCAGAGTGCCAGCTACAGCCGAAAAAAACCTATTGCACCGTGAAAAAAGGAAGAAATTGCACAGTGCAAAAAAACTTTTTTTTCCGCACTGTGCATGTCGCCGAAATCTCTCCAGCGATTTTACAGACGGATTAGCATGTACTAGGCGCAAGAACTCGTGAGACCTTTTAGCACCGTGCAGGGCCTGACAGTTTTCTCTTGCACTGTGCAGACAGTGCAAGAGGAAAATTGCTGAAAGAAAACATTTGCACCGTGCAGCCGAGCGACGACAGAGCTTTGCACTGTGCAGAGAAGTCACACGAATTCTTGCGCCCATGTGTTTGTAATCTACGGAATGTTCAGAAATGTTCGAGAAAAAAAATTATAAGAAGGTTTTAAAATTGTTTGCTCGAAATCGTTAAATATTTCGTCTGTACTGGCAAAGCATGCGCTAATACTTTCCAAATTTCATAACAAGCCTAGATAAAAAGCTCATTCAAAATGTGAATCGAGTTTGATTGTTATTTTATTTGAAATTTAAATTTTAAAATTCGACTGAAATTTGTAAAAATTTCGGCAATTATCGACCAGAAAATCTTGATGGTCTCTAGAAAATGGAAGCCAATCTTTTGTCATATGTCTTAAAAACCTCTAATCTAATGCTTTGTTAAGTTCCATCAAGATTGATTGAGGGAAATTTGAATAATTTCACTTTTTTCGCAAAAAGGGTGATTTTTGGTCCCTTCAACATGTTTTTGACGAAAAAGGCCCGGGATTGCCCTTAAATCCCGCCGAACCTACCAATAATACAATAGGCGGAAGTGGCGAACCGAATCCGACCCGAGACGCCGCGGTAGCGCGACCGACAACCGGCCGACCACACCCGGCACACGTACTCCACCGCCAACCAGAAAACAAAGATGATCTCCTGGAATGAAGACGAATGTGCATTAGACAAATGAATGTGTGGTAAACGGAATGGGGCTTACAATGTAAAAGAGCACCACCGTCGCCTGCTCTTCGAAGTCGGGCATCGTGGAGAACACACTCAACGCAAGGCACATCAGAACCATAACAAGACTGAAAACATGTTTTGTTTTGTGACAAATAGTGACTACAATTGCATAGGGAGCGGTCAAAAGGTGTGTTTTTAGGCTTAAAATTAGAGATATTCTTTTGGAAACTAAAAAAATTTTGTGAAATTTGCATAATCTAGAATATGCAAATTTTAGTACCAAAAATTTGCACAATTATTTTAAAAAAATTGAATTTATAAATGCGTAGAAATTGCAAATAAAAAAAAAATCTTAAAAACTTTTAAATATATATATGCAAATTAAAATTAACTTCGAATATGCAAATTTTAATTTAAATTTTTTTTTATAATTCCAAGTATTCAAAATTTTGTAGTCAATAAAATAAATTTTTGATTTTGAAAAGCAAAAATTTGAATATGCAAATTTTTGTCAAAAAATTTGAAATATAATACTCTCTGAGTTTATCGAAAAAATATATTCCAAAAATTTGATTAAGTTTCCCCCAAACCCCCCTCAACTTACACTAAAAGATGATAGCTGGCGGCGCGCCATCCGCGCGGCCTCTCCAAAAAGTTGTGGATGTTGGACTGCATGCGGCGGAACTTCTGGTCCGTCCGATAGTGCTTGTAGACCAACGGCGCCCCAATAATGGACATGTTTCGCTCCTGCAAAAGACGGAGGGAGATTTTTTTTGGAGCGAAAGAATGGAATCCATAAAATTAATTATTTTGTTGACCTACCCCATAAGCGGGTGGGATGTCGGCGAAGGTGGTGTGCTTCCCACCCAGCACACCTTGCCCACTCTCCACGTCCGTCTTCTCGGGCTGGCCTGGAAACAAGAAATGGGGATTGTTTTAATCGGCAAAAGGGCAGAGATTTTGAAAAAAAACTAAAAGTATAAAACAAGTTGACATAAAACAACGAAAAGGACTTGGAAAAAGAGGTTTGTGGAGCTAGTCGCACCTTTCTAGGGTACTCTAATGACGTTCTTTCAATCTTAGGGCAGAAGGGCCTCAAATGACCCTTAGTTTTTTTATTATAAAAAATTGAAAAAGTTAAAATTTAAGTTAAAATTGTAAAATTTTAAGTTGCTGGGAAAAAATTTCCCATTACTCAAAAGGGTCCCTCCAATTTTGTTCTAATCTTGCATACGTGCCCTTAAAGGAACAGTATACAGCACAGCTACTTTTTAATCGCGCTTTTTACGGCGTGGAAACGAAATGTCCTAAAGGTTTCTTCGTCTACTGTAACAAATACAACGTAAAAAATTTAATGGTGACATTCTACATGCTTACTAATAAATATTTTACTGTTCGCAATTTTTCCGCTTTTGTTTTCGCTGCAAGACATAAAAAACACATTTTTGACATTTCGTTTCACACGCCGTAAAACGCGCAATTCAAAAGTAGCTGTACTGTCCATTTAAAAGCCATATATCAACCTCTGAAAATACAAGCCTTTCTTTTGTATCCATCTCCGAGATATTGAATAAAACAATTTTTTCGCCGCATTACAACAAATTTTTGACGAAATCGTCAGGTACTTCATGTGGAAAAGTTGATATTTAAAGGAATATTGTATTCCATAGACACTGATTTTTTTAGGTTTAAATTAAAAAAATTTTTTGCTTTTTTGCCATTTTTTGTTATAAAAATCTGGGTGATTTTTGCAAAGCGTCAGCTAAAAATTAGGGATGTTGTTTAGATATTCTAGACTTTTTTTTTGATTTTCCGGACCCAAAAAAATTTCTTAATTTTTAAAAATGCCTTGAGGGCGGAAAATTACTTGTACAGCATTTTTACCGTATTCACAAGGCTTAAAAATTCCTATAAGTATTTTCAAAAATTTCGTATCACTTACCCATTCCGCCCGAAATAACAGCCGCGTTGCAAAGGGTTCGTCTCATACACGAAAATTATTTAAAATCTCGCCTTCCAACCCGAGCATGGTGTGAATGTTTTTTTCGCACCATTTTACACAGTTTCCCGCACCCCCTCATCACCTAGGTAACCTCCCGCTCTTCGATCGCACCCTCCGGCGATACGCAATTTCCAGTGCAAGTAATTTTTGCTGGGTATAATGTAATTTGCGGAGTGTGTGATTTTGAGAGGGAGGGAAATAAACAGGATGTAAAGTCGAATTTGTTCTTGAAAGAGAATTTTTTGGGAGAGAGGATTGGCAACTTAGGGAGGGGTAAAAAATATAAGAAAGCAGAAACATGTTACAGTAATCCAAGTTCGGAATTTTTTAACCGTAATCCAGGTATAAAAAAATGTTACAGTAGTCCAAGTTTGGAATTTTTTAACCGTAATCCAGGTACAAAAAATGTTACAGTAATCCAAGTTTGGGATTTTTTAACCGTAATCCAGGTAGAAAAAATGTTACAGTAAGCCCCAAATACAATAACCCCTAAATGCAGAAAATGTTAGAGTAGCCCCTTTAAGCCGCGACAAAAATTACAGTAACCAAAAAATGCAAAAATGTGATAGTAGCCAGAGAATTTTTTAAATGTTACAGTAACCCAAAATGTAAAAAAAAATTTGCAATCGATTTACGTACACCTTTTACTACAGTGCCACATGTGGCCACAAATGACATTTTTACAAAAAATCAATTTTTTTTCAAAGGAGATTCGCAAAGAAGGGCAAAAACATTTTTTGTCTGCCCGACTCTCCTTCCGTGCTCTCTCGGAAAAAGATTGGGTAATATCTCTGCTTCGGGAAAAAATTGAGAACTTAAATTTTCCGGGAGTGATATGTGGACCACAAAGAAGCTGTTTAAAAAATTTGAAACAAAGCACGTGATTTGATATATAGGTTACCTTCAATTTCTCGGCTAAAATTTGGGAAATTTTGGTGAAAAAATGAGTTTTTACCCAAAAATCCGTCGTTTTCTATAAAAAAATCGAAGTAACTCTCCCCCAAAAAACGACTTTCTACTCCAAAACTACATGAGGAGAATGCACAACAAGGCAAAATCGGGTTAAATGCCAAAAATTAATTATTTATTTGCAATTTTCGGCCGAAAATCCCCTTTTTCCAATTGTAATTTTTCACCTGCCGAATGACTCGATTAGAGGTTGAATGTCTCAAAATGAAAAGAAATAACAGAAAATTGTATCATTCCTACCTACAAAGTGATATGGCACTTGTTTTGTGCTTTTTTGGGACCTTCAAAGACAAAAAATTTGGTGTAAATATATTGTAATCGAAGGCCTTTTGCAATGAATGGAAAAGAAAAGGTCGAATTACATTCTAACAGGAAAGTAGTCCAAGTGCGACGCTCAGATTTTGATGAAACGTGGCAAAACTTTAGAATAATGTGTTCTAAGCCATATCCGAGATTACTAGCTTGCGTTTTGCTGAAACTACAGAGATTTTTAAATCCAAAGTTGGCAAAGATGTGACATTTTTTTGCGAATTTTGGCATACAAAATTGCATACCTATTTCTACGGTAAAGAGTAATGCTTCCACAAAAAATATTGTTTTTCGACGCAAAACTAACAAGGATATGGCCGAAAAGTGCTTTTTCTCTCTCACCGCTTTCTACGTTTTGCGTACTCTCTTGGGCGTAAAGATCATTGAATATTTCGGTAGCAAAAGATAAATTTCTAGGAATTGATATGTGTCCTAACCGTAATGGATGCGCAAAATTCAAAGCAAATCGAAGCGTAGTAAAAGTTTCCCATATGCCTTTAGCATACTGTAAACATATTTTTGTACAAGTTTCACAAAACTCTGCTTACCATTATACTCACTGCTGAACAAGACCTTTCTATCATTCAATGGCGCCGAAGCCGGCGCTGGCGGCACGTCCGCATCCATGCTGCGACTGTGACTCAGAAACACGGACCTTGAGGTGGGCTGCTGCGAGGAGGAGGTCTGCTTGCGACGCAACGACTCCGCCGACACACTGCTGAGGTTGTTGAGGGCGCGAGCCGGGATCTGCCGAAGAGGAGGGGGACGGGGACGCCTGGAGGAGGGCTCCCGAGTCGATGCCACCGACGACGACGTTCCTTCACAGCCACTTTGTTTGAGCTGAAAACGGGATATTTTGAGGTTTAACAGGTGGGAAAAAGTATCCAAAAGTATCCAAAAATGTCATTAACAGCAGAAAAGTTAGAAAAAATTTTTTTTTTATATTTTGATTATTTGACTAAATTTAAAAAAAAATTTAGCTACAAAACGCCAATTCTTGAAAGCTAGAATTAATTGTATTTCCCTCGTACAAATGTCTTGCAATGACTTTCAAGAGCCCAAAAGTTGGAATTGGCGTGCAGAATGAGTATTACAGGTGTAATAAAAAAAGTGGCCAAAAATGAGGAAGTCGGCTGCGAAGGGGGGAGTCATAGCAATAATTACTCACATATTACTGAAAAAACGACTCGTGGGAGATGTTAATAAGCAATAGTGATTTATCTATCTAATTCCACATACTAATAGTGTTTTTCTGAAATTCAAAAAATTTCGGAGAAAAAATCGGTCAATTTTTTTTAATTTTGCTGGACGGTTCTGTGCAACCTATGTAAGAATCGCTGAAAATCTTAGCCCTTTCTTTGTAGCCAGAACCGAGATATTCAACGATCTTTCCCACATCATGCAAATTTTTTAATTGGTCCATTCTTGAGCAACTGCTTATGTAAATGCTTAAAATCTTGAAGGCTTACTTTGTCAAGGCTACAAGTGAATTCTTAAAATTTTTAGCTTATGCCTTAAAAGCGTAGCCGAGATATTCAACGATCCTTACGAGACACTATGGAAGATGAGGAGAGATGGTCAGAGAAAGAAGTTTTTCGGCTGTGCCTTTGCAATTTTATTACGGCAAAACAATTTTTTTGTAGAATGTTACCACTAGACATCATTTTTTAACGGGAAATAACAAAATGCATTGCCAAAAAAATGTTTTTCTGTCTGCCCCGACCTCCGCATTTTTTGTACTCTCTAGTTGGCAAAGATCGTTGAATAACTCAACTGGGCATGCCAAGCGCGAGCTAAAATTTTCAACAATTAATACGTGACCCATTTGCAGTGAATGTGCAAAATTTAAGCAAAATCTAAGCGATGTTCATCAAGCAGTTCGCGTTTTTCCACTTCACGAGACCTAAAACAATATGCCAAAAGCCATCCCCGATTAACAATTTCTCCCCTCCGACAGCCCGCCAGCCCAGAACAATTGTCCAACATCCAAATTAACCGCCATTCTCGGCCCAAATTTCGGTTACATTGGCTATTATCCGCGGGATTAAAACCCAATATCGCCCCAAGGTACGGCGAGGCGGCGAGAAAAGTTATGCCTTGGGGCGAGTTGAGAATGCGTGTCTGCCCAAAAACTCCATCCGAGTTTGGCAGCACGCAACTCGCAAATTGCCTGAAGCGGTAATCAAATCCCGTGCAGGTAAGACATTTAGCGGCCGCAAATTGGCCGAATTTAATACGGATTTCGGGCCAGGTGTAAATAAAAAAAAGTGCATCGTATAAAGGCGGGTAATCATCTGCGATGGAAGCAAGGGTGATAAGGAATGTTTTGGGTTACATTTGTCTCAAAACAAATCTAAAGATTGGATTTTTTTTTTTAAATTTCACAAAATTTTTAAATGAGCGCTATGCGAATAGCAGCTTGCAAAAAATTTAGAAATTTTGCGAGACGTTTTTACATGGCTTAGGTTTTGATCTCTCAAAATTCGAGCACAAACTTTGCAGACATAACCGAGATACTTAACGATCTTTGTCGACGAGACACTATAGAAAATGAGGAGAGACGGTCACAGAAAAACGCATTTTTAGAGCAATTTCTGCTTGAAAATTTAATTCTTATTGAAAACTATGAGCATAGGAGAGCCAACGGAAGACGGTTCTGTCATAATGTTTTTTTTTCAAATTACGTTGAATTTTCGACCACTTTTGGTCTACAAAACACCTATTATCTATTACAAATAGAGAGCGAAGAAATCTTGCATATGCCTTAAAAAATTTTAGACTAATTTTCTCCAAGTTTTAATCAAATGTATGTACAGAAATTTGAATATTTTGTTGTTTCAACCAAAAAAAATTTTTTTTTCGTCACTGACAAAAAAAACGGCACAGTCACCCTAAATACTGATGTATTTACATATAGACCAGATTGCAGGATTCAACATCAAGAAATGAGCTGCTTATTGCAAGTAAATGCGAACAACCCTCTTTGGCCCGAAGGGGACTAATTTTGGATTAACGATTTTTGGGCCCTGAAGGCTTTCACAGAAGCCAACAAAATACGATAAAATTTTGATATTCTAAACATTGTTTCGAGGTCCAGAACGTTTCACAATGCCTCTACACAACATTTCTCCACTTGCAACAGAATGCCAAAAAATGGCGGGAAAAGCAAATTTTTGAATTTTTAACTCAAAAACAGCAATAACGCAGGGAAACATTAATGGGTATAGCAAGGGAAAATAATTTAAGAAAATTTTGAGATCTCAAAGTTATGAAATACTAAAAATAATTAAAAATTTGGGAGAGTTTTACTTTTCAATGGGCCGAAAACAATTACTTTCGTGCCAGAAAGTCCAAACAAAGTAATTTCAGGTAACACGAATATTTTTAGGTGTAGTCAACAAAATTTTTTGGGAAGAGAATTGTCGAAAAAATATAAAACTATACAAATTTTAGGAAAAATTTATTTGGAAAATGCAAATTTTTAATTAAAAAAATTTGGATATTCAAATTGCAAAAATTTGCATAATTTTGAGTTTCAAAAAGTTTGAGAATCTAAAATCAAAAAAACAGTAAGTTTAAAAATTATGCAAATTTCCACCCCCAAAGAAATCGAATATTCAAATATTTCAAAACCCCCCTCCCCCCCCCCAAATTTTTTGGTCTTTGCAAAATTTGTACCTTGTTTTCTAATTTCTTCTTCTCAATTAGTTTTTCTGAGCGAAGAAGTCCTCGAGGACAATGCGTTTCGCTGTCCACGCGGCCGTGAAATGTCTACCGTTGAGACAATTGAATACGAAAGCAGCTCAATCCGAAAGCCCTTTTAAGGTTGCTTGGCTACTGTGCCAGAACAATTTGCAAGATCCAAGAAATCAAATTTGCATATAGAAAGTGTTCACTTGAATTTGAGAGTTTGAGGGATTTCGAAGTTCAAGAAATTTGAATTTCGAAAAGTTGCAAAAAAGTTTTTAAATTAAATTGCCGCAGGGGAAAAGCTTTGATGTTTTTTGAAATTTTACACAAACACCAGGCCCCATTAAGTCCTAAAAATTTTAGTCGGCGCTTTGCAGGAGCAGCCGAAATATTCAACGATTTTTGCGGACAAGAGAGTACGCCAAATAAGGAGAGCGGTCACAGAGGAAAACACTTTTTGGCTATGTCTTTGTCAGTTTTGCGTGGAAAACAGTGATTTTTAGTTGAAATATTACTTGATACAGTGGAAATAACTACGAAACTTTTCATGCCAAAAATCGCAAAAAAGTGCTAAATTTTTGTCGACTTTCAACCCAAGGATCTCGGTTGTTTTTGTAAAGCGCGAAAATATGTCTTAGAAAAAACAAATCCAAATTTGTGACAACATTCATCAAAAATCTGAGCGTTGCACTTAGAGCATCTCTGAAAATTTCTTCCAAGTTCAACCAAATACCAGCTTCGAATCACCAGAATTCCGTTTCCAGAATCTCTGCCAAACAAAAAAGACTATAAACGTATATGAACTCGTTTTTACAACGAACCCGCCAAATACCGGAGGAAAAAGCGCCGCCAAAACAGCTCAAAATCCTTTAATCTATATTATACAGGGCAGTAATGGGAATCCCAAGACAATGCAAAACAGATATTGGGGCACGACAAATCCCCACAGCCGAAGGGCTTGCGGATTAACGGCCGAAGAGAGCCAAATCTCTCAAAATTTGGAAATAAATGGCTGTTAAATATTTTTGTTATGTTAAATCCACTGTAGGACGCGGAATGAATCACGGAAGGCACTTTGAAGTCAATGAAGTCAGTGTAAACATACGTAGAAATCTACGTCGTATTTGCACAGTGCCACATCATCCAAATATCGAGGTTCTTTTCGAGGATTAAGCAAATGCCCTCTTCCTGTTCCCCTTTCATTAATATTCGTGTAAATAATAATGAAAAAAAGTATTTAACATAATTTCAATGATGGGGTGGACACAGACAGCCTGAAAAGGAGATTTTCGCTGAATTGACTGTTAAAATCGACAAAATCGCTTTATAACGGCGGTTTTGGGAAACGCGTTCAAGAAAGCAAGATTTTTCTAAAAAAAGCAATTTCTCAAAATTGGATGCTCGCAATTTCTTCAAATTTTGTACTTATGGCCTATGTTGGAGAGTTAACATTCACTGAAAATTTTGACTCTTTGTTTATAGGTAGAGCCGAGATATTCAACGATCCTTGCAGACGAGAGACTATGCAAAACGAGGAGAGACATTCAGAGAAAGGTTTTTTTAGCTCTGCCCTTGCAAATTTTAGATAAAAACAATTTTTTTGTAGAGTGTTACCACTTAACATAATTTTTTTAACGGGAAATAGCAAAAAGCATTTCCAAAGAGGTTTTCACGCCAAAAAAGTATCACAACATTCAAATGTTTTTTTTTCGCGCCAAGCCATGTATTATATTTGGCCCCCTCCCACAACGACAACAACATCAAAAACTTTTGGTTTAAAATACTGTCCACGACGCAGCGTCGTGTTTATATACACCATGACCTGTCTAATGACGCAAAAAGACCAAACTAAAAAAAGAATTTGGGAATTTCTCAAAAAATTACGAAACCAAAACGAAAGACTATAAAGAACAAGTCCTCAAAAGAGTTTTGGACGGAACTTGGTTTTGTAATCTCATAAATATGCCAGGGGATTACGCACAGTCTGCAAATGCGTGTAGGAAACCGCTCGGATCTTAGTCGCGAAAGTGCTGGAAGCACAACGCTCAGATTTTGATGAAACTTGGCATAAATTTAGAATAAAGAATACATATACGAGACTTCTAGCTCGCCCTTAGCAGAAACGACCGAGATTTTTAAATCAAAAGCTGGCAAAATTGTAAAACTTTCTTGCGAATTTTGCCATGAGAAGTTTCATATCTATTTCTACCGTAGAAGGTAATGTTTTTACAAAAAATTATTTTGTCCGCACAAAACTGGCAAGAATATGGCCAAAAAATGTTTTTCTCTATGCTCTCCGCATTGTGCGTTCTCTCTCGTTCAATATCTTGGCTGCGCAAGCTAAAGTTTTTAAGGATTGATATGTAGCCTATGCTCAAAGTGTGTACCACAAAGCAGATCCTAAAAATTTTAGCCCACGCTTTGCAAGACTTTGCCGAGATATTCAACGATCCTTACTTACAACGAAGAGACCATGGAAAACGCGGAGAGACGGTTTAAGAAAAAAATTCGAAATTATTTTTCTTGGTCGTTTCTGCATATTCCAAGCTATACAAATCTCTCATTGAGATTCTAATCACAACTTATTCCATATTCCCGCTAAACAAGGGTTGTCACAAAAGAATTTGCCTCGAATTTTTGCCAATGGGGCAAAAATCAGTGCAAAAATTGTTTGCACCGATTTTTGAAATTTATTCCAGAGTTAAAGGCAATTTTAGCAGATTTTTAAGTCTGCGCCAACATCTTAAATTATCAGTCGGGAATCACATCAATCCAGCGTAGTTGAAGCTATTTCCTGGCCTAGATTTAATCGATGTGGCGTTTCGTCACAAACGTAATTTTGGAGAAGAATCTTTGCTGTTTTCTCTTCGCTAGTCAGGACAAAACCTTACCCTCTGTCAGAAGCGAATATTTAAAAATTTTTTTGATTTTTTGAGACGCATTTCGTCCACCAAAAATTCCAAAGAACTTTTATATCTAAACTATTTTCGTCAACCGATAATGTGCGGACGAAACGTCTAAACGGTTCAGGAAATGCGCTGGATTCACGTAGGACTGAATTTCAAAAATCGGTGCAGACCAATTTTTGCACTGATTTTCGCCTCATCAAAGAAGAACTTCGAGACAAATTCTTTCGTGGCCACCCTTAAAAGGTCAGAACAGCTGCTTTTGAATTGCGCGTTTTACAGCATGTAGGACAAAATGTCAAAACAGTTATTTACGCTCTAAAGCAAAAACAAAGGCGACATAGTTGCAAACAGTACAATAACAATTAGTAGGCATGTCGACTGTCATCATTACTTTTTTCTGTTGTTCTTGGTACGAAGAAACTTTTTGGAAATTTCGTTTCCACGCCGTAAAAATCGCGATTTAAAAGTAGTTGTTTTAGGCCTTTAAATCCATAGCACCTTTATTTCCAAAAGCAAAATTTGGAGACATCAAAAAATTGTTCGCACTTTCCTCCAAACCCCCCAAAAAATAATTTGTTTGAGTTTCGGCAATCCGAGACTGCCGTCAAAACCGCTTAACACGCCTAACATCAGCAAATACCCTGCGGAGGAAAAGCGAATAATGGGCTTTTGGGGGAATGTAATTTCAAGGGTTCCAGGAGAGCCTTTGTTTGACAAATTACCTTTTTTGGGTTGCGAATAAATACGTAATTTTTGATAGAAAAGCTCTGAACCCTTGTTTCATAGTTTCTCACATGTATACGTCGCTTTCGTGACGTGCGTAAATGAAAACAGTTTGTCACGGCCAAACCGAATTAACTACGGACCTCATGAAAGACGAAAGACGTATAAAAACATCATTTTATATGTTTTTAGATACCTCTGTAATGAGCAATGGACAGGTACCTAAAAGCACCGGCACATTCAGCGACCTTCGTGCCGAGAGAGCATGTAAAATTAGGAAAGTCGGCAGGACATGAGCTACTTTGCTGTGGCAACTGCACGGTGCGAAGATATGCCAAGACTTTTCGCCCGCCTAATCCAAGAAAGTGCTAGCGGAGTTTCTTTATTACTTGAAAAGTAATGAAGAATTGCCAATCCAAATGTCTCGACCGCTACTGTTACAATCAAGATACTGGAACGGATATTAAATCGCATAACCTGAAAAACGCGATGACGCCTAGGCTTAGCTCAGGCTTAAGAGAAAGAATTTCTTTGGCTGTGCCTTAACAAGTTTATAAGGCCAAAACGTTTTTGCATAATAAAATGTTACCACTTAACATCACTTTTTAAAAGGAAAAAACGAAAGCTTTATTAAAACGCTCTGTCTGCCAGATCTACGCATTTCGCGAACTCTCTCGTCTGCAAAGATCGCTGATTTTCTCGACTGTTCCTGCAAAGTGCGAGCTAAAATTTTGAAGAATTAATAAGTAGCCTAGGCGCTATTTGTATGCAAAATTTAAGGAAAATACGACAATAACTCTTGTAGTAATACCAAAGTAAAGTAAAAGTAAGTTTAAAAGTAAAAAAATATTCCGGGTCCTTCTTCCATCTCCGTAAAAACTTTCCGCGCTTCCCCGACTTACCATCTCTACTCCAGAGGCGTGTCAAAATTTGGCAAAACACCTTCAGCCCTCTCCTTCGGAAAATTTTGGAATACCTTTCCAACTTCGAACTTATCCAAAAGTCCGCAAGACTTTTTCAGCTGCCAAATTTAATTTCGTTTTCTCCCCAATGCACCTCAAATAACATTAAACCCGGCCCACCAAATAATCGGCGAAAAAACCCGCAGATTTCTTAAGCAGGAGGCCGAAAACAGAGAGCAGAGTCGTTTGCACTACCTTGGTGATAAATGGGCGTAGCGTGATCGCATAAAAATTAGCGCCTTTTCCAAGGCGAATTGGCTTTGGAAATTTTAATTTTCTCAACATATCCGCTAATAGGATAGCTGAAGAGGGTGGCTGGAGGAGGAAGTCGATTGGAAAATGATTTTTAAGGTCAAAGAAAGCAGTATCAGACAAGAATCTCTTAGAAAGCTACGGTTTTCTGACCCCAAAAATTTTTGATGACTAAAAAAATAAAAGTCATTGCTCGAGGCTCATCGTTCTGATTAACCTCAAGTTTCGCGCATAGGTTGTGCCTAAGCCACGTTTCAGTACGTCAAAATTTTAGATTGCGCTTGGCAGGGGCAGCCGAGAAAATAAACGATGTTTGTGACCGACAGTGTACGCGAAATGCGGAGAGCGGCCAAAGAGAAAAACACTCTTGTCAATATCTTTGCCAATTTTGAGCAGAAAAACTGATTTTTTCGTGGAAACATTACCCTCTACGGTAGAAATCAATACGAAACTTTTCAAATCAAAATTTAAAATTTTTTTTGACTTTTCGCTGATTTTTGACTTAACAATCTTGATGATTTTTACAAAACGCAAGCAAAAAAATCTTGTATAAGTCTTAGAAAATTGCATGCTCAATTTGTGCCGATTTTCATCAAAATCTGCGATTTTCATTAAAACGATTAGATAAAAAAAAAGTAAAAATGAATTTTTTAGCCCATAAAATCCTGGAATTTTCCTCATTTTTCCATTGTTCAAGCTCTATTTTTCTCCGCTTACCTTGACGATGACATCGCTGGCCGGGAACTGCATGAGTTGTTGGCGTGAGCTCATGCCTCAGCTAATTCAGCGCGAAATTAGCGACACCATGCTCTCACTCCGCATTTAATTTGGCATTTTTTGTATCCATTTTTCCCCTCTCCCTCTCTTCGCCTTCCACAAATTGCCTTACGATCCGCCCTAAGGCAATGAAGCGCCACGGCGAAGCGAAAACGATGCAAGGGGAAGGAGGAAAATTTGAGAAAAAAAAATGTTTTTCATTTTTGTCGCCGAACAATTCCTGGGCCCTAAATTAATAAAGAACCGCTGACTTTGCGAGGACTTTCCGCCGAATTTACCCGACTTCCAACGCCCGCTGGGAATTTCGTGAAGACAAGGAGGATTCACGGAACCCGCGCCCCAGCCACTTTTCATATTCCCATTTTGCGATGGAAACGTTTCTAATTGAAATTGTCCCAATGAATTAACGAAAAGGAGACGATAAAGGCATATACCATGGAAAGAAAAGTAATACGTGGGGGAAGATGGTGCTTGGACGTGGTCTTAGAGACAATGTTGCAAGAATAAAAATTTTGATTTGGAAAGAAGCGTCATGCCCGTTTGCATTCAAATGACATAAAATTTTTAAATTCAAAAAAATATTTGTGCTATATAATTTATCCTTAAGGTTTTTTAGTGACACTGCCATCCAGAAAGTCGCTGGAGTAATTTTTGGCGCTTGCACTGTGCAAAAAATTCAAGGTGCGAGCGACAGCCAAAAAAAGGTTATTGCACGGTGCGAAATGGAAGGAGTTGCACAGTGCACAGGAAACTTTTTCTTCTCACAGTGCATGTCGTATAAATCCCTCTATTGACTTTACGGATGGACTAGTATTGTCTCCTTCTTTTCTTTCAAAAATTTTTAGTTTCTACTCAGCAAAGATCGCTGAATATCTCCACTTTCTTTGAATGACCGAGCTAAAATTTTCTGGATTTGATAATTGGCTCATACAAGTGACTCTTACAAAATTTCAAGAGGCTCTTGCTAAATTTCAATAGACTATATGCTAAGGGGATCAGGAGCATTATTTTGAAGGGTTACCACTGCCTTAGGTTGCTCCGCCAAAATTTGGGGTCATATCGGCTTTGTACAAACATTCGTACATCTGGATGGCCAAAAAATTAAAAAAGCAAGAACTTAACCCTGTGGAACTATAGGCTTTTGTTGTAGCTAACACATGTAATATATATCTTGTTGATCATTCTTATCACTTTTTAAAAATCAAAAAGTTACCCAAACAGCACTTCCATAATTACGTAATACTTGGAAAAGAACTCACATCCTGCACCAATTGCTCGTAATCTTTGCCGCCGCGAAAAGTGACTGATGCCAACGTACTGGAATCCCCACTCTCCGCGTCCAATGCGCTTAACTCGAGACGAAATTGAGGTGTTGTGGAGGAAGTGGGAGCATTTGCGTAATTAAATAACAGAAATCGCTCGGAATCGGAACTGTCATCGTCTTCTTCTTGTCCGCCAATCAGCTCGTCCTCTTCTATTGAAGAATCTGAAGGTTTTTTGTTGATTTTCAACAGTGTAAAATAAAATTTTAAAGTGAAAAAACAAATTTTTTGGATATGCAAATTTATGGAAAAAAATTGTGATTTGTAAACTTAATATATTATGACACACGTATTTTAAATCAAAAAAAATTTTTTGAATTTGCAAATTGTTAAAAAAAATTTTGAATATGCAAATTTAAAAAATGCTGTCAATTTTTTGTCACAAAAACTTTTGATCTGCGAATCGCAGAAATTCCATATTTTATAAATATGCAAATTTTTTCCAAAAAAAATTTAACAAATCTCACCTTTTTCCCGACGACTTTCCATTCCTTGACCTGAATTCGAAGAAATTGAGCAAAAAGCCAATGTTATTCATTGGGCTGCATAATAATCTGCAAAGCGACTGCGATGGATTAGCATGGCTAAATCTTCGCTTTATCCAACAAATATTGAAGGGGAAATAGCGCGGGTTAAAAGAGCAACTCAAAAGTATCCGAGGGCCTTCTTTGGTAAAAATACGAAATTAAATTTGGTCTTACAAACAGTTTTACAGTTTTGTTCAAATGGAAAATTGACAGTTTGCAAGACTTAAATTTCTTTTAAATTTTTTGCACATGAGTTTTACAAAAGGCACATAGTAATTCCTGAAAATCTGAGCTCTGAGACAACCCAGAAATTCCACAATCTTTGCAGACGACAGAGAAAATATGGAAAAACGGCGGACGAGAAAAATGATCTGGGCCGTACGCTTCCAGTGATTTGTCGGTCCATGGGAAAATTTGGTTGGGTCGGACCGACAATTTTTCGGAGTAAGACTTGTGCCTACCGTATTCTGCAGCCTGTGAACGCTTCGTTTAAGCTCAGTTTGGGCTTTGTCCAGGCTTACATCAAGCTTATTTTTGACTTAGGCTTACTTTAGGCTTAGCTTAGGCTTAGCCTCGCTGTTAGGCTTAGGCTCAAGCTTAGCTTAGGCTCAACGTACCTTATGCAAAAAACGCCATGGGCGCAGGCTGCGAAAGCGAAATCAAAAAAAGGAGTTGCTCTGGTTTTTGGGTCGGAATCATTGGGATACCTTTCCCGGGGAAGCGTTTTTGTCCAGAATTTTTATCCAAATTAAGACTTTTTTGAAGCCGGAACGGACTGTGTTTTCGAACAGACCGAGAATTCTGCGGACTGGATCCCAGACATAAAAAGGCCAGACCGGAATCAAAATTTCGCGGTCGAACCGAAAAAATGGGTTCTGGACGGGCCCACTGCACAGAGTCAATAAAAACGCCAAGAAAAGTTTGTGCAATGCTAAAACCCCTGCGACATCATGGAATATCTGCCCGCACTTTCAGTCTCCAAAACATCCACACCTTCTTCATGGCCTACGAATCCAATCCCATTAAAGACAAAGCAAAAAACAAAACATATCTCTCGAATAAAATATGACCGTTTTTTATGACACCCATAATAGACTTTAAAGGCTGTTTCTGCGTACGCCATGAAGACACTTTCACAGCGCACGCAATGGGCCTTAAAATCTGTAAAAGAACGGAGGTGGCGTTTAGGAAAAAACGAATTAGTGGAAAAAATTTGAGATGTTGGAAGTTGTAAAGCGGAAAGTTTGACAGTTTCTTTAAAAACTTTGGCAAAAAATCAAAAAAAAAATCTCTGCGCAGAATTTGGAAAAGATAAAAGAATTTTTCTTTCTCGGCTGACCGTCTCTCCTCATTTTCCATTGTCTCTGGTCCGCAAAGATCGTTGAATATCTCGGCTTTTTCTGCATAACGCGAGCTAAAAATTTTCAGAAGTTAATATACCGTCCAGACAGGCAACAGAGACAAAATTTTTGACAAATCGCCTCGGGAAATTTTACGAAAAATCCAATTTTCTAATAAGGAAACCTTTTTTGTCAAAATTTTTTGTTTGTACCGTTTCTAAAAAAACCCCAGCTCACACTCAACGCCACCGCAATACATTTATTAAAGTATATATTAGAGTCCCAAAAATCCTTTTATAAAGTCCCAACCCACCTTTGTTACAACGCCATTTGAACCACAACTACTACCCTAACAATAACCATTCATTCCAAAAATTCTCATCTATTTTGAGCAAACTTTTGCTATTTTCGGCATTACTAAAAGTGAAAAAAGAGGTTTCAATTCAATTGTAGTGTGGTCAATGTCTCAGAGCTTAGCGAATTAAAGGTTAATAATTTTGGTGCAAAATGAAAGCAAGTATACTCCAAAAACTTTTGGCAGACATAACTTTTTGCCAATAATTGGAAAATTAGGTTGGCATAATTAAAATGGGTCTTAAAGAAATTGAGCAAAAATTGGTGATTATATTAGGCCAAAACGTCGAAGCACAAGTTTTAGCTTCGGAAAAGTTTAGATGACGATATAAGAATTTGCCTCGAATTTCTTCCGATGAGGCGCTAATCAGTCCAAAAATTGGTCTGCACCGATTTTTAAAATTTATTCCCCATTTAAAAATTTTAGGTATCGGTGCAGACTTAAAAAATCGTCCAAAAGAAACGAAATGTCAAAAAACTTTTTTCATGTTCTGAAGCGAAAACAAAGGCGACGGAGTTGCAAACAGTAAAATAATGAATTTGGTTTTTCCCGTTGTTATTGATACAGTAGACAAAAAAACAATTTGGTTTTCCCGTTGTTATTGATATAGTAGACAAGAAAAACTTTTGGACATTTCGTTTCCACGCCGTAAAAAGCGCGATTCAAAAGTAACTGTACTGTCTCTTTAAAAGTTCGTACAGCTTTTTTAGCAAAAGTACAAAACATTCGCCGGTGTTTTCTCTATACAAATTTCGTAGACCATGTTATTATAATTGAATTCGGAAAGCTCGTTTCGTGACGTCGTCGTATTACTCCAGGTCTTGGTATGGGAATTTTATTACCAGCCACCTGAACGATATAAAAATGTCTTTATTCAAAGCGTTTCTGGGTGTGAGAACGCGTGGAGGTGGATAATAGTAAAATATAGCGTATTACGCGTCATTTCAGATAGAACCGTGTAACGAACTTTAAAAATTCATCAATGATCCGTTTTGACGGTTCATAAATTGGCAGGTACCCTAAGTGCGGCGCTCAGATTTTCTTTAAATTTTGCACATGCTTCTAGCATATGCCACATATCAATTCACAAGTATTTTAGCTAACGCTTTGCAAAGACAGCCGAAAGATTCAGCGATCTTTGCGGCCGAGAGAGTACGCTCAGATTTCCTCTAATGATACGTTTTGCACATACCCCAGGCATAGGCCATAAATGAATTTTTGAAAATTTGAGCCGGCGCTTTACAGAAACAGCCGAAATATTCAATGATCTTTGCGGCCGAGAGAGTACGCAAAAAGTTGAGAGCGGTCAGAGAGAAAAACACTTTTTGGCTTTATCCTTGCCACTTTTTTTTGGAAAAAATTGTCTTTTTGTGGAAAAATTACGCTCTGCGGTAGAAGTAAGCCTGCCAAAATTTGCAAAAAAAAATCGCATTTTTTTCAATTTTTGACAAAAAAAAATCTCGGTCGTTTCTGCACGTCAAGTTCTTCTCTCATCTATTATAATAGGTTGTCCGGAAAAGAATGGCGGATTTTAGAAATTTTTTTTTGTTTGCTTCTATTTTTTTTTGTTTTTTATTTAGTGGACATATTATAAACCTTTTGAAAGTTCTGTGTCTCAGCTTCATTTTGTTATATTGTGCCTGAAATTTTGTCATCGCTTACGAAAGTTATGGGATTTTTCAATCATGCTACAAAAAGACCAAATTCAAGCCATTTTTTGTTCGAGTTCAAGCTCGGCCACAGTGCGGCCGAAGCGACGAGGAATGTCAACGTTGCATTTGGCCCTGATACAGCTTCCGAACGCACACTGGTTCGTTGATTCACTCGTTTTGCTCCGGCAATACCAGCCTTGAAGATGAGCATTATTGTAGAAGATTTACAACGACCATTTGAAGGTAATGGTGGAAGCCGAGCGATGCTAAACTGTATGGGCGCTAGTAGAAGAACATAATGTTCATCTTTCAACCGTCGCCGGCATTTGAGGCAAATTGACAAGTCAAAAAAAATCGAGAAATGGGTGCCGGTCTAATTCAACGAAAATAAGTGCCACCAAAACGATCCGTCGGTTGACGAAATCATAGCTTGTGATGACAAATAGACCCACTACGACATTCGACGACCTTTAGCGTAGTGGTCGGACCATGATGAGACTCAATACGAAAGGACCAATTCTCTTCAGAAACGCACGTCGCGCAATTGACCCTTAGAAGTCGAGCGACTAGGGCTACAACACTTTCTCTCCTCCGGCGTACTCGCCAGTCGTCACTCATCCAGTGTACCACCTTTTAAGGTGGCAAACAAGTTTCAAACATGGTACAGAGATCAATAATCAAGACCCTGTTCAAAAGGGCTTCAGAAGTTTCAGCGACTCCAGAACTCCTGCTCAAACGGCATAAACAAACTTGTATATCATTGGCAAAAGCGTGCTGACTCTAGTAGTTTTTATTTTGATTAAGAAGAAAAAGTTATGGCTTGTCAAAGTGAACGGTCTCAATGCGCCATTCTTTCCCGGACAACCTAATATTATAACCATTTTCTACAGTGTCCCGGCGGTAAATATTGCTTTATATCCCAGTCATCCTCAAAAATGCAAATTAAGATTCCCGAAAAAAGAAAATATGGGCGGGGTAATGTCTGGCATGCAAAGCTTAGATAACAGCTAAACTTTGCACTTTAAAAAGTCCCAAAAAACAGGTCCCCTGACAAGCTCTACTAATTTTTCATGTCTCGCATCTGCAAAGATCGTTGAATATCGCGGCAGCAGTTGAAAAGCGGCAGTTAAAATTTTCAGGAACCGATTTGTGGGCTTGATAGCGTGCTAATTTAACGAAAATCTGAGCATCGCACTTCGAGCACTTCCAAAAACAAGAAAATAATCGCAAATCTCGCTTTGCAGGAAGTCAGCGGCCAAAAATCGTCGCTGACCTCATCCAACACCCTCCAAAGCGTCTTATTTGTCACATAACAAAGCCGGCAAAGTTCGCGAAACTTCCTTAGCCCCTATAATAAACCCTCTAATGCCTAAGGAAATTAGTGACCTCAAATTTTCCTTTCCCGCATCACAAAATCCGTGCATTGGCCTAATGAATACGGAAAAGCATACGCCCCGAAGGCAGTGGGGGCCTGGAAGAGTGTAAAAGTATTTAATTGTTCCCCGGATAAACGCGCCCGCAGGTAAAAGGGTTCTTCGGTCGTCTGGCTCGTTAAAGGCGCGGATTTGCCGCTAATTCCGGTATTCATAAATAATTCCCGGAGGGTAAAAATGGGAGAGAAAGGGCGATGGGAAAATACAAAGAAAATATTATAGTTTATTGGGTTGTTAGCAAAGAATAAGAAAGTTTGGAGGTGAGGAGAAAATTGGGCCCGCAGGGTTTTAGACCGTTCTTTGAAATGGAGTTTTAGGAAAGAGCCAGAGGGGTAAAATACGCGATTAAAGGGCCAGAACAGCTATTTTTTAATTGCGCGTTTTACGGCGTGTGAAACAAAATGTCAAAAAAAATTTTTTATGTCCTCAAGCGAAATCAAAGGCGACAGAGTTGCAAACAGAAAAATAATTTTTAGAAAGCATGTGGAATCTCACCAATTCGGTTTTCCCGTTGGCATTGATACAGTAGACAAAGAAACTTTTTGGATATTTCGTTTTACGGCGTGTGAAACAAAATGTCAAAGAAGTTTTTTTTGTCCTGCGGCGAAAACAAAGGCGGCAGAGTTGCAAACATTAAAATAATTATTAGTAAACATGTAGAATGTCACCATTATTTTTTTTCGTTGTCATTTGTACAGTAAATAAAGAAACTTTTTGGACATCTCGTTTCCACGCCGTAGAAAGCGCGATTAAAAAGTAGCTGTACTGTTCCTTTAATCGCTTTTGTAAAATTTTTGAACAGTTTATCGACGAAATTTTGCAATGTGGGTTCAAATCTTAGCCCTAATGATGGGATATCCCAAAGATTTTTCAAAATTCGGATACACCGATACGGCATATACAATTATGTTCGTCATTTCTTAAACACTTCCATAATAATGGAAAATTGAAACGTAAACTACGCCGCATTTTAGGCCTTCTTGTATTTCAAGGTTTGAAAAAAACTTCAACCTGGACCTCAAATAAATAGAAAAATTTTAGCGCAAACAGCCGGAATATTCAACGATTATTAACAGACAAGAGATTATGGAAAATAAAGAGAGACGAGCTGAGAAAAAAGACGAGGGTTCCAGCTGGAAACACATTTTTTCTCTTACTTCCCTCCTCATCTTCCACAGCCTCTCGTCTGTAGAGATCGTTGAATATCTCGGCCCTTCTTGCAACGGGTTAGGTAAAATGTTTAGAAATTAAAGTACAACGCATTTAATTGCCTCTAAGCCTGTTTTCACAGGTCTTTGAAGCTTCAAATTAATTTCATTTAGGCTTATTAAGATATTGAACGCCTAAAAATGATAAAAAGTAGTATTTTTGTCAAAATTTCCGTCGAAAAATGTGAATACTTCAATATAAAAGCAATTTCCAGCTTCATCAACAAAAGTGCCAGCAAAAATACTCATCAAAGCCAAAGTAAACACCCGAAATTCGGGCCAAAAATCACCGAGATCCTCAATATTTTCCTCACCCAAAACTCCCTGAAGGCCCTCGAATGAAAAAGGCAACGTTTGCAAAAAAATCCCCCCTCTGGCAATATGAGGAAACTGTTACGTAATGCGCCTTGACCTTTTCGCTTCGACTTCAAGACACTTCCTAACCGCGCCGTGAAGCGGAAAAACAACCGGCAATAAAACCGCCACAGGGCTTGCATTCAAATTTCGTGAATTATTCATTTTTCGCGTTCAAAATTTGTACGCCGTTTTCTGAGGAACTCGACGGTAATTTTAGATTTGTAAAATTGTTACGAAGGACTTTTTAATCATTATATTTTAAAAAAAGTTCGGAAAAGATTTAAAAAATGGTTTTTAAGGCGCTATTCGTTGAAACTGGAAAAAAACAATAAAAAATAGTAAAAATCACAGAAAAAATAGAAAAATCAGAATTTTAGGGGTTCGACGAAATGTCAAAATTTTGTGACATTTCGTCAAATTTTAATTAATGTCCATAAAACTTGATAAAAATTAGCAAGGGAAGTGCTGCAAGTGCGACACACATATTTTCTTTAAAATTTGCATAATTTTTTAATCGAAAAAATTGCTTACAAAGATTCAAAAAAAATCCCAAATTTCTTACAATTTTTGGCAGAAAATTGCAAAAATTTCAGCAAAGCACATGCTAAAAATCTTGAAATGATTTGAAAAAGTTTGATTAAAATTTTCGCAGAATTGTATAAATTCAAAAATTTTGATGACTCCAAAACCAACGCCACAGATTCTCCCCGTAATCTCCCTTCTTCTCCATTTTCGAATGCCCAAAAAACCCCACACCACTTAAGTGATTCATTTGTCTTCGCAAATCCTCGGCCCGTCCTTCGAGAAGCGCGTTAACAACGGTTGCTTCGGCAATTTCCAAGGCCCAAGAAATTAGCCAATTACAATACAAAGGAGACCAACAATTTGTGCAAAAAAATTTGGAAGTCATGTGGCTAGACAGAATTCTGAAGCAAAATGTATTTTTAGAGAAATTGGGAAAATTTGAAAAAGAAAAAATAAAAAAAAATAATAAAAAATGAGAAAAAAATGT
This sequence comes from Bursaphelenchus mucronatus, assembly GCA_025436335.1. Taxonomy (NCBI): domain Eukaryota; kingdom Metazoa; phylum Nematoda; class Chromadorea; order Rhabditida; family Aphelenchoididae; genus Bursaphelenchus; species Bursaphelenchus mucronatus. The sequence continues at coordinate 426,672 of CM046358.1, read as the reverse complement.
ATTTTCTTTCATTTTCAAACTTATGCAAATTTTTCAAAAATTTCCTTTTCGAAAATTCCTCAAAATTTTATTTCGATTATTTTTCTTCGCATCGGCTGCTCACTCCCCCTCAAATTTGATGTCAAACTCTACAAGTACGGAGACTTCGACACTGAGTCAGACTCGTCAAAAGAGCAAAAACGCCAACCGCAGGGTTCTTATCAGTGTCAATGTGGTTGTAGCGTTGGCCACAGCCTTTCATTTGGGGTTTAAGGTGAATTTTGATGGGTTCTATTGTATTTGGGAATTGATAAAAGGATTTTTGGAAAATTTGACGGAATGTCAAAAATTTGTGACATTTCGTTTAATTCTTGTTTTTGCGGATGTGCGTTGCAAAACAAGGCGTAAATCTTTAGAAATTTATGTCTAGTCCATTTTTTTACGATTTTCAAAATTTTACGCAGATTTTAAAAAGTTTTTCAAATTGTGCAAATTTTCAAAAACTTTTAAATTTCCGAAGAGTCAAAATTTGAGCTAATTCCAATATTTTTCAGCTAATCTACGCCGATTTTATTGGATTTGGTCCCATTTTTCAACAAAACGAAGATCTGCGCAACAAAACCTCATACCACTTTTTTCTCGAACATTTCACCCGTCCAGAATCGCCCCTCTACACGAACATCACCTGCATTTTCGGCGCCATAATCATCATCGCATTCTCGAGGAATTTCGCCAAGCTTTCGCTGAGATATTGCCTTATTTGGGCGATCGCGGCTTCCGTTATCGGAGTTCCATTCGCGATTTCGACCTTTATTTGGAGACTTCATTGGCTCCAAACCGCCGGATTATGCTTGTCGGATCTGGCGCTGGTCATGGCCGTTGGCTTCCAAATTTGCTTAGTCCAGGACTTGTCAAACAACCGGTTCAAGAAGGTTTTTACATTCTTCACAGGTCAGTTTGGGATTTTTTGAAATTTTTAGCTACGCAAAATCTTTTTTTTGTTGGGACGTGTGAAGACATGGTAGTTTTTTAAATGCATGTCAATTTTTTTGAGAAGGTGATATTTTATACTATGCAACATGTTTGGTTGTATAAAATGTCTTAGCCGGTTTTTAGCAAAAGCAATAAAAATTATTATAAAAAATGCGACAGTAAGATTGGTTTGAATTTTTTGTGAAAGGTGACATTTTATACGATGAAACATGTTCTATCGTATAAAATGTCTACAATGTTTTTGGGTCATATTTTTGAATTTTTGGCTTGAAAAATCCCATTTTTTCAAAAAAAGTTTTAAAATCTTTTTTCCAGGAGTTTTCTTTGCTCTAGGCACTTTTGCCTCTTGCATACTCTGCCTAATCACTGTGGACCACCCCAAGATACGGCTGGCTGGTTATCTAGGCGTATTTTTATTTTCCATCCCCGCAATAATCGGCCTTCTCGTCATTCAGGACAGTTTATTTTTTCACATTGAACAGGACGACAAGTTAAATGTGCTGGATCTGCTTTCGACTTCGTTGAGTGCCGAAAACTCGAGCCTTCAACGGTCCTACGAATTTTATCATGACTCGAAAATGGGAGCAGAGGATGGGAAATTGGTTTATACGAGGACCGTGGCCAAGGTAAGATGAGAAAAAAAATAAATTTTCTATTTTTTAATGTTGATAAAATTAGATGCAGATAAAAGTTACAGGGTTTTTAGACATTTGTGAAATTTTTAGCTCGCGCTTTGCAGAAAAAACCGAGATTTTTATACCTAAAATTACAAAAAATTTTAATTTTTTCTTGCAATTCTGCGCTTGAAAAAATCAACGGGTATTTTAGCCGAGAATTTAAATATTTCTACCAAAAAAATTAATTTTTTGTCAGTAAAAGCGCAAAAAATCAAAAAGAATTGTTTTCTCTGACCGTCTCCTCATTTTTTGTTGTCTCTCGAAAAATGCTTTAATATCTCGGACGCCTTCGGACAGAAAGAGTTCAAATTTTTTGACCTTGATTTGTGGCCCATCTACAGCATTTTTCCAAAGTTTGAAACAAGTTTGTGTTTAGGGTACCCTAAAAAAACGTTTTTTTTATATCCCATAAATTTTGTAAAATACGCATTCTTCCATTTCGCTTTAAATTTATTTACTTTCAGTGTGCTTACGACGATTTTTTCTACATTTGGTTGGACAAGAATGGGCGCACCGTGGTAATTTTGGCGATTACGATCAATGTCCTGGGCGCAGTCTGCGATCATATGTTTTCGTTGCGATGGTATATTCATCAGGCTTACAAAGTAAGTATTTTATATGGAGAATATTCGAACATGTTAAAATACGATCTTTGGAATTTGTAGCGCTTTGACATAATGTTAAAAATTTTGTGACATTTCGTCCAATTTGTAGTTGATCTTAAAATAAGTGTTATTTTTAATTTTAACTATTACTGTTGTGATATTAGAATGTTAAAATGCGAGCGTTCTGAATTTTTGTGATTGGACAAAATGTCAAAAAATTTTTGACATTTCGTTCAATTTTTTATTTTTGCTCAAATCATGTTGTACTCTAATTTTTTCGAATTTTTTTTGTAGTTTCAGTCCGACGACAGCTATACAGCACTGTTTACAATCACGTTTGCCTTTCTTCTTGGCACTTTATTGGCTATTCCAACAGCTTTATTATTATCCCGAAGATTGATGTTGATCTGTGCATGCGTGGTTCTGCTGTTTTGTGAGATTGGCCATGCATTTGCAACGACGGATGTTATCAAAAAAGAAGTTGGATGTAAGTTTGGAAAAATGGAAAATAGAGAAATTAAGAAAAAGTTAACATTATGGGAGAAAAGTTAACATTTTTAAAATACGTCGCTTCCCCTTATCGATGAAACATATTCTTTTGAATCACAATATTTCTAATAAAAATCAATTTTTTACGCCTAGACTTTACTCAGATACGGTTGAAATTCAGAGAGATACGGCGACAAAAGATTTTTCTCTGACCGTCTCTCCTCATTTCCATAGTCTTTTTGTCTATAAAGATGGGTGAATATCTCGACTGTCGCTGCAAAGCGTCAGCTGAAATTTTCAGAAATTAGAATATCAGCTAGGATGAGGATATGGACGAAATTTCAAAGGAATACAAGCTTTGGATTTTGTGAAAATTAAATTTGAATATTTGGGAAACGAAGTTTTTTGGAACACAAAACATTTTTTTTAAAATTGATTTTCATTATTTTTCAGCCGATGCAGCGTACCGACTTGGAGCGTTTTTCCGAGTTCTACAAACGATCATATCTGGGGCCACCTTCAGCACACACTCTTGGACAATTGGCGCTGAATTGGCCCCGCGAAATATTCAGGTTTTGGTGACTTCGATGGGAATTTCATGCAGATTCTTTGCCTCAGAAACGTTTACTTTACTCCATGTCGCGTCGAGAGTGAGTTGGGGTGGCTTTTTGAAATGGAAAATTACAGTAAAAGACGAAAAAACAGATTGTCAAAAAAATTTTATTTTTTGAAAATTGAGGTTTTTGGAGGATCGCCTGAGGCGATTTGGCACAAATTTGGCCTGCGTTTTCTGTCTTGACCATAAATCGTTTCCTGAAAATTTTAGCTTGTTCATTGTAAGCGCAGCCGAGATATTCAACGATTTTTGTGAATGAGAGATTATGGAATATGAGTAGAGACGGCCAGAGAAAAAAGTTTTGTATTTTTCTTTGTAAAATTTGCAGGGAAAAGCTTTAATTTTTTTTATTTTTTCAATTTTCAGACCTCCGGGACCTTCATTATTAGCCATGTGATTTGCATTGTTCTCATCGCCGGCGCCCTCATTATCTCTTTTTACATGCCTGAGGGCAGTGGCTTCTTCAACATGTATTCGTGGTGGATCAACATGTCTGAAGACATCCATGCTTTTCGGCATTTCAACCAAAACAAACATCACTTGTACACGAATTACAACTTTAGCGATTCACTGTTGAATCGCTGCAGAAGGGCGCATATGACAGTTGTGGAAAATGCGGTGGGAAGCAAGTCAAAAAGATCAATGTCGAATAGTGAAAAGTCGGGAAAGGCAAATTGAAATTATGAATAAACATTTCGAAATGGAATGAAATTGAATAAAGAATTTTTGGCGCGAAATTGAATATTTTTTCCATTTTATTCTGGTTTTCTTTCATTTTTTATTGAATTTTTCAATTTCCTTGTGCATCGTATAAAATGTCTCTCGGAGGTTGTAGGGCGCGAGGTGCGGATGCAAGGTTGAAAAATTGAAGATTTTTTTTCCAATTCGACTTCACCGTCCCACACGATACGGAAATGGAAGTCGAAACTGACGGACGACGTCTGATCAATGTCGCGGAGCTGAAGGAATTCTTTGAAAATCGTATAATAATTGAGCCACCTCCACGCCGTGATGTAAGTCCTTTTAGTTGATTTTTTGATGGATATAGGTAATATTCGCCAACTTATTGCGTTGAATTGAGTGCTGAGCATGGTGACTGAGCCTTTGAAGCTTTCTGGGCATCTGTGTCTACGCTATTGCAGGATGTTTATATTGTACTTGACACCTGAAAAGTTTGGATGTCAAATACCCCAAAATTGTTAATAATTGACTGTATTTTTGCTTGTAAGAGTTAAAAGAGGATGCGTTTAGCTAAGGAATAATCTGTGTCACCAATTTTTGTCAAGGTTTTGAGCAGTTTTGGTCAAAACTTTTAGCGCTCAGGATAATATCGCAAAACCTTTTAATGGAAAAAACTTGTGTTGAACTGGAACAAAACTGTCTCTACACTTCTCTAGCCACGTGTTGCAACTAAAATGGGACAGTAAACATAAAATTGCTAACATTTCCACTTTATTTTAGCCACTCCATCAGAATCGGATCAATGTCCGCGGAATGCCTTGGGGCCGACCTCAAAATCATCGAATAACTTTCAACCATGAGCCGGAGCAGGAAGTAGAGGACACGGAGGAAGGGGAACCAGCATCTACAGAACATCAGGAACCTCTTCAATATGAAATTGAAAAGATTATTAACATCAGAATGAAAAAGAAATCGGTGGATGTATTGGTGAAGTGGGTCGGATACCCGTGGACAATGTGTTCGTGGATCCCGCTGAGCAATGTGCCAAGTGGAGATCGCGACTTTGCCGTAAGTCTTACTTTTTTTGCAATTTAGTGAGAATATTGTAGTAGAGAGATGGAGCTGATCCAAAAAGCTTGATTTTATCGGTTTTTTCGATTCTTATTGATGGTTTTTGGTAATGAGAAGAGAGATTGGGCATTTCTACCTGTTCTAAAACTAATATTTGACTAGCCTATTATCTTAGGTTTTGTAATTTGGATCAACATTTTTTTGTCGTATATTTTTTGTCGATTTTCATATTTTTTGCTTCTGACTTGTAACTAAATGACGGATTGTGATCCAGACTATGCATGTTATTGATTTTACTGCCACTTACATTATTTTTTTCAGCTGCCTGAGTTTAGACGTCGACTTGTCGTGGCTGCTCGCATCAAATCGCTTATATTCGATGAACACAAGAAACGCGCCAAGTTCATGGCCCAAAAGCAGATCCATCTGGACCCGTTTGTGATGAATGACGTCTTCCACCGCTATCAGTATCCATATGTTCCTCTCTATGGAAATCCAGAAGCGAACTTGCTCCATCAACGTCGTTGCATGAAATGGGAGACGGAGATGAACCTTATCAACCTGTCCAAGGGCATCGCCCCGCTCTACGTGGAGAATTGGGTGGATTGCGAAGCCGCACCGGACGACTTCTTCTTTGTGACGGAGTATATTTATCACAAATCCGCCCAAGGAATCATCCAGTCGAACATGGAGGACAAGAAATGCGACAAACAGAAGCATTGCTGCAAGAACTTCCTCAACAAGCAGCGCTATTTACACCCGAACTTCTTTGATGATCATTTGTACGAGTGCACGCCCAAGTGCGAATGTGGACCGACGTGCAGAAATCGAGTCACTCAGGTATGATGAATAATATAGTTTTTGGTGAATTTTGGAATAATTATTTGTGGAATTGAAGTGATATAGAAAGTCAAATGTGTGTAAGGGCCGGAATTAGGGTTTGGAGAAGTTTAGGCGGTCTGAGAAAAGACGAGACAGCGGAAAATTTACCTAGTAAGTATAATGTAGAGATGCCTTTAGTTTCTAATGATTTTTGTAAATATGGCTGAAGAAGTAACAGTGTTATTGAGAGGAATGAGCTTGAAAACCTCTGAGGGTTGGATTAGTATCATAGATGAAGAAATTGACGTAGTGTAATATAGAGAAAACGCAATTTTTCATATTTTTTAGGAATTTTGTTACCGAAATGGGACTGATATGAGAAATAGAAGCTATCAAAAGGCAGAAGAAGTGGGCTAGAATTTATGAGAGACCTGCATGCATCAAACAGTAGAAAATTTACCTAGTATAATATAGAAAAAAACTTGAAAATCTATGAAATTTTGTCTCTTGCAGGCTGTTATGACCTCTGGAACTAATCTAGTTCAAAAATAATGTTTCTGTTATAAGGGATTTATGCTAAAAATATTTTTTTCGATTTCTTTGTATCAATTATAATATAAAATGTATGTTTCCAGAAAGGCCGTCAAGTCCCATTGGTCCTGTTCCGCACCGTGGAGCGCGGCTGGAGCGTGCGCGCCGCTGTCGACATGCCCCGCGGAACTTTTGTCTCCGAATATTTTGGAGAAATAATCAGCCATGAAGAAGCGAAGAACCGATCGGTTAACAGCTACATGTTCGACATCCACTTTATCGTCGTGTTGAAAGGGGAAAAAAAGAAGCCGAAGAAGAGAAGAAGAAAGGCCAAAAAGAATCGAAAGGGGAAAAAGAAGGGCAGAAAAGATGAAAACGTGGAAACGGAGAAGAGCAATGAAGGGGAAAGCCAAGAGGAGAGCCAAGAAAACGGACAAGGCCGGGAAGAAGAAGAGCCGTTGGATGTTGAGATAATTGAGGAGGGATATCAATCTCCAGACGGAGATTTTTCCGATATTTCGAAGGGAAACGGTGAGATTTTTTAGATTTATGGAGGAAATTTGATTTTATTTGATGGTAATAACCATTTTTATTGTATGAAAATATAGTCTAAATACGTATCGTTGAGCGTGGACTGACTTGGGGCTATGCCAATGGGAGATTCGGCTCAAAAAGTAGAACTTTGCGGAAAATTTGGAGATTTTCGGATTTTTAATAAAATTATGGTTTTATTTGGGAATAGTAATGATTTTTATTGAATGAACGGTTAGTGCAAGAGGAGATCAGGCAAAAAAATTTGAAATTGGCGGAAAATTTGGAGATTTTTTGAATGTTTTCGTGAATTTTATAAATTTTGTTGGTTTTTATCGTTGAAAATAATAGAAAAGGTGTCTCTGAGCGGATGTGGAGTAAATCGAGCGTTAGTGCAAGGGGAGATCATTTCGAAATTTTTAGATTTTTGGAAAAAGTTTGGATTTTTAGATTTTTTTTGGTAAATTTGGGTAAAAGCCTTTTTTATTGAGGTTGATTGAAGAATAAGATTGTAGATATATTTCTCGTTGTGTACGGAGTAAATTGCGGTTGAAATTTTCTGATTTTTTATTGATTTTGGATGGAAAAGCACATTTTTTGCCTTTTTTGGCACTAAATATTATAGTTTATTTTTGATTTTTAGAAGATCCAATGACTGCCAGACCATCTGATGTCAACCTTTTGGTCCCCGAAAATACGGAAGAATCAGTCCAAATGGAAGTGAATGAGGACTCCAGGTCCACCGTTTCCAGTATCATTGACGTCGTGACCATTAATGATGATCCCCCGAATAACAGCAAAGCCTCTCGACAAAGTCTGGTTCCTTATTCTATCAGCTCGGATTCCGCGAATGAGGAGGAAAATGTACTCGAAATTGATGATAAAGTGGACGAGAATCATGGATTTGAACCTGAAATAATCGTAATTGATCAGGAGCTGGATGTTGATAAGGAAAAAGAAAGGGAAACCGCCGAAAAACAGGTTGATTGTAAGTTTCTTTGGGATGATGCTAAAGAATCTGTTTTTAATCTCAGCTTTGATGAAGAGCACCGGCGATTCGGGCGTTCCCGACCTTGTAATCGACGCCCACACCTTTGGAAATGAAGCCAGGTTCTTCAACAACTCCTGCGACCCGAACATGCTCGCCTTCCGCGTCTACAGCAACCCATACGACTCTCGCCTCTTCCGCATCTGCTTCTTTACCACCAAGGATGTCCGAAGAGGTAGGTGTGACTCTGTTTAGAAGTGACATTTTATACGATGAGACATGTTTTTTCGTATAAAATGTCATTTCCTTTTTTGGGTTAAACAGTGAAAAGGACCTCAAATCCTATCAATAAGACTTTTTTTGAGATTTTAAGGGAAAGGGGACGTTTTATACGATGAAATATGTTTGGTTGTATAAAATGTCGTTTTCTTTTTTGGATAAAAATAGTGAAAAGGACCACCTGAAATCCTGGAAATAAGACTTTTTTTGAGATTTTAAGGGAAAGGGGACGTTTTATACGATGAAGTATGTTTGGTTGTTGGAATTTTTCCGTATTTTAGGCGAGGAATTGACGTTCAACTACTACATGGGAAAGTTGGAAGATTTGAACAACTCCCAATGGACTTATGACTGTCTGTGCATGCAAAAGGATTGCATCGGCCGGATTGGATAATATCAACTTAAACCAAAAATTTTTTTAAAATTACGAAATTTTTTTTAAAATTTTCTTTATCAAAAAAAATAATTGTCTATTTGTTATTGTTTTTTATTGAATATTATTTCATTTCAAATGAATGTTATTGTTTTTGTTTTATGAATTTTGTCTAATAAAGTTCCTCCAGAAAATCGTTGAGATCTTTGCAAAAACTTTTCTATTATAGAATTTCTATAAAGGAACTTCTCGACAACGTATTACTGTAACATTAAAGAATCTTGATGTGTAAAGATCAGAATACTCGGATTACACTTTGCTAATTGGTGTTCTTAACAATCATTGTAACATTTTCATGGGTTCAAAAAGTCCATAATGGAAAAAAACAAATCGTTGAACGAGAAGACGATGGTTCATGGCGATCATAGATCAGGTGTACATTAAATTACTGAAGCCCAATACGGTATCTAAAAATTTATAAATTATGCAAATTTCCCAATTGTGCATTGGCTAGCGGTATCGTCGTTTCCTTGCAACGCCTAGCTTGCGCTTTACAGAAACGACCAATTTGTAGATCAAAGTTGGAAAAAATGGAACATTTTTGTTTTCCTCTCTGACCGCACTCCCTATTTCGCGTACTCTCTCGGCAACAAAAATCGTTGAAAATCTCGGCTGCCCTTCAAAGCGTGAGCTAAAACTTTCAGGGATTGATATCTGACCTACGCTCAACGTATGAGCAAAATTTAAAGAAAAGCTGAGCGTCGCACTTGAGGTGCCTCCCTTGTTATCAAATATCACCAAAATCTGCAAACAAACCTGTCAATAAAATAGATTAGCAATCGTATCTTGCCCTTCTATTGTGTCAGTACCACGAGTAAGTCAATATGTTTGCGGACGGCTTGAAAACAGTGAGTTTGTTGTTTTGAGGAAGTATTTGTCTATTACTGATAAGAACAGGAAGTAATACACGAAAAAGGCTTTTGATTTGGCTATTAGATTTATAAATGCAATGATAAGACTAGCTGTTGTTAGTTTGTACATTGACCGGCCACATGGATCGGCCCCAGAGCCATGTCTACTCGTTTAGACGTTTCGTCCACACACTATCGGTTAAAGAAAACATTTTAGTAGGTTTGAGATTTTAACAGAATTTTTCAAAATTACGTCAAATTGCTGTCATTTTTGTCAATTTGCGTCAAATTACGTCAAATTGCCGTTGTGTCGGTCGGAAAAATGACAACAATTTGACGGCATTTTGAAAAAAAATCTGTCAAAATCACAACTTTAAGAAATAGTTTGAACTACGCTAGATTGCCGTGCCATCTACGTCATGACCAAGGACATTTGATGTGAGAAAAAATTTTGATTCTTCGCCACAAACTCCACCTTTCTCTAATCAACTATCTCTGTGTGCAAACTTCACAGTCCATAGTCGTCTGCGGCCATTGATTCACCCGCTGTGCGTTGGATTCTTATCATTCGATAAGATGGAAGCGCCTCCCACTGGGAAATTAGCCGTAGAATGTGGCTGATAAGAGAAGGAAGGCGCATGATTTCTGGTTGTATAAGACAGTCATGGCGTTGGTTTCGTTGCCCTTTTATCTCAAGCAAGTTTCAACGCCGAGGACGTTGATTCGCGATTTCCGAGGTGACTACGGGTTTTGAGTAATGGGATTTTTTGTTGACATACGCTCCTCTGATTTGTGTTTGTGACAAAGAAAACGGCTCGTCAACGTGTATTCCAATTTATCTTATCATTCTGACTACAAGACTGTCTATTTGCTTTGTGTTTCGGACTTGGTCGTCGTCTTATGATTGGAAATTGAATCTTTCGTAAAGCTACCGAATTGGTGTTGATAACGACATAAAACTTGTGACTCCCCCCAATTTTTGACTTATATTACGGGGAAAGCGAAAATCGGAGAATGATGAAACTTCTTACGTCGCTCGCTAGCCAAATCCTGAATTCTCGGGATCACAAGGGTAGTGCTTCAAGTGCGACGCTCAGATCTTATTTAAATTTGGCGCACATTTCGATCAAAGGTCATACATTAATCTCTGAAAGTTTTAGGGGGTACACGAGACATTGAACGATCTTTGAGGCCGAGAGAGTACGCGAAACGCGGAGAGTGGACAGAGAGAAACGACTTTTTGGTCCTACATTTGCCAGTTTCGTTCGAAAAAATTGCTTTCTTGTGGAAACTTTTCACGCCTTTTGACCTAAAAATCTCGGCCATTTCTGCAAAGCGCAAAGTCGATCAAAAAATTTTTGTTCCGCGCAGTGAAATCAAATCATATAAAGGTCAACCGCACGGTGCTTTCAAGTTTTGATTGCACTGTGCAGCACAAAATTTGAAAAAAAATTCAGCTCCCTGGTGTTCTATGAAAAATATGCAAAATTAATGAGCTATCTGTCTCCTCTCTGAACATGATACGACAATAACCAATTCAGATGGTTTCTCATTTCATTTTTTGAATATTCATTTTCTTTTCTGCATATTTTGCAAAAAAGACGTAAAGAACTTTTTAAACGCGTTTTGGTAAAATACGCGCATTTTCAACGTTCTAGATAAATTAGCGGGCGACAGTTTCAGAAATGGCAACCGTCGAGGACTTCAACGCGAAAACAATCGAAGACTTCGCAAACGATGAGCACCATTTGCTCTCGCTGCTGACGCGAAAGTCCGAAAGATTCCAGCAGATTACAAAGTTCCACGACGTTCAAAACGTAAGAACGGGGAAAACGATTTTCAAAAATCATCTATAATCATATACGATAGCAAAAAATCGATTGATCCCTCAAGTTTCAGGTCTCGAAAACAATGTTAGTCGACGATGACAGCTTCATGTCAGTGGTCTACAAAGTGGAGGTGACCTTCAAGAACGGGCAACAGACCGATTACTGTCTCAAAGTCCCGACTTGTGAGAAAATCCAAAAAGTCGCGGTAAGAATTTTAAAGGGAATGAGCTCCAAGGGCGATGCTCAGATTTTGATAAAAGAAAGCAGGCTCAAATTTCGATAAATTTTTTTTTAAAATTTGGAAAATTCCAAACCCGCGCTTTGCAGAAACAACCGAAATTTTTAGGCCGAAAGTTGGCGGAAATGCGACACTTTTTTGCAAATCTTTTTTCTTTCGTTGAGTATAATATTTTCACATAAAACAAGTTTTTTCCACGCGAAACTGGCAAAGATACGGCCAAAATGTTTCTCTCTGAACGCTCTCCGCTTTTCGCGTACTCTCTCGTCGGGAAAGATTGTTGAATATCTCGGCTCTTCCTGCAAAGCGCGAGCTGAAATTTTTAGAAATTGATATTTGACCGATACTCGAAGTATGTGCAAAGTTTTAAAAAAATCTGAGCGTTCTAACACTTCCATTATTAAAATAATGTCCCACAAAAAATTCTTGTATAAAAAATCCCTCTACAACAAATATATTTACCGTCTGTAAAATAAAATTTTCTCTTTTCGCTCCAAATTCCCAAAAAAAACGTCCTGTCTGCTTGTGCTTATTTAAGATCTTTTCGGACCCATTGATCTGGCCAGATGTCAGAGCGCGACAGAAACGGCCACGTTAAAGTGCGTTTGTTACAACGGGCTTCTTCTCCAATTGTCTCCGTCTTTCCTTCGCATTCTTCAACGACGATTACTGTATTCGATATAGGAAGGGGATTTTTTTAGTTATTAATATTTATAAGAATTGCTTGTGACTTCTGTTTCAGGATTTATGAAAATTTTACTTGTGTATTTAAACAGTCTATTCATGATGGACATTTTATACGATGAAACATGTTTTTTATACGATGAAACATATAACATATAACATGTTTCATCGTATAAAATATCATTTTTTCAATATTTTAATGCCAAGAAATTTGTTGAAAAATTTAAATGAGGACTGTAGATGTGTGGTACTCTGATTTTGTTGTTATGTACAAAAGATGGCGGCATTTTATACGACCAAACAAGTTTCATTGTATAAAATGTCATTTTTTTCTAAAAGACCCCTAAGTTTTCTGTAACTATCTATCCACATTTTAAACATTTTCATCAATTTTTCACAACATCAAATTTCGTCTTCCGCGACATTTTATACGACAAAACATGTTTCATCGTATAAAATGTCACTTTGTCCTAAACACTCCAGATTCACAAGCGATCTTTCAAAATCGTTTCTGCATTAATTGTTAATTGCGCTTGTTAAAAGTTTTATGATTTCAGGAAGTCAATTTCTTCCCAATCCTCTCCATTATCCACAACAAGGAATGCGATTTCTACGAAAGCTTCCAAAAAATCGACGGTCTCCATCTGCCCAAAGTATTTTCACTGAAAAGATTAACGGCCGAGGACAGGAATGCCTATGTTTTGATGGAATTCCTGCATGGCCATTGTGTGCCGGTTGAGGAATCGCTGAATTTGGAGCAAATAAAAGACGTCGCCGAACAAGTTGCGTTAATCTTGAACTTTAGTCTGAACAATCCGGATATAACGTCCAAACCCGAGAATCGGACGTTCAGTATAGCGGGGAATAACGATGATGATTTTGGCCGGATGAATGCGCCAATTGTCAAATATTTGAGGGAAACTGCAGGTATGTGGGTAAAATGAGTTGGCCCTGGAGAAAGTTGAGAAAACGATCCAAATTTGGCATCAAAAGACATTACAGAGACGTAAAAAGACTGATGGTCTTGATGAAAGAGCAGCTTGAATTTTTGGGAAACCTTTGGAGACTCGGAAAGTGTCTCAAAAGGTATCCGAATAATTTTTTCCCCTCTCTTCAAGACCAACATTCCGTTCACGTCCGCATGATATTTTAATCGCAAATTTTAGGTCTCTTTGATCTGTCCAACTTTTAACCAAATTAAGAGGCCAAGAACTGTCTTATTTTTCAAACTTAAAATCTTGTTTTCAGAAATGAAAGAGCTCTACGATCTCGTCCAAAAACACCGAAGAATTCTTTCGAAACGTGACTATTTTGAATACATCGTCTTTCAAGCTCATTTAGACTACGGTAAGTATTAACTGATAACTTTAATTCTCAACGAAATTTGACATAACCAAAGCTACGACGAAAAATTTCAGGAGTTCCAAACCTCCTTGCTCATGGAGATCTTTGGAGCAATAATCTTTTCTTCGAAGGAAACAAAGTCCAGGCTATTATTGACTGGCAAAGTTTGAATGCAGGTGAGCGTTTAACTTTGTTTTTTCGAAAATCTAGAGTCGACTTTACATTAGACGCCATTTTGGTTATGTCAGAGGGATTTCGGTCGACAGTGGATCAAGCAGACCCAAAATTGGTATCGAAAGGCATAGCAAAGACATAAAGAGACTGTTGAATTTGAAGATGGTGGCATTTACCTTCTCTCTCCGAAATCAACAGCTGTTTTATGTCTCCAGGGATACCTTTTGATACCAAATTTGGGTCTTAATGATCACCTTTTCGATCTTTCGTTATTGGGCTCTGTTTGACATTTTTTGAATTACTAAAAATTCCTCTGCAAACACATTCAAAGCTAAAAATTTCTTCAGGCAACCCCACGCAAGATATCGTCCGTCTTCTCCTTCTCAACTGCTCTCCCGACTTTCGGTATAAATACGGATCTACCGTTCTCAAACACTGCTACGATCGCCTTTCAAAACTCCAAGGAAAGCCTTTGGAATTCTCCTTCGAAGACTTTGAAAAGTCGGCCAAAACGTATGCTATCTACCAGATTTATCTTGGCCTTTATATTCTGACCCACAAGTACAGTAAGCCGGAAAGAACGTTACAACGAAAAGTTTTTGTGGAACGAATGGCTGCCGCTCTTCGAGATAGTCTCGATTGGATCGATCAAAACGAAAACTTACGAAAATTCAAGTAAAAGGGACATCTTATACGATGAAACATGTATATGTACATTACGTGAATTGTGATACCATTTTCTACTTTCTTAATAAAAAATAATAAACTTCAAGGGTCTATATAATCTTATGATCTAGCACTTCTCAAACAATTGAAGTTTCATACAGTAAACATTGCGGAAGAACTTTTTCGCTTCTTTTTCTTTTCTTCGGAGAAATCAAAAGGATTTGTAGTTTAGTCAACCTGTTCTTCCGCTTATTTGAATTATTATGGACTCTAATAAAAAATCTGCAATTAGTAAGTCTTTTCAGCAACCCTTTAAAAATGTAAATATCAATGAACGTTTCCTAGAACGTTCGTAATAGGTAAGTTTTTCAAATAAAATCCGAAGGCAACCCTGTTTCAGTAGTGGAGAACCAAATTTTGTATCAAAAAGTACAGGTAGCCCTTTGATCAACGATCTTTTATGACTCAGCTAAAAGTCATAGTGCATCCATACTTTCCATTTTCACCAAATTGTTTCCTTGTATTACAAACTTTTTCCGTTGCTATCCAATTTGTAAATAGTTTTCGGTTAAGTTTATCCATTTTGCTGTTTGTAATATTTCACATTTTCAACTGTTCCGCAAAGCTTTTGATAACTTAGATAACCCATCCGAACCCCGAAACAATCACAATATTTTTTATCAAAAATTTTAAAGTGCAAAAACTCAACAACGATAAAATACAAACTATAATAGAGACTTTGAAACAAGTCTCTGTATGATAAAAGTTCTAAATAACGCCCAGTTTTTTGGTTTCTGTGACTCCCAGCAAAAAAAATCCCAAAATTTTCTTTTGATCCATCAAAACAACAGAATTTAAGCCCTCTATGCTAAGCTCCAGACCTTGATCGAGTTATCAAGAGGTTTCTTCAGCATAATATAGTCGTCTTCCACATTTTCCGACTCAAAAATATATTCACCATCAACCATTGGAGAGGGAAAAACTCGCTGGCCATGGGATGTGGCCATCACTCCCCTGCTTGGATGTAAACTCAACCCAGCCACTGTGGATCCACTCGCATTCTCCATTACAAACACTGGTTCTGATGCGGAGCCATCCAAAGAAATTTGCGATTTTTTTAGATCAAAAATACAAATTGCGCCGTTCGTCGAGCCACTGAATAAATATCGCTCATCCGAATCCAATTCGAAGTGAATTCTTTGGTTCGTTACGGCTGGTCGGGCATATTTCGCCCAGACTTGGTTTGGGAAACGGGTATCATAGCATTCAATGGCATCAGACTGAAAAAATTATATTGTAGTAAGCAATTTACAAAGCAATGTAACACGTATTTTAGAGAAAAAAAAATAAATCGACGGAAGGCTATTCTAGAAACTACAGATCATTTATCAGGTGACACGTTTAACTTCTTTCCAATTTTGAGCAAAAATTATATTACACAAAGCATTGATGGCTGACGTACAGCTTAACACGCCCATTTTTAAGTTATTTACCAAAATTTTTTTGTTGCACTAGGTAAAATAAAAAATGCAAAAACTCCCTAATACAATCTTATCACAACAAAAACTTTTTCCGAAATTTTTACGTACCGCATTGCCTCCAACGAACAGTCTATGCCCATCTTTCGAGTATTTTAGCATTCCAATTGCAGCAGTTTCTGTCTGAATAAAAGTGTCGCAAGAATTCGTATGATCCGAGTAAATTCCAACCGAATTCTGGATGCTTCCAACAGCAAAGACTCCGTCAAAAACTGGGGAAAATGTTAGACTTGGGAGCATCGAACTTTGTCCTCCTTCTCGTTTCTCTAAAAATGCAAATTTCAATAAAAAATGACTTACTATAAGTCTTTATTTGGCTGACTTGTCTTCCAGGACGATTGAAATCGAACCTCCGAACAATTCCATGATAAGAACCATAACATTTCGTCTGATCCACGTTAAAATCAAAGGCCAAAGCATGTTCCAGCACGTCCTAAACCAAGAACAATATAAAAAATCTTAAACTCACCAAATGATTCATCCCTTTAAAGGTTGCCAGCTTCTCTGCTGTCTCCGGATTCCATATATGGATAGGCGAATTCGTACTAGTTGTTCCAAAATACCTCCCTGATCTGTCCCATTGAGTGTGATAAATAAGTCCTCCACATAACTTTTCATGCCTTAGTGTGGGCTAAAATTAGAGATAACATAACAAAAAACAACCTTACACTATCATCTTCGTTGACATCAAAAACCCGGACCCTTCGATCCTCTGAATCCGTGATCAAATACTTCCCGCATGGAGAATATTTTACAGATCGAACATAATTATTTTCGGGGCAATTCTGAGCGAAATCAAATTTTGGAGTTGTCCCAGAGCAAAAGCAATCCGAGACGGTAAATTTGAGCCTTCCATAAGCATCAAAACTTGTTGTTTTAGTTGAAATCTGTTCATCTAGCCATGGATAAGATACGGATGGCAATTCTATTCGATTCTTCTTGCTCTCTTCTTGACAGGCAGCTTCCGTGGAACGTTTCTCAGCCTAAAATCGAAAAATAAATTATTAATTTGACTTACTTTAGTTGCATTTTCTTTGTTGTTGTTAGACTTCACATCAGAACCTGAATTCTCGTCGGAACGCATTTGATTCAGCAGAAATGCAAGTCCAGACTGTTGCCGCATCTGCTTAGCCATGTTCTGTCGGTTATTGGATGGTTTTGGTGCTGGGTTCGAGGGCTCTGAAGGGTTGGGAGGCGTTTCGAGGTCAGTTGGTGCTGTTGATGCTACAATAAGGTAATTAACCAAAACACACCATTTTCGGGTTTTAAATGTGTGGACTTCCACCTGAGAGCATAAATAAGCAATTAGACAAAGCGATCTGCCTAAAAATAGACTAAAAATAGCAAAAATTTACCTTCTACATGATCGCTAGAGATACCAGGTGTAACATCCGAACTAGTTGATCCTAGAGGCCCAAAAAGAGCTGACGTTTCCATGTCAAGTTCGAAAAAAAACCAGCAAGCTTTTCACAAATCTTTGTATACTAGAAAAAATAATTTTCTCTAGAATAATTAGGGCGCAGCTCGCCGACTCGCAAGTTGGAAGAGCATTTTACACGGTCGAAAGTAAACTGGTCGAAAATGCAGACCATTGTGGAAATATCGACTACATATTTTTCGTAAAGTAAGTTTATTGTAACGACAAGCCAAATATTATTAAGAAAAGTAATAAAACACGACGTTTTTCAACAATATACAGATACTTTTAAAGATGGGAGTGAGGAACATGACAAAAGGTCCCGATTATTACATTGACAGCGGAGAGGATGAGATTCAGAATATTCGTACAAAAACAAGCCTGTTGTGCAGTGGAAAGGAATTCGGTGAAGTGCAAAAATACCCTTAAAAGACGCGACGTAACAAAGAATCGGCGTTATTACGAGGAAATACAACGTGAACAAGAATAAATAACATATCTATGTGCGTATGATGAAACGGTGGTCTAGACGACGTTACTCGGAACCGGTGTTGCTCATGGTGTTCTCGTCTTTGGCGGGCTGTTCCGCTTTCTTGGGCTTGGACCGTTTGCCGAGTTTGTGAGGCCATCGCTGATGGAAGTCGGCCTGAAAAGAAAGTTTATTGTAAATCGAAAACCCTTTCTAACGGAGGCGTGGTACATTCCCATCGTTAGACGTTATTAGTTCATACATTTGTCGTATTGTTCTTTCTTCCCATTTCGGTAACTTTGACTTCAACTTTGGTATCTTTGTTATCCGAATTTACACTGGTATGACTTCCTAATTGACTAAACCTTCTCAACATATTCTTGTACCGTAAGCAGCAAATGCCAGGCCCGCATTGGGCATATCCTGGAGCACATTGACATGGAGTGGGACCGGAGATGCATGGTGCAGTGAAAGGTGCTGTAAGATACTTTTACTCTGGCATTTTACTTTTAAAGACTCTAAAAATTTACTTTACATACCATGTCTCTCGACACAAACTCCTTCACACTGCGGCCTACAGGTTGGCGGACATATACTTTGTATTGTGACAAGATACGACTGCGTACATTGGGGATCACATGCCGGCTGACATGATGGAATGCAGCCTGGTAGAGGCGGCCTTGGTGGTGTGGGAAGGAAAAGGGGAATAACAGGACGTTGTGGCGGTGCAATTGGTGGAGGTATGGGCTCTTGAATTGGGGGGGAGGGGTGAGGGTGGATATGGTGCTGGAGGTGGACATGGTGGGACTTCGCAAGGGTTTACACATTGCGGTAAACATGCGGGTTGGCATTCGGGGTACACAAGGTGGCGGCGGCGGTGGAGGTGGTGGTGGTGGCGGAGGTGGTGGCGGAGGTGGTGGTGGAGGTGGTGGTGGAGGTGAAGCTTGAACACAAGTCGGTAGGCAGGCTGGCTGACAAACTGGCGCGCATCCAGGGGCTAAGTACGAAGTGGTTGGAGGGATCTGTAGCGAATGAATTGGTGGCAAAGGCGATGGTTGCACCTGAAATGGTGAGTAGCCGTTGTTGTTGTAGCCGTAGTTCGGTACCTGTGGAATGCATGCCGGCAGGCATTGAGGTTGGCATTCTGGAGCGCAATGCGGTGGTGGCGGAGGTGGTGGCGGCGGTGGTGGAGGCGGTGGTGGTGGTGGAGGCGCTTGTTGACATGGACAAGGCGCCGAGTGTTGCTGACAAGGATCACACGTTGTTTGAATGCACTGAGGAGAGCATTGCGGTTGACATGGCCCTGGACAAAGATACTGCGGCGGATGTTGCGGTGGAGGCAGCGGTGGAGGCAGCGGTGGAGACGGAACTGGTTGGCATGGACAAGGTGCTGAATGTTGCTGACAAGGATCACAAGTAGCCTGAATGCATTGCAGAGAACATTGCGGTTGGCACGCTCCAGGGCACAAATATTGAGGCGGCTGAATTGGTGGTAGAGGTAACGGTGGTAATGGCTGGGAGTAACCACAGTAGTTTGGACACTGACCTCCATTTAGGCAAGGAGCGCAGGCTTGTGTGCATGATGGTTCACATGCGGGTAAACAGCCGGGTAAGCAATTGTCCGGTGCTGGCACATGGACTATTGGAGGTGCGTATCCGGTACAAATGGAGGGGCACGGACCCCCTTGAGCACATGGATCACACTGCTGCACACATGAAGGAGAACACTGAGGCTGACATGCCGGTATGCATTGAAGTGGTGGTGCAAATTGCGGCGGTGGAGGAAGTGGTTGTGGGACTGGCGGTCCGCAGAAGGCGGGGCAACCTTGATTTGGATATCCGCATTGTGTGCAAGCTTGAACACAAGACGGCTGACAAGATGGAGCACAGCCTGGGAAACAACCAGAACCAATTGGAGAAAACTGCGGAAGATTTGGCCCTGCTGGGACCGAGAAGAATGGTCCAGGTTGTGTGCAAAAGCCTGGGCATCCACCATTCAATGCACTGCAACCTTGGCATTGATCAATACATTGTGGCTCGCACAATGGGCGACAACCAGGGAAGCAAGGAGCGGGAAGCGGTGGTGGAGCTGGTGGAGGCTGAATTGGCATTGCAGCCGGAGGCTCAATTGAAGGAGAACAAAACTGTCGACAAGGACCTAAAAAATATTGAAGATTATTGTGACAATAACAGTTATCACCGTAATTCGACGGACATGAGAGCGAACCCTTTAACCTACTAAATTGAGGGATCGAGAATTGTCCTGGATTAAAGAACGCACCATTTGCGCAATTATTACAAATACATGACGGCTGACAAGCCGGTTGACAAGATTGCGGACATGGAGGTGGGAGTGGCGGTGGAGCGAATTGAGGCTGGAATCCCGGGATACCGCAGAACGAAGGACACGGTCCACCGTTACCCAAACAGGAATTGCATTGGTTTGTGCAACCAGGAGCACATTGCGGCCGGCAGCCAGGAGCGCATCCATCGAAGAAGACTGGTGGGCCAGCTGGAATTGCAGGACCTTGAGGAGTGAAGCCGGGGTCTGGGCCATATTCAAATGGCGAGGCTGGGCCAAAATATGGGGGTGCTTGACAAAAGCTTGGGCAATTCCCTCCGTTAGCACAGCCGTCGCATCGCTTTATGCACTGCGGCGAACAAAGCGGACGACAAGCAGGCAAGCAAATTGTAACTGGCTGGACTGTAAGTAAGTAAGCTTGTATGCAACGTAGCGAGCAGCTCGGTTGACAAGGTCCAACACAAGGTAATCCGTTCGGCAATATTGTCAACCCTCCATTGCCTCCTCCTCCGCACCAGTCAGGACAATCAGGTCGGCATCCAGGGAAGCAAGGTCCGGGCCCAAAAGGTCCAGGCCCCAATGGTCCAGGCCCAAATGGTCCAGGCCCAAATGGTCCAGGCCCAAATGGCCCGGGACCGAATGGTTCTGGTCCAACCGGTCTTGGCCCTGGTAGAATCACTTTTTGCAGACAATTATTTGGACAGTCCGGACGGCACGTTTCCGGGCAAACGATGCGCTGTCCGCCAATTACAACAACTTGTGGTCCGTTTGGCGGCGGAGGTGGCGGATATACGATATTATTTGGCGGAGGGAATACTATGTTGTTTGGTGGAGGAAGGATGATATTCGGTTGAACTGGAGGTGGAGGAGGTGGCAAGATGATTTGAGGCGGAGGAGGAGGTGGCAAGGTTGGCGGAGGTAGGATAATTCTTAGAGGTGGTGGCGGCGGAGGTGGTGGCGGTGGTGGTGGCGGCGGCGGTGGGGGCGGCGGCGTTGGCGGCGGATACGGTACAATTGGTTGAGGCGGGGGCGGGGGCGGAAGCGGTATCGGCGGCCTTATGCATCCGTTACAACCTGGATTAATTTTGTAAGCGATGTTAGATTTTTGAGCTCAAGCAAGCTTACAAAGCGATAAGATTAACATAAATATAAAAAAGTAGTTACCGTTTCCAGTACAGCCAGTACAAGGGTTTGGCCTGACATTCACAATAACAGTTTGAACACATTCCTTTCGGCAGTCTGGCATACATGGAACGGGGCAAGTGATAGGGCCAAATGGATTGGTTGGAGGAGGTGGCCCAGGAAAACCGCCTCCAGGGAATCCGCCTCCACCGGGCAAAACAACAATCTGGTTTCCTCCTCTGAAAAGTGGACTTAAGTTGTCTTTGCCCCATATGAAAATTGACAACGATGTGATTCCTTACCCGCATCCTCCTCCAATGCAGCCTCCTCCGCCGATGCATCCTCCTCCAATGCATCCTCCAGGAAGTCCAATTCCTCCCAAGCCTCCGAGCCCACCAAGGCCTCCAAGACCACCTCCGAGCAGTCCGCCAAGAGGGTCGGTGATTATACCACCGCCTCCAATACCGTCCAAAGGTATCAGCAGGAAGCGGCGAACACATTGAGGCAGGCATAGTGGCTGACATTGCTGGACGCAGGGCGACGGAGACCGTTGAAAATCACCGATCGGGGGTTGTAATATAACAGATGGGGGTAGTGGACAGCCATTGCAACCGGGAGGGCAATTGAAACCTCCGAACGGGCCCGCCGTACACGACGCACAACATTGACGCTTGGTTCGTGCTGGTTTTAGAATGGACAATAACGAGTGAAATCGATGCGAATCTGACCGCTGCGACTCTTCTTTGACAGAGTCATTTTTCGGTTTTAGCGCATCCTAAAAGCAAAAACAACGGTTGACCAACGGCTTTTTAAAAATTCAAGTGCGCTACAGCAAACTCACCTCTGTTTTTGTCTGATTTTTTGTTGATTCCGCAAAACATGTTTGGAATCCTGTTGAGAAAAGGGCAAGCAATGTAAGGTAGAAAATTATCGACGAATACTTTGTCCTCCATCTATTGTGAGGTGTTAGACCGATGTCGGCCCAATTCCGGTGCCTCATGGAAGCACCGAATTTGTTAGTAACCGACTGCGATAAGTTGTCTCGTTCTCGTGCCTTACGTGTTCTTGTGTGTTCCGTAAGAAAATAATTTGCGGTAACAAGGCTTGTCGTCTGAAAATGCTACTATAAAGAGGAAAACGGGAAAAAATCTCGATAATGAAATATCAAAAGTATATACAAAGGAGCGAGCAATTTTGTCATATGCCAAAAATTTAATTAAAAATATAATCATTGAAGCATCTCCCAACCACCCCATAGTATCATAAAACTCCCGGTCACCCAGGAAGACTAGAAACATATCACCGAACAATGGCCAATTGTTTTTGATATGAATTGTCGAATTGAATCGTCCTACAGCGGAAGCAGCCTAATCCCGTCATCGGCTTAGGGCAACCGGTCAGTCGGAAACCCCACCCCCCTCGCTTAAGGCCTGAAATTGAGCGCCGCATCGCGCGCAGACAACCATGGGGCCAACTGGCGCTGCAAAGCTGATTAATGCGCAATTCGAGGCTGTTGGGCCGGAATTCGATCGCTTGAAACCAATTCACACAGTCGGTTTTTCCGCAGCGAGAAATAGTGATAACACACTTTTGTTGTTTGTACGACTGCTAACATTTCAGGGGTCAGAGGGTCAAACCCGATGGGGTCGGATTACCCCAGTCTAAGAGCATGAACTGGTTTGAGGATGTGAATGACAAAAACAAGAAAAATCCATTTGAATAGATTGCAAAATCAGAGTAAATGAACAGTACATTACTTTAGGCATTTTTCTATGCCCTTAATGCCCTTAAAGCAATTTTATTGTAGCTACAATGACTAACAAACCCTTAAAATCATTGTTGTGGCCACAACAAACGAATCAAACCCCACGGCTAAAATGTTTATTCTCCCGTTAACCGAGTAGCCCACATTTCGCTGGGTACTTCACATGTCTGATGAGCTTATAATGTAAACGGAAATGCATTGTTTTTTCGGGACAATTGGATCTTCCGAATAAGCAAAAAAATAATTTTGGCTTTATTTGAGCTGTATTTTGCTTACAACGAAATCTTTGGCATGGGGGAAGCAGAAGTAGATGAAATTGGGGTTAAAACCGGGCACTTTTTTTTAGCGATTCTGGGATTTAAAACTTTAGGACAACTACTACACAGTGTACAATGCTTCTAAAAAAATTCAAAATTTTCAGTGCAAAAAAAAGATTATAAACCAAAAACCTTTTTCGCCTAGTCGACTCTCTTCATTTTGCGTGCTCTATCGTTAAAAGATGGTTTAAAATTTTTTTATTGTGCGAATAGTTTAGAACCATCATAAAAAATTGAGGAAAATCTTAGTGCCGTATCCGAAAGAATTCCTTTGTTCGACGCAGTAGAGTATAAAAACTTCAGAGTTTCTTGACAACAATCCCCGGATTAACGAATCAAGAAATCAAAATAAAACTTCCCGATCAAATTGAATGATACTGCGCTAATTACCTTGCGGAACTTTTTTTATCACAGGCTTGTCCTTTGGGTTGGAAAAATAAACACAAAGGTATCAGTTACCGTCGGTCGTTGGGTTACGAGCAAAAATAAGAACTGTATTCCTTCCGGTTTGGAGATTGAGATTAAAAGAGATGAATTTTTTTTAATTTTAAAAATTTGAATTTGCAAAATATGAAAAACTTAGAGGCTTTTCAACGGCCAGTGCGCGTCAAATTGAGAAAGGAACTCTTCAAATTGGCTTTTCGTATTAAGATTTATCGAAAAAAATTATTTTAAAATTTGTCCCGCAGGGTATTACCGGTCAAAACAAGTCTGAAAAGAATCCAGATAGCTTGAAAATGGTAAACTTTGTCAAAAAAGACCTGTTTTTGCCAAATTCGACAAGAAATTGGTCAAAAAAGCTTTCTCGGATCTCATATTTGTGACAAAATGCCAACTTGAAGAGCTCCCTCCCTCTTGCTTTTTCGATTTGACGCGCCGTGCAGCGACTTTTGAATCGCATTTTTTACGGTGTGGGAAACGAAATGTCCAAAAAAAAAATTATTTTTACGCTGTTGTACCAATAACAACGGAAAAAAATAATGGTGACATTCTACATGCTTGCTAATAATTATTTTTCCGGTTGCGATTTTGCCGGCTTTATTTTCGCGGCAGGACATAAAGAAACTTCCTTTTTTGACATTTCGTCTCCCATGCCGTAAAATGCACAAGCCAAAACTAGCTGGCTGTACTGGCCTTTAAAGACAAGTCAAATATGATCATTTCATTATGCAAACTTCCCCAAAAAGTTTTTTCAATTTAACCTTGAAATACGAAAAAATTCTCCCTCTGGCCCAGAAAGTTGCGTAAAATGCGTGAAAATTTTGCGGTAAAAAAGTGGGGTTTTGTTTTCTCTGTTTGGCGAGCCTTTCAGGGCCGCGAAAACAATTGAGCGCCTCCAAAAACACAGATTCTCTCTGCGCGGGCTGAAAGGCGCTGGCGGTCGCGCACATGTGTACCTTCGAGTCGCCAACCCGCAAACCCATTTTTTCACTTCCTGAGGCAAGATTTTTCAGTTTTCCTAAAATTTTTTTGAAATCAGCAAAAAATGCAATTTGTGAAATTTTAATTTATGCAAATTTTTGGACAAGAATTCAATTTATTCACAGACAAGATACAAGTCAAATTTAATCGCAAAAATTACAGTATAAGCGTGTAAAAATTGTTGTATTAAATATTATATTAAACTTGATTAATGCTGAAATGTTGTAAATTGGAATGTAAAAAAAAACAACTCTTAAATTGATCGTCATAGAAAGTGCAGGAATGCGGTTAAATTCGTCGCCCTCTGAATGGAAGTCCGTAGCCTCCACAGCCTCCAAATAATCCACCGCCCAATCCGCCGAGGCCGAGTCCACCCAGGCCTCCGAGTCCGCCAAGGCCTCCTAATCCGCCGAGTCCGCCGATCCCAAGCCCACCAAGTCCACATGTCCGCATGCAGGTTGGTGCGCAAATCGGCATACAGCATGAACAGCAGTTCTGAAGAAACGGATTGAATGTCGGGTATGGCTAAATTGGGAAGAAAACTTTTTATTTTTTTTTTACTTTAACTTTTTTCAAAGGAATGTTCTACGAGCCCAGGTAAGACTTGACGTACATTAGTCAGAATGGTCACTCCATTCATTTTTACTAAGCGTTTTTTTTTCTAAAATCCATAAAATCCACTTACATGAATAATAGGGACAGGAGCCGGAACCGGCACGGGAGCCGGCACTGGCACTGGCAACGGCACTGGCATGGGCATTGGCAGCGGCACAGGTGCTGGGAATGGAACGGGGCAGCAAATTGGATTCGGCTGCATTAATCCACAGCATCCGCCACCAAAGTATTGGCGTTTTTGTCGATTCAACTTTTTCAGATGACTCGATTTTTGCGCATCTAGTTTGCGTTGATTTGTAGGATGGTCGGTTGAGTTTGCAATGATAATATTATGATTATACGGTAATGTTATCATCAAAGAATTCTCTGGAGGTCGGGCTAAAGACGAGGTCTCCTCGAACTGTGGGGTTGATGATGTTGTAGGTTCTGTGGGAAGAGCTGTTGTCTAAAATAATTTTTTCATTGAAATGTGGAAAAAATTGGTCGATACGGAATGATGATTTGTTATACAGCGTCTTAGCTGAACACTAAATACCGAACTCACCCTTAACATAACGAGAAGATTGATAATTAGACAAAAATCCGTCATCATGTTCAGTAGTCGCCAAATCTGACCGCTCATTTTGAGTAAAATACCGAAATCCGCACTTTACCCTTTCTCCAATCTTCCGGAAGTTGATCAAGACACTCTTCTTCTCGAACAGCCCTCCCTCAGCGCCTTTGCAACGGATGATATTCGGGTTAAGTGTAGCCGGACAACACCAAAAGTTTGTATTAGGAAACCGTACTTCCCTGGCATCCGAAGATTCTGGACGAGTGGATGCGGCGTCGCCGGTTGGAGTAGCCGGTCTGTTTGCATAGTTCGATTCACTTTCTCACTGAAATTCGCGCGCATTGTTTTGTTCGGGCTGGAATGGAGGAAGAGAAGAGGGGGCGATGCAAGTGGTCAGCAACGTGCTTTTGACGTATTTTAAGGAAAATTTGGAAATCGAAAAAGTAAAGAAGTGCAAAGAAATCGCAGGCATTGATTGATCGGAGGCGCTGCAAACCTGAAGAGGCCAAGGATAATTTTAGCAAATGCCACACAGTTTGATGACCCTGACAATAAATCGAAAAGAAAAGTGTTCGAATTTTGACAAAATTTTGACCCTTTGGGCATAAGCCACAATTCCTGAAAATCTTATTTCGCGCATTGCAGACCCTACCGAGAGATAGAAAGATGTCAGTGGCAAAGAGAGTACCCGTAACGCTGAGTGCGGTAAGGAGGAAAATAATTTTAGCCATATCTTCGTAGCTTTGCGCGGAATTTCGCAAAAGAATGTCACATTTTTTGCAACGTTCGACTTAAAGGGTCAGTACAGCTACTTTTGAATCGCGTTTTTTACGGCGTGGAAACAAAATGTCAAAAAATTTTTGTAAGTCCTGCAGCAAAAACAATGCCGGCAAACAGTAAAATAATTATTAGTAAGCATGTAGAATGTCACCATTATTTTTTTCTGTTGTTATTGGTACAGTAGATGAAGAAACTTCCTTGACATTCTTTTTCCCGCCGTAAAAAGCGCGACTCAAAAGTAGCTGTACTGTTCCACGTCAAATCGAAAAAGCAAATGAGAGGGAACACTTCACGTTGGCACTTCGTCACAAATATAGGGTCCGAGAAATCTTCTTCGATCAATGTCTAAGTTGGCAAAACCCAGGTCGTCTTTGACAAAAGTTGACCATTTTCAAGCTTTCTGAATTTTTTGAGACTTGTTTTGACCGGAAAAATCTGAAGAAAAATTTACAAAATAATTTTTCCGATAAATCTTTGGACGAAATGCCAACTTGAAAAGTTCTCTCCTCGATTTGACGTGTGTCCCTTTAATAAAAAGGGACTTCGCAATGGAAAAAAATGTTTGCGTCGAGTTTTACTAAAATCTGTGTGTCGGGCTTTGAGCATTCCCCCTCTAAAACAAATTCTAGACATTTTTTTGGCATTTTCTAGGACGAGACGAATCCTTGATCACCAGAAACTATAACGTTTAAAGATTTGGCCACACAGACTATTTCAAAACCAGTTGTTGTGTCGAGTGTTGCGGTTTTCAAGTGAGCGGCCTTGTTTTCTCGTAAGTGCTGACGAAACAAGCGGTCCAGACGCGTTATCAATGCGAAAACAAAAAACAAAACGTAAAAAATCCCGTTCGCTATATATGTCGATAAGAAGTTTGAGCGGTCAATGAGGAGTCAGTTGATTTTCGAAATTACGATTTTCGATATTTGAAATTTATGAAGAAAGTTTCAAAATCACGCCGAAAGCATGATAATTCATTCAAAACAATAATTATATTATACATACGAGATATGTTGGGGAGGAAACGGGTTTACACATTGTACGAAGTGGCAGGGGCCTCTAAGATGGCTTTGATTTCATCGTCATGCTGATGCCGATCGACATGTCTCCGTGACTGACGACTTACAATGATTATCATACAAATGACCAGCATCGAGAACGCGCCCATCGCATAGATCGATAAAATTAGGCTCAGATTGTTGATGAACATCTGTAGCCGACTGCTCTTGGCATATTCAAAACTCAAAAAAAAACTGAAAAAATTGTGTAATTGGGCCACAAGGACGCCGCGATGTTTATTGCGATTTTCATTCAAAGTATGTCGGAGATTAGTCAGAGGTTCCGTCAAAACTGCTTCTATTTATAAACGAGGATTATTATTACAGTGCGGGAGAGGATACAGTAGTCAGAAGTGGTTCTGGTTGCAGCTGGGAGGCATTCCGAATACCTTGAAATATCTCTTTCTTAAAAAATATCTTCTCTCTGACCAAAAATAGCGTTCTTCCGAAGAGAGTGCGAGAAAACTGATCTTTTCCAAAACGCCCTCTCCTTCTCGCCCTCTCCGCAAAAGAACGCTATTTTTGGTAAGACATTGAAGTATTTGGAGGTATTTTGGATGCCTCCTCGACGCATTAAGAAGCGCTTTTGGCGACTGTATCAATCCTCGAACCAATTATTTGCACTTTGAGTCAGGAACAAGCGGAAAACACGCCGATCATTAAGCGTTCAGTCTGGCCGAAGCCTACAAAAAATGCATTATCAGCAGCGCAATGTCCACAACGCGCAGAAGACAAGAGGATCCGGAAAAGTCGGCCAATTCCCGCAGGAATCGCCTCAGGACAAGTGGGAGCAAGAGAAGTTGAGGGAAGTCGCGAGAATGGGGATTATGAAGAGAGCGGCCCGAGAAGCGGCCCGGAATTATGACAAGCCGATCGGTGGGTGGAATATTGTCCACACGTCGGTCGCGCACTTGAGCCTCGCCGTATATAAAGGCTAATGTGACCGGTTGTTGAGCATCAGTTCAAACAACGGTTTCTATTCGTCTTGTTCTCCGGGATTTCTCGGATTTTTCGTATAGATTACACTCGCTGGGTTACTGTTCTTTGTTCCGTTCACTTAGTTAGGGCAACAACAAACGTATTGCGTCTTTTCTACGGATTTATATGTCTATAAATTACCCTTTACACAGGGTATCTTTGTACTTTAGAGTTGACGATTGCTAAATAGCAATTTTTTCTCAGACTACAACACTCTCCAGCGCATTGTATAAGATAAAGCGAACGTCTAACATCAAACCAGTCTCCATTACAAACAATGTTTTATCCGTTGCTGCTGTTATAAGGGCAGTAGTATCTAATTTTGTCCATAAAACTCATTTCTTGGCCTATTCACAGTTTTCAAATCATCTTTTCTCCCTCAAACCCACTAAACCATCAAGTTTAACTAATAGTATCAAATTGTTGTTTGGTACCCAAACATAATGTGCGGCTAATTTAAGCCTATGCTAACGAATTATACAGCACAATCGCCGCGAGACGTGTGTTTTGTTGACAGTGCACTTAATCCAATCGCCAATCCCAAAAAGTTAACCATCAAATATCGCGAGCGGGGCTTGCGTGCGGGTCGAAGCGCAAGCGCTTGAGGGCCTCAAGCGTAGGAAATATGTTTTTTATTATGGAGGGTCAATCAATTGGTTTCTTGGCCATTTTTCTATGATTTTTTGGGGGTTTTTGCTAAGCTGATGCCTACAATATCCTATATACATTTTAAATATCAATAATATTCGCTTTATGAACCTCAGATTTACATATTCCGTGCTGTATTTGAATGTAAATAATATTTTCCACTCCGTAATCCACAAATATCCCAATTTCCAGAGCTTTGCGCACAATCCCCGGGCCAAGAAAAAACACGAGCCACAAAAATTAGACAACAGCAATGAAACGTTGGCAGCTGGCCGTCTTGTGCGCCCTTCTGGCTCTCACTGCTCAATCGGTAAGCGGACTGAAAGAGGGCGTGCTATGTTTTGAAAACTTTCTCTTCGGAAAAACAAATAAACAAGTATGGGGAAATGTTTTCTTTCGTAAAAAGTGTCATTTGCGGCCAAAGAAGAGGGGACACAATTTGTAACACTGACATTTCGGCAGTGAATTTATCATTTTTTGCGGGCAACCGCATTGAGGATTCACTATCTGATTTTTAATCATCTTGTATTTTCTCATCTTTAGGGTCCAATTGACCGTGCTCGTCGACAAACCGGCTGTGGTCAACAACAACAACAATGCTGCTGTCAACCGGTCCAACAACAGCCAAAATGCGTCTGCATGCCCGTCCAACAAGACCCTTGCTGTCAGCAACAACAACAACAACCACAATGTCAATGTGTGCCCGTTCAACAACAGCCTCAATGCCAATGTGTTCCTGTTAAGCAACAACCGCAATGTGTCTGCGTCCCAATTCAACAAGACCCTTGCTGTCAACAAGACCAACAACAGGGCTGTAACTGTCTGCAGGTGACTATTCAGGCCAAGTTGGAGCCTCAACAGCCCCAACAGAACCCGTGTTGCCCACAACCTCAGCAACAGCAACCACAATGTGTTTGCATGCCCGTCCAACAAGACCCGTGCTGTCAGCAACAACAACAGCAGCCCCAATGTCAGTGTGTCCCTGTTCAGCAAGATCCCTGCTGTCAGCAGCAACAACAACAACAACCTCAATGCCAGTGCGTCCCTGTGCAACAAGACCCTTGCTGCCAGCAGCAGCAACAACAGCAGCCACAATGTCAATGCGTACCCGTACAGCAAGATCCTTGTTGTCAACAGCAACAGCAGCAGCAACCTCAATGCCAGTGCATGCCAGTTCAACAACAACAGAACCCATGTTGCCCGCAACCCCAACAACAACAACCACAGTGTGTCTGCACGCCGGTCCAACAAGACCCGTGTTGTCAGCAACAACAACAGCAGCCACAATGTGTTTGCACGCCGGTTCAGCAGGATCCTTGCTGCCAGCAACAGCAGCAACAACCTCAGTGCGTCTGCACTCCAGGTAGGACATTTTTTTGAGCTGTAGGGAGCTGGTTACGTTAGTCAACTTTTAGCTAGAACCCATTTTCTTCGAGATATAATATTTTTGTATGTAAATCCTAACTAATAACGTGCCTTACAGTCCAACAAGACCCCTGCTGTCAGCAACAACAGCCCCAACAACAGCAGTTGACTCTCCAATCCATCACCATCCAATGCAGCCCCGGCCAGTCCAACTGTCAGCAGCAGATGCCGCAGGTAATGCAATGCCAGCAAGCCCAATGCCAATGCCCACCACAGTACGTGCAATGTGCAGCAAAACAGTGCTGTTTGCGTTACCGATACATGTCGCGACGCGCCAAGAGAGCCTTCGCGAAGAAACTGTTGGCCAAGAAGTTGTAAATCCTGGTCAAAACGTAGAGAGCGTCATGATTTTCCTTGATTCCTAGGAAAACAGTAGCGCTCTCTACGATCGTCTATCTATTGGTGTATAAAATGTAAAAGTTCGGTTTACACTCGCGTTTAATCACGGTGTTTTTGGTGACGGTAATTGTCTGTAATAACTTGTAAGCACGTTTGCTCAATTTGAAATTTTTTTTTGACCAGTTCTCACTCCACGATACTCTCTACTATGCTTTCTTAACAGTGCGTTCATTTTTTTCCGCTTTTGTCGCTAACGCATCATTTCGCTGTTTTCGCATTCGCACAGTGCACACCTTGAAAGAGCCAGTTGCACTGTGCGAAAGTCGGCCGACTTTTTGTCAGCGTTCTGCACAGTGCAATCGAATTATCGCAGCGGTGCAAGCTTTTTTTCAATTGCGTCGCCGCAAACTTGCGGTCGCGACAAACACTTGCACAGTGCAAAATGATTTGAAAGGCGCGCACGGTGCGAAAAAAAGACAAAATGCACTGTGCGCGGCGATAAAAATTGCACTGTGCGTCGGCGACAAAATAGGACCGTCGACGATAAAAATGCACTGTGCGTCGGCGATAAAAATTCGCATTTTTGAAAAAGCGTAGTATTTCTCTTCTTCTCTCTCCCTCTCTCTCTCACTCTGCACGGTTTTGCCACTCTCTTTCCCACTCCTTTTCTCCGCACCCTCTTCTTTGTCTGTTGTTTCTTGTTGATCGCCGCTTCTTTGCACGCACTTTTCAGGAGAAAAAATCTGGTGTATCTGTCTACTTATGTGTTCCTTCGAATAAAGAATTATCGGAGCATTGATCGGCACTTTGTAAGCATATGACCAATGGTCAAACCCTCGTACATTACAGTTCTTCCGCAATCTTTCTTCCGTTTTATAATCAGCGAAAGCGAAAAACATTGTTCACGAGTCCCCATTTCCTTACGAAATATGCGAGGACGATTTTCAGAATAGATTATCCGATATGTTTTGGGAGCGATGGACATAAATAAACAAACATGGTTACAAACATTACAATAAAGCTTTTGCTGTTTTTGTCAATTCACCGCTTTGCTGGCCACTCAATTGCACCAGGTATGGACTTGATTACTTTTATGTGGGACGCTCGGATCTTTCTTGAATTTTAAATGAATCTAACAAGGCAGGTGCTCAAATGCGACGCTAAAATTTTCTTAAATTTTGCGCACACTTCGATTATAGGTCAAAGATCGATTT
The DNA here is from genome assembly GCA_025436335.1 of Bursaphelenchus mucronatus. NCBI lineage: Eukaryota > Metazoa > Nematoda > Chromadorea > Rhabditida > Aphelenchoididae > Bursaphelenchus > Bursaphelenchus mucronatus. Next base: position 394,232 of record CM046358.1, on the reverse strand, counting down.
CTGAAAATCTTAGCTCGCGCTTTACAGAGGCAGCCAAGATATTCAACGGTCTTTGCGGCCGAAAGAATACGCGAAATGTGGAGAGCGGTCAGAGAGAAAAACGTTTTTTGGCTATATCACTGCCCATCTCGCAAGGGAAAAATTAATTTTTTGTGGAAATCAGGCCAAACATTGCCTTGCTTAAATTAGCATTAAAGCTGTAGTATTTTCGCCAACTTCCACACTGAAAATGTCGGCGGCTTCTGCAAAGTGCGAGCTATGAATATTGCACATTCTTTGGAAAGAATAATTCTAAATTTTTGCCTGATTTTATTAAAAAAATGTATCTTTTATATTAGAAATTCAAATACTTTTCCGCCAAGACACCACTTAAACTTTACTGACCACTTTGATCCATGTTATACTTTACGCACTTGAGATCACAAATTTTATGATAATTTGTGTCTGAATTCCGTATGATTCAGACGACTCTAATACCATGTGATCTACAAAACAATCGGTCAATAAACACACTTCAAAACGACTCCCCAAAAAATTTTGCCTTTTTTGTGGAAGAGGGATTGATAACACAACCTTCGAACCGAGGGAACAAAATTTTGCGAGGGAAACGCGACCTCAGGCATGCGGATTTTATGAGTTTCATCAGTGCTTTGTTTGATAACGAGAAGTGTAATCTTTAAAGAGATTTTTTTGCAAGGGCTTTGCGTATTTTAGAAAAAAAAATGTTTTTAGTCATCATTTTTGGAAAAATCGATTGTTTCTCATTTTTCGGGATTTTTGAAGATTAAATTTTGGGTTATGTTATAGTATCAAATGTAACTACTCTGAAGTCGCAACCTGTCAGTCAAATCTCCCTTTTTTCGATATTGCGAAAACCTTTTCCGTGAAATTTACAAACCCGCCGACTCTTATCAGTCCTCCTCAAACAAGACATTTCCAAGGTTTGCATATGCTTTGCGGGTCCAGAATACATCCCTGATATTTTTGTTGAAGGAAAAACATAAGGTGACCGGGTTATTTTTGATTATTTCTGTGGGGATTAAAAGTGTTTGTAAGCATTAGTAAATTGACAGTAAAGGTGCTCAAAGTTAGATTTTGATGGAAATTTGCACAAATTTAGCTTTAACGCTCCGTTAAAATAAACCAGAATTCAAAATTGTGCTTTACAGTTATTACGGAGTTTTTAGGGCGAAAGTTGGTCAAACGTTGGTTTTTATTTATTATGACATTTTTGTTTGTGATAGCAATGTTTCAACAAAAAAATCTACTGTTTCCGCACGAAACTGGCAGAGATATGGCCAAAAAGTGTTTTTCTCTCTGTCCGCTCTCCGTGTTTTGCGTACTCTCTTGACCGCCGAGATCGTTGAATATCTTGGTTTGTTTCTACCGTAGAGAGTAATGTCTCCACAAAAAAAAACCATTCTTTGCCGCACAAAGCTGGCAAAGATAGAGCCTTTTTATGTCCGACCGCTCTCCGCATTTTGCGTACTCTCTCGGCGGAAGAGTTTGTTAAATATCTCGGCTGCTGATACAAAGCATGACCTGAAACTTCAATGGCTTGACATCTAACTTATGAGCAATTTAATTGAAAAATTCAAAAAAAATCCGAGGGTTGCACTTTTCAATGCCGTTTAAAACTGATTTCAGCCACAATGGTGATCGGCTTGAGTGGCCATTACGGGAAACTGGGCGCTCACGTCGGCGCACGGCCCCATTTATTCCTCGGACTCGCAGTTCTCCTCAGTTCCCCAGCATTTTTCGGCCTATACTTTTAGTAAGTACCCCTTCATTCGCATATAAGGTCTCTGCAAAATTTAGTCCATATCTCGACGTCCGATTATCCGATCAATTCATCGAGCCATTCGCCGATTCCATCGACGAAATCAAAGCGCAACAGACGTTTTTCAATTTGAAAGGAGAGCCCTGGTACATGGCGGTGTTTGCAATAGCCAAGAAAGGGCAGAATATGTTGGATATGAGTACTTACAACAAGGCTGCAAAGTTTTACGGCTCAACTTTGGAGATGAATTTAACGGTCGATGGAGAGCATTACAATTTTACGCAACTTTGCAAACCATTGTGTGGTCTTAACGATCAACTGGTCAAGTTGATGGTAAGGATGCGTAAAATGCTTATATGACCTGCCTGAAGGACTAAAAAAATTTTAAAATACGATTGGTTGTCCCGTAGCTTTTGTTTTTTTAGGATTACGCATTTTTTGCCGAGATAAAATGGCCGGTTTCGAAGGTAATGGGATATAACGTCAATATTGGGAAGCATTTCTTCAATCGCACAGTTGATAATACGACTGGAGAGCTGGTCGGTGCCGAGATTCTTGCCTTTTATTATACGGCCATGCAAAGCGACCAACTTAGCACAAACAAGTTGAGAGCGTTCGAGCGAGAGGTTAGAAGGTAAGTACATTAATTTAATAGATGATAAAAGTAAAATATATAGCAAAAATTTTCGAAAATGCCCTCTTTGGTAGATACAAGTCGGTCTGCAAAGTCGCTGGAGTGATTTCGGCGACATGCACTGTGAGAAAACAAAAGTTAACTTTGCACTGTGCGAATTCCTGCTTTTGCACCGTGCAATAGGCTTTTTCGGTTGTCGCTCGCACTCTGACTTTTTTGCACAGTGCAAACACCAAAAATCACTTTACAGACGGACTAGTGTAGACCCGGCTCTCGGCCCGGACGGAAACTCGCGGCCCCGGGCCGTTTCAAATTTGCTAGGGTCCGGCCGGTCGATATCAATTCACCCTTCGAATATAACATTAATAAGATAAGATGAAAAAAATATTTAGAAGAGTGTTGTAAATCTTTTGACAATGATTGTATATAGTTATGTGTAATTCCTCTGCCTGTATGATGGTGTTTCGACACTCTATTTTTGTTTGCTACCCCAATTTTCGCTTCCAGACTCAGAATTTTAGTTTTTACGGGCCGTTTCAAAATTTGCCTTGGCCCGGCCCGGCCGTGCCGGGAGCCATGTCTAGAATAATGCAATAAAAAGGTTAAAAAAGTGCAGGCGTATTTCAATATTTTTAGACTGGCCAAGCGCGTCAATAAAGATCCAGAAAGTCCGATTGAGATCGTTGTTCATGGCACGAACATTGTTGGCGATCAAATCAAAGAGGGAGTCATCAAAACGGCAAATTACTTGGCTATTGGTAAGTATATAACTTTCCACTGCATCATTGTTGGACTGTGCCTTGTAGACTGCGTATTTTACAAATTCTATTTGCATTTTGCATTTTCAGGTCTTTCCGTTTCAATGGTTGTGTTTCTGGTGTTATTCTCCATGTCAGCGTTGGGCCGAGACTCGTTCAACGTTTCGCGATTTGTCCTGGCGTTATTCAGCACCGCATTACTTCCGTTTTTATCAGTGTGTGTGGGAATTGGATACCTGGCATTGCTGGGATACTCATTGAATCTTCTGTTTGTCATGTCACCCATCATGATCTTGTTTTTATTGAGTCGTAAGTTTTTTGGGTTACGGTAATTGCCTTATTTCTCATTAATACTCCAGATTTCCACTCCGTTCTGCACATCTTCTCGACTTTTGATGATCAACAAGCCAATGCCAAGCGCTCGCAATGGAATCGCGCCGAAACCCTCGGGGCGTTGTTCGAACGAATCGGACCTGCGAATCTGTTGACCAATTTGGTTCCAGTATTCGGTCTTTTGTCCAGTTCATTGTTGGTCGCACCGGGGTATGCATCGTTCTTCGTGGCGATTGGAATCGCATTGTTTTTCCATTGGATATACCAAATCTTTGTCATTGCCCCGTTATTGGCGTTGAGTCTCGAGAAGAACACAAAACAATATCAACCAGGACTGGGAAATGGCAAGAAGTTGTCGACAGTCAACCTTGTCAAGGTAGGAGTTGATAGTAGAAATTTTAGGGGGCGTAAACATTTTTTGAGGAGTTGAGCGACGCAAAAATTACCTTGGTCCCCTCTTACTATCTTATTCTTTGACCCCGGCATGCCACCGCCCCGGAAACGCTTCTCAAATCACACAAACCATCATTTCAGGCCGAATCAGCGTGTCATCGAGTTGTTGTCCAGCCATATTCAATCATTTTAACGTCAGCGCTTGGGAGAATCGCCCTTTTTACATTAATATTATTGTTCTTGGGCTTCCCAGTTCGAGTGGGGTTAGAGAACATCAAATCAGACATGGACTTCCGCACCATCTTGTCAGATTCAGCGCCAGCCGTCCGAGGATTTGGGCTGGTTGACAAAGTAAGTGGATTTCGGTCCATAGAGCAGCTTTTTTACTGTGGTATTTTAGATTTGGAACGATTTCCATCAAATCGTCTTCTTTGTTCGAAGCCCGCCGGATTTCTCGACGAAAGAAGGCTACGGAGCATTCAGGGTGAGCTGCAGTTTTTGCATTCGTTCGCAAAGTCGCTGAAGTCTTCTTCGGCGACATGCATTGTGCAAAAAATGCGAGGGTGCGAGCGACAGCCAAAAAAAGCCTATTGCACGGTGCGAAAAGGCAAGAAATTGCACAGTGCAACGTGAAATATTGGTTTTGCACAATGCATGCTGCGGAAGTCACTCCAGCGGCTTTGCAGACGGACTAGTATAATATTATAATTACCGATTTCGCTTTCTGCCTAGAAGTTCCAAAGCACGGCAACTCAAAAAAGAACTTTGATGTTTTGTCCAAACGAAATGTCACAATTGACAAAAGAAATAAAATAATTCCGAGAAAAGTAATATTTTTCCATTAAAAAAACCGAAAAAATTCATTTGTTACATTTCGTTTCATTTCAATCGATACGAAGTTGGCAATCTCCGAAAAGGGGCGGGAGACTTAAAGGTCTCAAATCAAATTTTTTTAGAAATTCATCAATGACGCTGAGCACATTCCCAATTCTCATATCCCAACAGCCCATCAAAGCTGGATATTCGATTACTTCCCATCCGAGCTGAAAATGGATTATCACTCCGAAAACGCGACAATTTCTCCTCCGAACATGACGCACTTCAACAACTTTATCAATGGATTCCCGTACGACGCCTGGAAGGATGGAGTGAAATACAGATTTGCGGATTTGAATAAGTGGGTTTACAGCAGAAGTCCTACAAGTTTGACGCTTAGATTTTTATGAATTCGCGCTTTGCAGAAACGACTAAGATTTGTAGGTAAAAATGTGGCTAAAATGTCACATTTTTTTGCAAATTTAGGCGTGAAAAGTTTTTGGCCTATTTCTAATTCAGAGGATAATGTTTTCACAAAAAATCAATATTTTCAAAGCAAAGCTGGCAAAGATTTGGCCAAAAAGTGTTCTTCTCTGTGACCGCTCTCTTTGTTTTGCGAACTGTCTTGGCGGCAAAGATCGTTAACTCCATCCAAAAAGTCTTGAGAATCTTGCACTGTGCACTCTTCTGCAAGAACTGCGTCGCAAGTCAAATTGAGAAAGGAACTCTTCAAATTGGCTTTTCGTCCTAAGATATATCGGAAAAATTATTTTTAAATTTTCCCGCTAGGTATTACCGGTTAAAACAAGTCTGAAAACAATCCATATAGCTTGAAAATGGTAAACTTTGTCAAAAAAGCCCTGGGTTTTACCAAATTAGACAAGAAATTGGTCAAAAAAGATTTCTCGGATCCCATATTTGTGACGAAATGCCAACTTGAACAGTTCCCTCCCTCTTGCCTTTTTGATTTGACGTGCGTTGCTCTTCGAAAAACACGTTTTGCACCGTGTATCTGCCAAAAAAGTGCTTCGCGCAGTGCGTTTTGACCCAAAAACATCTTTTCGCACTGTGCATTTTGCATTTTTTGCTTCACGTCGCGCGCGATTCCCATTTTTCGCCGCGTCAAATCATTTTTTCCGAGTGCGACAGAAAAAGTGCACGGTGCAGAGGCGCAGAAAACGGCAACCCGAAATAGAAGAAAAATATTTCCACATACTTTTGAGTTTCGCCCAAACGAAATGTCACAATTGACAAAAGAAATAAAATAATTTCGAGAAAAATATTTTTCGACCGAAAAAACCCACGAAAAATAATTTTATGACATTTTGTTTGATTTCAATCGATACAAAGCGGTCGAATCGTCGAAAGGAGCCAGAAAACACGTCGTTACTACTCGGCGCAAAAAGTCATGAGAATTTATCGCGCACCGAAATTTTGTCGCACGCCGAAAAAAATGAGTTGTGGCTGAGAAAATTGGGAATCGCGCGCGACGTAAGGCAAAAATATTAGCAAAATGCACCGTGCAAAGTGATGTTTTTGGGTCAAAATGCACTGTGCGAAGTCGTTTTTTCGCGATTTGCGAACCGCACAGTGCAAATTCTCAGGAGTTTTTACGCCGAGTATTATTATATACTAAAGTATCTTGCCTTCGCCTGCAAAGCGTAAGCTAAGGTTTTCTGGAATTGATGTCTGACCCACGCTCGAAGTGTGTGCAAAATTTAAAAAAACCTGAGCGTCGCACTTGGGGTACTTTCTTTGTTAGAGGTACTGAAAGTTTGATCGTTTTCTCTTTCTTTGAGCTTTGTTATTAGTAGTATATTAGTAATATATTAGTAGGTTGCCTGTAAAAACAGCAATTATCATATTCCAAACGAAACGCTTACCATCCAATTCCCACTTTCAGAACAAAGCCAACGATTGACCGGATGGTCGCGATGATTGCTTATACAAAGGTCAAAGGCTTGGATGGTAAACGGACACTGCTCGAGGCCTGTCGCAACGCCGTAAAATCAAATCCGTCGTTAAAAGTTGTATCCTTCGATACGGACTCGACAAATGTCGATATTATGAAGAACGTCTTGCCGACATTCTACATGTAAGCATGTTACAAGATAACTCATTTACTGAGCAATATTTTCAGTGTAATCGTCGGATTTTTGGTCTCCACTTTCGTCGTTTCTTTCTTCGTTTTGTTCAATTTTGCAATGTCATTCATGGCAGTGATTGGAGTTGCGTTTGTGGGTGCAACAACCATTGGATTGACTGTCTTTTCGACCAGTTTTTACTTCGATCTCCTCAGTTTGTCTTCGTATGTTTTGATTACAATTTTTGGCCTTCAACTTAGTCTCGCGTTCATTGGAGATTTCTTAACGGTATGGGCGCATGAGAACCGAGTGCAACGGGCAATTGGAAGCTGTGGGACTCATGTGTTGAAGGTAAGTCAAAACCAAATTCTGTATAACGAGATATTCGTACGACCTTCGTATCTTTTACTGTGCGAATTTGACTACCGTACCCTTTCCAGGCCGCCCTCCTTGCTGCCGTCATGTTCAGTTTCCTTTTGCTTTCGGAGGTTCAACTCTTCAGATGGCAGGGTATTCTGGGCCTGCTTACCACACTCTCCGGCCTTCTGAGTGCCCTCCTTGTGCAACCGCTGATTGGCGGAATCATTCCGACGAAACTTATCTCACAAGAGTTTTGCATTTAAACTTGCCATTTGTTTCCTGTGATCTTTACACATCTCTTGACATATCTTATATCGGTCTACACTTGCCATTCGTTATAAAGAGTTTTATTGTTATCGATTTTGTTCGTTTTTTTGTGTAAAAGCAGGGCGAGATAAGCAGAGAAAACTTCTCTCTCGCTCCGAAGTGAACTCATTTTGAATCCGATAATAGATGCGAGAGTTGTGGCTCGCGCTTTGCAGAAACAAACAAGATTTTTAGTTGGAAATTTGATAAAAATTTGACACTTTTCGCGAATTTCGGATTAAAAAGTTTCGTGGCTGTTTATACCTCCAAGACACATTAGTGCCGATATGAGACATTTCTAATGACAACCAAAAAAGTTACAGCAATTTAAAAAGTGCCGCTATAATCATGTCGCGCAGTGTATTTCCACACAAAATCAATTTGCTCCGCGCAAAAGTGGCAAATTTTTTTTCTCTGTGACCGCTCTCCGCGTTCCGTGTACTCTCACGGCCGCAAAGATCGTTGAACATCGTAGCTGCCCCTGCAAATCGCAACCTGAAACTTTCAGAAATTGATATGTGACCCATGTCCGAAATGTGTGCAAAATTTTAAAGAAAATCGACTTGGGCTACTTCCCTAGTCATCTCGAAGTTTGGGTTGATGAGATTTCGTACGTTTACATGTAAATCAAATATGTCCAAGCGGTAACTAACGTCTGATAACTTGTTGCAGAACCGTATGGCCAGATTGAAACCGAAGAGTTCCGCTTTTTGAAGAGTCCTTTGACCGAAGATTCCTATTTTTGATTTTTTGCTAAAATATAGGGTGACATTTTATACGATGAAAATTTCACTTCATTAAAAAAAATAATATATAATATGGCACACTTTATTTTTTCAAGATGAAGTGTGCCATATTATACGATAAAAAGTTTGCCTCATTTTTTCAAAATGAAGTATGACATCTTATACGATGAAAGGTTTTCTTCATTTTTCAAACTTTTCATCGTATAAGATGTCACACTTCATTTTGAATAAAGCCGGACTCATCGGTTTAACGGACTCTTTGCATTTTTCGTCAAAAACAAAAAACCGTACTCTTCGTAGTTTTTTTCTGACTCCAAAACGCGGGACTCTTTGTTTGGCGGGACTTTTCGGAAAGGACTTTTCGGTTGCGACGGTATGGCTATATTTATGATTGTTAGGTCACATTTTTTCTCCCTCCACACTCCCATTTTGACCTCGAAAATTGCGTGCAAATATATTCAACGAACTTCCCATTCCAGCCCCCATACTTTCATGCTTACCTCCAATTTACTTTGACAAAAATAAATTCCAATGCTTTTTTTCGTTTTCCAAATTTCCAAACCCCCATTTCCGGCCACGAATTTTACGCATAACCAAACTCAGCTAGCCTCAGAAATTAGCACGCCCAAAAATAGCGATTGTTCCCATGGAGAACAACAATGTTAGAACTCGTCATTTTTAAGCTAAATTTATGATGCATATAGCACAAGAAAAAGCATTGAATACGGTATAAAACTGTTGAATTTTGAGGTTGAAAATAAACTTTCAACAATTTTTTGCGACTCAAAGTTTCGACGAAAATATGAACTTAAACTGATCGTTAAGACATCAGACTAAACTCGTGTCCTTATTTTTTATTTTCCACGAGTATAATGCATGTTAATTACTGGTAGCGTAAATTTCGCCTTTTATCGCCCACGCACAGTGCATTTTGTCTTTCTTCCTCTATTCGTCGCTCGCGCACCGTGCATGTTGCTGTTTTTCGCACAGTGCAAACTTTAGCAGCGGTCTGCACTGTGCAAATGCACGCGCAGTTGAAAAAAGCTTACGTCGCGGCGATTAAGGCACGGTGCGAGGGCAAATAATAAGTGAAATGAACTGTTCAAAATGCATTTTTTCGCCTAGCGATTAACAGTCCTCGCTTATGGAAATATAATATTAATTAGTAATCCGCACTTTGCAGAAACAACCGAGATTTTTAAATTGCAACTTGGAAAAATGTAAGACTTTCTTGCGAATTTTGGCAAGAAGAATTTCATGTCTATTTCGGCCATAGAGTGTAATGTTTACACAAAAAATCAATTTCCTACGCACTTTATGGAAATATTATACTAGTAGCCATTTCCCAGTTCAAACCCATTATTAAATTCGAACTCATTTTAATTTCAAAACCCGTTTCAGGTCCGACACATTTTGCTCTTTTTTTACAGTACGATTAGACATTCCGAAGACGACGCCTTCCGGGTTTAATTATTCCTCTCGGGCGTTTTCAAGTTCTTTCGGAGGCCCAAACTTTTTCCAGTCTCATTTTACGGTCCTCGAAGGGGGGAAAATTGAATTTTCCGCGCCTTCTGAAGTCACAGGGGGAACTTTGACGCCTGATTACCCATATCAGCTATTCGATTAAAAGTTTCCGGCTATTGGAGGGCAACGGGGAGGGGATGAGAATGTCAAATGACCTGAGGCACGTTGTTGTGGTCGTATTTTTGTTGCTGTGTGGGTGTGACTTGGGCTATATATAAGTGTTGTTCTTGAAAGGGATATTACTAACGCCTTTTCTGTAAATAAAACGCTTTGAAAGTGTTGATTTGTCATCAAATTGTATTACGATAGACCGCCTTCTTCGTCGATTTTAGCCAAGTTTCCTCTAACAATGTTTAGCAGGATATATCCGGCTGAGGATTAAATTATGGCCTCTATGATGATGTCAACCACACTCCCAGTTCGAGAGGTCAGTTGAAGAAGTCTTATAGTAAAAAATTTATTTTTATAGTTTCTTGAAGGTCTTTGATTTCTCTCCTCTTCGCGAATATACTCCACATGACGAGACGTGTTCGTCATATAGGTATAAAAGGAGATTTTTATAGCAAGCATCATCAGTGTTAAGATCTTCTTACATAATTAATCCTTTTCTTTTTTCTTACGCCTTTTTTACTGCTATTCCAATTCGTTTTACCGGATGTTTTCCTAAGGGCATGTGACTAAGCAAAGGTTTTTTTAAACAGATTTGGTTACTCATTGGGGTATGCGGAGGTATTCAATTTCCGAGACGGGTATTTTGCTTCTTTTTTTTATAGAGGTAGGGCTTTTTGTTTTCTAGGGCTTTGCGATAATACAACGTTCAAAAATTGCATACGAACGGTGACAATATCAAAAGTTTAAAACAGTAAAAAACACACTAACCCACATCACAATTGTTGTTGCAATATTGTCTCTGCAGGGAGAGAGTTGACTCAAACTTGGGTCAACTGTTCCTCCACGGCCAATACGGTACTTTTAAATGCAATTTTCAATTTCATCTAAAAAAGCCAGTCGATACTACAAATAATTCTGTACTTACTGCTTATCAAACTTTTTTACCCACCCTAAAAACAAGTATTTAATTAATATCCGATGGAATTTCTGTAATTTCTAATTTTCTCATTAAAAAGTAATACTTTTCTGATATCCCCAAAAATTTACCGACCTTTTACGTGCATATTTCTTACTACCGTCTTCTTCTGTTTACCCTCTTTATGTAAAAAAGTTTCTTTTTTCCTGTGAACCGAAAAAAGGTTTATTGAATTTTACTTTATTGCTTTAACTGATTACCCGCTTAACAAACCGGACAGTTTGTTTTGCGGGTAATTCAGTTTGAGGTCGTTCGGAGATTCGTGGAGCTGAACTGTTATATTTTTTGGTTGAAGGTTGTTTCGTACTTTTAGATGATCTATTTTTGAAGAAAAAGACTAGTGGATAAATGGAGATGAAGTGTGTCCTTGTTGTTGCAGCAGCACTGCTACTGAGCTACCGTAAGTTTGTGTGACACGCCTGTTTTTTTTATTTCTTCCGCTACAACTTTCTTGGAAAACACGCTAATTTAATGTCTCAAAGGCCGAGTTTTTACTATTTCTAAATTAATTAAAATGAACTAGGATTGCTTCATTTTAATCCCCATGACCTGCATTGTAAGCCAAAAGTTTTTTGCAAAAAATTTTCCTACTACAATTTTATACGGTCAATTGCATTTCCAGAAACATCCGCATTTCCAATTGAAGCGTCGCCAATCCGCCTCGAAGCCCTTTTAAGTTCCGAACCCAATTTGGACGCCCAACTTCAACGACTTGATATGCTCGCCGGCGGCATTTTGCGTCTGAGGCGCGAGGTTCCCGACACTCGCTGCAAAGATGGGAAGTGTTTGGTGCCGCGTTCAATCCGACATCTTATTCCATTCGTTTAAAAGCCTCAAAAACCACAATAATAAATAAAATATTTTGTGAAAATGCATAATAAATAACGCTTTTCTAGACAAAAAAAGGAAAAAAGTCGGCGTAAATTACTTGATAATTATGAAAAACGCTACTAGTCCGTCCGTAAAGTCGCTGGAGTGATTTCGGCAACATGCACTGTGCAAAAAAGTTTCAGCCAAAAAAAGCCTATTGCACGGTGCAAAAAGCAGGAAGTTGCACAAAACGTCAAATCGAAAAAGCAAGAGGGAGGGAACTGTTCAAGTTGGCATTTCGTCACAAATATGGGATCCAAAAAATGTTTTTTGACCGATTTCTTGTCTAATTTGGTAAAAACCAGGTCTTTTTTGGCAAAGTTTACCATTTTCAAGCTATATGGACTGTTTTCAGACTTTTTTGACCGGTAATACCTAGCGGAAAAATTTTAAAATAATTCTTCCGATAAATCTTAGGACGAAAAGCCAATTTGAAGAGTTCCCATCTCAATTTGACGTGCACAGTATAAAGTGAACTTTTGTTTTCTCACAACGCATATTGTAGAAATTACTCTAGCAACTTTACGAACAGACAAGTAGCAAAAAGTAAAATTGTGATCTCGTCAAAACTGTTTGTCATCACGGGATTCAGAGAGATTCCCACTGAAAAGTCAGTATTCGTCATTTCACACGCAACCAGGAATCGAACTAGCACGGTTTTTATTCACAGACTTGTTCGAAAACCCCTCGACTATTTAGCGCGTTTCGAAACGTCTCTTTTTTCTCTTCAATTCTTGTTGGGTAAAAGGCGTAAATAATTGGACGGGATAAAACATAATTTTTAGAAGGAAAAACGTTATTTTTTGTTGGAATAAAAAATCTGATTAATAGAAACAAACATTTTTTTATTTAAAAGCCAAATTTCGGTGTCAGACTGTGATTTTTTTTGGCTAAATTCGCCCGAAAAACGTCTTTTTACCTAAAACAATATCAAACATTTCTAAAAAAAAGTTGAAACAAGTTTTTTATGAAAGGAAAAGTTTATTCAGATAAAATAAACAACAACTTAAAAAAAGTTTTAACCCGGTTCGATCGTGATAAATTCATTTTTCTTGATGTGGAGCCTCTACCTCCTCCTGCGATTCGTGTTTTTCCTCTTCGATTTCCTCGCCCAGCGTTCTCAAATCCTCAATCGTCACTTCTTTGGCTTGAATGTAAGCGACGGCCTCAGCCACAGGTCCGGCCAGATCCGTCTGTTCTCCCAGTTCTCTGAAATTCGATGAATAATATAATTTTATCAAAATTTCGACCAAAAAATCGGTCGAGAGAGGCCAACAAATGCGACCAGATAGAGCCGTAGAGCCAACTTACTCCAAAATGGTCGATTGTCTTCGACTGACAGGCTGGCTTGGCCCAATATTCGCATCGCTGTGAGAATGGAACTCGACTCTTCCCCGGTCTTCCTGTTCCGTTGAAGCTTGCGATTTCAGCGACGATTTTCGACTCCAATTTATTGGTTCAGACTCTTCATGGATTGTCAACATTGGATGGTTGTAGTAGCGTTGAAGGTCGGCCTGACTTGGATGAACAATCTAAAGAAAGATGCCGGATACACAATGTAATCTACATAAAAGGGAAGAGAGAGATTCTTAGACTTTTCTCAAATTTCTAGTCAATTTAAAAGGAAGGAGACTTTTGAATCGAGCTTTTACGGCGTGGAAACAAAATGTCCAAAAAAGTTTCTTTGTTTACCGTACCAATAACAACGGAAAAAATAATATTCTCATTTTACATGCTTACCAATAATTATTTTACTGTTTGCAACTCTCCCGCCTTTGTTTTCGATGCAAGGCATAAAGAAACTTTTTTAAATTTTGTTTTACAGGCCGCAAAGTTCAAATGTAGCTGTTCTGGCCCTTTAAATTTTTGTCTGACGCTTTTAAGGATCAGCCAAGATATTTAACGATATTTTTCCGAGGCATTATGAAAATTGAGGAGAGGTGGTCAGAGAAAAAATGTTTTTCCGTAGCCTATCGAATTAATGGGAAAAACAATGTTTTTTGCAGGGATTTTTACCCTTCATTTTGGATTACAAAAGATTTAAAAATTGAAAAGAAACGAATTTCGGAACTTTTCGACTTTAAATCTTGGATTCTTCTAAGCACAGGTTGAAAATCTTGTATGCGTCGTAGAAAACGCTATGTTAAAGTAATTCCAATTTTCATCAAAAATCCACCCCTCAAATCTTGAGTTTTTCCTCCAGAATTTTTTCCAATCTCGTTTTACCAAACACACTTCCCAAGATCAAATACATCACGTATCCCTACTTTCAACGGTGGAGTCAGCAGATCGTGGACCTCCGAATTGTTCCTTTGCTCCAATTTCATTCGATGTCTTTCGATTTGTTCCATAAAGTTTTGCGCGACTTCCGGATGTGGCTCCATTGTATTGTAATTACTGCCATATTGCGAGCCATCTTCACCGAGACCTTTTTCCGCATCCGCATCACAAGTGTCCGCGGTTACAGTAACCGAGGGAGTTTCGGGCGGACCGCCGGCCGGAACGCCACTTTGCGCATTTTGAATGGCAATTCGGACCTGCGAATGAGAGAAAAAGATGAACCGGGTGCAGACGCTCTAGTATTTGTAGTTTTTGCGCTTGAAACGTTTGGAGTATCTTGCAAGTTGCAGCAATAAATGAAAGATAAAGCTGATTGGATTAAAGTTCCATCATTACAAATGAAATATAGCGAGTTTATGGGCGAAAAGGCAAGCAACGAGCTGAAAATGGTTAGTTGAAGAATGAAAAAAAGGTATAGGAAAAAAGAACAAAAATTTCTAGTGAGTTTTTTTATTCAGTCTGCATAATAATCGTTGAAAATCTTAGCTAACGATTTCCCGAAGGTGTTGAGATATTCAACGATTTTTGCAGACTAGAGAGAAAGAAAAATGAGGAGAGCAGGCACGGCGGGGGGCTGGTCTTTTTGTAGCTTTGGAAAATTTCAAAAAAAGCCGGGCAGACCTTGACGGGGCTGAGTCCAGGGGTGCAAAATACCCGGGCAGATTGCTATGTCTGAAGGAGATATGGTCAGAAAACTTTTTTTCTTTGTTAATTCTACAAAAAAATTTTTTTTAATTTTGTTTCTAACCCGTAAAAAGCGCTATTCAAAAGTTGTTGTACAGGCTCTTTAAGCGTAGCTGAAAAACAAAACAGACCGAAATTTTGAAAGCTTTGCCCAAAAAAATTTCAAAACTATAAAGTTGCCCTCTGGACAAAACGGTAGGAAACCACAAAAACAAAAAAGCAGCTTTAAAACTCATCCTTCTCAATTCACTTACGTCCTTCAACGCCACAACCCCCACCAGCCGACCTCTATCGGTGACATACGCTCGATTCAGCGACAAGAGCGAAAACACTGAGTGGACTTTGTACAAAGAAGTCCTTCGAACCAGTTGGAATGGAGCCGGATCAATGAGATTTTCATCGATTTCAATCGATTGTTGAAGTTGCTCCAATTCCCAGACTCTTCGCTCGTCCTCGAATAGATCGTATTCCGCCTTTTCTTTAGTGTTTTTGCGTTTTTGCAAGTTGAAGCGATTCTTTGTGTTGCGAAGGAAACACGCCAGATTCCCTGAAATGAACGTTTGGGGTCAACTGAAAAGTGTCCCAAGTGCCGCTAAATTTTCTTTTTATTTTAAGCACTTATTGTGCATAGGAAATGTACTAATCTTGAAAACCTTAGCTTGCGTTTATTTGGGAGAGTCGAGATATTCAGCGATCGGAAAACCTTCCTTTTCTCGGTCCCAGTTTCGCAGCCTGCGCCCCGCGGTTTCCGGCAACAGGTTAGACTCTGGCCTAAGCCTAACCCCGAGGCTTGGCCTAACCATGAGGCTAAGCCTAACCCTTAACTAAGCCTAAACAAATCCTAAGTTAAGCCTAAACTATGAATTCAGAGAACAGCGGGCGCAGACTGCGCAATCAAAGCCAGAAACGGGACGTTTTACCCAGCAATCTTTGCCAATTAGAGACGAAGCGGAACGGGGAGAGGGGTGAGAGAAAAAACGTTTTTTGTCCGCAGATTTGCCAGTTTCGCGTGGAAAAGCGTAATTTTTTCCGGATAGGTTACCTTTTACGGTAGAAATAGGCAAAAAACTTTTCGTACCAAAACTCAAAGTTTCGCCGCCTTTTCGACTACTTGTGTCAAAACATGAGCGTTGCACTTCAGCCACCTCCTGAGCTCGACCACTTTATGCAAATTTTGCAACTTACTGGTAACAGAGTCGTAATTCAATTTTGAAGGCCAACTCAGTTTCTTTGAGGTGTCCGAGACCTCCGAATGCACTGATTTTGTCTCTTCTTTTCTGGCCGCCTCCAATCTGTCTTCTTCTTGGTCCTCTTTATTTTCGCTATGAATCGAGGCGCTGCTGAAAGCGTTTCGTCTAACTCTAGCGGGCGCTGCGGCTGGCGATTTGCTGCCGTTGCCGCCGCTAAAATAGCGGATTTTCTTCGGTTTCCCCGAGTCTGATGTTGCTTTTGCCTTCTTCATCTCATCTTTGATGGTCTCCGCGGTGACCGGCTCAATTGTGAATCTAAAAATTGGACAACAAGTTTTCAAGGCCTACCTGCTCCGTGTGAACGATTGTGTTCTCGAATTTGCGAAATCTTCGTGGTCATCTGTCTTGTCTTGTTCCTTTTCATATTCAAGCCCATTTTCATTGACCTCATCAACATGTTCCATCTCCTGAATCCCTCCATTTGCATGCTCGATGAAGCTGGTCTTTTTACTGTCAGCATCTAGCACCTGTAAGAACCTCAACGCCATGTTTTCCTTGAAATGCTGGTCGATGGTCTCGATGGCGACTTTAATTCGACGTTCCGCTTCTTGCTTTCGGGCTTCGTCGCCGATTTGAAGATTGAGAATTTCGAGTAAACGGCGTTTAGCAATTGAACCGAGAAGCATCATAGAGTCTGGAAAATGAAAAAAAAAACAATTTTTTTGCTGGAGTTGTCTAATATTGAAGTATATATCTCACCATGATCATCGACCACCGGAAAGCTGTGGACTTTCCTCATTTCCACCACGATATTCCGAATGTCCATATAAGTCGTTTTTTTGGTCAGATATCTCACAGGAGTCACCATAATATGCTCAGCGGTGAACAGATGGACACTAAATTAAAGAATCAGTCTTAAACATCAATTTATGTCGCCTACGCCGAATTGGAAGGCGGAATATCTGGAAGATACGGCAAATGTTTGATATTGATGACCGCATCGTAAATTGAAGGCTGAAGATGTTTGCAGACCGCGTTGCCAACGATCACCGCTATCTAAAAAGATGACCGTCTCGCTAATGGCAGCCGTCACTCACCATCAGCGGGATCAAATACACCAATTGTCCCGTCATTTCGCAGCAAATCATCGCCACCGAAACACTGTGCGACACAGCACCCGACAAAGCGGCGGCCCCAACGACCGCATAGACTCCCGGAAATATCGGTTGATCCGTTCCGCCCGGCATGCCATCCGGGTACATAACGGAGACGAACTCGCCGACACCTCGGCCAATTGCAGCGCCCACGACAAAGGTTGGCATGAACATTCCGCAAGGGATTGGCATTGTGTTGCAAAGACCGGAGAGGAAGAGCTGAAAATTCACTCAAACTTGATCTACTGGACTTACAAACGTAAAGGCAAAGAGAGTAACCACAACGAAGAAGTTGTATGGCCCATAGCCTTCATGGTTAGTCCATGTCGACAGCTGCTCTAGAGTGCAGCCATGCGGACTGTCCGCGGACTTCATGGGCTTGGTGAAGGTGCAATTTGAAAACAGATCCACTATTGTTTGAGTGAACTTGTACTACAATGGCAAGAACAGCATTAACAGAGTTTTCCCACTTACCCGACCGGTCAGAAATCGACCGTAACCTCTTGGATATGTGACTGTCGCAACAAAGAAGGAGACGACGATTGGATAGACAATCCAGCTGCAACGACTTGACAAGAACGTCGTCTCGACTCACTTTTTCTGAAAGAACTTCTTGGCATAATCGTTTTGACGAAGAAACAAGACCAACGAGCGGTAGAAGATGATGTAGATCGCCGCCACAAACCCGCAAATCACACCAATCAAAGCGAAGAACGGAAGCTCCTCGTATTCGAAGGCATCTTTCGGGAAATCGGTTTGATAGAATGCAACCAATGTAGCTGAAAGCTTTGTTAATCAAATTTCGCAGAATTCATTACCTTCCGAATGTAACAGCACAACCCGCAACAATCGAAAGACGGTAGCACCACACGCCGCTGCAAAGAATCCGCGCCAATAATTGCGCACAGAAAAGTACATTGTGGTTACTTCGATGGAGAAGAGAACACCTAAATTTGGAAAGGAACTTTCGTAATTTTGAAAGGGTTTTCTTACCACCAACAGGAGCACTAAAACAACAAGCGACACCAACTGCGCATGCAGCGGCCAACATCTCCGATTTGCGGCATTCATTACCATAAGCACCATCAAAGCTTGCCGCAAGATTACTGAGTAAGTTCGCGGCAATGGAGGCCAGATGTACGAATGGACCCTAAGGCAGAGCAGACATAGAGGTATACAGAGGGTTGACTTTTTTCAAGGGTCGGTACAGCTACTTTTGAACCGCGCTTTTTACGGCGTAGAAGCGAAATGTCCAAAACGTCTCTTTGTCTACTGTACCAATAGCAACGGAAAAAAGTAATGATGACATTCTACATCATTACTAATGATTACATTATATAGAAAGCATATAGTACCTATTTTACTGTTTGCAACTCTGCCGCCCTTGTTTTCGCTGCAGGACATAAAAAAACTTTTTTGACATTTCGTTTCACATGCCGTAAAAGGCGCAATTCAAAAGTAGTTGTTCTGGCCTTTTAATTAGGTTTGTTTGAATAGCGCCATTATCCTGAAGAACCTACAACTTTTCCAATCGGCACACCAGACCCTAACGAAAAGGTGAGTCCAATAAACTTGGAGAGCAATGTCCGAAACGTCAGGTAGTCTTTCAATATCACTCCACGAAGAATCGTCTTCATCTCGGGGATCCCAGAACCTGCAATAGTTAATTTATACATAAGGGATCGGAATGGCGACACCCGCTGTAGTCCTTACCAATAGCTTGTGGTGCAATGTAATGTACAAACATGGCGGAACAGAGGACCAACATCTCCGTGTAACCAACCCAAGAGAGGTATGTCAAGAGGTAGTTTGTGGCTTCTGACTCAAACGACCCGCTTAACGTCAACAACACAATTTGAACTGCAATCGAAAGAAAGTATAATAGTTATCCCGCGTCCTGGACCCTATTTCACCTACATTTATTGAGATAATCGATAATTGCATCAACAACCATACTCGCTATGGCCATTCCTATCCCCAAGATGGCTAAGAGCAGCCAATCCACCAACGTTGAGCGGATCGATCGCCAAGTCAGGGCTATATTATATATATAGAGTGGGTTTGTTGTCTTACCAGGCCTCATTTGACAGCAGACTTTGGTCAATTGCCCCAGGCATGTTTTGGATTTGCGCTCCTCTTTCCAGTCTTCTCGAGGATCGTGTTCATGGAAGCGGACGCTCTTTCCACCTTTTTTCTTTTGCTTTTCATCAACTTCATCCGGCTTATCTTCGTCTTCGCTGTCAAGACGGTAGCGACCGAGTTGCTAAAGAGCATAAATAAACCATGATTTTTGCAAGTTTCGGTTTCGATTAAAATTTTTGCATATAATTGCTATGACATTAAAGTTCTGGGCAAATTTTACGTATTTCATCCGTTTAAAAACCAAAGATATTACAGGTTTGATAACAACACATCCTAATTTGATTTTCCCTTTTATCAACGTGAGTGGACTCGTGCAACGGCATTTTTTAAGCTGAAGAACTGTGTGAGCATTGCAAAACACAATAGAATTCGAACCGCAACAAAAATTTACGGGAGATTTTCTTTGAATTTCGCAAACACGTTGTGCTTAGGTGACACATTAATTCCGGAATATTCTATTGCTTTGCCGTGGCTGCTGAGGTCTTCAACGATCTGAGAGAGTACGCAAGGTCGCGATGGCGATCGCAGACAAAAACGACTTTTGGCCAGTCCCTTGCCAATTTCTCAGACGTATACGACATTTTTAGCCAGCGCTTTGCAAAAACGACCTACATTTTTTGGGTAAAATTTGGCAGAATTATGACATTTTTTGATTCACACCTATTGCTATCGTAAAGGACAATGTTTCCACAAAAAACAATTTTGTTCAATGCAAAACTAGAAAAGACGTGTCTTTCTCTATGACCGTTCTCTTTGTTTTGCGTACTCTCTCGGCGGTAGAGATTGCTGAATATCTTGGTTCCTCCTTAAAGCGCAGGCCAAAACCTTTATAAATTAAAATTGGACCAATGCACATTGCGTGCGCAATATTGAAAGGAAATCTGAGCGTTACAGTTAAGGTACTTTCCACTTGGACACTTTCCTTGTTAAAGCGATTTATTAAAATCATATTTTTTTCAATCTGTTTGCTGCACTAAAATTCTACGCACTATTCTATGAAATTTTATTGATTTATTTGGCAATGGAATTTTCCCAAGGATTATTTTTTAAATAAAAACACCATTTTTGCATTCAAAAACTTACCACCGTTTGTTCGTAACTGTAAGAGCGGTCCAAGGTCTTGAGTTCGCGTTGAAGTTGGTCATTCATCTTATCTTGGCCCATGAAAGCCGTCGCAGAAAAGACTTGAGATCACAATATAACAAACTTTTTACAGCAGCAATCAAGATAAATCAAAGTTTTTGAACTTAAAATTCATAGAAACTGCAGAAATCTGAGTCCTACGTAGCAGTTGTGCTAAATTGCTCCGTTCTACGCGGCACTAGCGGCAAAATCGTACTCCACGAGCGGTTTAGCGACCAACCAAAAGTTTTTGAGGTCAAAATAACTTGTGGGGAATGATAATCGGGCAATCGAATCGCTGCGGATTATCATGCTGGTTCGGGTTTGATTTTGGTTTTTTGCGGCCCTCAGTGCATCCAGCCCTTTCCAGGCGCTGTTTTTGTTACTCGCCCGAAGGTCATTGACCGATATTTAAATTTATTCAAATTCAACTTTTGACATGCTCCGAAATTTTTGAAATTTCGCAGCTTTGATTTGTTATGCCGAGTGCAAAAACAAAACGATTTTCAATATATTTATTAAATCTGTCTTTGAAATGCACAAAAAAAGAGGCAAGGGAAAATAAAAGGACGTTAGTCATCGTACATGTCGCAAACGTGCGGGTTGAAAATTTTGGAAATGATGGTAGACTCGCTGGTCTCCTTTGAGATCACCTGAAAAATAAAAATAAATTGTTAATAAAGTCGTATTTTAAAAACTCCTTTTATCGTATAAAAAGTTACTTCTTTTCATACGACAATGTTTGTCGTATAAAATGTCCCCAAGTAAAATGTTTTCCACTTTCCTTTAAAGTCATCGTATAAAAAGTCGCCTTTTTTCATATCTCATTTTTTGTCGTATAAAATGTCGCTCAGAGCCAACTTACATGTAAATCATTCAGCAAGCACAACAATGTTCCCATGCGGGCACCCGTCTCGCTGACACCGTACGTGATGATGATATTGCTGTGTAATTCGGAATAAATCCGATCCCGTAGTTTGTCCGCGCCCTCGTAGCTGGTGGTTAGTCCGATTTCGTTCCAAAGAATGACTCCGGCCAAAGCGGAGATTTCGACCTCGCGGATTTGAAGTCGTCGCATTTTCGCGACCAAATGGCGGGCTCGGGCCATCACTGGCTTACACATTCTGCAAAAAAATTATGCTATTTCCATTAAAAAAAATGTTTTTGCACAGTGCAGTCTTTTTTTATTTCGCACAGTGCAATCGATTTTTCTGACTGCACTGTGCGAAAAACGCTGCGATTTTGCAAAAATTGCACAGTGCAATCAATTTTTTCCCGCATCGTGCATCGACGCGGCCATTTCGCACAGTGCAATCAAACTTTTTGAACTTTGCACGGTGCAAAAATTAAAAAACTTTTTTTTTTAATCGTCAAAGCTTACTGTGCAGCGACGGATGGGTCCTTGTCTTCCTGGAAAAAGTATTCCATATTATTTCCGTCGATGAATTGACCGTAATGAAGGACAAATCGGGTGTCTTCTTCGCTGGGGAAGGCGTTCATTGTTTTGTAGGCTTGATCCAAGTGGCAGAACGTGGAGGAAAATGCCCTTAGGACCAGTACCTATAAAAAATTTGCGTAAAAATAAAAAAAATATAAAAAAAATAAAAATAAATCGTTTTTTGCTTTTTTGGGAAAATTTTTAAACTTCAAAAAATTCCAAAAATTAAAATAAAAAAAAATTCGTTGACTATTTTTTCAAGCCAAAAAATCTTAAAAACCCTTCAACTTACCTTTAAATCGTGTGTGAGTGTGTCAAACGGCTGGAACCAATCATTCACCATGCTGAACATCAAGCTCAGACATCCCCGTTCCATTTTCAAATGCTCCGAATGCTTGACCATCCGATAGA
Source organism: Bursaphelenchus mucronatus (assembly GCA_025436335.1). Taxonomy (NCBI): domain Eukaryota; kingdom Metazoa; phylum Nematoda; class Chromadorea; order Rhabditida; family Aphelenchoididae; genus Bursaphelenchus; species Bursaphelenchus mucronatus. Next base: position 372,060 of record CM046358.1, on the reverse strand, counting down.
TGTCGCTGCTGAAGATGTTGTCCGGATACATCACGGTGTACAGCGATTTCTGTGAGCTCTGATAGTTCGCGTACCCTTCATGCATGCGCTGCAACAAACTCGGCCCCGCTGGCGGCGTATACGGCAGCAATGCGACGGTGGAGGGCTGTCCAAGGTTGCGGATGCCATGCGGCATCACCAGCACTTGACTGTTCACGAGTTCGGCGGGTTTCTGATTGAGCAATGAGCAGGTGAAGGTGGAGGAAATGGCGCTCAAATCGAGTGATGAGAACACATTCGAATTGACCGAATTTAGGAGCGGGATTGAGGTAGAGATGGGGGTTTGGTCCAGAACAGAGCTCTGGCTAGGCAGTTGGGAGGTGGAGCAGCAGGAGGGGTCACTGGGACCACAGCATTCAATGACTTTCACCTCTTTCCGGCGGCCAATTGGGTCGCGATTCATTTGAACGTCTGAAATGGAATTTTTAAGTGCTGTCAATGGTTTTGTTTGTAATGATAGTTACCACTCGACAAAATATACTTTTGAAATCAATCAGAAACGGCAGCCAAATTTACTTCGATAAAACTATGGCAAGAGGAGACCAAAATAACAAAAGACATATTTCATCGTATACAATATCACCCAAGAAATATGCTTAAGGCTGGTTGGATTTATTATGACATTCCAATCCAAAGAACGATGTTAGCTATGTCTTTTACAAAAGTATGGCAAGAGGAGACCAAAATAACAAAAGACATGTTTCATTGTATAAGATGTCTTTCGAAGTATGTTTTGTGGCCATATGTGACTATTTTGTCTCGTTATTCTTATAAACAAATGTAAGTATTATATTTCTGGAAAACTATGGCAAGAGGTGATCAATTTCCAAAAAAAAACCTTTTATCGTATAAAATGTCTCCCTATTCTATTCTTCTATGATTTGTGTCACGCTCTGTACTTTAGTCTATAGTTTCCAACTTGTTGAGCTTCCCCAAATCCCGAGTGCGATGAAAAATCTCAGACGAAACGCAAATCGACGCGAAAAGTCAGACCACCCCTCAGATTCCCGAAATTAGAACACAAATCAGACTTCTTCATAAAGCGCAAACGTCCGTTAACTCCGTCAAGGCGACAAGAACACAGCGACATGTTTTATGCCTGACTCGATAAATGGTTGGCGCTTGAGATAGAGGTCGGGCGCTTGTAATCAGATTTTCATCGCCAAAAATCTGAAGAATGACGTAAGGCGGGGGAGAAAAGTGCAAAAGGAATGTGGCAAATCTTCGGATTCAGAAGCCAATGCCTATTCTTTGCACTGTGCAAAAAAGAATTTTTGTTCTGCACCGTGCAAAAAATGAAAATCGCCGCACAGTGCAAGAAATTTTTTGAACGGTACTGTACAAAAATTTGACAAAAAAATCAGTTAAAAAATTGAAAAAAAAACATCTCGACCAAGTCTCCAAACTGTGCAAAATTTTGTTTGCACGGTCCGTTGCGGCAACGACTGCACAGTGCAATCATTTTTTTTGACTGCACAGTGCAAAAATTTCTTCAAACCGCACTGTGCAAAATATCAAAAAAATTTTCGGTCTCAAGATAAGAATTGGATTACTTGACCATTAACAATAAGGAAATGCAACACTACTTGTGGAAATTATGTGGAAACTGGGTTACCTTTCTTATTCATTCCGAGAGCCAGACATTTCTTGAAACGGCACGCACGACACATGTTTCTCATTTCTGAAAAGGAAGTAAATTTTAGTATTCTACGTCAAGAATAAGGTTTTTTGGTCGGTGGATTGTTTGGGGATAGAGCGCAAAATTTTGAAAAAAAATGTGCTTTCTTTAAAAAATAAAATTTTCAATTTGAAAAAAATCAGAAAGAATCAAAAATTCCTCTTACCTTTCCTAATAGGGCATTTGCAGCTCTGTCTGCACTTGTAAACTTTTTTCTCGGCTACAGTTCGTCGAAAAAAGGCTGCACACGCGCGACAAGCCAGAATTCCGAAATGACAGCCATGGGAAATGTGGCCACAGACCAAACAGCACTTCCCCTGATCATCTTCGTTGGGTTGGTAGTCCTCCACGTCCTCGTTGTAGGAGCCCTGATGGGTTGGCGAGGTGGAATCCGCCTCCGGCGATTGGCTGTCCACAGTTCTTTGGTCGAGGCTCTCAAACATTGAAAAAACTGAAAGAAATCTAAATTTTTTTTGAGTTTTTCGAAAAAATGTGTTCAAATCGTTTGAAAATCACGTAGCACAAAATGATCTCACGGAACGGTGGGAAAGAGCATTGGAAAAGAAAGATTGAAGATCTGAATATGTCTTGGAGAGAAATCAAAAAATGATCGATAAGAGGAAATTGCGGAAACGGCTCGTTTTGATGTTTGAAGTCGAACTTTGACAACGTGAAACATTTTTTGATACAGTAGAATGTCCAATCAACAAATTTGGGATCGAATTTTTGATCTTCTAGACAATTTTTAAAATGGGATTTTTTAAAATTAAAAATTAAACTTTAGGAATTTCAAAAATATTTTCGGGTCTCCAAATATTTGTGTAGCAATTTTTAGGTCAAATTGTGATTTTCTAAGCGAAAAAATCCCAAAAAAATCTTAAAAACAATAAATACACGTATGGAGAATAAAGATTTTGTGGTATTTAACAGCAAATTTTATCTCTTTAAAGAGTACTTTCCTAGTCCGGGATCTGTAGAACTAATTTTTAAACGGAATTCAGATTTTTTGATCGTAAAAATCACCAAAAAGTTTTTTGTGCCAAAAAGTTTCAAAAAAAATTGCGAAGATTTTAAAGCACCAAATGAAGGCACTGTAATTCAATTTTGAGTGCGATTATTCATTTTATCTTTTGTTGAAAATCCCAAAAAACTCTTTAAAGCCCTAAATTCCCAAAAAAAATTTAAAAATCGTATAAAGTAATGCCCCACTATTTAAACCGCACTTAGCCCCGAAATTACACTTTTTTTATGTAATTTCCTCTTCCGAACACCACTTTCGCCGCCTTTATTTACCATTATCTCAGCGTGCAAGGGGCGAATAATCAGTCACAAACCACGAACACACGCCGAATTTTCCAAAATACAAACTTTTTTCGGGAATTGACTTCAATAAATGTATTCGGCAGCAAATTGAAGAGGCAAAAGAGTAGTGTAGCATGTGGTAAAAAGTTTAATAGGGTATGGTACACGGTTTGAAAGGAGATTTGAATTTTTTGAGACTTTTTTTGTGAAAAAAATGAAAAAATTTTTCAAAAAAATTTTTTTTGATTTTATTAACAAAACATGACTTAAAAATGTGTGATATAGAGAGGACGTACTGGAATAAGTACCTGAAGCAATTTATTTCAAAAAAAATTACAAACAAATCAACTATTCCGCGAATTTTTTCATTTTTTAAAATAAAATTTTTTTTAAATAGAAAAATCAAATAAAAATAATTTTTTTTCATGGCTGATCAGACAATGTTTTATAATTTTAAAGTTGGTTTAGACTTTTTTCAGCAAAAAAAATTCAAAAAATCTCAAAAATCTAAATTTCTTTTGATTTTTCGAAAATTCATTTCTAAAAACCCCCAAGGCAACTTTCTCCGCTAACAAATCTCTCAAAACCCCTCAAAATTCAACGCTTTCTCCTGGCGAAACCCCACATTTCTCGTCCGTTTCGATGGGGTATAAAAGGGGGGAGAAAGGGGAGCGGGAGCGGAGAGAAAAGACTCATTTATGTTTGCCGTCCGGACACAAACTACGCGTGTCACCGCCCCAACTACGTGCGAATCACAACTCATACTCTGTGTTCTAATCGGGGCCGGCTAATTTCCTAACAAAAGGACGGTTGATTACTCACGGTTTGCCAAGATATTGGGGAAGTCAACAAGAACTACTTTTGGGTTTTATTCTTGGATAGGGTGGGCGAAAAGGATGTTAGGTTAGAGGAGAAATTCTCCAAGCGACGTTCAGATTTCTTATGAAAAACTGGAGATTTCTAATTTGCGTTTTGCAGAATCAGCCGAGATTTTTTTGATATTGACTTTCTTTCTATCGGAAAGGGCATCATTTCTACAAAAAATCAGGTTTTCTGCGCGAAATTGCTAAAAATACGCCCAAAAAAAGTGTTTTTTCTCTCTGACCGCTCTCCGCATTTCACTCATTCTCTCGCCGACAAAGATTGTTGAATATCTCGGCTGCTCCTCCAAAGCACAAGCTAAAATTTTTAGGAATTCATATTTGGCCCATGCCCAAAGAGTGTGCAAAATATAAAGAAATATAAGCGTCCCACTTGGAACGATTTATTTGTTTTTGATGACGACAATGTCTTTGCGGGATGAATCATAAAGGTAATGAAAAGCGAGTATAGAGGAAAAAAGCGCGAAAAAAAACAAGTAAACTCATCAAACACCTCGATTTTACAACGTTTAAAGAAATTTAAAAAAAAAAAATTTCAATTTGAAATCTTTTTTGTCGCAAATTGGCTTAAAATTTTGCCCGTCGTATCTGTAGAACTCTAAATCAATTTCTGAAGATTTTAATTCGCCATATGCAACTCGCTCTTCAAAAACTTCCTTGTTTCCAAATTTAACACCCGGATTTCTTACGCGACCCAAAAAAATATGCGACAAATTCGGCGTAAATAACAAAATGAACGTTGGTCGGCGGCCAGATGCTTCTGCGCGATATATTTTCGAAAAGGACGCTATTCACTGCTTTTTTGAGATTGTTTTGACTTTTACGCTTTTCATTATTAAAAAAATAAAAAAAACGTCTCGAAACGCCTCAAAATTCAGCAAAAGAATCAAAGAAATTTGAAAATCTGATAAATTGGCATAATTTTGAGAATAAATACAAAAGTATGAAATTTCCAAGAAAAGATCAAAAAGTATCCAAAAACCTCAAAGTTACAAAAAAATCGAAAAATTAAAATTTCAGCATTGCAAGAAAAAAGCAAAAAATATCAGAACCCCCCAAAATTCCGCGAAAAAATCAAAAAAATCGCAATATATTTCCAAGCAAAAATCGAAAACCCCTCAGTTCCCCTAAAAATGCAGCAATTAAATTTCCTTATCCACGACTACAGAACCCGTTGCTGGCGTTATCAGAAAGCCGCGTCGACTGTCATCGAAATGCGACGCTATACAACGGGGCGGAATGACGGAAAACACATTAACTGATAGCGACTACAAAAAATGACACAAATGGTTCCGTCAATTCCGCCCGAAGGAATCGCGATTCTCGTGACAAAGCGACGCCTTTGCGTGATGTGGAAATGCGATCTAGTCTGTGTTGTCGCGGGTACTTCGGAGCGACAACACCGACGGAGGGGGGGTTTCGCAAGTGATGGGCTAGGCGAACTGGTAAAAAAGGGGGTAAAAGAACGCAAAAGTAATACTCATTTGTCGTCGGTTGTATTGCGAAAAAAATTGAAGAGTGTCGTAAGGGAGTTTGAACCTTATATCACCCCGGAAGCAGTGTTTTACAATGTCCTCCTGTTTGCTCAATGTTCAGTAGTCTCGAACCGTTGTTCAAAACAAAAAAGACAGTCATCTGACAAACAAAGTGCTCCAAGTGCGGCACTCAGATTTTCTTTAAATTTTGCGCACATGTTGGACCTAGGTCACGTATAAGTTCCTGAAAATATTAACTTCCGCTTTGCAGGCACATCCGAGATATTAAAGCACATTCACCGACGAGGGAGTATGCAAAATTTGGGGAGCGGATAGAGATAAAAACGTGTTTTAGTCGTGTCTTTGCCAGTTGCGAGCGAAAAAATGATTTGTTTTGTGAAAACATTAACCTTTGCAGTAGAAAATGGGCATGAAACTCTTCGTAAAACTTAAAAAAGGGCATCATTTTTGACAACTTTCGGCCTAAGGTCATTTCTTCAAAGCTAGGATCTTTACTGACGAGAGATTATAGAGAATGAAGAGAGACGGCTAGGCAAAATCGAACTTTGGCTATATCTTTGTTGTTTTTACAGATAAAAAAAAAGTTTGCAGAAACATACATACATAGCTCTCTGAGCGTAGATCGCTTATTATTTTTAAAGTTTTAAACATTTTTTGAGCTTTGCAAAACCCATCACCAAGTTGATGGATAGTTCGTAGTGTAGACTAGAATATTTTTAAAAGACATTGAACTAAACACAAAGAAATTTGGCCCTAAACTACGCGTTTTTTGTCTGATCATCTCACCTTATATTCCACAGTCTCGCGTCTGCAAAGATCGTGAAATATCTCAGCAGCGGCTGCAAAGAGTGAGCTAAAACTTTGAGAAATTGACACATAGACTAGCTTGATTATGTTTCCAAAAATCCAACGGAAATCTAAGCATTGTCCCCTGAGTAAGCTTCATCAAAATATGCACAGCTTGCGCCTTTCAAGACCTCGGAGAATAAAGTCCAATTACATCAGATGAAGCGAAAGCAAACAACCCATATAGCGACTTCAGAAGCGGTCGACGACAAACTCCACAGCTCCGCAAATATCCAACTCAGTAGAGCACAACACGACCAAGGATTCGAAAGTACCTTGTGCTCAACAAACACAATTTAACTGGTCCGCTCTTTACAGGCGAAAGCTGGAGGCGCGACGCTCAGATCTTGATGAAACTTGGCACAAATTTAGATGAGGCTGTTCTACGATATGAAAAGTGAAATTCCTAGCTCGCGCTTTGCAGAAACAGCTGAGACTTTTAGTCGGAAATTTGATGAATAATTTGACACTTTTTTGCGAATTTTGGCATGAAAAGTTTCACGTCTATTTCATCTGTAGAGAGTAAGGTTTTCACATAAAATCAATATTTTTTATGCAAAACTGGCAAAGATATGACAAAAAGTGTTTTTCTCTGTTCTTCTCTGACCGCTCTCCGCATTTCGCATACTCTCTTGTCTGCAATGACCGTTGAATATCCCAGCCGCCCTTGCAAAGCGCAAGCTAAGACTTTCAAGAGTTGACACCCAGTCTATGCACAAAACGTGTACAAAATTCAAATAAAATCATCTACATGAGCGCTTCAATTCGAGCACTTTCCATGTTAGCAGAAGACGAAATGAAATTTGAAATTTTATGTTTTCGGACCGATGTTTTTCCCGCTTGCACTTTAGAGGAAAGATGAAGCCCACGATAACTTCCAATGATCTTTGACGCCAACGTTGCGCGATATCTGAGCCAAATCTCCGCCTACAGGTATCAGCGGGAGCGGGTTATTACGGAGAGTCATGTGCTCTGTGGTGGGACAAAAGTATCCACTTTCAAGGAGCGGCAAATTGTACTCAAAGAACGCAGCAAAAATATCCAAAATTAACAGAAACGGATGCATATAAAATTTGGCGTAAATTCAGATGGAAATTTCATAAGAAATTCACCGCCCGCGCTTTGCAGAAACCATCACGACTTTAAAGTCAAAAGAAATGAAATGGTTTCCAAGTAGACCGCGAAAATGAGAGGGTGAAGTCCAGATATCAATTCCTAAAAATTTTAACTCGATTTATTGCTTGAAAGGCCAAAAAACGTTTTTTCTCTGACCGCTCTCCGCATTTCGCGTACCCTCTCGGCCTCAAAGATCATTCTATATTTCAACAGCCCTTGCAAGGTGGAACCTAAAATTTTCAGCATTTGATATGTGGACCACGCAGAGTGCCTGTGCAAAATTAAAAGAAAATCGGGGCATTCCATATTGAACTGTGATATCAATATACACAGCATGTTTTTCCAAAAAAACAAAATCTTTTTGTCGTTGGCGATTTTATCGGGACTTTGAAAGGGATCATAAAACACACACCAACTTCCGACATTATTAAATCGAATTTTTTGCTGGAATTTTCTGAAATCGGTGAAAATCCGGTTCAAAAGGACCGAATTTTATGAGTAGCCAAAATTAGTGGAGGAAGAGGCTGTTGAGTGAAATCTTGATTAGATTTGTTGGGAGCAGCGTTTTTTAAAGAGAAGATCAAAAAACTAAAAAAAATCTTTTTCGTCGGTTTAAATTTTCTTACGAGGAAAATGCCCCAAGTGCAATGCTCAGACTTGCATGAAGTTTTACTAATATTTAGGTTAAATTCATCTAACAAAAATGCAAGATTCCCAAATTGCGCTTTGCAGAAACGACTGCGACTTGTTGTTTTTTGGTCAAAAAAAGCAAAAAATTTGAATTTTTTGTTAAATTTTTGATTTGAAAGGTCTCAGTCTTATTTCTACCGTAGAGGGAAATGTTTCTACAAAAAATCATTGTATTCCAGTCGAAATTGAAAGAGATATGGGCAAAGTGCCTTTTTTCTCTGACCGCTCTTCAAAATTTTCGTACTCTCTCGTTGCCAGAGATCATTGAATATCTCGGTTGTCATAGCTCCACGCAAACTAAAATTTTCCCGAATTGATCTGTGGTAAAGACACAATACATATGCAAAATTTCAAAAAAAAATCTAAAAAACAAATTTTTGTGCGAAAAATTTAAGGTCTCGGCACAAAAACCAAAAAAAATTTTTTGTTTGTTGAATTTTACGGAAAATTAGAGACAGCAATAAAATAAAAAATACTAAAATGAGTCTATTTTCTTCCGCTTTTATCTAGATCACAATCCATAATTTCCTACAATACGCAAATAGGGCGCATAATTTCCCGTCAAATATTTGCCAAGCCCAATTCCGTCCTCCTGCATTCAGCAAACTATACGTGGACAGTCATCAGCGCCCCTTTTTCGGTTGTAGTCCGAACACATAATCAGCCCAACACACAAGCCACAGGCAAACAAAAGAACCACGCCCAAACCACAGCCTCGTTTCCCGTCCTCTCCTGAATTTTTTGTAGTCATAAGGCCGTCAAAATACAATGGAAAAAGCGCCTGATATGCAGAATACAGAATGGAAGTAAAATGAAAACTCTTGCAAAAGCATTAAGTGCATCAAAAAAAATTTTTTGATGACCCAACTTCAAACGGTTATTGCTTGAGGCAAAATGATCCGATTGTCTTCACATTTTGAGCATAAGCTCTCCATAGGCCATGTTTTAACTACTGAAAATTTCACCTCTCAGTCTGCAGGTACCCTTAAGATATTCAACGATCTTTGCTTGTAATTGGCGGGGTAAGAGGGGAATTTATAAAAAAACTGAATATGTCAGAGGGTACTTCTTGAATTTTAAACAAAATTTATAAGCGCTGTCTACAATGAAGGCATATTGATTGCTAAAAATTTTAGCCTACAAACTGCAAGTACCTCCGAGATATTCAGCAATCTTTGCAAACAGACTATAGAGAATAAGCAGAGACGGCTAAAAAAAATAGATTTTCAGTTATACCTCGTGCAGTTTTTTCGTAAAAAATAATGTGTTTGCAGAAATGTAGCTCTCTATGCGTAGATCACTTCTCATTTCAAAAGTATGAGAAATTTTCAGTTTGAGCTTTGCAGAACCCGTCACAAAGACAAGGTCAAAAGATGATCAAAAAAGATATATTTCTCATTGATTACGGGTTGATATATAGTTTGTAGTGTAGACTAGAACACTTTTAAATGACATTGAACCAAACACGAAGAAATTTGGCCCTAAACTACGCGTTTTTTGTCTGATTATCTCACCTCATATTCCATAGTCTCGCGTTTAGCAATATTGTATGTAGAATATCTCAGCAGAGCCTGTAAAGAGTACAAAGGGAAAACCAAAAGATGACCGAAAAAGATGTTATTTCTCATTAATTAGGAGCTAAAGAAAAGTTGATGGATAGTGCGTAATGTAGACTATGATACTTTTATGTGGCATTATTACCAGCCACAAAAAAATTTAGCACCAAAATAACGCGTTTTTCTCTGACAATCTCTCCTCGTCTTTCATAGTCTCTCGTCTGCAAAGACTGTTGAATATCCCGGCTCTCCAATAGAAATCCCCAACAAATTATGTTTAAAAAGAGTCTACTAAATTTCCTGAACATTCATTGGGTACTCACTGAGATATTCAATTTTGAAAAAATTCCCCTCTTACCCCACCAATACCAAAAAATTCTCCCATAATTTTTGGCTTTTTCTCTGTTTTCTTCTCTGTGCATCCCTCTTCCGCCAATCATTATTTCAAAAGCCCTGCAGGCTTCCCCTCCCGAGAGTTGAAAGACCGTCAATCGCACGATTCATCGGAATCCACAAGCAAAACGAGAGAAACTCCCGTCGTTCCCATATCACATGCGTTTCTTTACACTCTGCCTTCGGAGTTCGCGCGACGCCAACGAACCGCTTTCTCTGCGTATAGTTCGGTCTTCGCTTGGGAACACAGACAACGGCATTGATGAGCGATCATTTTTAAGTGGAAATTAAGCCGCAAAAAATGTTTTCTTGATGTAAGAATTGTTGTGACAAAAAATAAGGCTAAAAAAGTATTGCTCATTAAAGTGACAGTGCAGCTGCTTTTGAATCGAGCTTTTACGGCGTGGAAACGAAATGTCCAAAAAAGTTTCTTTTTCGACTGTACCAATAACAACGGAAAAAATAATGTTCTCATTTTACATGCTTACCAACAATTATTCTACTGTTTGCAACTTTACCGCCTTTGTTTTCGATGCAAGACATAAAGAAACTTTTTTTTTTAAATTACGTTTTACACGCCGTAAAGTTCAAATGTAACTGTTCTGGCCCTTTAAACCGCTTTTAAATTACGGAAAATTTTGTCTGACGCATTTAAGAATCATTTAACGATATTTTTACGAGGCATTATGAAAAATGAGGAAAGGTGGTCAGAGAAAAATTTTTTCCGTAGCCTATTAGATTAGTGGGAAAAACAATGTTTCTTGCAGAGATTTTTACCCTTCATTTTGGATTACAAAAAATTTAAAAATTGAAAAAAACGAGGTCGCATTTAAAGTGCATTCCTTGTTAAAACCCCAACGACAACATTAAAAACAAGTAAATTTTGTTGAAAGAGCAAAAAGGATAGTTAAAGCCATATGACGGTACGAGTTCACAGACTAGAACCCACCGAAATGGCGAGAGAGTGGGCTATAGCTGTTATAGTTTAGAGGGCCGCTGGTTGTAGCCTGAGACTTGGGGCCGCAGAAAAAATGGAAACAATTTTATGAAGGACAATAGGGATTATCGTATAATATTATATAATATCTAAAAATCGAAAAAAAAATTGTTTTTTTAGCAATTTTTTTGAAGAAATAAAATAATGATAAAAATTTGCTGAATATCCGCTAGACATAAATTGCTAAAAATTTTAGCTTGACATTTGCAACCAGCGCCGAGATATTCAACGATCTTTTGGGACAAGACACCATGAAAAACGAGGAGAGTGGTCAGATGAAATCCTTTTCATTTTAATCCATTTATCGATCAAAAATTTCAATTGTTTCTGCAAAACGCGAGTTAAAAATCTCGCTTGTTCCTTAGAAAACCATTATATAAATTTGTGCCAAATTTGATCAAAAAATTTTTTGAAAGCGAAAATTAAAATTTTAAAAAAATCGTAGAACTAAACAATCACCTTGCTTTGTCCTTCAAATTAATCATTGGGCACTCAAAAAACAACGAAAAAAGTTTCAAGTTCTAAGTCAAATTGAGAGATTTACAACCAAATTACTGTCCTTCGCCGCTCCGAAAAACTGTTCGCATTAAATTCGACACAAAGAATAAATTGTAAGGTACAGTGTGGGCTGAAAACACAAGCCACAGAATTAGAGGCCTCTCCGCTTTTTATTTGAAAGGATCCCATCACATGACGGGCAACGTGTGTGAAGCACAAGGTTTGCAATTTCTGTAGGAAAAGTGAGGAAAACAAGAAAAAAATGGAAGACATTGTGTTCGAAATGTGTGCAAATTGAGGATAAATTTAGATTGAAAGTTTTAAAAGAAATGCAAAATTTTTAGTGCGCGCTCTCCTGAAAAAATTGAGATTTTGTGTCCGAAAAAATGACAAAATTTTTAATTTTTTTGCGAATCTTGTTTAGATTCGTATAAAAGTTGGCGCAAATTTAGAGTAAAAACATGCAGTAACCTTTCCGCAAAAAAATCATTTTTTTCCGCGCGAAACAGGCAAGGATATGGCCAAGAATGTTGTTCTCTCCGGCCTCTCCCAACGTTTCGCGTACTCTCTCGGTGACAAAGATTGTTGAATATCTCGGCCCTCTCTAGAAAGAGCAACTTAAAATTTTTAGGAATTGATATGTGATCTAAGCGTGAAGATCTGAGCGTCGCACTTAGGGTACTTCTTTTGTGGCAAAGTTTTTGCAAGGCATTTCCTATAAAACTAAAATATTTCTAATTTGTTGGCAATTTTTACCAAAAAAAGCCGATATTTTTTACAAAGCACAAACTCAAAACGCTGCATAAGTTGTAGAAAATCTAATCTAAAACTTGCATCAAGTTGCTTTTAATAATTATGAAAAAATCATTCAAAAAATTGTCAAAATAAACAAAATCACGATTATATTTTAAAAATTACAGAATCCAGCACAAGTTTCATTGTGTTCTGAGAGCACAAAAGACTGAGCAGAATTCAAATTCAAATATCAAAAATTTTGCATAGCTGGGTAAATACGACTACAAATCATATTTCCTTCAAATTGGGATCCAATTCGAAGGATAATCCGAACAAAAAATTATGCAAACACAAAAAATTCCAAAATTTTTTCAGATAAATATTTGAACTGTAGTAAAACCTCTGTACCACGAATCGCAACTCTTTCGTCCGCAAAGATCGTTGAATATCTCGAAGATACTGAGAAAGTGCAAAGATTTTTAGCAATTTATGTAAAGCCTATACAAAATACGTATACCAAAAAGATCGTTAGAGGTGAGTCCCTCAATATACACATCACAAAAACCCTACCTGTACCTATCATCAAAAAACAAGTAAAACTCATAGCCAATTGCTTTCTTCTCCTTCATTTCTTTTATATCATACTTGGCTTATCAGTTCTTAGTCCATTACCCCTTATCAAACACAAAGCTTGGTGGAGAAAACACAAAGTCAGACATCGTCATCTTTAAGGGGGGACAAAGAAGGGGTTACTAGTTTATACCCGGGGTAAACTAGAAGGTAGGATAATGAATTTATGGGTTGTAGAGGGAGTAGAAGAACCTTAAAAAAGGTGTTTTGAAGTGTGTGGAAGCTCCAAGTGTGCGTGATAAAATGAAAAGATAAAAAATAATAAAAGCAACTGCTGGGCCATGTAATACAAAATTTAAACAAGCAATTCGAATATCTTTTTTGTCAATGATCTAACTTCGGGGAACATAGAAAATTGAAACAACCGGTCTGACAATGTGAGGAAAAGGTGTTTTGTTCAGGAGCGCTAAGCATGTACATACAACATCGACGTTTTGACCGCACGGTGCAAAACAAACCGAGACCGGTCCAATTCGCACCTTACAGTGCAAAGTTTGAACGCACAGTGCGCTCCGAAAAAAATAAAAGTTTCGAACATACGAGGACCCAACCAATATCGCCCTCGGAAAAGAATTGAGAACGGAAATCGATTAGAACGTCAGAGAAATTTTTCAGCACTGCGAAATATTCTTTCCCGCCTTGCGACACAATTTGCACAGTGCAATCTGCACAAAAATGCCTTTTCCCCACCTGCACCGTGCGAAGTATCTTCTCGGAGCGTCGCAAAATTCCCCTTTGAAAACTGAAATTCGGAAAAAATTGCACTGTGCAATCAACATTTTAGCCTACGCGCGTAGGCTTTTTTTAGTTTTGCACAGTGCAAAAAAAGATCTCCGAACGTTTTTGCAGGCCCTCCCCTTTTGACTTTCCCATTTTTCTCCAAAACGCACTGTGCAATCTGCATTTTACCCAACGATCTAGGCTGTTTGTAAATATGCACAGTGCAAATAGCAACTTTGGCTTTGTCGCTGCGCGACAAACCAAAAATTCGCACAGTGCGCAATGTTGTCGCTCCTAAAGTGCCCCGAGGTTTGAAGCCTTCAAAAAAAATTATACTACGTTGTAGCAAGTCACATTTTGGGCTTTTTACCAAAAAGTTTTTTCTATTTCGGGGTGAAATCATTAATGGAAGTTTTGACCAATTTAATTCGGCCAGACCGAATTTTAGTAATATATGATAATATTTACACGTCTTATCATCGAGTTTTCAAATTCCGAACGAAGGAGCTAGGTCGCGTTTTCGTATCTTTACTCGTTCAAAAGTTACAGTACTTTTTATGTTTCCGCTGTTACAGTAACCCAGTTTCAAAAAGTGGCGTAAAATCATCAACAAATGCTTTGAAGAGCTCACCAAATTGAGTAAAATGCCTTTTAAGGCAGGGATCAGTATTTGCCGAGATACTTTAGTCTTAAGCCACCTTGTTACAGTAATACCTCGTGAAGCGACAAATGTAGATATCTTCGCACCTTTTTTTATATTTTTTTGAAGTTTGGGTAAATTTCCGCAAACTTGTACTTATTGATCCCGTACTAAAATATACTAGTGGGTTTAACCATGCTAAAAGCGCGGCCAGGAAAGAAGGCCATATCTACTCTAAACAGGTTGATATATATAATGCATTTTTATCCGAGCTAAAGAATCTTTCAAAATCGGAGCTCCCTTATCCTCCGAGATTTAACCGAGCCTCGACTGCTCTTTAACGTATTGTAGATCTTGCCGATCATAAACAACTAATAATTTCTCCGCGCATACTTCAAACGATGTACTATTTTTACTGCAGCTAGAAGATGCGTAGTCTGTGAGGTGTTGTAGAAAAACGCGCAGATAAATTTATATTGTTTTCTCCATTTACCGTAAAAATGTTCAAAGTTTTCGTTTACACTGTGAAATGGCATGATGGAACAAACTACACCACATGTATTTTTGGCAGGGAAGGTCGAAAGTTCGGAAAAACGTGACACTTTTTTGCATGAAAAGTTGCATGACTATTTCTACTATAGATAGTAATGTTTCCACGAAAACACAATTTGTTCCACGCGGAACTGGCAAAGATATGGACAAGAAGCGTTTTACTCTCTTCCCACTCTCCGAACTTTGCGCATTCTCTAGAAGATTGTTGAATATCTCGGCTGCTTCTGCAAAACGCGAGCTAAAGTTTTCAGGAATTGATATGTGGCCTATGCCGTACGTATGCGCAAAATTTCAAAAAAAAAAATCCGAGCGTTACACTTGAGACTTTTGCTTTTTTAGTCGCTTTCTTGAAGCCTTTCTTGATTTTTTCCTCGCTGTAAATCGATCGTTTTTTGGCTAACCAGGGAAGTACCCCAAGTGCAAAGCTCATATTTTCTTTAAATTTTGCACACACTTTGGGTATGGGACACATGTAACTTTCTTAAAATTTGAGCTAGCGTTTCGCCGTTGCAGCCGTGATATTCAACGATCTTGGCGGCTTAGAGAGTAACGCAAAACGCGGAGAGCAGTTAGAGAGAAAAAACGCTTTTTGGCTGTATCTTTGCCATTTTTGCATAGAAAATGTTGATTTTATGAGGAAAAATTACTCTTTACAGTAGAAATAGACGTAAAGCTTTTTATGCTAAAATTCGTAAAAAATTGTCGCAAGTTTCGACATAAAAATCTTGGTCGTTTCTACAAAGCTCAAACTAAGATGCCAAAAAAATTATTTTAAATTTAAGATTCTTTTGTAATCATCATTTGTAATCACCCAAACTACACATCCCATCCGCCTGATAATGGTCTAATAAATGCGTTATACTACGTCTTTGACAGCATATAATATTACACTACAAAAACTAAACTTATTTTGGGCCAATCCCAGAAATGACGCAAGATTTTTTAATTATCTAGATTGTTTAAGCTATAAATATGAATTTTATGGACAAAAAACTGCAATTTAAAGATAAAATTTGTTTATTTTATCCAATTTTTTCGAGTATAATATTTATAATTGCTTCAATTATTAGAAAAAATCAAAAAATTCAAAAAGCTCAGTTACCGTATTACGGCAAAAAAGACATAAAAACCTGTCACAGGATTACGGTTGGTTTTGGAAGCCAAAAAACGTGTCGCGGCTGCGTTCATCGATTATTTATCACACCGATAAATAGGGCAAATCTCTTGCCCCCGCTGGAGAATATAGTTTTGTAACGGGAACACGCCTAGAAACCAAGTTAAGCACAAACTTTACATTCGTTAGGCACAAAGGTTTTAATGGGTTCATTTCTTAAAACCGGTAATGGGCCTGTTTATATTAGACATGGTTCTGGGCCGGGCCGGACCGAAAATCGCGGCCCGCGGAAAGGGCCGTTTCAAATTTGCTTTGGCTCGGCCCGTCGATAACATTACTAAGATAGGATGCAAAAAATAGTTAGAAAAGTGTTGTAAACCTTTTGAAAATGATCGTATATAGTTGTGTGTAATTTCTCTAATGGGGTTTCGACACTCTATTTTTGTTTGCCACCCCAATTTTTGCTTCCAGACTCGGAAATTTAGTTATTACGGGCCGATTCTGGGCGATGCCTTTTCAAGTTTGCTTTGGCCCGGCCCGGGAGCTCGTAAGGTTCCGTCGGCTGACATCGCACGTCAAAGCGCTGCTGAACACTGCTCAAAAGAATCAGGCGACCGATTAACTATTATATATAATTTTTGCTATGAGGACAAAAACGGCCAGGGGACAATAACGTCTTGGGGGCAAACCCGATGTCCAAACATATCATATGGTTTACATTATTTTCCCAAAAGACCGATTTCGTATATGTAGTAATAATCCCGCAAAGTTTTCATTTGAGGTAATAACAAAAATGATGCATTTTCTTGCAAATTTCGGCATGAAAAGTTTCATGCCCATTTTTACCGTTTAAAGTAATTTTTCTACATAAAATCGTTTTTTTCCACACAAAACTGGCAAAGATACGACCAAAAAGTGTTTTCTCTCTTTTCCCGCTCTCCGCGTTTCACGTACTCTCTAGGCCGCGAAAATTGTTGAGTATCACGGCCGCATCTGCGAATTGCAAACCAAAAAATTTTCAGAAAATGATTCATGGTCTACGCCCAATTTCAGTGCAAAATTCAAAGAAAGTCGTCACACGTGGAACACTTTCCTTGAAAAAGAAATCCTAGAAATGGTCCTTTGATTACTTCCCATGAAAAAGAAAACAGTGTTCGTTAGACTTTAAAATATAATTTAGTTGGAAGATGTTTGATGGCGCAACTTTTTCGTCTTGCAGCGGTTGTAAAATTCGACCGTTGTAAAAATTAAAAAAAGAACAAAGGGCAAATCTAAAAAAATACCTATTAATAAAGTTTGTACTTTTTGTGTTCCTATGCTTCGATTGACTTGAAATTTGGCATGGCGCTTCGTTTGACACGCTTATACGTGAATTTGAAAAAAATTTTCAAAATTTTTACTTGCAAGGGAGCTTTAACGCGTTGAAAAGTTCAAAGTTGCGAGTGTTGTATCTTGCTTCGTTTTATAGGTATGGACTTGAATTTTGGTTTCGTCGCGTATGGTACATAGTGGGACAATCACTGTCGAGATTTTTTGGATTATGCAAATTTTTCGAAAAAAATCTCAAAAAAACAGCTTTTTTCGCATCTTTTAATTAGACCGGGGAATATTGAAATGCAAGCTTCTACAGGTCCCTACCGGAAAAGCAAATTCATAACTAAGAGATAACTCCATGTATGTGAAGATACGACCATGTACAAGATTACACTTCCAAAAATCCCCGTCATGATGACGGATTTTCTGGATTTTTTTGACTCCATTCGATTCTACGTACCGGGTTACCTATTGGTACGTATAAGTCTTTCCTGTACTCGACTTTGTATTTTAGCTACAGCTTACTGTAGAAAAACGTCATCTGCATAGTGCAATATTGAAAAAATTTTTTCTCAGCTCTCAGGTCGAAATTCAACAAAAGCGCTCGCAAATCTTATTTTTTTTGGACAAAAATTATGCACAGCAATTTTCAGACAATTTCATGTAGCCATCTCTTCAAAAAATGTGCATACCTGAAATTGAAATTTTACGAAATTTTCAAATTTTTTTGTTTTTCAATTTTTTCTTCTTGATGCACAACAACAACGTCAAAAATGTTCAACTACAGGTTGTAGAGCTCAAAGAGCTCTACACAATACCCGCTTACAACTTTTCCGTATCTCTTGAATTACGGCCGGTAGAGCGGCCGGAAATTTCGGTCGATTTTCGGTGCACTGTGCGAAAAAAGTTGCCCTCGGGGCAATTTGCAGAATTAGAAAAATCGATCCCACGGGTGCTATTGGGCACAAAATGAACTACCATTGTGCCAAGTTTCAGGTCTGTAGCTTCAGTATTCCGTACGCACTGGGCCGCGAAAAAAAAATTTCGAAATTTCGGCCGAATTTCGACCCTGAGGGCTTGAAACGGAATTTTTTCGAAATTTTTTTTGCTCCATCGTATTCAGCACATTGAAATACTACAGAAACAGGAATCGACTGCTAAAATACGAACAAGTTGAAAAAGCAATAATCGAATTACTGATTTTTTGGATTTTGCTTGATTTGACGAAAGTACATTTATCTCAAAAATAAGGTCGAAATTCAAAAATCGGCTCCACGCGTGCAGTAGATAATTTTTTTAGACTTGACAAAACCGGTTACACCCATATCGTGTAATAAGCCCCTAAGGCCAGATCGTGTGTGGACTTTTTTGACCAAAAATTCGAAAATCGGAAAAACCGTCAAAACTCTAAAACTTCTCACTAAAATTCGGTAAAAGGTTACATATTCGGAATCTCCAGGTAATTTTGCATACAGTAGTACCATTTTACCCGGTACTTTTAGTGCAACAGGTATCACTTTTGAAAAAACGCCCACTTCCACGGACAAAAGTTGCGCGCACACACACAAAGAGAGTGCCGCAAAGAGAGAGAGCGGGCAGAGAGCCGCTTCTCCCTTCGTTTGGAGGGAGAAAAGAGAGAGAGTGAAGAGAGAGGAGGGTGGTTAGCGAGTCGATTTCCCTTTGGATTTGGGTCAGAGATAGGACAGAGAGAGTGGAGAGAGTGAGGAGGGTGGTAGGGAAAGGGTTGCGGATCAGAGAAATTATTATTTTGGCCCCAGATTC
Organism: Bursaphelenchus mucronatus; assembly: GCA_025436335.1. Taxonomy (NCBI): domain Eukaryota; kingdom Metazoa; phylum Nematoda; class Chromadorea; order Rhabditida; family Aphelenchoididae; genus Bursaphelenchus; species Bursaphelenchus mucronatus. The sequence continues at coordinate 353,081 of CM046358.1, read as the reverse complement.
TCGGAGTTTTGGCCATTTTAGGGCCAAATTCGACGGGGAATTCGGGAAAAATATTATCTTAAGGTACTTTTCGGTGCTGATTCGACTTTTTCGACTTATTTTCCGCATTTTTTGTCGTTTGAAGCTTAAGATCGCTAAAACAAGGTCGACAAAGCACCTTAGCCGCTACAACCCAGTACTAGGCTCAGTCTAACGCGTAGCGTTTTCTCTGCCGCGGCCGGAGGCCGTCGGCAAAGCGTTGGCGGGCGTTTCTGCCATATATTTTGTTGGGTTTCGGCTTAAAAATGGCGCAAAAATGTCGCGCAAAGGTGGGTTTGCGCGCAACTCCCCGAGAGACGGAGCAGCCGCAGGCTGCGAAGTCTCGAGCCCTAGTCTAAAAAATACCTTATTAATAAAGTTTGCTCTTTTTGTCTTAATCTGCTTCGATTGACTTGAAATTTGGCATGGCGCTTCGTTTGACAGGCTTATACGTGAATTTGAAAAAAAATTTCAAAATTTTTACTTGCAAGTGAGCTTTAACGCGTTGAAAAGTTGAAACTTTCGAGTGTTGTATCTTGCTTCGTTTTATAGGTATGGACTTGAATTTTGGTTTCGTCGCGTATGGTACATAGTGGGACAATCACTGTCGAGATTTTTCCGATTATGCAAATTTTTCGAAAAAAATCTCAAAAAAACAGCTTTTTTCGCATCTTTTAATTAGACCGGGGAATATTGAAATGCAAGCTTCTACAGGTCCCTACCGGAAAAGCAAATTCATAACTAAGAGATAACTCCATGTATGTGAAGATACGACCATGTACAAGATTACACTTCCAAAAATCCCCGTCATGATGACGGATTTTCTGGATTTTTTTGACTCCATTCGATTCTACGTACCAGGTTACCTATTGGTACGTATAAGTCTTTCCTGTACTCGACTTTGTATTTTAGCTACAGCTTACTGTAGAAAAACGTCATCTGCATAGTGCAATATTGAAAAAATTTTTTCTCAGCTCTCAGGTCGAAATTCAACAAAAGCGCTCGCAAATCTTATTTTTTTTGGACAAAAATTATGCACAGCAATTTTCAGACAATTTCATGTAGCCATCTCTTCAAAAAATGTGCATACCTGAAATTGAAATTTTACGAAATTTTCAAATTTTTTTGTTTTTCAATTTTTTCTTCTTGATGCACAACAACAACGTCAAAAATGTTCAACTACAGGTTGTAGAGCTCGAAGAGCTCTACACATTACCCGCTTACATCTTTTCCGTATCTCTTGAATTACGGCCGGCAGAGCGACCGGAAATTTCGGTCGATTTTTGGTGCACTGTGCGAAAAAAGTTGCCCTCGGGGCAATTTGCGGAATTGGAAAAATCGATCTCACGGATGCTATTGGGCACAAAATGAACTACCATCGTGCCAAGTTTCAGCTCTGTAGCTTCAGCATTCCGTATGCACGGTGCTGTCAAAAATTTTTTTTGAAATTTCGGCCGAATTTCGACCCTGAGGGCTTCAAATCCAATTTTTTCGGATTTTTTTTTTGCTTCATCGTATTCAGCACATTGAAATACTACAGAAACAGGTATCGACTCCTAAAATACGAACAAGTTGAAAAAGCAATAATCGAATTACTGATTTTTTGGATTTTGCTTGATTTGACGAAAGTACATTTATCTCAAAAATAAGGTCGAAATTCAAAAATCGGGCTCTCAGATGCAGTAGATATTTGAACGACCTTGGTATATCCGGTTGAATCAGCGTCGTGACAACAACCCCTAAGGCGAAATCCTGCACCGACTTTTTTGACCAAAAATTCGAAAAACGGAAAAATCGTCAAAGCTCCAAAATTTCTCACTAAAATTCGTTCAACATTTACATATTCGGAATCTCCAGGTCATTTTGCATACAGTAGTACCATTTTCCCCGGTACTTTTAGTGCAACAAGTACGACTTTTGAAAAAACGCCCACTTCCAAGGACAAAAGTTGCGCGCACACACACAAAGAGAGTGCCGCAAAGAGAGAGAGCGGGCAGAGAGCCGCTTCTCCCTTCGTTTGGAGGGAGAAAAGAGAGAGAGTGAAGAGAGAGGAGGGTGGTTAGGGAGTCGATTGCCCTTTGGATTCGGGTCAGAGATAAGACAGAGAGAGTGTTCAGAGTGCGGAGGGTGGTAGGGAAAGGGTTGCGGGTCAGAGAAATAATTATTTTGGCCCCAGATTGTCGGAGTTTGGTCGTTTTAGGGCCAAATTCGACGGGGAATTCGGGAAAAATATTATCTTAGGGTACTTTTTGGTGCTGATTCGATTTTTTCGACTTATTTTATGCAATTTCTGCCGTTTGAAGCTGTTTTTTGCAGTTTTTAGTCGTGAGGACATTATTTTAGGTAACAATGCGAAGTCTTGCGGCGGCCGTAGGCCGTCGCCTCAAGCCGGCGAGTAAATGCGCTTTGATTTGCAGGTGGAATCGGGTCTGAGCTTAGTGTTGAGATCAAAATTAACTCAAAAGGTTAAGATCGCTAAAACAAGGTCGACAAAGCACCTTGGCCGCTACAACCCGGTACTAGGCTCAGTCTAACGCGTAGCGTTTTTTCTGCCGCGGCCGGAGGCCGTCGGCAAAGCGTTGGCGGACGTTTCTGCCATATATTTTGTTGGGTTTCGGCGTAAAAATGGCGCAAAAGTGCGCGCAAAAGTGCGCGCAAAGGTGGGATTGCGCGCAACTCCCCGAGAGACGGAGCAGCCGCAGGCTGCGAAGTCTCGAGCCCTAGTCTAAAAAAATACCTATTAATAAAGTTTGTACTTTTTGTGTTCCTATGCTTCGATTGACTTGAAATTTGGCATGGCGCTTCGTTTGACACGCTTATACGTGAATTTGAAAAAAATTTTTTAAATTTTTACTTGCAAGTGAGCTTTAACGCGTTGAAAAGTTCAAAGTTGCGAGTGTTGTATCTTGCTTCGTTTTATAGGTATGGACTTGAATTTTGGTTTCGTCGCGTATGGTACATAGTGGGACAATCACTGTCGAGATTTTTTCGATTATGCAAATTTTTCGAAAAAAATCTCAAAAAAACAGCTTTTTTCGTAACTTTTGACTACTAAGAAAAATATTGAAATGCAAGCTTCTACAGGTCCCTACCGGAAAAGCAAATTCATAACTAAGAGATAACTCCATGTATGTGAAGATACGACCATGTACAAGATTACACTTCCAAAAATCCCCGTCATGATGACGGATTTTCTGGATTTTTTTGACTCCATTCGATTCTACGTACCAGGTTACCTATTGGTACGTGTCTTTCTTTCCTGTACTGGACTTTGTATTTTAGCTACAGCTTACTGTAGAAAAACGTCATCTCCATAGTACAATATTAAAATAAATTTTTCTCGGCTCTCAGGTCGAAATTCAATAAAATCACTCGCAAATCTTATTTTTTTTGGACAAAGATTATGCACAGCAATTTTCAGAAAATTTCATGTAGCCATCTCTTCAAAAAACGTGCACACCTGAAATTGAAATTTTTCGAAATTTTCAAAATTTTTTGTTTTTCAATTTTTTTCTTCCAGATGCGCAACAACAACGTCAAAAATGTTCAACTACAGGTTGTAGAGCTCGAAGAGCTCTACACATTACCCGCTTACATCTTTTCCGTATCTCTTGAATTACGGCCGGCAGAGCGACCGGAAATTTCGGTCGATTTTTGGTGCACTGTGCGAAAAAAGTTGCCCTCGGGGCAATTTGCGGAATTGGAAAAATCGATCTCACGGATGCTATTGGGCACAAAATGAACTACCATCGTGCCAAGTTTCAGCTCTGTAGCTTCAGTATTCCGTATGCACTGGGCCGCGAAAAAAAAATTTTTAAATTTCGGCCGAATTTCGACCCTGAGGGCTTGAAACGGAATTTTTTCGGATTTTTTTTTGCTCCATCGTATTCAGCACATTGAAATACTACAGAAACAGGTATCGACTTCTAAAATACGAACAAGTTGAAAAAGCAGTAATCGAATTACTGAATTTTGAAATTTTACTTACGTGTACGACAGTTACTATATCTCGGGAACAAGGTGGAAATTCAAAAATCCCGCTCGGTATGCACTAGATAATTGAGTTATCATGTCACAACCGAAATTTCGTATATGGTATCCGAAGATATGAACAGAAATCGTGTTTGGAGTGGCGGTCCTAAAAAAATTCCAAATTTTTGAAACCGTCAAAGCTCCAAAATTTCTCACTAAAATTCGGCCAAACGTTACATATCCATAATCTCCATGTCATTTTGCATACAGTAGTACCATTTTACCCGGTACTTTTAGTGCAACAAGTACGACTTTTGAAAAAACGCCCACTTCCAAGGACAAAAGTTGCGCGCACACACACAAAGAGAGCGCCGCAAAGAGAGAGAGCGGGCAGAGAGCCGCTTCTCCCTTCGTTTGGAGGGAGAAAAGAGAGAGAGAGTGAAGAGAGAGGAGGGTAGTTAGGGAGTCGATTTCCCTTTGGATTCATGTCAGAGATAAGATAGAGAGAGTGGAGAGAGTGAGGAGGGTGGTAGGGAAAGGGTTGCGGGTCAGAGAAATAATTATTTTGGCCCCAGATTCTCGGAGTTTGGTCGTTTTAGGGCCAAATTCGACGGGGAATTCGGGAAAAATATTATCTTAGGGTACCTTTCGGTGCTGATTCGACTTTTTCGACTTATTTTCCGCTTTTGTCGTCTGAAGCTGTGTTTTAGTCGTGAGGACATTATTTTAGATAACAGTGCAAAGTCTTGCGGCGGCCGTAGGCCGTCGCCTCAAGCCGGCGAGTAAATGCGCTTTGATTTGCAGGTGGAATCGGGTCTGAGCTTAGTGTTTAGACCAAAATTAACTCAAAAGGTTAAGATCGCTAAAACAAGGTCGACAAAGCACCTTGGCCGCTACAACCCGGTACTAGGCTCAGTCTAACGCGTAGCGTTTTTTCTGCCGCGGCCGGAGGCCCTCGGCAAAGCTTTGGTGGGCATTTCCTCCATATAAGCGCATTTTTCGTTGGGTTTCGGCTTAAAAATGGCGCCAAGGTGCGCGCAAAGGTGGGTTTGCGCGCAACTCCCCGAAGAGGACGAGCAGCGCAGGCTGCGAAGTCTCGAGCCCTAGTCTAAAAAACACCTAATAACAACGTTGTGTCTTTTTCTTTTCCAAGTCCAATGACTTAAAACTTTGCATGTGGCTTGGTATAGAGTGTGTCAACGGAATTTGAAAAAAAATTTTCAAAATTTCACTTGCAACGTACCCTCAGCGCGTTGAAAAGTCCAAAGTTGCGAGTGTCATAACTTTTTTAGTTTTATAGCTACCGACTGAATTTTGGTTTCGTCGCGTATGGTGCATAATCGGACAACACTGTCAAGATTTTTGCGATTATGCAAATTTTTCGAAAAAAATCTCAAAAAACAGCTCTTTTTCCGTAATCTTTCGAGGCGTCCAGCTTTATT